>OY804600.1:38306644-38916570 GCA_963680895.1 Fragum sueziense | reverse complement strand
AGAATTAGACAAGAACTGATTTATGAGCGTGAAAAATTGGAGTCTGATTTAAGAGAGATGTCTGCTAATTTACTTTCAGCAAAGACAGAATTTGTTGATAGGGATAACAGGATACAGCAATTAGAAGAAGCAGTGCATACAACAAACATACGAAATGATGCATTACAAGATGAAGTTAATGATCTAAAGGAACAATTAGGCAATGCAGATATAGCAGCTCAAAATTTACATAGTAAAGAAACTGAGATTCATGAACTTACTTCTAAATTAAGATCATCTGAACATGAAAGACAAAGTTTGACTACTCGTATTAGGGATATGGAAAAGAAATTAGGTGAAAAAAGTAGGGAAATATCTGCATTAGAAGCCAAACATAAACAGTATGTAATTGAGAATGATATCAACAGAGCACAAGTACAAGAACAGAAAGTTAATGATGGTCTTGATGATGTGGATGGTGAGATGGAAATGATTGAAAAAGCGTACAACATGATTAGAGAACAGACAAAATCTATACAGGAAATGAGGCTAAAGGCAGACCAACAGAGAAACTGTATTACCGAACTGTATAAGACCAAAGAATCTAAAGGTCTGTAGCACATAAGCAAATTATGTACTAGTATGAAATAAGGCCAGACTGCACACATATTGATGGCTTGACATGTATGCATGCTGATCTTCTTTTGTACTCAGAGCTTCAGATATATTTAACCCTTTCCCAAACAAGACCTGGTTTTGACATCCCTAATAAATCAAGCTTGGGAAAACATTGAGACAAAAGAAGAAACTGCTGATTACCAGCAGTTTCTCCTTTTGCCTCAATATTTTCTTAGCTATATTGTACACAAATCCTTTCTTTTTCAATGTCCATTTTGTCGTCGGCAGTAACTTTCAAATTGGACCGCCCTAAAATTTTGTTGTATGATAAAGGGTTAAAGAGAGGATGATTACTTTTCAAATGCAATATTTCCTATATTGCTCATCAAACCCTGTATTGTGGGTACTTGTTGGAATTGTCTTGTCAAGACAATTCAAAAGTATCCACAACATATGGTTTGGATTTGAAATGACAAATTTAGAACACCTTTACCCCCTCTTATCTGTTGCTCTGTGTACTACCTGCCAAATTAATACTTTCCCAAACGGCAGAATTTTAGCGTGATCCGCTTCAAAAACTGATACAAATGACAAAATGGATGTTATTAAAGATAGAATTTGTGTAAAATATGGCACAGAAAATATTGAGACAAAAGGAGAAACTGCTGGTTATCAGCAGTTTCTTCTTTTGTGTCAATGTTTTCCCAAGCCTTTTCTTCCTTTTCCACAATGTTTTCCTAAGTCTTTAAGTAGAGGGACATCAAAGGGCGTCTCTGTTTGGAAGATGTTTAAGAATACATTACTTTATTTTCTATTAACAGGGTCCCTTAACCCTTTCTCAAACGGCAAAATTTAGGATGATCCACTTTAAGAACTGCCACAAATGACAAAATGGATGTTATTAAAGATAGGAGTTGTGTAAAATATGGCGCAGAAAATATTGAGACAAAAGGAGAAAATGCTGGTTATCAGCAGTTTCTTCTTTTGCCTCAATGTTTTCCCAAGCCTTATCTATTAGTCACATCAAAACCAAGTCTTGTTTGGGAAAGGTTAATGTTCCCATCATTATTAAGGCAGAAGATTAAAAGATGGAAGAGAAAGAAATGGCACAAGGGGCATCCTTTCATCCATTTTCGACTATGTTTTTCAAAGCCACTATCTTGTAGGGAGTCAGATAAAGTCAATTTTTGGGAAATGTTTAATGATGCATTATTTTGTATATTTTCAGGATCTCTGAATGTTCCCATCAGTATTAAGGCAGAAGAGATGAAGATGGAAGATAGAGAAGATGCACAGGGGGCGTCCTTTCATCCACAAATGGAAGAAAAACCAAGGAGTCCTGTCTATATGAATCTGAGCCCCAGACAAAATCAACAAGGACTGGCTGTATCTAGTGTATCTAATTTACCAACAAGAGGTCAACAAGTTTTGCCTAACTTTGTTCCGCCTAACTCAGTTTCGCCTAACTTTGTTCCGCCTAACTCTGTTTCACCTAACCCGGTTTCTCCCAAGTCTTCAATGATAAGACAGTCAAGTGATAGAAGGGACTATAGAGGAAACATTTCGAATCAGTTGAGTCCTCGTATAAATGATGTGGCTATAAAGCCTACAGGTAATACACATGTACCACGGATGATCGCATCAGAGCAAAGTCCAACGCAAGTAATGATTCATGGGAGTAACGTGATTGATGCGCAGAGAGGAGGCAGCCCACAAGGGAGCAGTCCCCATGGTGCCAGTCCACGGGGACAGGTAGTTAGCCATACTGATGTGCACAGACAGACTGGACAAGTTACGAGTTATCATAATTCACCTGCAAATATTCGCGACTCTAGTCCAGATAATGACCAGACTGGTGTAGTAGATGTTAATGTAGCTAACTATGGTGCTAGGCCAAGAACACACATAAATAATGTGAGTCAATCAGGTTTTGCTCAAAGTAATATCCACTCGCCAAACTCACGTTTACCAGACAGGATGACACAGTCTGAGATCATCATTAGAGGAGGGTCGTCACAGAGTAATCTAACTAACACCGCATATCAACCTGTACAACCTAGCGAGGTCCATACTCCAATGTCAAGGTCATATGAAAATGTATATGTTCAAGGTCAGACACAGGGAAACAATGATAAAGCAGCACAACCAAGATATGCAAATCACGCAAATTATGAAAATGTTTTCGAAGCGCAAAGGGCAACAGAAAGTCCAAATAATGACTATGATCACTCTATATATGTTAACGATCCAAGTCTATTGATGCGTAACAGAACTGCAGTAGAACATACGTCATCAAGCCAGCCACGGGAGGAGTCAAACAGTAGCGTGTCTGCCTTGAAAATATGTCCTGTGTGTAACCAGGAGTTCTCACGATTAACCATGGATCAGTTTCAGACACACGTTTTTGAATGTTTTGATAATTGTGAAGAGTCTCCGGCCACGTTACAGCCTCAAGGAAATATTGACCAAACAGAAGAAGACAGGACTTGTCCGATGTGCGGGGATACCTTCCCGTTAAGCGTTCCACAAGAGACGTATGAGCAACATGTATTGGCCCACTTTGGTGAAGAGCCCTTAATGGATAGATATGAAATAATCAACAGAGATTCTTAAGAACTAACATAATTGTAATTCTTTTTTATCTAACTTATTTAAACCCTTGTCCTAATGACTTTTCATTTTGTTTCAAACAAATTGTCGATCGAAAAGACATAATTTCAGTAAGTTTATCTGAAGTTTTTGCCACAACAATTGAGTAGAAAGCAGGTAGTGTAGGCTAATATCAGACTGCACGTCTGTGCAGGCTGATATTAGTTTATTCTGCCTGCAAAACTTAAGTCACAACCGGAATCTGATGCAAACAGCATGTGAAAGGTTGAGCCTTTCCCAACTTGCACTTATTTTGATTTAGACTCTTCTCATTGAAAGCTGTTGCAGACAACATGAATGATGGTGACATTAGTAGCATTTATACACAATATAGCACAGACAATAAACGAGAAAATACTGATTATTAGCATTATTAGCATCTAATGTGATTATTAGCATTTTCTCCTTTTGCCATGTTTTGCCTGGTCTTTTCTGATGGGGATATCATATATCAAAACCATGGTGTGTTAAATAGTTTGGTAAAGGACCAAGCCTTATCATTATGATAGATTTATACATGTAGTTTTGTCCAAACTGAAATGTATTTCAAGTGAAAAAAAGCTTACAAAAATATGTATCATAAAAATTAGTTGTGTGCTAGAAAAAAATGTTGGTTGACAGAGGGAAAAATTCTTTATCTATGTTTTCCAACAATTTTCCTTTTAAAGTCAGTTAGGTATTTTAACCCTTTCCCAAACACCTGGTTTTGCCGTCCCTGAAATAAACAGCAAGTGGGAAAACATTGAGATAAAAGAAGAAACTACTGATAACCAGCAGTTTCTCCTTTTGCCTCAATATTTTCTGTGCCATATTGTATGCGAATTCTTTCCTTTTTAACACCCATTTTGTCATTTGTGGCTGTTTTTTAAGTGGATCATCCTAAAATTTTGTCGTATGGGAAAGGGTTAAGGCAATGATCAATTATCTACAGTGAGAATCAATATAAGGGTTTTCTCAAGCAAAATTGAATCTATAGTGGACATGTATTTGATAAAGATAGAATTGTGCATAATATTACAAGCTGATTATAGATCTAGTTGTTCTCCAGACTTTTTCTATCGGGTCAATATAAATGCTCATTCAGCTTAACAATAATTATCTTAGGCTTTAATAAAGTAGTTGCCAGAAATTTCCTTGAAATCACTGTTTTTTAGAAAAAAAAAACTTTATTCAAATAATGTTTTAAATTTTGATGTGGTTAAAGCTACATGTGTATGTGTGTATATTAATTGAGAATCCTTTCCCAAACAACAAAATTTCAAGAATTTTCAATTTCAGAGCTGGTTAAGATGATATAGTGGGTGTTTATAGATATAGACTTTGTGTACACTATAGCACTGAAAATATTGAGGTAATAGAAGTTATGTTTATCAACGTGTTCTTCTTTTGTCTCCATGGATGTCAAACCAGGTCTTGTTTTTAAAAGGGCTAAGAGGGCATAATTCTAGCCAAATTTGTCATTTAAAGCTTTCCCAAACGACAGAATTTTAGGGTGATCCACTTCAAAAACTGCCACAAATGACAAATTGAAGTAATTTAAGATAGAATTTGTGTAAAATATGACATAGAAAATATTGAGACAAAATGAGAAACTGCTGGTTATCAGCAGTTTCTGCTTTTGTTTCATTGTTTTCCCAAGTCTTTTCTATTAAGGACGTCAAAACCAGGTCTTGTTTGGGAAAAGGTTAATTAGAAATTTAATTGGATCCACAATGTTTTTAGTACTCTTATGGAAAATTTTGTACACCATTCAACTGTTATGAACAATAAATAGGGAATATTGCAAAACTGTTGTAAGTGTCATTGATTTCCATCAGATTCTTTTCAGATGCTTACATCAGGCTTGCACCAACTCAGTGGAATTGTGCAGGGATCTGGAAAAAGGGCCCTTATAGCATTATAGACAACTGTTATTTTTTGCTCGACTTTTCGAAGAAAATGAGAGCTTATACTGTCATCCGGGCGTCGGCGTTGGTGTTGTCGTCGGCGTCGGCGTTGCAACAAAGGTTAAAGTTTTTTCAAACATCTGTTTCTACTTATGCTATTTCCCTGAAACTTTGTACATGCTTTTGTGACCATAATATTAGCCTCTAGACAAAGATTCATTACTCTCACATTTAATTTACTGGAATTTTAACCTTTTTTGACTTAGAAATTCTGGGTTAAGCAACTTCTAAAGAAAAGTCGAGCGCGCTGTCTTATGGACAACTCTTGTTTCATATCAGCCTTTTGTCAAATGTAGTCTAATGTGTAGTCCCATTATATTTATCTTCTCCCATTTGTCTAATAGTAAGAGTCCGAAATATCACAATTTCTTATTTTGGAAAGGGTTTAATGTGATTGCACATCCACACCAGCTGATCTGAAAAACATTGTGGACAATTAAGAAATTGCTTGTGACAAGCAATTTCTTCATTTCCCATGATGTTTTCTAAAAAACAATTCTTTTAAAATTTCAATTTGCTTGAAACTGTCATCTGCAACATTTTTTTATTTTAAACCAGCCTAAAATTTTGCCGTCTGGTAATGGGTAACGGGTATATTAGAAAATAAAATGTGGGACAATCGTTAAGACACCATCCTTTAACACCATCCGTATACATGTTACTCTCAAAAGCTAAAGGACCATTTTTCCGGATCTTGGCTTAACCCATTCACAAACAGTGACGCCTTTTGATCCCCTTTATAAAAGGCATTGCGAAATATTGTAGAAAAGGAAGAAATTGCTTGTGACAAGCAATTTCTTCATTTTCCACAATGTTTTCGGCACAAAACACACCAAATTGTAAAATGATTCAAAAAGTGTGCAAGGTTGAATCCTGAAACTTTATGTGCAGTCGGTGTTGTTATAAAATCTCATAACTATGGATTTAATTAAGCCGTAGTTACAGAATAAGATAAAACGTAGGCTACGAAATACTTTTGTTTGTCCGAAATTACGTCACGATTCACTGGATAATCGTTCTTTCTTTAAATTTAATTTAGATATTCCTCCGTCAATTTTCATTCGAAGAAGGAAATATATGATCTGACCACCATCTGAAACCGATAGTTAGTCACGTGATTAAACGCGAATCGATCGACCTTGCAAATCACGTTTCCCCAACCCGTACCCAGATAGGTCCGGTCCAATGGTGTCCTTTGACGAGATAAAATTGTGGAAAATGGAAAAATTGATAGTCACAAGGAATTTCTTCATTTTCCACAAAATATATATTGATCAATTTCATTCATCTGTTGTTAATGCAAAAGAAAAATGCAGTCTGGTTATGACCCAAATATAAAGCTGCTGAAGACAGTAAACCAGGCCCGAGGGAGCATTTTTATATTGGAGGGGCTGAAGCCCCTGTGTATGAATATTGGGGAGGGGGAGGGCTGGCTTGATTGGATTTTCTCTAAAATTTCAGTGTAAAATAAGGAAAATCGACAATTTGGGCCAACTTTGGTCCCCAGTCACCCTGTTGCTACGGGCCTATAAATTACAACATGTTTAAACAAGACCTGAGTCATGTATGGCGTCCCCAAAAAGCTTGAGAAAACATTGAGACAAAAGGCGATAATTATGAAAACCAACTCCTGTCCATTTTCGCGAACATTTTTATGCTTTAGGGCTATCATACTTAAATCCCATCATAATATCCTTTGGGCTTCTGGTAATTGAACAACCTTCACGAGAACCAAAACTCAAAACAGCAACTACGCCATGAGCAAGTAAACCTGATCATGAGGAAGAGGATATCATTGCGAAATAGATAGTCCAAGATCAGGCCCCGGTTTCTCGAAAAAACTTAAGTATATTCTCATGAGTTCATGCTCAACTTCTATTCAATACCAATCAACGTTGATTGGTATTCAATTGAAGTTCACGAGGATTTCGTGCGATTTGAGCACGATGCTCAGATTTGAGCATGAGAACATACTTAAGTTTTTTCGAGAAACCGGGGCCAGATTTACCAAAGGTAGTACACCTTAATCCTTTGTCAAACGACAGAAGTTTAGGGTAGTCCAATTTGAAAACTTGTACAGACGACAAAATGAATGTTACTAAAGGTAAAAGTTGAGAATATAATGACAGCGAAGACATTAAGGCGAAAGGAGAAAATACTGATCATCAGCATTTTCTCCTTTTTGCTTCAATGTTTTTTCCAATTCTATTCTGCCAGGGACGTCAAACCCAGGTCTTGTTTAGGAAAGAGTTAAATTTCCCGTTATCTTAAGCTACTTATATCAAAGTTGGAAATAAATTTCGGAAAACCCACTTTTATATCTCATTTAATTGCTTAACATATGGGTCACCTTTCATACAAAAAGGTTACGAATGATATCGATAGTCTTAACCCTTTCCCAAACAAGACCCGGTTTTGACGTCCTTAATAGAACTGGCTTTAGAAAACATTAAAACAAAAGAAGAAACTGCTGGTAACCAGATCGAACCCATGACCTCATGAGTGAGAGTCTTATTCGTGACGTACTTATTATTTAATTGAACTGGGAACAAAAGTACAAGTACGTCGAAATATGCTTGGAATTCTAACTAGGGACGTAGCCAGGAAGTTTAATTGTCGAAGCCCAATGCTAATAATTTGTCGAGTCCCTTCCGCGTATTTTGACGCCCATAATTTTTTTAGAACATTATAGAAAACGAAGAAATTGCTTGTGACAAGCAATGTCTCCATTTCCCACACTGTTTTCTACATAGAGAGACCAAAAAAAGTAAAATTACATTCAATCGAAATTGTCTTATGCATGCAGCATCCTCGAATTTAATTGGTTATGGGAGTTCCGGGGTAAAGAGGCCTGTTTATTTTATTTACTTTTGGAAGGACCACTGGGCGCACCTAAAAAATATAGATCTATGATGAAGCCCGGGCTTCCAGGCCTCCCCCTAAATACGTGCATGCGTCGAAATATTCTTGGAATTCTAAAACTTCTTCTACTCTCTCATCTTTAACACAACCTGCTGAATCATTGACCGATTCCCACATAATGACACAAGCTTGACGTCCCGCAAGACATTGTAGGCTTTGAAAGACATTGTCGAAATGGAGAAGTTACTTGTAACAAGCAATTCCGTAATCTAATACAACTTTTATAGCCATAAAGACCTAGGTTGTGGTTTATTGTTTGAACAATGAACACCATTCATTTGAAAGCGTCGTCGTCGTCTTATGTTATGGCCCCGGTCGTCCGTCCGTCTGTCTGTCCGTCTGTCTGTCCGTCTGTCTGTCCGTCTGTCCGTCCGTTAGCAATTTCTTGTGTGCGCAACTCCTCCTACAGTTTTGATCGGAATTTGATCAAACTTGCCACAATGAATATCCATGGTGTTTAGTTGTGCACACCACTTACGGAATTCAGATAACTCTTTTCGTTCTTGAATTATCTGCCCTTGACTTAAAAATGCCCATTTTCTTGTGTGCGCAACTCCTCCTACAGTTTTGATGAGAATTTCATCAAACTTGCCACAATGAATCTCCATGGTGTCTAGATGTGCACACTGCTTACGGAATTCAGATAACTGCTTTCGTTCTTGAATTATCAGCCCTTCATTTTAAAGGGATAATAGCTGTGAAAAAGGAAGAAATACCACAAAAAAATATTTTTTGTGTTATCGAGGTCTAATCATCTGATATTATGAAAGAAGTCTTTTCCGCCTGTAACAGAAATGTGTATTTGCGTATTTTCCCCCTTTTACAATGTATGTCAGTAGGTAATGTTTACAATTTCAAGTGCGAGTCGGAATTATCCGAGTTCTGAACGGTAAAATACGAAAATCAACGGAATTTATTTTCAAATCGTGTGCACACATTGAAATGACGTCAGAGAATATAAACAGTAATATTGCAAAATGTGACCTGTCTCGGTAAAAGGGATCTTCTGGTAATTGTTAAAGTACCAGTCCTTGTCAATCTATGAAGACTGCAAAGACTACCCAGGATCGGAACTTTTTACTCTAAGTTAGTTTTCTGAATCAAGATTGTTCTTCCTATCTACCTATAATATATTAAATATCCGATTTCAAAATTCGAATGAGGTTGTGGTCCGATAGATGTTATCTCAAAATTCAGTTTTCAACTAATTTCATAGAAGCACGCCTTTAGCGTGACGGGACACGTTAATACGGATGAGCACTGACTCTTTCCCAAACATGACCTTGTTTGAATGCCCTTACTAAAAAGAGTTCAAAAAGCATTCGTGCAATCTGAGGAAACGCTGATAACCAACATTTCCCCCTATTGCCTAGATATTTCACCAGCAGTATTTTACTAAACCCTATGTTTATATACTCATTTTGTCGTCTACAAAACATTCAATATTCCAATTTATGAAAAGTTAAAGTTATTGCCGCATGGGAAAGGGTTAGATACAACAATTTACTACAATTTGAGGTTAACCCTTTCCCATACAAAACCTGATTCGGACGCCCCTATTGCTAAAGCTGAGGAACCAACGTGACAAAAGAAAGGAATGCTTATTATTAGCAGTTTCTCCTTTTGCCTTTATATTGTCTAAGCTATTTCTTAAATATTTTACATTTTCAATGCCCTTTATTTTGCAGTTTGGATCCGATTTCAATTGGAAATGGAAACAGTTATTTTTTGTCGTTTTGGGAAAGGGTTTAACATTATTCATAAGAAAGCACGCACTGGAATTCCGTGGAAATCGAAATGTTTCAAATTTGTGACCCGTCATGTTAAAAGGGACCGTATGGGAAGCGTGGAAAGTATCGACCTTGTTCAGTCTGATCTGACTGCGCAGACTGACTAGGATCGGAACTTTTGATTCAAAGGTTATTTTCTGAATCTAGAATGGTTTATACATCTTACCTTATTTACATTTTCCAGAAGCAAAAAATGATTGACATCTGTTGAGTCTGGTTCATTTCGCGAAATTTGATTTTATAGACTTCCCATTAGGCCCTTTTCTGCGTGACGGGCAACATTCATGAAATAACGGGAACTCATTTAAATTTGTGACGCACACTTTCCTGTGTATCACATGATCAACCGATTGTATACGGATGTTCACGGCTGTGACAAGTACCCGTTATGCTATATTTAGCCACGAATGTAAACATATTTTGAGCGCCGTGGAAATGTGAAAATACCAACATTTATACGCTTGTTGTGGGTAAACCGCGCATGGTTACTCGCTTGAAATACGGTCTTTCTGCATCTTTTTGTTCATACTTTAAAAAGGTAAACCTTTTTTGAGGCAAATAGACAGTTTTTCCACAGCTATTATCCCTTTAAAGGAAAATTCTCATTTTCTCAAAAATGCCCATTTTCTCGTGTGTGCAACTTTTACAGTTCTAACCAGATTTTAATCAAACTAGCCACAATGAATCTTTGTGGTATCTGGTTGTGAAACAAAATTTTGATAACATTTCATGTTTGAATTATCTGCCCTTGAATTGACAAAATGACCAATTTTACTGACAAGCCCCTCTCGGGCGCGCCGCTCTGCGAAACTCTTGTTGAATATGGACAAGTCTAAATTTGACCTTCTGATAAAAAGGTTCAGTTCAATTCTACCAATGGTGTGCTCTGCAATGCACATATCTAGAACAACAGTTAAAGGGGGGTCTCCAAATGTCTCATTTCAAATGCAAACCCTATGTCTTGGGTACTTATTGGAATCGTCTTGATCAGACGATTCCAATTAGTAGGCCCTACCCGTAACATAAGGTTTTCCTTAACAATTCACCATACCCTGCTTTTTAAAAATCGTTTTACCCCCTCTTTTCTCTAAAGTTAAGTAATCGAGACTATAAACCACATTTTTAGTAGCCCAACATATCGTTGGCACACTGTCTCGCTTAAGGGGGAATGCTCCAGTTTCCTTAATATTTTCCCAATAATAGAATTTATTTATATTTTGTAAGTTGAAATTATATGTTATAACCAATTGAAAAATAAAATAAAAATGGATGGTCAGCGATCTTGTTTGAATTTTATAGGCATTCGTATCACATACCCCTACATAGATAAAATGCACAATTTCTTGCACCTATCCAAGGTCACTAAAATGCTAATAAAATGCTGTATATTCATTGTTTAGTCCGGAAAATGGGTTTAAAGTAACGTCTCACATTTAATAAGAATAAAAAAACCCAAAATATGTGCTTCTATTAACGCGTAAATGTATAAAACAGCATGCTCACGTGTTCGGTTAGATCAACGAAGCTGGAGTGTTTTATGTCAAAATATGCATACGTAAGTTCTACGTAATACAATTTGATGAAATTCCCTCATTGTATTAGGCAACATGTCCTGGTAATAATTCAAAAAGAAAATGTATAGGTCAGCCCACTTATTAGTGAATTACAGGATTTTTTATCAGCTATACACGAATAAAATGACGCAAAACGGTGGTAACTGCATACACACTTACGACTGTCTTGCTCTAAATAATCGATTTCCATCTTGAGAAAATCAGTTTCGCATAATAAATACATTTTTGCTGTCAAAAATGGTAAATTGTATTGATGTATTATATTATTGAAAATATGGTAGTGAAACATATTGGTACGAAACATTTAATTTACTACAGTAAAGAATGAGTGTTCCGAAAAACTGGAGCATTCCCCCTTAAGTGCGACAACGCCAACCCGAAAAGGCCGATTTTTCAAGTTTCTAGTATTGTACTTTGGGTTTAAAATTTTGAAACTAGAATATGTTGCTGACATGAAAATACAATATTACGAGTACAACTTTCCTAGTTATCCTAGATATGCTGTTGACAAATTGAGCAATGGCACCATTTGCAGACACCATTTTCGAGACACACCATTGAAGTTAGGGAAGAAATACAGAATATTTTGACAACAATACATGGTTTATCTAATCTTCTTCGCACGAGATATGATCACTCATATGTGAATTGATAACTTTTATCAAACCTAAGTCATATTTCAGAGTAAAATATAAGGAGTAGAAGTTTATGTTCTTAATAAATGTGGACTACCATGGAGAATGCTAAATAGTAATCAAATAATGTAACTAAGTGTCATAACAATCAGATATAAAATACTTAAACGAAACCTGCCCTTGAGAATATATACAACAAGAAATCAAAGTCAAAACTATGTTCGTATATAAAGTGTCAAGATAGGCATAGTGCTAAAAGTTGACTCGTAAATGGCCTACTAAGTTGTCCCGTAAATGGTCCTTATGATAATCACCTTCTAAATGCTTTCTACCGTATAACATGTTACTCATTTTATAATTAACTATAATTATCATCAAAGTAGGGTCTTACAATAGTTTACACTGCAGGTAAGTACTTTGTTTATTTGTTTGTTGCGGGGTTGAACGCCTATTTCAACAGCTTAGGACATATCAAGGCGGTCAGAGGCGCAATTCTGTGTTTTGTGGCTTTTTTACACAAGTACTGACACAACCTTATTTGTAAAGCCACTGAATACTTTTCTCACATGCATCTTGAGGTAAGAGGCGAACAATCGCCGAAAATCAAGGTAAGTATTCCGGGATATTTCATCAAATAAAAACTATGGGAATATTGACTTAAAATTGGCAGAAATATTAAGTTGAAAACTCTAAAACGGTTGCCGAAAAACAGAAACAGATGACTTATATTATATTTAGATTTATTATAACATCATCAGAAATTGAACAGAAAAGGTTTCAGTATCTATTTCCCAAAGAAAACCTTCGCTACTTTGCCAACTGTAGTGAACTTTTTTGTCCCGTAACTGGCCTTAAAGTCTATCTCAACCATCGTATAATGCTCTCATGAAGGCCAATATATCAAATTCTATGAAGTCATCTAACTATGTTGACGAAATCATTCTAAATGAGCGCAAATGACGAAAACGAATTTATAGATTTAACGGAAATGATACCATTTGTCCCGAAAATGGTGACTCGTAAATGGTTCATTATTTTGGTTTTGCCTCCTGTGTGTTGGGTTCATAATGAATTTTCCGACCATGGCATCAATTTTGCTTTTCGAAAAACGTTGTTTTGTATCTAGAAGTAAACAATTAAGTTATCGGTTCTCATAGTATAATGTTAAGTCACTTTATAAAGTTGTCTCGTAAATGGTTTCTTTAAAATTACGCTGCATATTTTAATATTCCTCGCATCCTGTTTGAGATTTGGTAGTGGATACATTAAAAACATATTGATCAATGTTTACATATGGTCTCCATTGTTGAATTTGACAGTTTTGTTATATCATTTAGTATTTTATCAAACATTTGCAGCCCATAATAAGTGTTGTCTTGTAACTGGTTCCGACTTTGAGGACACAATGATATTGTCATATTTCTCTTATTTCCAGATATTCACATCTAAGTTTGGTCTTTACACGCAAACAACATATTCATAGCATACGACTTATGTAAGAATGATGAGCTATGGTAATCTATTTGATCACTATAGCAGAGTTTGAAACAAGTCATTTTACTCCGGGACATGCTATTTTAGATACCCTCTCGTATGTAAACCATGCATATATCGCTTAATTGACGGCAGGATTTATGTCATGTGCTATTTTCAATTAACAAAATGCACATGTATGCTTTTCAAAATGCCAAACGGAGAAGCACAAGACGTCCTATGAGGGTCAGTATCATCTTATCATTGCTGAGGACACTATTTGTCGCACTTCAGTGAGACTGAGTGTGGCACCGTTTTCGAAAATGTTGCCATAGCTGTATTAATCCTTTCCCAGTGCATGGTCTCGTTTTGACGTCCTTAATATAAAACCCGCAATTTTGCTTATCTTCTATGACCCTGAGAAAACCAAAATCTGTTACATTCACTCTTATGTCAAATCTCTTGACATTTATGATTTTCTATGATTAACGTATACAAATATACGCATGGTTCTACACCGAAATGTGAATGCCATCGTGGCCTTATTGTCCGTTTGTTTGTTTGTTTGTTGTTGTCACAGAATAGGATCTTGAAGGCGATGATTTGATTGGCCAGAAGAAAAGGTAATTGAAGACGACCCCTTACTGGTGTCTGTCAGATGTAACTGTAAGTTAACACAGGATTTTTATCAGATTGGGTACAGGAAAGTCGTAGTGGCACGTTTTCGCACGTAACGATATGTACATGTATTAGATAGAGGCTGTATAGTAGATTCTACGCGATACAAACATTCATAAGGCACAGCCTTTGAACGTTTAAATGTCGCGTAGAATCTACTATGCAGACTCTATCTGAAATAGTGTTCGTCAACCAATGAAAACATATGCTCTTCAACACTATCAAGCGGATCTTACTGGAATAACATCATTTTCCCAAAAGTTACATCATTTTTCCAAAATTATTACATGTACATCATTTTTCATAACTGCACAGGAAACGGGGGCGTGGCTATGTTTAACTGACCGGCAGTGCGTTTATGTGAAATATAGCGCCGAAATTTTCAAATGTACTGCAATTTCATTGGTCCAAAAACTAGGACGAACACTAAACAGATCTATACGTGCGTTGAAAGTGATAAACAAATCAACAAAAGTCATTGCGTCATTCTTTTTGGCTCTTGTCCATTCTCTTTAGTCTTTCGTCAATCGCCAATCGCTTCCTTATTTTATACGCACAAAACCAAAAACGGGCAATTGCGTTCAAAAATGTCGTAAATATAAATGAATCCTTTTCCAAATAAGACCTGGTTGTGACGTCTCTTAAAGGAGAGGCTTGGGAAGACATCGTGACAAAAGAAGGAAATGCTGATGAACATCATTTTATCCTTTTGGCTCGATATTTTCTGTGATATATTGTACACATATTCTGTTTTTATCAATGTCCATTTTGTTATCTTACGACATATTTTAAATTCGAGTAGTTAATATTTTGGCTCTTTGGAGGAATGATTAACCATGGCAAGCGTTAGTAAGTTTTCGAATGTAGTCGACAAAATTCTACACCTTTGTATACTTCACTTCTTTTTTCTCATTTTTTCCCAATTGTTATCTATAGGAGAATTTGTAATAGGTCTTTTTTGGAACAGGATTAGCCAAGTGTTAGTTAGAACATTTTAAATCGTAAACAACGAAAAGCTACACCTTTGTTTACTTCCGTGTCAACACAATCACACCCTGTATTTTTTATTATTCAGTCCAGGATGAAATACGAAACTTAAGCCATTCAATCCCAAAATGAATGCATCTTTAATTTTATACCCTTCCTGAAACTTTAGGACCATGATGGTTAAAGTGCTCACCTGAATCAAGATAAGAGCGAACATGACTTTTTTTTACTTCAAATTCAAGGATTAATTCGACGCGTAATTTGCATTATTCTATGAATTAGTCGCATACAGTTTTGTCTAAATCTAGATACTTTGATACTTTGGGATTTCAGGCAGTAGTGTTGAAGTTTTCATCTGTCACGTGATTGTGACGTGACAACGTCGTTTATAGAACGTGCTGGTGACTATCAATAAAAACCAACAGCCGAGTTATTTACAATAACAAATTATGCTAGAGGTAGTTACAGATTTATTTTTATAGAGAATAAGCTCAAAATATTGAGACAAAGGATTATCAGCATTTTCGCCCTGCCTCAATGTTTTCTGAAGCCTTATTTATTGGGGCGTCAAAACCGGGTTGTATTTGGGAAACTGGTCTTTGTTTTATGGATATGGCGAGCATTCTTCCTAAAGTGCTCAGACCAAAAGGACAATTTTATAAACAGGCAAATTGAGAAACTAAATTAAGCTTTAAAGTGACATTTCATGATAATTTTTACATAAATTTTACTTTTATTCTATCTGAAAGAACATGTTTTCTTATGGAAATTCTGAAAATTTCAAGCCAAAATATTGAACCGTTTACGAGAAATATATATTTTTGCGCTAAAATTAAACAAATTGTTGTGGACAACAGTTCAGATTTATACAGAATTTGTCATTTCTGTCTCAACTTTGAAGGCATATTTTTCGCTTATAGATAACAACTTAATTTAAAGCTACTATTTCCCAGATTTGGACCCAAAAATTGTCAAATACAAACGAAATGTACACTTTTTAAGCTTTATATGACCTGATTAAATGATCACGACAAACTATTGAAGCAACGACTCATTTTTTCGCAATTTGATACCAAATTCATGAAGCGATATCGAAAGTAGGTCAAAACAGTAGGACATGCGACTTTCTTAAATGACGTCACAACATACATGATGACGTCATATTGAAATTCAAGTATGAATCTCGTTTGAATCATGGTCCGCGCTGTATGCGCATGTGCAACAATTTCAAAATAATTCTAACCCCATCAGTGATGGGGTTGAATTTAGGTTTGGATTCTCCCTAAATTCAGCTATCTGTCTTGTAATTTCGGCTCATTCTCTGTCTGAATCGCATATTATTAACCATCCCGAGGTTGTCAACACAAAAGTTTTGCATATTTTTTCAAAAAATTTCATTTTTTGCAATTAGACTATCTGTTACCGTCGCCCTTTAAAAAACTGATAACGTTTCTACGCATTAGAATAAACAATCTTTGCATCAAGACATAGGCCTACTTTTAAAAAATGATATAAATGTGAAATGCCACTTTAAGGTTAGATAGACAGTCTCGATAGCGCAGAGGTGAGAGCACTGCGCTTGTAACCCGGAGGATCCGGGACCCGGGTTTGAGTCCCGCGCGGGAGGTGTGTCCTTGGGCAAGACACTTTTAAAATTGTCAACGCCTCAGTCTACCCAGCTGTATATGGGTAGCAGTGAGTTAAAAACTCATTGCCTCTCTTCTCTCTGCAATAAAAAAATGGTAAAACTATAAATAATTGGAATGTCACTGTAAATTTATATACTGTGTGATCGAGTAATATTGTGAGAAAGAGAACATTGACGGATGTAAGAGATCACAGTTGACGAGTAGCATAATTATACATAGTAAAACCATTGTCTACGCCATTATGGCGGTGCCTCAAATTGAACGGGGGAAAATACACAGAAACGAAACGATACTCGTACTTGGGGCAAATGAATAAGATAAAGCTATGCCATTTGAAAAGGTCTATACATGTAGGTACAGATTTCCATACCCACCACAATATTCGAGTTTGACTTCAATTTTAGAACTCCTTAACTGATCAAATGAATCATTTCTAGCCCCATTAGGCTATGCACGTTCTTCGACAAGATTCAACACTGAAATATTATTTTCTTTAATTTCGACGAGTGTATAGTCCGCGCACGATAATATTATGGCACGTGTTTACAAAATTGACAAAAATAAAAAATAGAATATCGATCTCAAAACTATTGTTATTTTGCAAGTGATTGTTCGAATCTTACAGATATCGGACAGTTGCAAGATTCGAACCAACGCTTGCAAAACTGTTTCTATATAAAGAACGATTTTCCTTGTTTATACAATCTATACCATACCATCATGACCGGACGATATAAAGACAAATTTTAAGTTATGGAATGTAAATAAAACCGGCTTCCATAGCTTGCACCTTTTGTGTTGTTTTCAAATTTTGATTTGATTATCTCCCTTTGAACGCGGTTGTTCAGTAATCGTTATAATATAGGCCTACTCTTTTCCAAATAACACAAGAATTTGACGTCTCTAATAGTAGACCTAATTTTGGAATACATTTAAACAAAAGAAGAAAATGCTGATAACTGGTCAGCGCTTTCCCATTCACGTATGTTTCTGTGTTAGATATGTAGGCTTTTTGTACACCGAGTTTTGATATTTTATTACTAATGTTCATTTTGACGTTTGTGCACAGTCCTTTTTTCTTTAAATAATACTTAGGCTATATATTGTTTTTGAAAATGTTACGTAGAAAGTAAAAAAAAAAAAAAAAAAAAAAAAAAAAAAAAAAAAAAAAAAAAAAAAAAACACACAGCGCCCAGCGAAATTGAAATTCCAAAGTGCATTAATACTATCAGACAGAATATCTAAAGTGCAGGGTAAGCGTTTTTATCCTTTCCCAAAATAACAAGACTTGTGTTTGACGGCCTTGGTCGATACGGCGTTGAGAAAACATTGATACAAAAGAAGAAAATGCCGGTGACCAGCATTTTCTCCTTTTGTCACAATATTTTCTAAGCTGTAATAAACTCAATTAACATTTGAATTCACCATCATTTTGTCTTCTGCAGCAATTTTTGAAGTGGGCTACCATGAATTTCGTTTTTCGGAAAGGGTCAATCATTTTTATCGATGGCCTTTGAAACAAATAATAGTTTAACAACGCCCTGCTAAATGGAAATTGTTCAACATTGAAGTGCATTAGATACTATCACACAGAGGATATCGTACAATTCTCTAACAAAGATGCTTTTATATGTGCAACAACGAACTTTCTCGAACAAGGAATTGATACAAAAAGGACTGATAGGGTGTGGGGGCGAAAATATATAGTAACGATTATTGTAATCAGTACATTCTCTTTTCCCCTCAATATTTTATATTCAAAACTGTAAACATACATGTATCTCATCTTTTTATCTTTTTCAACATCTAATTTGTCTTCTGCAAATTCAACGGTCGAAATTTTTGTTCGGAAAAGTATTAAAAATCAATGCAAAAATTATGCAGATTTCATTGTACTGTCCAGAGCATGCTGGAGACAAATATCGTCGCTTTTCAACAAAATCATCGTAACTGCAGCTTGTTTTAAGCTGCAGCATCATGACCGGACGATATAAAGGCAAAGTTCTGGATTTGTAAATAAAACCGGCTTCCATAGCTCACATCTTTTGTGTTGTTTCCCATGAAAATTTTGTAGACTAGACCATGAAATGTAACTGATTTTATTATCTCCCTTTGAACGCGGTTGTGCAGAATCGCTTGACTCTTTTCCAAATAACACAATAATTTGACGTCTCTAATAGTAGGCCTAATTTTGGAATACATTTAGACAAAATAAGAAAATGCTGATAACTGGTCAGCGCTCATGCACGGATCCAGAGGGGGGTCAAGGGGGTCATGATCCCACCCCTGGAATTTGGCGAAAAGAGGGGTTATCAAAAAGATCACTGGTAATGTCCCATATAAGCTGCGTCATTCGTCCAAGTGTGCCATGACAAACCTTTGTTACATGTATATTTAGTCCTTCATGGTATGACATGGATCCAGAGAAGGGGGGGGGGGGTCTGACCCCCCTGGAATTTGGCAAAAAATGGGTGAAAGATCGGAAGACCCCCCCCCCCCCTGGGAAAATACCTGGATCTGCGCTTGGCGCTTCCCATTCACCATAGATGTTTCTGTGCTATATGCTTTTTGTTCACTGAGTTTTGACATTTTATTATTAACATTCATTTTGACGTCCTATTTTCTTCAATACTTAGGGTACATGTACTGTTTTGGAAATGGTTACGAAGAAAGTCTAATTAGCCTCTGAATTATGATTTTCCTCCTGGGGTCAGAGGTGGGACCGAAATGTTACTGGCACGAACGACCAGTTCTCTTTTACACAGAGGAGAATCACGTGACATAACAATTGCAGAAAATCGTTCATTATACTGTAGGCTACTACGCGACCGTTTTGAATTCGGTAAAGAAAGTAAAGAAAGCATATAAATATACTCCTCACAAAAAGTTAAGCAACAAAAGTTATTCTCTCAATATTCTTTTTATACGCGCGGAAATTTTTGCACATATTTGTTATTCGGACAGCCATGTCTATGCTTAAACACACTTAAAAGAATACTGAATGTTAGCGTCTCTAAAAACCGCTATCACGTGATTAGAACACACTCACCTCCAAAACATGCATGCAAAATGTGTCGCATATACGGATTTCAAACTTGGCATTAGCTCCGTATGTGCTTAAAACGCGTCAATTTGACAACTTTGATGTTCTCAACATTTGAATCATGCCAATACGTCACTTGACTCCTATTGAAGTGGCTCAAATTGTTGGAATGCTACAGGGTGGGGCAACCAAGGCTGCTGCTGCCATTCACTTTAAATTTCATCGCAGTATTGACTGAAAAGCAATAACCCGATACAATCAAACTGGACAGATGTCAGAGAGACCACGTTCAGGTCGTCTAAGAGTAACAACACCATGTGAAGACCGTTATGTTGCAATCTTAGTCCGTAGGAACTGGCTTACAACGGCCAGATCGCTGGGAAATGACCTTCAGAGGATGTCAGGAAACAGACTTTCCATCCAAACCGTGAGGAACATGTTTCACACAGAAGGTCTAAGGTCCAGGATACCACTTCAACGGATCCAACTTCCCAAAAAACATCGACGGCAAAGATTAATATTGGAACATCAACATCAAAACTGAGGGTCACTCGTTGGTGTCACAAACTCTTAACTGACTCGTCAAGATTCTGCCTTGATTCTAATGATGGCATGACACGTGTGTGGAGAAACGGTAATGAACGGTTTGCCGACTGTAACATCGCTGAACACGACCAATATGAACATAGGAGTTTGATGGTCTGGAGAGGTATCAGTGTTTGCCACAGAACAGAGCTGGTTGTCATCGGACGAGGTTCAATGACTGGTGTAAGGTGCATTTACGAGATCATCACGCCTGTTATCATCCTTCTGGCACAGTAAACAGATCCAACTGTTATGTTAATGGATGGTAATGCCCGTCCCTATCGTTCTGGAACTGTGATTGAAGTTATGTGGACCAACAACATCAGACATATAGACTTGCCTGCTACGTCTCTAGACCTTAATTCGATAGAACATGCATAGGACATTCGTTGAGGGCGCGTCTATGGTCAACATGTTCGCCCACAGACTCTGGATGAACTGCAACAGGTCTTGCAGACAGAATGGAGGATCAATCCACAACGGACATTAGACAGACAAATCTGCTTGATGCCAAGGTGTGTTCGGGCGTGTGTTGAACATCATAGGGCTCATACCGGGTACTTGATGCTCGATCATGGCCTGAAGTGGCCGGAAAACAACTTTTTACACATTCTGAACTGCTGGCGAGTGACGTTTTGCACCATTGTTTCGTCGGGACGGTTTTTGAGGATCTGTAACTTTGTTATTGTTTGATGATTTTCCCAATCATTTAAGGTAATTTGTATAATAAGACCCCAACTTTGTATTGTATAAAACATAGAACATTAGATGTGATAAAACACATTTGAGAAATAAAAGAATCTATGTTGCTTAACTTTTTGTGAGGAGTATAGATCTACCAGGGATTTGTCTCGTTAATTGGTCTCGTTAAATTCTGTTTATTTTGAGGATACAGTTCATTCGGTGAGTTTCTCGTTTTTACTCTTAATTCTTTCCTAATCCAAAATCTAAGAATTTTTCTTCAAAGTCAAGGCTGATTTAGTTGAAAAAAGGGTAAAATAGAAAGTGTTGGTAGGTTTAGTTTAGTAATTACTCTTACATTTCATTTTCTGAAAGGGACTGCTTAAGGATATTCCAACTTCTCTGCTTTAAACCGAATTCAAATAAGCTGTATAAAGTATTGACAATTTTCTGAAATTCTGGGTCCCGTGGTAGCACTTGTTAATGGCTCAACATTTTACCATACTTTCCCAAACAATACCTAAATTTGGTGGTTACATTAACAATAATGTCTGTGAAAGAAAGGGACAAATGAGCGTCAGGATAAGGAAACGGGAAAAACGGAGTCCTATTCTGTATAAATAGGAATTCACAGCAGAATAATTATTCTCGGTTCATGTATTTATTATACGGGTCTAAAAGGCAGGAGCTTTTAATATCTGGATAGTGTTACAAGAAATCAGATAAATCAACGCAAATGATCTCTCTGTAGACTATGTATTCCATTAATCCTTTTTATAACAATCACTAGTTTCTTTGTTCCAATTAGAAATAAGTTTTGGTTTGGCATTAAAGTGACATTTCACATTTATTTCATTTTTTTTAAAAGCATGTCTTGATGCAAAGATTGTTTATTCTAACACGTAGAAATGCTATCATTTTTTTGAAGTTGTTATTTATAAGCGAAAAATACGCCTTTAAAGTGGAGACAGAAATGAAAAATTCTCTGTAAATCTGAACTGTTGTCCACAACAATTTGTTTAATTTTAGCACAAAAATATATATTTCTCGTAACCGGTCCAATATTTTGGCTTGGGATTTTCATAATTTTCATGAGAAAACATGCTCTTTCAGATAGAATAAAAGTAAAATTTATGTAAAAATTATCGTGAAATGTCACATTTATCCTTTCCTTTAATATTTTTTCAAAGCTTCTCTTTTACATTTGCACTATTTTTTTCAATTCAATTATCGAATGCACTCGTTTGATTATGGACTAGTTACTGGTGTAAATATTTTTTGTTCAGAGAAGGTTATATACCAACATACTGGAAAATATCTGAATGCTGAGAGATAATTACAAAAATAACAAACAAACAACAACAACAAAAATAACAACAACCTCCACCACATTTCTGTGATAATGTTTCGAAATAGCTCTTTCCTAAATAGCAAATTTTAGGGTTGTCCAATCTTAAAGACGCTACAAAAAAGGGTGTTGACAAAGATAGTATTTGCGACAAATATAGCATAAAATTAAGGCGAAAGAAGAAAATCGCTGTTTTCAACGAAAACCTCGTAACCGCAGTTAAGGTTTCGTTAAAAAGGGAGGAAATGCTGATTATTATGGTAGTAGCGGGGGTCTTGGCGTCCCTTCCAAAATGTCGCGAAAAGATGAGAGAATAGAATACTTGCTTGCTTAGCAGCATTTACTTCTTCGTTTTTGTGCAGATGGGATTTTTCATTTAATTTATTGGTAAAGTTGTCAAAACCGCGGCCATTCGGGCAAGATTTAGTTTCTAAGAATTTGGCCACTTTTCCTGATAGATGCCAGATTTCTACATTTTATCTGGAAAATTAGGAATATTTATACAATTTTCACATAAATCCTCAAGACCAGGCGTCATGCATTCTGATATTGAAGACTGTGATAAAGTATTCCCCATTAAACTATACACTCTGTAATAATTACGTTATCTTTCGCACGACGGTCAATCACGTGACTCAAAATTTCAGAAAAATCTTCGATAATTTTGTCAATACTTGACCGATTTAAATTCGGTTTGAAGCAGAGAATGTGGGAAAATGCCAGAAATAGGCTGGATGTGGTGGATTTTTGAAAAAAAAAAATCAACTGATTAAAATGTTATTGAAGATCAGCAAAAATTTTGGTTGATCATCAATAACTTTTTTATCAGTAGATTTTAAAAAAGCTAACCACACCCACCTAATGCGCGACTTCTGTCCACCTTCTCTGCTACAAACCGAATTCAAATCGGCCCTGCATTAACAAAACTATTGAAGATTTTCTGAAATTGTTGTTTCACGTGTTTATCCATCTTGGTTTGTGGTAGTTATTTTTCTCCAAAACAACAGAATTTTAGATTTGTCCAAAAATGTGGTTATCAACATTACATTTTTCACTGATCATTTTCAAAAATTCTGTTAGATGAGAATGCTAAAACCAAGTAAAGCCATTTTATTAGATTTCTAGGAAGCTATTGTAGATGACAAAGCGGATTGATATGATGTTTTAGGGGTAAATATTTATAAGTCTTAGAAAAAAACTATGAGAAATCCGTATCTTCTTCTTTTTTTCAATGCTTCATATGGCTTTCTTGGTCAATGCCGCCAAAAGTATACATTATTTGGGAAAGTAAAAAGTAAATGCTGTGCTAGATGATTGTCTTCCTTTAAAAGGATTCAGACATTTATTTCAGACTAATTGTGATATACGCCTTTTATTTTGTGGTAACATTATGGGGAAATGGCATTGCCAATATACAGCCGACGCCCTTTGGTAGCCATATTTCATACAATAACTTTAGAAAAACTTGTAATAAAACTCGTACATTATAAAGTAGGCTTTCAAAATCGATAAAGTCCTGACAAGCAATAACTGTTATAATACCCTTTTTATCGTCTTTGTATTTTTTTTTTTTTTTTTGAAAACTGGAAATGTCAATACAAAAGCAGACGGAAGAAAATCTATGTATTTTAGCGATATATCAAAAACTGGGCGTTCAAAGCGGAGAAAAGAACACGTATTCCGGTTCTTTGATTAAAACAAAAGACGACTTTGCATTATGTAAAAATACCTTGCCCACTTTGATTGTCTAAAAAGGTAATGCAAAATGAAACGGTACCAAGTTTTTGACTTTCTGACGTTATTGAAATAAAATAAAAACTTGTTCGAATGTTCTACAAACTATTCAAACTTGCATCCGTCCCTTGTAATGGCTATAGATCTAGCAAAGCATTATTGTCAATTATTGACACTCCAAAACAATATTGTCTATCATTAACAACCCCTAGATCTGGCATGCGAGAATATTGTCTTCTTCTAAAAGGTTTCCGACATTTATTGTAGACTAATCATGATATATACGCCTAGCAGGTTTATGAATAAAAGAACATCCTTGATATATCGTCGCTTTTCAACAAAAACCTCGTAACTGCAGCATCAGCAACAACAACAGTAAGATCTTTGATGATTCTGAAATTATGTGACTGATTTGAATTTAGTTTAAAGCATTGAGAAAGCGAAAATAATGCCAGAGGTTTTCAAGATGTGATGGCTCTTTGAAACAGCTCCTGCATGATAAAAAGGAAATTTACGAACAAAATTTATCAGTCTCAGTGCAGACATATGCAAACAAGCGTGAATACAATAAAATCTTAAATATCTGCATTCTTGCAAATTCATATTTCACAGTCTGTGATTTGATTGTCTAAATCTTTCTCAAAAGCATTGGTAACCACTAGATAAATGCTTATTTGGGATGTTGGATATAGTCTCTGTGTATGATGTTATATTTGATGCAGGATATAGAGAAAGGGCCCTTATAGCTGTAAGTCCGCCATTTTCCTGGATCAGGCTCTATTCTACTCTAAAAGTGCAGTATGATTATGAACAAAGCTACAGATAGGAAGGCATGCATGTTTTTTTTCCGAATACCATCATTATTCATTATTTATTACTTTATTCAATTATTGTCCACCAAACCCTATGTTGCGGGTACTCATTGGAATCGTCTCAAGACGATTCAAATGAGTACCCGCAACATAGGGTTGGAATTTTTAACATGTCTTTTTACTCCCTCTTACCCGCAGCTCTGGGTATGACCCACGTTTCTATTCAACAGTAACTAAAGGTCACAAGGGAACTATAAAGGAATATCGTGGATCAAGATCAGACTGCGTGTATAGGCCTATGTAGGCTGACCTGGATCCATATTGGTCATGTCCTTTTCCAAGATCCGCTGTCAGTTTTTAGCTCACCTGAGCACGAAGTGCTCAAAGTGAGCTATTGTGATCGCTTTTTGTCCGTCGTCCGTCCGTCCGTCCGTCCGTCCGTCTGTCCGTCCGTCCGTCTGTCCGTTCACAATTTCTTCAAACATCTTCTCCTCCTAAACCATTGGTCCAATTTTAACCAAACTTGGCAGGAATGTTCCTTGTGTGACCCTTTTCAAAACTTGTTCGTGAATTTTTGATTTGTCAAAAAATGTGGGCGTGGCAGGGCGGGGCTTATCAGATTTTAGAGAAATCTTAAGAAAATTCTTTAAAAATCAACCATTGGGCCAATTTGAACCAAACTTGGCAGGAATGTGCCTTGAGTCACACTTTTCAAAATTTATCCACAAATTTTTATATTTTTCAAAAAATGTTGCCGTGGCAGGGAGTAAGGGGCTTATTGGACTTGGAGAAATCATAAGAAAATTCTTTAAAAATCAACCATTGGGCCCAACTGAACCAGACTTTGCAGAAATGTTCCTTGAGTCACTCTTTTCAAAATTTGTTTTCAAATTCTTGCAATTGACAAAAAATGTGGCCGTGGCAGGGAGGAAGGGGCTTATCGGACTTGGAGAAATCATAAGAAAATTCTTTAAAAATCAACCATTGGGCCAATTTGGACCAGACTTTGCAGAAATGTTCCTTTAGTCACTCTTTTCAAAGTTTATTCACAATTTTTTACCTTTGTCAAAAAATTATGACCGTGGCAGGGAGGAAGGGGCTTATTGGACTCGGAGATATCATAAGAAAATTCTTTAAAAATCAACCATTGGGCCAATTTGGACCAGACTTTGCAGAAATGTTCCTTTAGTCACTCTTTTCAAAGTTTATTCACAAATTTTTACATTTGTCAAAAACTGTGGCTGTGGCAGGGAGGAAGGGGGCTTATCAGACTCAGAGAAATTGTAAGAAAATTCTTTAAAAATCAACCATTGGGCCAATTTGAACCAGACTTTACAGGAATGTTCCTTGAGTCACTCTTTTCAAAATTTGTTTTCAAATTCTTACAAATGATAAAAAATGTGGCCTTGGCAGGGAGGAAGGGGCTTATTGGATTTCGAGAAATTATAAGAAAATTCTTAAAAAATCAATGATTGGGCCTAAATGAACCAGACTTTGCAGGAATGTTCCTTGAGTCACTATTTTCAAAATTTGTTCTCAAATTCTTACAATTGATAAAAAATCAGGATGTGGCAGGTAGGAAGGGGCTTATCGGACTCAGAGGAATCTGTCCTATTTCTCTTATCTATTTCTCTTTATCTGTTTCTGTGGCTGGCCCCATGTTTATCTTATGTAAACAAATAGGGGATTAGCCTTAGCTTATCAGATGGTAATCCTGCGCTATATTCTTTCAATCACTGACCAAATCTTGTTAATTGAGCCTATCATAAATGATCAATCTCTAACAGATCAGAATGCTTTGAAAATTAGCCCTATGTTGTATATTGCGAAATCATAAAATAATTATTGAAAAAAAAACCTGTCAACAATTGTGCTAATTCATACCCAACCTTACAGGATTGATTGGAACAAAATTATTTCTTGATTGTTTCCAAACAGAAAGTCCTTATGAGTTTCATGCCTTTGAATTTGACAAAATTGCCATTATCACTCTTGCCATCTTGATTCAGGTGAGCGATTTAGGACCATCATGGTCCTCTTGTTTTAATTAACACATACATGTATTCATAATAGCATAATTATGCGATCATTTGTAAGCCTACTAGAATATGTTTAAAAATCATGTTGGGAAAGGACGTTCTAGTCTGCTATATGGAAAGGGTCAAGCCCCATCCTACTTGGTCCCGGTTTCTCGAAAAGACTTAAGTACGTTCTCAGACTCAAATCTGAGCACCATATGCCTACTCAAATCACACGAAATCTACGTGAACTTCAATCGAATACCCCTCGACGTTGGAAAGTATTTCACTGAAGTTGAGCATGTACATGTTTTTTCGAGAAACTGGGGCCTAGCTGGTTTTGACGCCCCTTGATAAATATTTTGGGGGAAATATTATGAGAAAAGAAGAAATTGATGACAAACAGCACTTCCTCATTTTCTCTTAATATCTTCTTTGCATTAACATACACATGATCTGCCTTTCACACCAACAATGCGATGCCTTAGAAAAAAAGGTCGTAAGTGGTACTTACGACCTTTTATGATGCATACAGTTTTTGAAAGGGCATTTCAAGCTCTAACTATATAGTGCGAATTCCATAGACATTTGAACTTGTCATGCTGACCAATTTGGCTGTTGAAAAAGGTGGTTAATGTTTTTTGTTCTTTTTGAAATAAAATTGTTTTTTCCAATTTTCTCAAAAGTATATTATTCACTTACGGCCTTCTTATTCTAAGGCACTCGAATGTTGTCGTCTGCACAAGCTTTCAAGGAACATTGAAAATATTCTCCGTTTAGGAAACGTTTACATGCTCATGTAGCGCACTCTGCTATGATCAGTTCCATACGAATTCTAATCTAGATAACAAGTTAACGAGGTAGATCAAAGAAAATTGTTTGTTTTTTGTGAAATCTCCACGGGGTTATAATTTCTTCACATCTACCTTTGAGCTAAATGTACCAAATTTGTGTACATGCTCTTACACCCTCGCAATTAGAGTGCGAGAAAGAACCGACATATATATAATTTTATATAAATGATTGGGCCAGGATCTTGAAATGGGGCCCTTATACACGCAACGTCAAAAGTTGCGGACCATGGCAATTCTTAAGGAGGCATTTGTAAAAAATAATAAATTCCATTAGAATTTGGAGTTCATCATTTCCGGGGTATTTAAAAAAGCACTGGAAGATGTAAGAAATTGCTGATATGCAATGTGTTGTTTCTCTGGATTCTCTTCTTTATAATTTACAATGATTAAATAATTGATAATACCAACACCTATTATTTTACAGTATGTATCTCCTTTCGAGAAGGAAAAGAATACTTTTTTAAAAGTTTTTTTGCGTCTGTGAAAGCGTTTACGAGGAAGATGAAAAACTGTTTGTTTTTTGTAAATCTCTACTGGGATATGATTTCTTTAGATCTACATTTGAGATGGATATTTTGAACTCATATAGATCTACATGTACTTACAAAGGGCGGATCCAGGGGGTTGAGGTGGTCTGGACGCCCCCCCCCCCCGGGATTTGCCAAAAAATCACATTTTTGACTATATAACGTTACCTACTTAACACATTTTAAGCCATTATTTGGGATTTGACCCCCTGGAAGAAATCCTTGGTCCGCCCTAGCTTACATCCTCTTAAAAATCATACATAATTTCATATTTTTAATGAAATGGGACGATATTGGGATAATGGGCCCCTATATTGTTTGAGACTTTTGGCACTATTTATTGAGATAAAATTAATGCTAAGTATATTTGACCAGGATTCGTGCCATCATCTTTCAGTTGCTACAGATGAAAAAAGCTATAAAAGATCAGCGTTGATCTTGATAGAATTTTGCGTATGCACAAGCTGACCTTGATCTATCAGTGTTCTCCCCAGCCAAATAAGCTGTATCGGCCCCACTACAGCTTCGTGAAAATCAGTGTATAGTAATGCCGCTACAGCTTCAAAAGTACCCCTACAGCTTACTTTCTTCAAAATGCTCTCCATAATAGAGTCATTTTAAGTTATTTTCTGTCAAAGACTGAAAAATAATGCTTTTTTATAATTGCAAATTTAATGATTGTGTATAAAAACATGATGAGAAAAGAAGAAATTGCTCATTTCGAGCAATTTCTTCTTTTCCATCACGTTTTTATTTCATTATCATTTACATGAACACTGTATTTCAAGGTTTACCGACGCTTTTTATAATTTGCCACTACAGCTTCAAATAATTCTTGGGGGGACCCTGTCTATGTTGGTATATAATGCTACAATGGTTCCTTTTCCAGATTATGATCTCACTCCAGAGGTCCTGGGTTCGATACCCGGCCACGGCAAATACCCTTTCTAACAAAAATATCACCCATCAATGATTTGATATCGTGAACCTATGTGGGCGAGCAGCTGGAGGCTCGGTTAGTGTGTTGTGGTAGTACTGGTATGAGAAACAACAGAAATCCATTGTTAGGTGCTCCAGCCGCCGCGGTATGACCATAGCAGTTGAGAACGGCGTAAAACCCAAATAAGCTCAACTTTATTTCATGCCAGCTTCATTGTACTCTGGGTATTATTTTTAAAACAATCTTGAATACGTTTTTGTGCAATTCCAACTGGCGAAAAGATTACAAACATTATTATGTCTAGATCAATCGTATCGATTGTGCACAGTTGTAATCTACAATTGAAAATATTCATATCTAAGTTTTATTGTTGTATTCAGTCTCAAGCCAGACATAGACTATACAAACGAGCATGAATACAATAAAATCTAGAATATCTGCATTGCTGCAATTTCATTATTTCATAGTCTGTGATTTTATTTTCTTGACATTTCCCCAGAGCTTTACCATATGATAGATGCTTATTTAGGATGCACTATGACCTGACAGACAAAAATGGTATATCGTCGATGTAAATGCAAAACATCGTATGTCGATTCTGGCGATTTTCAAAGTACAAACTTCTGTGCCCAGTTAAAGACAATTCTTGCAGGATTTGGGATAGTTTAACTGACCAGTATTACTGACAAGCCATTTGTGAACAATGTGTCCAAATTTCAAGTAAAACATTTCAGTTTGGGAAAAGTTATTGCACTTTTCTCCTCCCATTTAAAAATTTCCAAAAACGAGATACGATGTTTTGCATTTACAACAACGATATGGGAAAAATATCGAACCTTGTCAGTCTACACGTCGTATGATAATTGTTTGAATCTATATACAAAGTTCTTCTTATCTCATAATAATGTTCATTTTCATATATCGTCGCTTTTCATCGAAAACCTCGTATCTGCAGCTTGTTTTAAGGTTTACAGACCCTGAAAAAATAATCGCTTTCTAGCCATACGAAATGCACTGAATTACACACACTTGTAAATACACTTCACATATGTTGATTCACCGTGCCGGATTTCAAGATTATGCTTCAAGAAGAATGTAATTTACAAATATTATTTTACACTACATTCATATGCAAGGGAGGTAATTTTGAACATTTTTGTCAAATATTTCTTTAAGTATACGTAAATTCAAAATTTCTAAACCGTACGAAATGCTTAATGTTTCTTTTTGGAATGGAAATGTAACACAATTAAGGAATTATTTGCACTTTTCAAATTTCGCCTCTGGCTCTGTAGTGCTTTTGAGAGTTTGGATACCTTGAGCGATGAAAAGCAGCGGAATGCTATTTCTGATTGACCTCTGTTGGCATTTTGGTTCTCTCGGATAGTACCTAACCGTGGCAGGCCATAAATGTAGACAAGTGTGAATACAAATCGAATAAAAATATCTGCATTTCTGCAATTTCATTATTTCACAGTCTGTGATTTTATTGTCTCGATCTTTCTCCAGAACTTTACTACTAGACACATGGGCGGATCTAGAGGGGGGTCGGGGGGGGGGGGGGGGTCGGGACCCCCCTGGCATTGGCCGAAAATTAAATTTTGACTATATGAATTTAGTGTAACGTTACATATTTACTACATTTTAAGCCATAAAATGGGCTTGGACACCCCCCCCCCCCCCCCCCCGGAAAAAAAATCTTTGGCTTGGACCCCCCCCCCCCCCGGAAAAAGTCTGGATCTGCCCTTGAGACAGATGCTTGTATGGGATCTAGTCTACATATCTTTATTTTATTTACATGGCAGTAGAAATCTGACCAAACATGATATTTCGACAGAACAAATACTCGCGTACTGTACACTCTTATTATATCAGATGGGGAATGTGTAAACTTGTGAAAAATCATGCTCAAACGGACCTTCTGGAAAGTCCACAAAACAATTTTTTGAAAACTGATCGGACTCGACAGAGGTCAACCAGATACTATATTTGTAAAATGAAATAAAATATAGTTAAAAACATTATAGTTTCAGAAAGTTATTTTAGAGTGGGAGGTATCGATTTTATTCGGAAATGGTGAATGAAACACAGAAATAAATTCAAACTACGTCGATATAAAAATCAAAGTATTCAGATATCAATTACGATGGAACATTTATAATCTGATTTGTAGTCAAAGTGTGTTTTATCAAACATAATTTGCTTTAGTAGTGGAAAATAGGGGAAAAGGGGGAAATGCGAATGACGAAGGGAAAATATTGATACAAAAGTCAAAAATGCTGGTTGTCAGCATTTACTTATTTTGTCTCTGTTCTCCAAAGGCATCATAGCAGAAAACAAAAATGACGTAGATTTTGTGACCAGGATTTGGGAAGATGGAAATATGTTCATGATATAAAAGTACAGCAAACCCAAAGTGCAGAGATATCAATTTAGATGAAGCTGTTTCTCATCTGATCTAGAGAGATAGCGAATGTTTATTATGAAAACTTTTCTACGTTTCTCACCTGCCATGATTAATATCCGCCCAGGGGTTTATTCATGTTTGATAAGCAATGCAGCTTACTTTTCCTTTAGTTGTAATTATGTTCTATACATGATGTTGGCCTATGTGATTGAAAGTGGCCTCCCAAATATACATCATCGAGACTTCAATTGGCTGCCTTCAACTAAATGCAACCCTGATAACTGCAATAAGAATTTTATAAGATATAGACAAGACACGTTTATTGTAAAACGTGGCACCCGATGTTGTATTTTATAAACTGTTTTTAGCTCCACTGGCCGAAGGCCAGCGGGCTATTGTCATGGCGTTGTGTCCGTCGTGCGTCCGTGCGTCCGTGCGTGCGTCCGTTAACTTTTTTTTAAACATCTTCTCCTCTTATACCAGTGGGCCAATTTTGACCAAACTTGGCAGGAATGTTCCTTGGGTTACCCTTTTCAAAACTTGTTCGTGAATTTTTGATTCGTCAAAAAATGTGGGCGTGGCAGGGCGGGGCTTATCAGACTTAGAGAAATCATAAGAAAATTCTTTAAAAATCAACCATTGGGCCAATTTGAACCAAACCTGGTAGGAATGTGCCTTGAGTCATTCTTTTCAAAATTTGTTCACAATTTTTTTACATTGGTCAAAAATGTGGCCGTGGCAGGGAGAAAGGGGCTTATCAGACTTAAAGAAATCATAAGAAAATTCTTTAAAAATCAACCATTGGGCTAATTTGAACCAAACTTGGCAGGAATGTGCCTTGAGTCATTCTTTTCAAAATTTGTTCACAATTTTTTACATTTGTCAAAAAATGTGGCCGTGGCAGGGAGAAAGGGGCTTATCAGACTTAAAGAAATCATAAAAAATTCTTTAAAAATCAACCATTGGACCAATTTTAGCCGAACCTGGCAGCAATGTGTATTGAGTCATTCTTTTCAAAATTTGTTCACAAATTTTTACATTTGTCAAAAAATGTGGCCGTGGCGGGGAGAAAGGGGCTTATCAGACTTAAAGAAATCATAAGAAAATTCTTTAAAAATCAACCATAGGGCCAATTTTAACCAGACTTTGCAGGAATGTTCTTTGAGTCTCCCTTTTCAAAATTTATTCACAATTGTTTACATTTGTCAAAAAATGTGGCCGTGGCAGGGAGGAAGGGGCTTATCAGACTTAAAGAAATCATAAGAAAATTCTTTAAAAATCAACCAGTGTGTCCAATTGAACCAAACTTTGCAGGAATGTGCCTTTAGTCGTTCTTTTTAAAATTTGTTCACAAATTTTTATATTTGTCAAAAAAATGTGGCCGTGGCAGGGAGAAAGGGGCTTATCAGACTTAGAGAAATCATAAGAAAATTCTTTAAAAATCAACCATTAGGCCAATTTGAACCATTTGCAAGAATGTTCTTTGAGTCTCTCTTCAAAATTTATTCACAAATATCAAGATTTGGCTGCCGCTATGTAAGGCTTACAAGAAATCATGGGATAATTCTTCCACCTTAAAGGGCGACGGTAACAGATGGTCTAATTGCAAAAAATGAAATTTTTTGAAAAGATATGCAAAACTTTTGTGTTGACCACCTCGGGATGGTTAATAATATGCGATTCAGACAGAGAATGAGCCGAAATTACAAGACAGATAGCTGAATTTAGGGAGAATCCAAACCTAAATTCAACCCCGTCTCAGATGGGGTTAGAATTATTTTTAAATTGTTGCGCATGCGCATACAGCGCGGACCATGATTCAAAGGAGATTCATACTTGAATTTCAATATGACGTCATCATGTATGTTGTGACGTCATTTAAGAAAGTCGCATGTCCTACTGTTTTGACCTACTTTCGACATTGCTTCATGAATTTGGTATCAAATTGCGAAAAAATGAGTCGTTGCTTCAATAGTTTGTCGTAATCATTTAATCAGGTCATATAAAGCTTAAAAAGTGTACATTTCGTTTGTATTTGACAATTTTTGGGTCCAAATCTGGGAAATAGTAGCTTTAACCAGTGGAGCGATTCAGGCCCTCCTGGGCCTCTTGTTTGTTTCTTTTTCAAACAGCAAACTTCTCGAAACTCTTCATTTGTCTCATGTCCGTAATCGACTTCTTTCGATCTTTGTCTGTTTCTATAATTACAACCATAGTTGTAAAAAAATATTAGGTTACGATATCCTGCTGGTTGTGTTGTATCGATCGACATGCATTTCTTAGATAATATGTCTGTCTTTATTGATTAACCCATTAAGATAAGTTTAGAGAGCGGTCACGTGACTTACAGATTTTGTGTTTATTCTGCGGCACCAAATGCCCATGCTACAATTTCCATCATTTTTATAGCAAAATATTCCCCTTTTTGTGATGGGGAATGTCAAATGAAGTATTTTGGTGTTCTAAATGTAAACATCTGCCCGAAAAAAAATAGATTTTTCTTGAAAATATTGATATTTTTGTCATAATTAGGCTAAAACAGGATGGGTGGGGTAAGATAAAGTCAAATATCTTTTTAATTTGCGTGGAAAGGTGTGCTGATTTTTAGTGTAAAAATAGCTCTTAGTATTTTCTTCAAAATATCCCAAAACAAAACAAAATATTTATTGGGTAATTTTTTGACAAATTGAAAAAAAATGTTGCAAAATTTTCTTAAGAAAAAAAATGTGATTTTTCAATTTTTCCCATATTTTTTTCTGGGAAATAGTTTTAAAATATATCTTTCAATCATATCATCCCTTTTGTGCGTATGTTAAGTCTCTAAATTGATATAACATTTGAAATTATCCATTCAGAATATCTTGCTATATGACTTTAAAACATAAGGGTAATTTTGCGAAAATGGCCATTACTAGTCAAGGGCAGATAACTCTAACACGAAAACGAGTCAGGAAACTTACCCTGATTTTATTTACATTTTAATCGGGAAATCTTACTTGACAACATATTATTATATATACAATAAAAATAATTCATTGGGCGGATAAAAAGTATCCCCCGAGTCCAAACTTACCTTAACATACGACAAATTTTAAGACTGGTCTTAATTCAAAAATGTTGCAGGCGGTGTTGAAATTGGATGAATTTTACATTTTTTATCTTTCTGGGTAAAGAACGTTGTGGAAAAGAAAGAAATTGCTTGTCACAAATAATTTCATATTGTCCACAATGCTTTCGAACGCCTACATATTTTGGGTCCCCAACAACCGTCATTAGTGCAAATTCGTTAGATAGACATCTGCCCTTTCTCGTCTCAGGCTTTATTACCTTCAGTGCCGCAATTGCAATATTATTCCTCATGATTTGGCTAAAACTACGAAAGATCTCGTGGCGATTAAAATTAATATGAAAGAAACAAAGAAATATCAAAAATTACCAGTGACCTATGGTGATGCTTGTTTCTGATAAACCCATAAAGTCATGGATATTCTAAATAACCATGATTTTAGCTAAATCAACCTAGTTTAGATATATATTTCTCTGTTTATGAAGATTGAAATAATCTTGTCGAAATGATTTGTAGGCCTAATATCTATTTTCTAATGCTCTGTACCACCAGCCCTTATAAATTCGCTTGATATCGCACTATTTTGTAAAGAAGAAATAATTAAAGAATCTCTAGGAAAGATCTTGTGAAGATTGAATACAATATATATAATTAGGTCAGATTTCCCCCGAGTGTTTTCATGGCTTCATTTGATGATGTTTGTATTAAAGCTCTAGATACGGGCGTTGATAACGAGTAATATTAAAACAAAATGTTACGTTTAACCAAATCAATATGTTGTTGTGTTAATTTGAATAGTCACACCAAGACCATATAAATGAATTCCCAAAACATTACGGTCTGTTTCAGAACTCGAGACCGCTATAGTCCTTACCAAACACAAATAAGCTCTGATGAATGTATCTATAATTACCTTCCCCTGCGGACACCAAATATCTGCCCCAGAGATTGATTTTTTTCTCCACAGCAAATTTCTAAAGATCCATTTTCTCTCCACAGACAGAGGAAATCCATCACAACGACGAATTGTATTACCAAAGCTGGAGGTTTCTCTATGATTGGAGGTCGGTAATTTTCCCGCGTGAACTGGTAATTCTACAAATAAGCCGCCATGTTGGAAATACGTCACCGTTATTTGGATGTTTGCATGCAACAGATACGAGCGTTTTATTGACTTTGAGTCTGGTGTTGTTACAGAGGTTTGCATCAAATACAAAATAACATAATAGATGACTAAATATGGCGTTGTGTGACAGAGTGCAGACATTATTGGTGGCTTTTTGTGTCGGATTATGTTTATCACAAAATGGTGAGTATGCTTTTCTAAATTGTAGGATTGTTTTGAAGGGAAATAATGTAACTGTTTTTTACTGATCGAGCATGATATCACCCACACTCATTTCAATGCAAAAATGGTTGTTACACATGAAAACCATTTATTCTTTTTGTCATTGTTTATGAAAATGTGATTCCAACATTTTAGATTTTGGTAACATTTCTATGATTTCAAAAATTGTTTAGTCCTATGGAATCATTTTGTTTTCGAAGATACCTCGATAATTGTTTTTGACAGACAAAACAGATTGCAGCTGCTTGATACACTAGAGTAATCTACAGAAATTCGATCTGTCTATATGATCGATTACAGATCTACTATACAGTTGTGATAGGTGGAGTTGGTTCTCTCTTTACCTTTTCTCAAACAGTGATGCGGGTATTTTAGTGCACCTGAAATAGAAACTACTGCCATGGGTGAACACACATACCCTAGACAAAATAAGAGAAAGCTGATAAGCATTAATTCCTCCATTTATATCAATATTTTCTATGCAAAATTGAACATTTATTATCATCATTTCGTCGGTGTAAATGCAAAGCTTCTTATGGCGATTTTTGAGAATTTAAAATTAAAACCTCATAATTATGCCCAGTTTAGAAGTTCTTGCATGTTTGGGGATATTTTAACTCATCGGTATTAATGGCACATTATACGTGAACAAAAGAATTATTTGAAAATTGTGCCCCCCCTTTTAAAACGATCCAAAAATGAGATAAGAGATTTTGCTTTAACACCGACGCTTTGCAGTAGCCTTGAAAACTATTGTGTATGTTTTAAATGGCAATTATCGGAGATATTTTGTATTAGACTATACGCTCATAAATCTTTTAAGCGTACACTATATCCGATTTAGAAATAACCAGAAGAAAATTATTGTTACCTTTCTATTTTTCTCAAAACTTTCACAGACAAACAATTTAACTTATTTTTTTGTATATTTTCATTCGATAATTATGGACCAAGAAACTAATTAGATTTGATCGAACAGAAAAGAAAACTCGTTCATGTTCATGGTCAGTTCATCTTGGATATCCTCCTTCCTTAATCCGGATTCCAAATGACACAATTTAAGCTGATCCAATCAGAAAGTTGTTGCAAATGCCGAAAATTATTTTGATAGATTTAGAATTTGTGCGAAAACACGCGCAAATTACTGAGCCAGACGCATTAAATGAATTTCCTTCTCTTGCTTCATTTTTTCTCGATACCTTTAACGAGTATCGATGAAGACGTCAAAACCAGGGCTTGTCTTTGTAATAATTAAACTGTATGAAATTGGCGTCTAGGAATCCTGACACACTCCTTCAAATTTTGCAAAAGAGAGGTTACCAACAAGATTTCTAATGATTTTTTATGGGCCAAGTAAGGTTGGACTCCCTGCCAACCCGGGAAATAATGTTGGGCCCACACCACCCAAGGGAAATGCCTGTATCCGCGCTTGGTAACAAAATGATATGATCAATAATACGACAAAAAGTTCCCTTTTTTGAGAACAACATGAATCCAGATCAGGCGGTTCACACGCACAGTCTAATCAGGAACCATGTTGATCTCCGGCAGCTTCTTCGTTCCCTGTGGTAACCTGAAGATCCTTATTGACTTGCACTTGGCCATACACTGGTCAGAAAACTCAGTTTTCTAAAAAGGCTATTGACGGCCTTTACGAGATTCTTGTTGAGAAGTGACGATATAAAATATGGCTTATGTCGCTGCCTTTCAACAAAAACGTTGTAACTGCAGCTTAAAACAAGCTGCACAGTTACGAGATTCTTGTTGAAAAGGGACAATTTATACCGGTATTACAGACACAGATCTAGCCGATGACTACATCATGGTTCCCGACGAGCAGAAATTGTACGAAGGGTTAATGGACGGGTACGAAAAGTCGGTCCGGCCCGTGGTCAATTCGTCCACGGTTCTCATCGTAAAATTCGCACTACATCTCAACCAAATCATTGGACTAGTAAGTTAATGTGGCAAGTTTTTGTTTGTTTACATTAAGTTGATTTAGGACGATTTGTATTATCTTGACTCGCAAAAAAGGTTCTTGAGCAGCACTTAAATAGTATCTGGGTATGAAGGTAAATTATTTACAAAAAGACAATTACGTAGAAAATAGAATGATTTATTTCCTTGACAAAAAGCAAAGTGATCTTTTGCAAAGGAAACTATTCTCTTCTCTGTCCTTTTTAAATTCGCTGTCGATCCAATATTTAGTAAAAGAAAAGAAATGAGAACTTATCCATGACGATCTACACTTAACACTAAACTTACAGAATTCAACGAAAACTTATCAAAAGGTTTCTAGAAATTGTTCTTATATCAACGTATGTTTACCATTATAATTAATTGCAAAGTTATATTTTTATTTTTCACTACGAGAAAGTTCTTTCATTCTTTGGATACAAGGCAAAATTCTGGGGGAGTTCTAAGACTCTCAATGAAATGTATCAGAAGAATTGACACAATTGCTTATTGAATTGACACAGCGAACGTTCTGTACGCCTATAAAGTTATTCTGTAATGTGTTGGCTGCTATATATTATGTTACTTCCAAGATATTTTCTCTATCGGAAAATCCAATCTCTAGGGAGTTACAAGATTTATTGGAATTTTCCTTGTTGTAATGAATACAATGAAGAAACAATTATGATTTGAAAAGATACAAGAGAACCAAGTTTAATCTGTGTGTTTATCTTGCTTTTCTCATCTGAATAAACGTGCTTTTGTTTTTGACCTTAGTCAGGAGATCCCAGAAACACTGATAAAAAGAAGAAAATACTGACTGTATACATACATGGCTAAATTTTGAAAACTGTTAAGTCATAATTATCATCGCTTTTCAACGAAAACCTCGTTACTACAGCTTGTTTTAAGCTGCAGTTACGAGGATTACGTTGAAAAGCAGCCTTATATACCAAAAGTCATACATACCGTGTCAATTCAAGAATCTATTTTTTTTTCTATTTCATCTTCAGGACGAAAGACACCAGATTTTGACTACAAATGTCTTCATAGATCAGGTTAGTTGCCCTTAAAACTTCCGTTCCATTCTGGGGCCCGTATTATAAACGATCTTACGACAACGCTTTAGTGTAAACTGTGTTACAAAACATTTGATTTCACGAGAAATCAGATTGGGCTAATCAGGTTTGTTGTTACAAGTAATTATGCAAAAAGTGATTGTACGATCGTTGATAATACGGGCGCCTGGTCTTTTATTGTTTGACAGATAAAAAGGATACACTGGCGGATTGAGAGGGGGTTCGAGGGGTTCTGTTGCCGGATTATTTCATTTTCAAATAGAAATTCACTCAAATTTGTTTAACACAGGGGAAACAGCCACCCCTTTACTTGTAAGCTCGAACCCTCTTCACAGAAATCCTGGATCTGCCAGTACTCATACATGAGTACCCAGGAAATATGGTTTGAATTACGAACTATCAATGAAACATTGCAACTTGAAAAGCCATTGTTATCTTAATCTGTAGCTCTGTGCGAGATTGAAAAGATAGATTGATATGATTTTCGCGTAATGATTTGTTAAGCAATGAAAAAAAAAAAAAAAAAAAACGTTGGCAATGGGTTGAACTGTTGTTCTTTTTTTCAATTGCCGAATCAACATACTTCCTTCAATTCTGTTGTTTGTTTGACTTGGCTATGATCAACGTTTGTTATACAAATGATTTCAATTTTATTTTTTGAGTGTGCGTAACGATTTATACATGATATTAGATTCACTGGTGGTGAACTCGGCCAAAGCGTGGGACGTTTTTTTCGCGATCATAGTATTCCGTCGGTGTTGTTATAAAATATCGTAACTACGGCTTCGATTAAGCCGTAGTTACGAGATTTTATAACAACACAGACGGTTTGTCAATACATATCGCTACACCCGGTCTATTTTTAGAACAAATTCATTGTTATTACAAAAAAACTATCCAATCTGATCTTTAAACTCACATTCAAACGCAAAATATATGTACCTTGTGGTAGCGAAAAACGTCCCTCGCTTTGGCCGAGTTCACCACCAGTGAGATTTACTCTTCATTTTTATGCAGGAGTGGACAGACGAGAACCTAAGCTGGGAACCAGAGGAATATAACAACATCCGGTCCATCCGGATACCAGCAGAAAATGTTTGGCTTCCGGATACGTTTATCTATAATAAGTAAGTGGCATATTGCTGCTTTTCAACAAAACATCGTAACTGCAGCTGCAGTTACGAGGTTTTTGTTGAAAAGCGATGATACGTGTTTGTTGCAGTACGAACATTTGAATCGAAAATCTTGAATTATTCTGCCTTCAGTTGTTTAAAGTTATGAAGAAGTTGAAAGAGACCAGCATTGGTCTTGATCAGTGTGCATACACGGGCTAAACAGGATAGATTATGTATAACTCATCGGCTATAAAAGTACACTTGTATACAAACACTAAAAAACAAATACATAGTTTTAACATTTACCAAACCATTTATCGTGAGCTATACGAGAAAATTAATGTCCTAACTCGTTTAATCCCAAAAGATGGAGTGTTTGTGTTGGGCCATTTATAAACAAAAAGAAGTAAAGTGTTTGTATACAAGTGTACATTTAAACCCGACGAGTTATATGTTACACGTAGTCTCAAACGCCATATTATTCCAACTTCGTCTCATTTTATATAAAATCAATTCTGAAAGTGACTATCCAAACAAACCGTGATGAACTCGGGTTACGAAGCTCAAAGATAAGATGGTAAATACATTCTCAAATTGTTATCCAAACCCCTATTTTGTGGATACCTATTGGAGTAGTTTCGAGAAGACGATTCCAATATGTACTCACTACATAACGTTTCATTGGGGAAGTAATGAAGTTGATCTATTGTATTTCTAAAAGCAATGGATCCCGTATTAACCCTTTCCCAAACGACAAAATTTTAAGGTTGATCCAAATTCAAAGATGTTGCAGATGACAATTTCAAACGAATAAAATTTCATTTTTTGTTGTCTATTGGGGTAGAAAACACTGAGGGAAATGAAGAAATTACTTGACACAAGCAATTTCTTCATTTTCCACAATGTTTTCCAAAGTCTTTATCTTGAAGGGTGTCAAAAAGCCTCAATGTTTGGGAATGGGTTAATTATCTGTAGCTCTGTTGCTGCTTATATTATGTCGAACTTAAAAGTTTTTATCAATGGTAAAAGAAAGACCATAAAAACCGTTCGAAAAGAATTTCGTTATATAAATAAAAAGAAACAGAAGATAAATATATCTTTAAGTAACACCATGTGAAAGAGAAAATAGGTAATAGACAAGTCCACATTCTGATTTTGTCGTTTCCCTGTACGGATTGTATTTTTTCTAATAAAAAGTGCCCATTTAGGATCGATCAAATTGCCATTAACGTCTGCAAGAGAATGGAAATTGCATGGCATAATACGACATAATCAATGAAAGTGCATGTAAAATCTTTGGTTTGCTGGAGACATTACGAGCTTCGTTTTATTTATGGTCCTAGACGTTAACACTTTCGCAAAAAGTAAAGTTCATTGCTGACTGCTGTTATCGACAAAATGGGTAATTTAGTATTTGCCAATTGAGGATTTGTAAAAACTGCGACTGGCTTCGGTACATTGGAAATTCTGCACCATGGGACAAAATCAATAAACCGACAACAAATTCAACTGCATAAATGTTATGTATTTTAGCACAAGAACCATGCTTAGAGCATTTTAACAAAAATATGCGGATTTTCTTTAGGAATTAATGTTGATGTATAGATATTGTTAGGGAATAAATTTATAAAACCCCGTGAATTTCTTCAATGGGGTACTAGATCTTCATAATGTATTTTGTATCATATGAAATATCAAACTCTCGGTGTACAACAAAATGATAACTAAGGAGTCGCCAAATGCTCAAAATTATCACTTTTCCCAACCTATTTAGTTATTGCTTATTTCCATCATAGACCTAGATCTAGTAACTACAGCTTTAGTTACGATGTTTGGAAAAAAAACACTGGTATTGTTAATGTCATGTACACAGTGTACACGTGTATGTTTATTTCCCAACAAAATCGTTTGGTTACGTGTCAGTTAGCAATAAAGAATTGTCTAGTGTTTGTGAAACATATAATTACTCGGTTTATGTGGGCTGTACACGACATCTTGAAACTGCACATAAATAATAGCCAGATTTAAAGTGTTAAGAAATTCAGTTCGTGGTGAATAATTTAATTTTTTCTTCTTCTTCAAGTCAACCGGACGACCCTGAACAATGTACAAAACCATTTAACGTGTTTTGGTATCCCTGATAGACAAGGTTTTGTATCAGGACAGCATGGGGAAATAGTTTGCATAGTTGTGTTGTGCATCACATGTTCTTGAACCAAAAAGAAAAGATTTTAGCTCTGGCACAAAATCAGTCTATCGTTCTATCAAGGATGGGTTTCCTATAAATGTTTTTGGAAGCTAAACATGCGGGTAGGGTAAAGTTAGACACCGACTTAAATTAGTAGCACCGCATGAGCTTGATTCTAATTATACATAGACAAGAAATTTATCTACCCATACAACTTGACCAGTCCACACCATACTTCTTGAATTCATTTTTATCGTATTTTTGCTCCACAGCATAGCATTGGTCCCTTTAATATTTTCATGCTTTGAAGTTACAATTTATCATTTTAATTATGCTTACTGTGAAGAGAATCAAGAGATTGTGCATACAATCTGATCCGGATAACTGTTCCGTTTTAGTACTGATCTTGCAAATATTTTTGTATTATTATGTATATGTAACAAGATATTTGATAGAACGAGCAATATGCATCGGGCCAATCAAAGCCAATGATAGCGGTTGGTGTTAAACTACTTTCAAGTGCATAATTATGCCTAAAAATGCGGTATATCTGAAGTTCGTTAGTGAATCGGGACCCAAATGTTTTGCTGATCAGCGAAATAGATATTTATTTCCTAGAATAAACAGATCAATCGTGCTGCACTGATTGTATCTCACAATGGAATGTGCACGAACATTTCTCCGGTTACTCACCCTTGTCTTTTAGCATTCATCATTTGGGCGGTGCTTTTTCATTTTTAACAAGTTGCCTTATCTTCGTAGGAATGTAATCATGAAATGTAGGCCTATATTTGATTGAACGATTAAAACATAGGTATGTATATGGGAGAAACTTGGGTGAATTTTCCATTATGCTCTCGTTATGAACCTGTATCCTAATTGTTTACTCGATAAAAAACCAAAAAGAAACAACATTATTATTGTCAGTGTGATAAGAAGAGTTCCTTGAATAAGAGATATCAGGGTTCCAAGTTAAGTAGATTAAAGATTGGTGTTTATATTTATTGACATTGTAATGACGAATTTTCTGGTAGTGCAATTCGCTTGTAATTGCTAGACAGATTGTTATAATGCAATTTCAATAATACAACATGGCCTATTTAGACATATTCGATTCTTCCAAGTACAGGTTAAGAAAAAACAGTTTGTCGACACACAAAAACAAATTAAAGGGTAACAGACCCATTTACATTGCCCTGGATAGTAATCGAGACATCAAAGACCTCATTATAAGAATGTTTATGGTCGTATTGTTACAACATAGCCGAATTATGATGTAACATACGCGATTGAAAAGGCCATAGAATCGACAAATGAGTCGGTTACTTTTTGAGAAGAACATATGGTATGCTTCTGTTATTTCAAACTAAGCAATGATACCTATGTTTATCTTTTTCAGTAGCCTAACTATCTTCTCTGTGAAAACCAAGTAGCGTTCCCATCATTGTACATCTTTATTCAATTATCACAACTAAAACATATGAGCCAAGATCCGGAAAGGGGACCCTTATGGCATTTAAGACCGCCGCAATTCCATTTCAGTCTTAGTATAAGTGTAGGCTAAGTATTAGATAGAGGCTGTATAGTAGATTCTATGCGATATAAACGTTCAAAAGGCACAGCCTTTGAACGTTTATGTCGCGTAGAATCTACTATACAGACTCTATCTGACTTAGTGTTCGTCAACCAATAAAAACGTGCGCTTCTACTTTCATTCTTCAAACCACGCCTCCAACTGGAGCTAGTATCAAGCGGATCTAACTGGAATTGCATCATTTTCCCGAAAATTACATCATTTTCACAAAAATTACATCATTTTCATAACTGCACAGGAAACGGGGGTGTGGCTATGTATATCCGTGACATAACCTGGCCGGCAGTGCGTTTATGTGAAATATAGCGCCGACATTTTCAAACATACTGCATTTCATTGGTCCAAAAACTAGGACGAACACTAATCATTATTTGTAACGTTCAGTTACAGTTGTTACAGGTTATACGTAAGCAAAGCCACCCTGTGAGCACTTGGCTCTATTACCTCATATGATAAGTGTATTTTCTAATGAAAGGGATTGTTTATAACTTGTTTTGAACATAACATGTACCTTAAAAATTGTATGCTCCTTTTGTGCAAGTGAACTTTCTTAAAAAAGAGAAAATCTTGTAAACAGTTGAATCCAAACTCGTTCATCAGGATCTATAAAATACTTTCATTTTAATGTATAGCCATGCAATCAAATCATCGGGATTAAAGCTTTGTTGAAATTGAACGTATTCCATAGGGACATTATAAGTAAATGAAACTGTTTCCAAAACCGCGAAATTCGTTTGCATAGATCGAATATTCCAAAAATAATAGTATAGCTATACATAACAGGAGGTATTGGCTTGTCAAAATACGACATTTCATTTATTGTTCACCAATCCAATGTTGTGGGTACTCATTAGAATCGTCTCATCGAGACAATTTCAATGAGAACCCTCAACATAAGTTTTATATTTTGAAATACCAAAGTTAGAAAGTATTTGCCCGTCTTACCTATAGTTCTGTAATAATGGTCTTTGAGTGTCAAGATCCGGAAGCCACCTGTCAGTACAAATTGAAATAAAACGGGAAGATTTCTTGGAATCTGAACTGACACATTTTATGACACCGGACATGTTTTTCGTCGGTTACATGGAAATGATGGGGTATTTTTGAAATATGATTTGTCAGAGCAAATGGAGTCTCTGTGCGATTTACATGACATTTTAATACCATTATCACATCGTCTATGGAGGCTTTTATCAGAAAATCGTCGTTTTACTATCAGAACATCGTAACTACAGCTTTTAACCTTTCCCAAACGACAAAAACTTCGACTGTTCCAATTTGAAAGCTGCTGCAGACGACATAATAGATGTTGAAAATGACTGGATTTGTGCAAATTGTAGCACAGAAAACATTGAGACAAAAGGAGAAAATGCTGATTATCAGCATTTTCTTCTTTTGTCTCAATGTTTTCCCAAATCAGTTCTTAAAGGGAGGTCTTAACCAGGTCTTATTTGGGAAAGGGTTAACCGCTAAATGTCGTTACACAGTACGTTTTGGAATGAATATGCCAGTTTCCAACGATTTGTTAGACATTTATTTCTCATTAGAAATTCTTCTGTTGATGTTTTTTTTTACTGGCAACACATCATAATTTTGTTTTCTGTACTATTATAAGTTTCACAGCTTTGCATTGCTACCTATTCATTGAATTTAACACTTTTCAAAGTGAATAAAATGAATTTAAACAAATTGTAAAAGTTCCCACATGTATTAGAAACCATAAAAACGAATTGAAATAAAATATGGCGTCAATGAATCTAAACTGACACGATACACGATAATTGCAGACATTATTCAATAACTTTGTTAACATATGACCGATATGAAAATGACATGGAACAGAGAAGGCGAAAAAACGTCAAGGATTAGGTGGATAAAGTAAACTGACACGATTTAAAAACGCAAAACACGTTTTCATTAACCATTCCTTTCATATTGCCTCGATCGGCACCATATTTGGGGACATGTATGAGAAAATGTATACGCTCCACACCCCAGCGATTTTGTTGTGTTTTCTGTAAACTATCCGGACATCTGAACAGCCCATCACTAAATGCTCGTGTGTCTCGTGCATTTAGACCACGTGTTAAATCAGTGAGTTTTTTTTTGTGTACAAATTTGCTTTTTGATTTACTTATTAAAAACATACGAGAACAACGAAAGAAAAGTGTGTATAAAATGCTGAGGCTTACTTTGCGAAAAAGGAACCGAGTTTTTTTGCTTTTGGTTTGCCGTCTTTCGCAAATGAAGGTAGCTAGACGCTTTAATGTAGTCGAATCGACGGTTCCAAGATTTATGAGACGTGTAAACGACACAGGAAGATTTACAGACCACCCACGCCCCGGTCATCTGCATTTAACAACTGTACGTCAACACAATTATATACGTCAACGTCACTAACGCAACAGATTTGTGACGGCTCAGTCTACAGCAAATTATATGGTTGGTAATCGCGGGCGGTCTATATGTTACAGCCAATCTGTGAAATCAGCCATTTCATGAAATGGCTGAAATTTTTAGCCATTTCGTGAAATGACTGATTCACTCAGCCATTTCATGAAATGGCTAAAAATTTCAGCCATTTCATGAATTGGCTGAAATTTCCATGTTTACATTACACAGATTGGCTGATGCAATTTCAGCCAATCTGTGTAATGACAGTGTTGATTCATATTTGCTTCCTTTTGCTACTATAATTGTTTTTGTTTGATAGTTTTTATTTGCACATTGGTGTTTTACATAAGATGACTAGTTTCATTTCAGTCAATCTGTGTAATAATGTGTTTGTTTCATATTTGCTTCAAATGTTTGCAACTACAATTGATTTTCATGAAAGTAATCATAATTTGAACACTTAAGTTTTACACAGAAGGGCTGACATAATTTCAGCCAATCTGTGAAATAATGATTTTGCTTCAATTTGCCACTATTTTTGTTTTCATTTTTTTTTCAAAATAATGATAATTTGGACATTTAAAAGTTTTACACGGAATGGCTGGTTTTATTTCAGCCAATGTGTGAAATAATAATTTTGCCTGATTGTTGCTTCAATTTGCAACCATAATTGATTTTATTTATCAAAATATGCGTAATAATAATTTTAACTCATATATTCAGTTCAACGCTATAATTAAATCTTACCAAAATACTGATAATCTGAACATTAAAGTTTTACACAGAATTTCTGGCTTTATTTCAGCCAATCTGTGAAATAATGATTTTATTTCATATCCTGCTTTAATTTGCAAATATAATTGATTTTTTTATCAATATAATGATAATTTCATTATTAACCCTTTCCCAAACAAGTCCTCATTTTGACCTCCATAATGGTTATATGAAAACATTGAGGGAAAAGAAGAAAATGCTGATCAGCATTTCTCCTCTTGCCTCAATGTTTTCTATACTATAATTGTACACAATTCTTATCTTTTTCAACAAAGTTTTTTTTAAAATCTGCAGCAGCTTTTGAATGTGGTCACCCTAAAAATTTTGCGGTTTGGGAAAGGGTTAAGGAGTGTTACACAGAATGAGTGGTGATTAATTTTTCCAATCAGTGTATTCATGGTTTTGCTTCAATTCGCCGCTAAAATAATGATAATTTGAACATTAATTTTGACAATAAAGGACTGGCTTTATTTAAGGTAAAAAGGGCCTAATTAGCACCAAAGAGACAGCGGCGAAATTTTAAAAGTGCTAGTAATTCCTAAAGTGTGTTACATTTCTATTCCAAATATAAACATAAGCATTTTGTACGGTTTAGAATTTTGAATTAATGCATATTTATGGAAATATTAGACAAAAATGTTCCAAATTACCTCCCTTGCATATGAATATAGAGTAAAATAATATTTGTAAATTACTTTCTTCTTGAAGCATCATCTTGAAATCTGGCACGGTGAATCAACTTATGTGAAGTGTATTTACAAGTGTGTGTAATTTGATGCATTTCGTATGGCTAGAAAGTGGTGTTTTTAATTAGGCACTTCTTACCTTAAGGCAATTTGTGCACTGATTTTGCTTCACAATTGTTCTAATTTTTAATCTTATTGATTTATTTATAAAAATATGCCTGATGGTAATATGAGCATAAACATGTTCCACAGAATGATTGGTTGTATTTCAGTCAATCTACATGTATGAAATAATGCATCCATTCCACGCTCCAATTGAATCTTATAGAAATGATAATAATTAAAACATTAAAGCTTTACAAAAATGTCTGGCTTTATTTAAGCCAAACTGTGAAATAATGATTTCATCTTTTGGTTTAATTGCAAGTGTAATTGACATTTTTAATCAAAATAATGATAATTTAAACACCAAGGTGTTACATAGAATGACTGATTTAATTTCAACCAATCTGTGTAGTAATAATTTTGCTTCAAATTCATTTCCCTTGCTCTAAAAAAATCTGTTTTCTAAGTTAAAATATTATTGAAAACAAATGTTTAAATGTGCTTAGATATATAGCAGTAAAGCACATTATTGCTTACATTAAAAAATAAAGTTTACAAACCCTTGTAACTTCAAAAAGTCTTGAAATAGTTTTCAAATTCTGTTATTTTATTCTGATTTTCCTATTTCAGCCATTTTATGAAATGGCTAGAGCAATTGTTTAACCATTTCATGAAATGGCTGAAAATTTTAGCCATTTCATGAAATGGCTGAGTGAATCAGTCATTTCATGAAATGGCTAAAAATTTCAGCCATTTCATGAAATGGCTGATTTCACAGATTGACTGTAACATACATCGCGACATGGTGATAAATCGCCACTGAAAACACTGGGTTCGCTGTCGTCGATGTTCAATGCAAGGTTCTTGACTCAACGTCCATTTTGGCATAATCTGACGTCCATCCAGGCATTATTTGTAGCTTTAAAGGTCATTTTCTGTCCTGTTATGTTAACAATTGTAACATTTACAATTTTACATGGCTATACATCGGTTTTGTAAGAAGCAGGAGATACCATTTGTAAAAGTACCTTTTTGCGTTTTTAAATCGTGTCAGTTTAGATCTGTTAAAAATCGTCTGGAAAGGGGTCAATGACAATCAACGTAGAATTTGTTTGGTCGCAAGTAACCTTTTAATAAACTGATTTTTAAAGATATACCGCTAATACTTGGCGTTTACCCACATTCTCTGCTTCAAACTGAATTCAAAATGGTTTAGCATTAAGGTAGAATAACCGTAATGTCACCATTTTGAGACCGATAAAACATTAGATTTTTTTCTCGAATGTCGTCGTTACGTATCCGAACCTATTCGGGCGCGGTCGTAAACATTCTGCGGTGGAGAGTTCCACCTCCGAATGTTTTCGATCACGCCCGAATAATTCCGACGTCGCGCGAATCTCATTATGGGTATTCTACCTTAACATAGGTATTGAAGATTTTCAGAAATTGTGTGCCACTTGATTCCACACCGTGGTTTTTCCCGACTATATAAGACATTTATTTTCCATTAAACACTCTTTTATTTGGTTCTTATCGGGGTATTTTAATAGTCTGTATCATATAACAATATATCGCTGTTATATTGCTATCTCAGTTTTTTTTATCTAATCAGAAATATACAATTCACATTGATCAAAATTGTGTTAGTCTATTTAGCTGAAGCGATCGGTAATTCCATTTTATGATATCGGATGTTACATGGAACGGATGTCGTATTTTGCGATACGTACATGTCAGAATAAATGGGTTTTCCACGTTTTGTAAGACATTTATTTCTGATTTAATATCTCATCAATCATCCTGATATTTCTATAGTCCGGTCACGGTATTATGATGCATGTAAATAATGAAAAAACGTGTTGAATTTCAAAACAAGTTTGAATGCGTTGGTTCGAATCTTGCAGGTGTGTCGCACTTTGAACCATCGCAAGCAAAATTACAGCAGTTTTGAGTTCGTTATTGCATCGGTAGTTTTTGTAAATATGTGTCATAAACAGAGAGCCAGATAAGTAGGATGAAAACAATCTAAGTTTTGTTATTTCAATTCCAAATCCTATGTTCTGGGTACTCATTTGAATTGCCTCGATGAGTGAATTCAAATGAGTACCAACAACATTGGGTTTGATGAACAATAAATCAAACATTTTATTTTGAAAAGCATCCACTCCCTCGTATTTGTAACTCTGCATAAAATCGTGACTAGACTATATGCCCGGAATGTGTCGTTTTCTTAAAAAAAACCCTAAAGACTGTAGTGTTGGTGGCTTTTAGAATGAAAGCGATAATTTTTTTATGTTCCATAATGCATTTTTTCCTTACCTTTTTTCCCATACGAAACAAATCTAGACTTTTCAAACTTGAAAGCTATGCTGAAGACGACATAATGCATGCTACAATAAAAGTGATACAAAAAGTCATGTCTATTATGTCATAAAATATACATGTATTAAGTCAAAGGACGGAAATGCTGTTAATCAATATTTTCTCCATTTGTTGCGATATTTTGCAAAGCTTTCAAATAAAAGATACGCAAAAATATCGATCTTGTTTTACACCCTTCTATGGACATTCTTATACAGATAACATTTTGTATCGTCTTTCACGGTGATTCTATATCTTACATATTCATCTAATCAAAAATATATTTTTCGCAATGTCTACATGCTGTTACACTTATCAATCATTTCATTTGACATGGCACTGACCTTTGTGCAAGACATGCACAAATTTTGCAAACAGCATTACATACACGGATATGAAATGAATGCAAGAAAATATTTATGACACAGTCATATTTATAGGAAATCAAAGTGCTGTCAGCACTGTATATTTGGCATCACTGAGAAATTGATATTGTGACAAAAGGACAATATGCTGATTTGCAAAATTGCCCCATTCTCTACTCGATGTTTTAAGAATTTTCTATGAAGCGAGTAAAAAGGCGTCATCGTTTGGAAAATGGTTAATCAATGTGTAGGCAAACGTGCATAGGTGATAAAAAAGTTGAATGTACACTCTCGAGGTGAATCCAAATTGTGAGGCTGTTTGGGAAAAAGGAAAATGTTACACTTTACCGGATTTTACATTAAATCAACATGTTGAATTATTTCTTATTCTTAGCTAATCAGAATAATACCAAGTACGGACCCATTGTAGAGGCTTAGCCTAACTGATCTCTGATCTGCAAACATATTTCGATTAAATAGAATGCACTTGTTCATTGGTCCAAATGATCAGTCTAAGAACAGTATATGAAGTAAAAATGTTAAAATTCTAGAAAACGGCAAATTAAAGACGATGATTTTACTTTGATCAAAATATTTTAAAATCACAGTGTCTTTACTCTTTAGGCTAGCCTCTAACCATTCGTTCTTTTCCAAACAAGACTTTGTTATGAAGCAAATAATATGAAACATACAAAGATAACCGAAATTTTCTCCTTTGTCCCAATATTTTCTGTGTTCATTGTACATGACATGATTTCATCTTTATCGTCACCAGCTTCATCGTCTGTAACTCTTTCTAATTTGAACAACTTCAAGATATTGTCGTTTGGAAGAGATTTCAACACAAGAGTTGAAAAAAAAAAACAATAAAGAAAAAATGAATGCAGAATAAATTCTTAACATATTATCAGTCGCCAATTTCAAGCAAACAAATCGTTACATTGTTTGGTCTTTTTAGGAAGAAAGTATTGTGGAAAATGAAGAACTTGCTTGTCACAACCATTTCTTCATTTTCTACCATGTTTTCCAAACACATATTTTTCATGGGAACCTAAAGGAGTCAGAATATAGGAATGGGTAAAGCGCACACCTTGTATCTAGGGAATGGGCTAAGGGTATGAATGCACACACAGTTGTAGTAGGTCAAGCAGTGATCCAGTTAAACACCTGTCACTGGTAGACTAAATGAGCGTTGAAAAAATCAGAGCAGTAATATTGTAAGTACATGGAATTTATCTTAGAGTTACACTATTTTGTTTTCAAGCTCCTTTACTCAACCTAAAAGATTGTAAAAACGCTGAAAATACTAACAGGTATTCAATCTAAGCGAAAATTTCATCAAATGTAATCATTAACCCTCTCCTTATTTGTCGCAGAAGTGAAAAAGGTGAAAAACGTTGAAGATAGTGACTAATAAAGGACGTTTCTGTGGTTTTTGAAATAACGTAGTTTGGCTTGAACACATAGCTCAGCGTGTAAGAGAAAGAATGTAGTGTCTGGAGCGATGTCTGGAGTGAAAAACTGGTTTTAATATATTGGGCTATGCCCAATATAAAAACCAACGTGTGTAATTTATTATGATAAAAGTTAAAGCTGTGCCACATAAAATGAAAACAACAACAAAAACGTTTACTGCACGACACGATCTTCCGTTCCAATTTTACTATGACATCACAAGACTTATCAGGTTCCTAATTAATGAAAGCTCCATAAACTAGGACGCCAGCTGCCACCATCATTTGATACCCAAATGTCTCTCTGATCTAATTTGTGTCATTAAGTACGTGATAGGTTTAGCGCAATAGGGAACAATTTTGTGGAGTTAACCATGACGTAATTTCGGACAATAATAATATTTCATATGATTTATTATAATATGTCGTAACTACGGCTTGATTCAAACCCTAGTTACGAGATTTTATAACAACAACGCCGGTTTATCAATACCTAAAGGTAAACCCAGTCTATCTTCGGAACAAATTCATCGCTATTTATTCTTCTTATCAATTACGTTGAAGATTTATCCAAATTGAATGAAGCAGCAGACAACAAAATCATTTGATCGATACTTATCTTGAGTTTTTTTTTATTGGGGAGTCACGAGATACAACAACAACAACAACACCAAAAACAACAACAACAAAATCAACAACAACAATAGCAGAGAGCCCTCAATATTTTAATACGTGAGCGATTTAGATTGGTTTGAAGCAGAGGTATAAAATTGTCATGTGGTTGATCTTCTAAACAACACCCGAAAAAATAAGTGACGACCAAGCAATTTGGCGGCCCGTCAACAATTTCTTAGACCTATCTTATGTTGTAAAAAGATCTGGGGACCCCATCCAGTCCATATCAAACTACTTTTATTTTAAAACCTGTCACGTGCTTAGAAACTTTTTGTTTATTTTATGCAATTGTTGCTGTTGCTGTTGTTTCATGCGATTTCCTTCTGTGAGTTTGTTAAAGGGACATTTCATTCCGATTTCAATTTTTTAAAGTATGTCTTGATGCCAAGATTGGCTATTGTAATGAGTATAAATACTATTAGTTTTTTTTAAGTTGTTGCCAATAAGCGAGAAACACGCATTTAAAGTTGAGACAGAATCGATAAATTGCATATAGATCCGAACTGTTGTCCACAACAATTTGTTCAATTTTAACACAAAAATATTAATTTCTCTTAAACGGCGCAATATTTTGGCTTGAAATTTTCAGAATTTTCATAAGGAAATATGCTCTTTCAGATAAAAATAAAAGTAAAATTTATGACAAAAAATTCTGAAATGTCACATTAAAGGGACATTTCATTCCAATTTCAATTTTTTAAAGTGTGTCTTGATGTCAATATTGGTTATTCTAATGAGTATTAACGCTATTAGTTTTTTAAGTTGTTTCCAATAAGCGAGAAACACGCAAGTTGAGACATACTCGATAAATTGCATATAAATCCGAACTGTTGTCCACAACAAAAATTTGTTCAATTTTAACATAAAAACATAAATTTCTCGTAAACGGCACAATATTTTGGCTTGAAATTTTCAGAATTTTCATAATGAAATATGCTCTTTCAGATAAAAATAAAAGTTAAATTTATGACAAAAAATTCTGAAATGTCACTTTAATCTTGGGGCTGTTAAAATGAAGCATTATTGATCAGTATGTAAATAGGGCATGATACTGTCGAGTATCAGTGATACAGATGCTGGAGACAAAAAACTCGTAAGAGCAACTATTTTTTTCTGAATAGGTGGATATCACTAGCGTCTCATCTGAGGCTGTTCAGATGGAACCCCGATTTGTCGTCGAGTCGAACCCGAGATGCGAAATAAACTCACTCCCCGATAATCAATTTTAAAACCCCGTTTCCAAAATACGTCGCTTGGAAACCCCGTTCTTTAAATATGTCAAAGATTTAAACAACCATGATCAAAGAAAAAGAATTTGTCATACACAATACGTGCATAAAATTGGGTAACCATCTTAAATGTTTGCTTTTAACACACGTAATACAGAAGAAATGGTCCGAACTGGTTTTGAACCAACGGCGTTCGCAATGTCGAACTGAAATCAGGTACCTAATAAGAGTACAATTTCTTCAATCTAAGCGTAACACACTGCTCTCTTCCGTCAAAAGGTCATGCGAATGTAGGAATTCAGATGTAGAATGTTACTGTTCCGGCAATGTCTAAACCTTTCCCAAACGTATTATTATATACTAGGGTAGTCAAAATTGGAAGCTACTGCATGCTACGAGGCGATAAAATAAATGAAAACACAATAGACCCGAAAACATTGAGACAAGAATTGAAAATGCTGATCATTTGTCTCAATGTGTCCGTCCCTTTTCTATTGGACGTCTATGTCGTGTCTTGTTTAGTAAAGGGTTAACAGTAATTGAATTGTCTAGGTCAACGTTCGACAGCTATAAATTAGATTTGATTCCCTGAATTATTCTAACCAGGCAATTTTGAGAGATTTCTTATTCATAGCTTTTGTAAAGAAACTTGCGAACGTCCTTTTTTCTTGTCTGGTATTAATTATTTTTATGAATAGAAAATAAATCTAAAATAAGGAAGAAACCTTTTCCCAATGAAGTCCTGGTTTTGACACCCCTGATAACCAGCAGTTTCTCCTTTTGCCTCAATATTTTCTTTGCTATATTTTACACAAATTCGGCCCCGATCATCATCTAGGACTTTTCTATCGACAGCAGCAGATTTCAAACAGGATCACCCTAAAGTTTTGTCGTTTGGGAAAGGGTTAAAGACACGATCGCAAACAACTTCTTGTCCACCCTCATCTTGTACAAATACAAAAATATGCTTCACTGGTGATCTATCTTGGACATGTTCCGGCAGAGATTAGACCACTATTTTAACCCTTTTCCAAACGGCAAAATTTTAGGATTATCCACTTCAAAAAACGGCCAGAAATGACAAAATGGACGTTATCTAAAATAAAATTTGCGTAAAATATGGCATAGAAAATATTGAGACAAAATGAGAAACTGCTGGTTATCAGCAGTTTCTTCTTTTGTTGCAATGTTTTCCGAAGCCTTTTCAAGTAGGGATGTCAACCCCGGTTTCTCGAAAAAACTTAAGTACAAACTCATGAGTACATGCTCAAATTTACTACAACTTCAAAGGAATACTCTCCAACTTTGAAGGGTATTCGATTGAAGTTCACGTGGATTTCGTGCGATTTGAGCACGGTGCTCAGATTTGAGCACGAGAACGTACTTAAGTTTTTTCGAGAAACCGGGGTCAGGTCTTGTTTGGGAAAGCGTTAAAGCACACGTGTGTGTGTGAATAGCTTCGATTCTTGTGAGCATGTACAGTCTTAAACTCACTGGTGGTTAACTCGGCCAAAGCAATGGACGTTTTTTCGCGATCAATGTATTCCGTCGGTGTTGTTATAAAATATCGTAACTGTCGTAGTTACGAGATTTTATAACAACACTGACAGTTTGTCAATATAAAACGGTAAACCCGGTCTGTTTTAGAACAAATTCATTGTCGTTAGAAATAAAAAAATCTATAAACTTACATTTAAACGCAAAATATCTATACCTTGTTTTAGCGAAAATTGTTTTCGATACTTGTCACATTTCCCAGGTGGTCCCCTTTAGCATTACAGGTCTCATTTTAAAATTGTCACGCAAGAATCGTCGTTTTTGTCTGGCATTTCAGCGCTGATGGAGGATCGACGGGTTTAATGCGCGGTACCGAAGGCCCGTAGGAACGGAGGGGGGGGGGGTGAACTGAATGCCGAATTTTCCTTATCTTACACTGAAAATATGGGCAAAATCCAATCTAGCCCCTGCTCCCAATATTCAGACAAAGGGGCTTGAGTCCACCCAATATGAAATTGAATCTTACCGACCTGAGTACCTACGTATTGGTCAACCATATTGGTACCGTTTATTTTCTGGTAACACATGGGTCAATGGTTCGACCCCTCACCCTATTTACATTTGTCTCACATTTCAGTGCAGACTGATCGACGGGTTTCATGCGAGTACCTACGCACTGGCTAACCTTAATGGCACAGTACCTTATGGTCGCTGGTTCGATCCCTCACTCTACATATTTCTCACATTTCAGCGCGGACGGAGGGTCGACGGGTTTCATGCGCGGTACCTACGTGTTGGTGAACCATAACGGTACAGTGCTGTGGCCAGTCCCGGTTAAGCTAAAGAGTTCGTGTAAAGTCGACATCACATATTTTCCATTTGATGACCAAATATGCTTCTTAAGGTGAGTGTGGACAATTTCTTGATTTCTATAAACACTCGTGAGGTTCTAGGTCCATCCCACGTCCACGGCAATTACCCTTTCAGACAAAACTGTCTCCCTACAATGGTTTGGAGCACCAGTCCTAATCACGGATTCCTGTCGTTTCTCACACCAGCTTTGTCTTATTTTTTTTATTGTTTTGTCTTAGTCAGACAATAGCCTGTTTAAAACTTCTGTGACTTTAAGGAGACGATTAAATGTCTCAGACGATTTAACCCTTTCCCAAACAAGACCTGGTTTTGACGTCCCCAAATAGAAAAGGAGTGGGAAAATATTGAAACAAAAGAAGAAACTGCTGATAACCAGAAGTTTCTCCTTTTGTTACAATATTTTCTATGCCATATTTTACACAAATTTCTTCTTTTGTCATTTGTGGCAGTTGAAGTGGATCACCGTAAAAATTCGTCGTTTTGGGAAAGGGTATAGCTAGGTCTATTTAGACAACTAAGACTCTTTCTCAATAGATCAGTTGTGAAGGAAGATTGAAGTACACTTCAGAATGTCGAGCTTCTGCCATATTGGTTTACAATGACACATATAGACCTACCTAGGAACTTAGACGCGAATAAATACCGCCTTTCGCATTGAAAATGTCCCATGGAAAAGACGTATACTTTTGCATTTAAAACTACATCGGAATAAGACCGGTCCGTGCACTTGTGTGATCTGATCACGCTCCTGTTGAACAGTAACTGTGGGAAATGTGAAAGTTATCAGTGTAAAGCAACATACGGATAGGTTGATCTTCAAGTTCATGTTGGTATCAGATCCCAAAGGGGACCCATTTCAATGACTAGTGAAAATACGTTAAGGCGTGAAAATACGTTGTCTGTTACGTTACACAGGAAGTAATTTATTTGAACATCCGGCTAATCCTGACGAATCAAGATAATTGTTCCATGGGTCTATTTTTAGAACTTCTTTAAAACAAAAAGAAACAGACGAACAGTCGAATCGTAAAGACTGTCTATATATCATAATTTCGGGCTTGTATAAGTCAGCCTCAAAAGCATATCATTTTTATTGCTATTACATCATGTATAATCAAAAACGCTGGGTCCGTTTAATGAACGATTGCAGGACAAATTCAAATTAGGCCTACCCAATGTCCAACGTAGTTCAGAAAAAGGCGATCGATTTATAAAAATGCTGTTTATGAACTGGGTTCCACGAATAAAAGTCAGCAGACTGTCAGTTTCTTGACATATTGCTTGTCAATGACTCGGAGATGTCGTCCGTCTCAGACATAATTATATCGCTGCTTTTCAACGAAAACTTCGTAACTGCAGCTTAGAACAAGCTGCAGTTACGATATTTTCGTTGAGAAGCGACAATTGCTGTTGATGAACAGGGTTCCAAGAATAAAAGTCAGCAGACATTCAGTCTCTTGACATATTGCTTGTCAATGACTCGGAGATGCCGTCCGTCTCAGACATAACTATATGACTGCTTTTCAACGAAAACCTCGTAACTGCAGCTTAGAACAAGCTGCAGTTACGGTGTTTGCGTTGAGAAGCAACTATTGTTTTTTAGTAGGGTTCCAAGAATAAAAGTCAGCAGACTGTCAGACTCTTGACATATTGCTTGTCAGTGACTCGGAGATGCCGTCTGTTTCAGACATAATTATATGGTGACTGTCTTAGCGAAAATTTCACGTCCTCTCTACCCTATCCAAGACGACAAGTATTTGTCTGGTCCAAAACTGAAGTGTTTGTAGACAACACATGCAATTTAGCCATGTACAATTATCTAAGCATCGAACACCATGGATAACCATTTAAAGCTTTTATTATGAAAAATACCTATCGAAATGTAGTCAAATTACACGTATACATGTATTAACACTCTCTATAACATTTTTAATTATTTCTCAAACAAGACCTGGATTTGAGGTCCCTATTAGATAAAGTTTGGGAAATATTGATGCAAAAGAAGAAAATACTGATAACCAGTATTTCTTCTTTCGTCTCAAATGTTTCTTTTGCCAATTGTACTCTAAATATATTTTTATCAAAATCAATTGTTGTCTGCAGCTTCTTTCAAATTGAACCATCATTGAAATTGTCATTTTCATATTGGGTCAGGTTGTTACGCCTAATGACATTCGCGCGATGCCAGAATTATTCGAGCGACCTCGTTCGAAACATTCGAATGACGACGCTCAAAAAATCCGTTTTATGAAAAGTTAATGAATCTCTAAATGGCCACATTACGGGTATTCTACCTTAAAGAAGGAATATACACCATTTTCGTTTTAGATTTGGATCTTGGATATATAGCGGACTGTGGATGGACTACGTCACCATGTACAATGATCGAAGTATCGAACTTTCATCCTACGTTAACAATAGCGAGTGGGACCTTCTGTCAGTCGAGCTCAAGAAAAGTGCTCGCACACATTCCTGCTGTTCCGACCCGTATCCTGATTTGACGTACACGTTACACGTACGACGTAAAACGTTCTACTACATCTTTAACATCATCGTGCCGTGTATCATGTTGTCGATTTTGACGTTGTTGACGTTTTGGCTGCCACCGACGTCTGGTGAAAAGATAACACTTGGTTTGTCGGTGTTCCTGGCCTTTTCTATGTTTATGCTGTTGATTGCAGAAGAAGTCCCCGCCACGTCAGAAGCTGTTCCTTTAATCGGTATATAGCTTTCTTTTTTGCCACAATTGTAGGGATTTACTTCTCTATGGCTATAAACCCAAAGTAGAGCACGTAATTAGTTACCTATCACAAATTTAGTGTTAATCACAAATTGAATGTTCGTGCTACTTTTTGCACCAATGAAACTGTAGTATACTTTGAAATTTCGCAGCTATATTTTGCATAGACGAGGCCGCCGGCTAGTTTATGTGACGTCTATACATAGCCACTCCCCGTCCCCAATGAACCGCTGGCGAACACTAAGTCAGATAGAGTCCGTACAGTAGATTCTTCGCGGTATAAACATTTGACTGTTTATTTCGCGTAGGATCTTCTATCGGCCTACAAACTCTATCAAATTTATTAGTATGTTTAATCATTAATAGGCCTATAATACGTATACATGTATAATGTATTATGTGCCAAAGCTCTTTACAAAAAGTCTCATCAATTGTCTACTCAGAAAGACCACAAAAATTAAAAAAATCTTTCACTTAAAACTTGCTTTCTGAAAAATCATTGAATTTGAAAAATTCTAAAATTTGGCCATTTTCTTACAGGGTTAACATGTACAAAAAAGGTTTCCCAAGTTTTTGTTGAAACGCATCGATAAACGTTCCTAACGTTTTATTCGATTTGAATATTTCAGGAATCTACCTGTGTGTCGTCATGACCTTGACCTCGTTGTCTGTCATCATGGCAGTCATGGTGATCAACCTGTACAATAAAGGCGCGAAAACGAGACGGGCACCACTTTGGGTACGAACTTTGTTGCTGAGATGGATCTCCTTTGTGTTGCGCATGCGTCATGACCTCGAGAGAGTTGTTGAGACCATCAATTTGGTGAGAAACATTATTGAATATTTATAATTTCCAATAGAAATTACGATGTACTATAATTATACTTTAATATCTGTAAGTCTTGACTTATTTGAACAATAGTATTACTGATTCTATTTGAAATGGGACAGCATGAGTTTTTATTATCATGAATAACACACTTGAGCATTTTCCTCAAAGTACTTCATTCAAATTTTCTTGCTGTTCTGTTTTATTATAATCATGTACTATCATTAACGTTTTTGGTCAATGACACACTATTTGCAAAATATGAGCATGTCTTGCCTAAAGGTCAGTGTCGTGTCAAATGAAATCAGCGATACATCTTTGCATTTCATCATCGATGTGTCCAAATCAGTGGTGGTGAACTCGGCCAAAGCGTGTGACGTTTTTTTCGCGATCATAGTATTCCGTCGGTGTTGTTATTAAATATCGTAACTACGGCTTCGATAAAGCCGTAGTTACGAGATTTTATAACAACACAGACGGTTTGTCAATACATATCGGTAAACCCGGTCTATCTTTAGAACAAATTCATTGTTATTAGAAAAAAACTATCCAATCAGATATTTAAACTCACATTTAAACGCAAAATATCTGCACTTTCTTGTAGCGAAAAACGTCCCTCGCTTTGGCCGAGTTCACCACCAGTGAAATGTTAATCTCGCCAGTAAGACGAACCAAAGCTTTAGAAAGAATGTTAAAGAATACATATGAAGGGAGACAATCAAATATTTGATTTTACCATGCGCGCCAAAAGTAGTCTCCGAAGTATATGGCATTAACAGTTGTCATAATGATCAATGAAAATCACATCTGCTTTGGCATACATCATTTATTGGTATACAGATACGTTAACACTATTCTGCTTATTTCGAGTAAGATTTGTAATGGTAACGTGCTTATTCGTCTCATTAATTTATATGAATTGTTGTAAATTGTAGGATCCGTGTTATTTCTTACTGATCGTTGATTGTGTTTCATTTTTACTTTAGGAAAATGAGGCTGAAACAGATTCAAAAGGAGGCTCATTTAGAAACCGTCGTGGCCAATCTCTGCGTAAGAGCAGAGAGACGGCGCTTAGTTCCATACACGAATACGCTCTACATCGCCAGGCAACTATCCGCAGACGAATAAACAGTAAGGAAAATCAACATGACTCTGACGAAGCCACAAAGCTAACCGTACAAAATGACAATGAAGTAGAAACGGAACCGGAAGTCGTATGGATACGCCGAGAAGATCTTCCGGAGGAGACAAAAAATAGACCGCAGAGTTTGACGTTCGAGATTGAGGAACCCGATTCCTTTAATTCTGAACTAAATCATAATATTACACCAACCTCGCAAAAAGCTAAGGTTAAATTAAAACCGCGAGTAAAAAGAGACTTGCATTTGAAGAGACAAAAACGAAAGACGAATAATCTTCTAAATGACTATAAACCGGAAGTGGGTAATTCGTCCAGCGAACTATTTTATCGTAAGCTGATCGTGGCGGAGTGGCAACGGGTGGCTGCGGTTGTAGATAGAGTATTATTTTGGTTGTATTTATTCGGGACTATCGCGGCCTATATCGTGATACTCATTGTTATTCCTACACAGAATTACGACGAGAAGAACTCTCTAATTAAAGGGTTACCCGATATTCGGATGGAAAGTAGATATACAATGTAAAGATTCCATGGTACATACATATCATTGCTTTTCAACAAAAACCTCGTAACTGCAGCTTGTTTTAAGCTGCAGTTACGAGGTTTTCGTTGAAAAGTAACAGTATGTCTTTAAGAGAAGCTGGTATTTCTGCGACGGATCCATCATAACTGTAAATGGAGCTCGAACATACAAATAGGAGGTGTTCGTTTTCTTAGCATGTGCACTATTTTGACTACATTTCTATACACAAATGAAATAATCAGGCTACAGACACGGTCGTTTGAACCCCCTGAACCCCATCTGGATCCGTCACGGTATAATATGTGCAATATTTTCCTAAATGGGAGATATTTGGGCTGATCCACTTTGGAAGCTGACGTGTACTACAAGTAAATGTTGATGAAGATATGACTTATTTCCCAAAGAACACTAAAATATTGAGGTAAAAGGAGAAAATGATGGTCTTCAGTGTTTCTTCTTTTGTATCAATGTTTTCCTGACCTTAATAAATCAGGGACGTCAGAGGCAGGTGTTGTTTAAAAAAAACGATTAAGGATTACAACCCATCATTAAATACCAAACACTTAGTGCGTGTTCGGATGTTATCCATAGTATCGGATATTAACGAGGGATTCCCCGTCATTTTCATTGCGTCATCTTTGGTAAGGAAATGGACCAGGGACAAACACCATCGACATTTTCCTGTCACGAATGAAGTCCGAAGTTGCACGAAGAGTTTGGTACCTAATGAAGGGTTGAATACCTTAAACATTTTCATACATTTCTTTCTGCTTTGCCCCTGTAATAAAACCTTTCGTAAACTATTAAAAAAAGAACGGAGACAATATTGATGATCATTTCTTCCCGTTTCAATCAACCTTTTCTACCTTATTAATTAATAATTCTATCTTTAAACCATTCCCAAACGACAATAGTTATGACGAGTTTATACATGTAGGCCTACATATTAAATGAATTTGCAGGCAACAAATGTAATATTAACTGGATTGGAAAAAAATCCAAGTCATAGCATAGCAAAGTTTGATTGATTGGGATTTAACACCTCTTTATCACTTACATGGTCATATCGCGGAGGCTGGGACACCGAACAATGGATTCCTGTCATTTCTCATACAAATACTTCCACGAAAGCCCAATCGAGCCACCAGCTGCTCGCCTACATTATGTGTATTAATGATAATCAAACCATTGGTGGTGACAATTTTGTCAGAAAGGATATTTATCGAACCTGGGACCTCATGAGCGAGCTATACAACGGAGGTGCGTTCTTTAGAGCGAGATTTCTTGAGATATCTTGAGATTTCTTAAGATATTTTAGGATAAAGCGTTCTTTAGAGCAAGATTTTTAAGACGCTCAATGGGAGGCGCTTTTACCATATACTTTGTGCGGAACCCCTCTGTCAACTCTGTACAAACAATATAAAAGAGATTTGACCGAGTTGTTCCGAACACTGCATAATTCATAAACCGCGGTGTTCCGAATGCTCCATACTTTAAACAAATGACGTCATGATGACGTCATTTGTATGAATATGGAACATTCGGAACAGCTCGGTCAAAGTCTCGGTCCTAAAAACGCTTTATCCAAAACTCCTTAAGAAATCTTAAAAAATCTCGCTCTAAAGAACGTGCCTCGGATCTTTGGTCGCGGTCGGCAGAGCAAAGAGGAGAGTAAATAAGAAAATGATGGTTATCAGCTTTTTCTACTTTTCATTCATAGATTTATATCTGAGCCCATATCTTGCTGCTTTTCAACGAAAACATTGTAACTGCAGCTTGTTGTAGCTGCAGTTATGATGTTTTCGTTGAAAAGCAGCGATATATAGTTGGGTCATCAAGAAGAGACGTTTTGGAACGAGCTGAAGTTGGACTTCCCTATAAATATTTGCCGTGTGTGTCATGTGCAATTCTGAAAAGTTAATGAATCGTTTTCTGTGCATGTGCATATGCGGCATTACATGAAATTAGCTCTAAACGCACTATGGTGCTATAACTTTAACCCTTTCCCAAACGGCAAAATTTTAGGGTGATCAACTTCAAAAACTGCCACAGATGACAAAATGAAAGTTATTAAAGATCGAATTTGAGTACAATATGGCATAGAAAATATTGAGACAAAAGGAGAAACTGCTGGTTATCAGCAGTTTCTTCTTTTGTTTCAATGTTTTCCCAAGCCTTTCATATTAGGAACGTCAAAACCAGGTCTTGTTTGGGAAAGGGTTAATATCAAAGGAGACAAAGCAATAAAAATTCGACGAAACGGTTGCTGAATGCATGGAAAATAACATCAAAACATACTTAAGGCTTTTATTTCGATACCTTGCCAGGAATAAGGAATCTTGCAGTGTAGCGTTTTCACTTTGGTTCAGTATACGTGTATGTTAATGCATTCAGCAATGGAACCTTTCCAAAACGACAAAAATATGCACAGACATTATAATTACAAATCCGCTACAGACGACGCGTTGGAAGTTTAACCCATTACCAAACGACAAAATTTTGACCTGTCCAAATTCAAAGATATTGAAGACGACGATTTCATGTGAATGAAATTTCAAATTTTGTTGTCGTTTTGGGTAGAAAACATTGTGGGAAATGAAGAGATTGCTTGTTACAAGCAATTTCACCATTTTCCACTATGTTTTCCAAAGTCAATTTCAAGTGAGGAGTCAAAATGAGTCACTGTGTGGTAATGGGTTATCAAGGATGTCATCTGTAAATTATAAAGCACACAAATATTCAGGCAAATGGAGAAAATGCTTGCTATCAGCACATTCTTCTTTTGCCTTAATACGTTAATACGTGTTTCCCAAGCTTTTTTTATCAGTGGTGGGAAAACAAAGTCTTGTTTTGGGAATGGGACAGATTGAATAATGACATTAGAGTATTTGCGATGAAAGGATACCAGTGTCTTTATCAGAATAAAATTTGAAAGAAACGTGAAATGATTCTGACTAAAAACAAGTCGAAAGTCACACAAATAATGACGTCACAAGAATACACACCGACATGCCGAATACACAGATAATATCAGATCAAAGGTCGGTTGAAAATTTACCCTTTCACAAACGACACATTTTTGACTGCTAAATTGGAAGGGGTGGCTCAATGTACACACTTCGAGGATAAAATTTTCGTCAACAAATAACAATTTTCCCGACAGAAAACAAATATTGAAGAAAGTAAGAACATGTTCTTTTCTTCCAATATGTTCTATGATTTCCAACGAACGGTTTCTCTGTTAGAGACGTCAAATCTGGTTTAATTTTAGACAAACGTTAATAATAGAGCCGTCGGCATTTCGGACAATTTGTTTGATGTTTATCAGTGACCAACAAACAGGATCGGACCACGCATGCGCCCCGCGGGTCACATGTGGGTTGGTTCGACATACTTTGTTGCACTAAGGTGTATCCTCGGCTTGATTACAAAATAATATAACTCCACCTTGAACATACTGTAGATACGATCTTTTTGAAACAAGTCGGCAAAACGTAGATGGGATTTCAAAACCTCGTAACTACAGCTTTTCAAAGCTGTATTTACGAGGTTTTGATATCTCATTAACGATAAAAGCATGACTCGTATGTAGAAATGTATATCACTTTCTTTATCTCAATGTTCTTGCGCATTGTTTCTTCCATTCTGTGTGTTAATGAGGAAAATCAATTGATTGTTGGGAATATCTTGATCTTTCGATGAGGACGAATTTAATAATGACAATTATCTATAAGTAAATGTGAAATGGCGACTTGAATTTATTCCTTTTTTTTGATGAAGTGATTCAGAGGAATTAGTCATTTCTACAAAGGATAGTTTACCTGCCGTGGCGGAACAATGATCGAACTTTTTTAATTACTGAATGACAAAAGCTTTAGCTACAAACAAGTGGAGATTAAATAAGGAATAGTACTTTTGGCTTATATGTCTGACTGTCTCTTGGAAAATAGTGCTAGAACATGTAATGTAGCGTTGCGTTGTGCTTATTCAAACATATAAACTTTGAAACTGCCTTGGATAATTTAAGGTGCATTGAAACATTTCTTTAGCATCTTCACATTAATCAGATTAAACATTTTGGAACATCATAATTGCTAGAATTATGGTGCTGAAAGGCTTACCACAGATTGTTTTTGGACTGATATTTATGCTGAAATATGTGTGCTCGACATCCGACCAGATTACACAAGAGGATATAGAAGGTATTTATTCAGTTATAAAACATGGGCGGATCTAGAGGGGGTCGGGGGTGGGGGTCCGGACACCCCCCCTGCCATTGGCCGAAAATTGAAATTTGACTATATAATTTTAGTGTAACGTTACATATTTACTACATTTTAAGCCATAATTTAGGCTTGGATTGGGCTTGGACCCCCTCCTGGAAAAAATCCTTGATCCGCCCTTGTAAAATATATTTATTTATTCATTTATTTGTTTATACACAACTATTACATTTAATATAATTATGAGAATGCAATATTTATCAGTTTTTAGTCACGAAATATCCCACAATGCCTCTATTTGGTGACCATTCTGAAACTTCAAACTGTGGAGAACTTTTGGATCTGTCATTTACTATGTCGTACTGGGCCCTTACAGTGTATTGATCTGGGGAGAATGCTAATAGCATTACATTTCTTAACTACGTCTCTAAAGCCATTTTCACGAAAAAATGAGTTTTTATACAGACGGGACGTGTGCGTCAATGTTAATAATCGCTACTTAAGTTGTCTAGTAACTTGTCGTCGAGCGGTGTAACAACGTCCTTCGATACAAATATGTTACAATTGTCAGCCCCGAAGGAACAGGGGAGCTAGGAGGTTTAGCCCCCTCAATGTTGCCTAAAATGCCAATTCTTCCTGATTTAACACTGAAAATTTAGGGAAAATCCGATTTAGCACCCCCCCCCCCCTTTTTCAGACACAGGGGCTTCAGCCACCCCAATATGAAATTGCTTCCTACGGGCCTGATTGTAATGCTTATAATAGACCATACAAGTGGGTGCTTTCCGTTGAAACAAAATTATCTATTTGATGTTGTTGATGTCTTTGAGGATACACGGTTCGGTGTTCGGTCTTACCAAGTCATATGTCTCGTTAAATCACATACCGGAGCATCTCTAACTATTAGGATTATTACCTAGAGATGATATGTCTGATCATTTATCAGAACCTATTATTGTAATATTAATCGATGTTGTGGATTATGTGCACTTGTAATACAGGTGTTAATGTGTGCTTAGATTTGCAAAAAGAATGCGACTGAATGCGAATTCAGATCAGTTATTCATCTAGCGCGTAATACTTAAAGTGACATTTCAGAGTTAATGTTACATAAATTTTACTTTTATTCTATCTGAAACAGCATGTTTTCTTATGAAAATTTTGAAAATTTCAAGCCGAAATATTGAACCGTTTACGAGAAATATATATTTTTGTGCTAAAATTAAACAAATTGTTGTGGACAACAGTTCAGATTAATATAGAATTTGTCATTTCTGTCTCAACTTTGAAGGCGTATTCTTCGCTTATAAATAACAACTTCAAAAACTGACAGCATTTCTACTCATTGGAATAAACAATCTTTGCATCAAGACATACTTTTAAAAAATGAAATAAATGTGAAATGTCACTTTAAATACATTTCACATGCCAAACGAAACATGTGTGTTACATGATTCCTTTCACAAAAGATTTTGCGAATATTGCGTAATGAAAACCAACTTAAACCTATGTATACCATTTTATATTTCTTTTCATTACTGTTACGTCCATCAAGAAATTAATGCCTTAATTGGATATAGTTTTAAATTTGATCAAGAGAGCCGTTTTAAGTGCTGTTTGATGTATAGCTGCTGTTTGATGTATAGCTAGATAGGACAGTTTATCGGGTCAATTATAACGCTTGACATTTTCCACGGATTCTAGAGTGCTGGAGGCGCAAACATGTTATCAGGCCATACTTAATTTTAAGGTAGTCTATCCTTAATGAGATTCCTGCGACGTCGGAATTATTCGGGCGACGTCGAAAACATTCGGCGGTGGAACTTTCCACCGCCGAATGTTTACGACCGCCCCCGAATAAGTTCGGATACGTATCGACGACGCTCGAAAAATCCGATTTTTTATGACACTCAAAATGACCACATTACCGGTATTCTACCTTAAGACGCATAAAAAATTGTAATGACAGTTTGCAGGCATATAACAGAAGAAAGTCGTGGATTACTACTTATTCTTGCAAAAGGATGAAAAAGAAAACCATCTTTTCCTTTTTTCCGTAGAAATTTTCAGCCATACTTTTTAACCATTTTGAATGTTCAGTTGAATGTACTCAAGTAGGCCTACTACAATTTTACATTCGGTATATTTCCTAACTATTTCGTAATTTGTGAGATTTAGAAACGGAAAATGATAAAGACGTTTCTATGTAAAAAATCTTTTTAGGTAGTCCACCCCTAATGAGATTCGTGATAATTCGGAATTATTCGGTAGAAGTCGAAAACATTCGGCGGTGGAACTTTCAAGCACCGAATGTTTACGACCACGCCCGAATAGGTTCGGATATGTAAAGAAGCCTCTCAAAAAAAATCCGATGCTTTATTAATCTCAAAATGGCCACATAATGGGTATTCTATCTCAAACGAGAAAACTTAAAAACTGTTTTCTTCCACACGGAGTTATGAACATTGTTTACGATATTATCTATTGCAGCATGTGGCAGCTCCCTGTTTGGTCGGGTTGAATGTTCGAGCATCAATTTCTACAGAGAATGTATCGCACCTGGAGCAGAAACCATCGTTGCTATAAAAGTACACAAAAACTATTCTGCGACACCGTGTACATTTATGGATACGTTCGGATACAGATCTAATGCTGTGTGGGTCGCTGGTGGCTGTAGCGCGGAGTTTTACATCTGTTTTAATGGTGGTAAGTGAAAAAATATAATAGGCTAGTTTCGGAAAAAATGTTCACGTACTTTATTAATGTATCCCTTTCCAAAACATTGACGCCATTTGATACCCTACAAAATTGAGGCTTTGGAAAACATTGTGGGAAATGAGGAGATTGCCTGTGACAAGCAATTTCTTCATTTCCCACTATGTTTTACACCAGATCTAATGCTATGTGGGTAGCTGGCGGTTGGAGTTTTATATCTGTTTTAATGGGGGTAAGTGATAATATTGTACTCGACTGTCTTAAAAAAATATATGTTAACTCTTTCCCAAACGACACAATTTTAGGGTTGTCCGTTTTAAAATATGATACAGACGACAAAATCGATGTTGATAAAGATTGGATGTGTGAGCAATGTTGCACAGAAAATATTGAGGCAAAAGGAGAAACTGCTGGTTATCAGCAGTTTCTTCTTTTGTATCAATATTTTCCCTAGCCTTTTCTCCTAGGGACGTCAAAATAAGGTCTTGTTTGGGAAAGGGTTAAATAATATTTGAGTATTGCAGTCTAACAATACTATAACAATAACCATATGTTATTTATACAGTATACTTAATGGTGTTCTGACAATCAATTTCTTAATTTCCCATACTCTCTTTCCACCAAGAGGGCCTTAAAACGAAAAATGTCATTCAAATTGTCGTTTTCAGGATATTTTGAATTTGGACCAGTATAAAGTTATGCCGTTTGGTAAATGGTTAGAAGTCTTAAACCACGAACTGATATATTTTTCAGATCTTGTATCAACCTATCCACCTGGTCTAACTCAAGGACCACCAGCAGAAAACGATGTAGCCGTAGCTTCTACAGCATGGGAATCACATAAAGGTATTACTGTCTTGTAAACTTCTGAATTTCTTAGAGATACAGCTAAGGCTAACTTCTTCATATTTCTTCACTATGTATTCTGAAATACAAACCGCTCGCAAAGTATTTGCGAGTTGTTCAATGGTACCACTTAGATGTACACACAAATATACATGAAGTAGCTTTTACAAAATAGGGCAGCTAAAATTTCCATATAAAAATTCGATTTGTTTATTCCACATAAATTCGAGTGGATATCTATTCTACATTTAAAATTGGAGAATTTTTCTTCTTGGTAAAGTATATGAATGGCATTAAAGGGCGACGGTAACAGATGGTCTAATTGCAAAAAATGAAATTTTTTGAAAAAATATGCAAAACTTTTGTGTTGACCACCTCGGGATGGTTAATAATATGCGATTCAGACAGAGAATGAGCCGAAATTACAAGACAGATAGCTGAATTTAGGGAGAATCCAAACCTAAATTCAACCCCGTCTCAGATGGGGTTAGAATTATTTTTAAATTGTTGCGCATGCGCATACAGCGCGGACCATGATTCAAACGAGATTCATACTTGAATTTCAATATGACGTCATCATGTATGTTGTGACGTCATTTAGAAAGTCGCATGTCCTACTGTTTTGACCTACTTTCGACATCGCTTCATGAATTTGGTATCAAATTGCGAAAAAATGAGTCGTTGCTTCAATAGTTTGTCGTAATCATTTAATCAGGTCATATAAAGCTTAAAAAGTGTACATTTCGTTTGTATTTGACAATTTTTGGGTCCAAATCTGGGAAATAGTAGCTTTAAGATATGCTTACAAAAAGAAGACACAGTTATAAAACCACAACATCAAACTCACTCAAGAACTATCAAGGAAAATGTGCGCTGTGACCGTCATTAATTATTGTTCCGTTCCAAAGTAAATGAATATATTATAATTTCAGTCGTGATTTTCATCATAGTTGGGGCTGTCATCCTTATACTGGTCGGTGCTGGATTGATCATCGGCTGTATTCTAAAACAACGGTACGTGAGGCGGCGAGGTGAGCTGGAGGAAACCACCACTCATAGCCAAACTTTCTATCTTTTCTTTCTTATTTCTTCATGATAAATGCAGAATTTAAGTCTCTCTTACAACCCGTCAGGCGATTATTTAAATCGTGTGTTTTAAAAGATCGCCAAATGAGCACGATTTTTATGCCTCTCTTACAACCCGTCGTGCGTCTTTTTAAATCGTGCGTTTTAAAACTCTGCAAAATCGCACGATTTATAAAGACGCAAGACGGGTTGTAAGAGCGCCTAAAGAATTGTCCGGTCAATTCTTTGCTGCGTGCAGTCTGCGGCGTGGTTGCGTCCACTAAAATCGTACGTTGCACGTGCGTGCATCGCACGACTAAACGTACGTTGTAGACGCAGACCGCACGCAGGAGCACGTACGACCGGTTGTAAGAGAGGCTATACATACGCACGACGGGTTGCAAGAGAAGCTTAAAACCGGTGCATTCAAAGCAGGCTAAAAGTATTAATCTCTTTCGAGGAATGTACGCTTTCTTTGTGATTTTTTACATTTGTGTATAATTTACCCTCCGTCACACGCACGTCTATCGTACGTGCTCAGTACTTCTGTCTTACGTGCTCCTGGCGTTCTATAAGACGCAGAATGGTAATAGTTAAACCCTCTCTGTTTTCTTTCTGATGTCAAATTCTACCTTATGAATAAAGATTAACAATTGCAAATCTACGGAGTTGTGAAATATTTGATAATATCGCATGTTTTTTTCCAGAAAATACTTCTTACCTTGATTCTGTCGTCGAATACCCGGGGAATATAAAAGATTGCGATACCCTAAAGTCCGGTTATTTTTTTCTAAAAGGGGTTTATGATAATGAATTGAAATAGATACTCAAAAATCGCAACATTATGATAAGTACAATGTATTGTCCATTCTTTTGTTTAAATGATCGTATATAAACACGACTTAACCATTTGCCAAACAAGACCTGGTTTAACGTCCCTAAAAGAAATGAATTGGGAAAACATTGAAACAAAAGAAGAAACTGCTGATAACCAGTTTCTCCTTTTGTATCAATATTTTCCGTATTGTATTATACACAAATTCTGTCTTTTACTACATCCCTTTTGTCATCTGTATCAGCTTTCAAATTGGACTACCACGAAAAAGAACTGTTTGGAAAGGGTTAACTTCATTATTTCTCTTCTATCACCAGAACTCAGAGGGAGAAGTCCCGACGTATTGCTGCAAAGCGTCAGGTCCGGATAGACAAACAGCGCGAGATACGCGAGCAGCAGGAAGGAACCATTACATACCCCGGAAACCTCAACACCGCCAACAACAACAACCGGTCATTCTCTGTAGATTACCCTGAGCCAGATTATAGTATTGATAATGAGCGCGAAGGCTCTATCTGCTCAACACAAAGCTCAAACTCAAATATCACTTCCGTTTCCTGTATGACAACTGGAAGACTGGTTACCGGCAATAACTACCACAAAAGATTTTCATTGGACCAAAACATGTTGAAGGGTACCAGCACACCGGATATACGTAATATCGGGTCACTGAGTGCAGAATCAAATAATCTTAATACAAAGCGAACTCGACACAGTAGTATTTATGGAAGTCAAACTAGTCTAGAGAGTATTCGAGAAATTTGCAACAGATATAAAGTGTATGAAATCCCACTGGAGAAAAAGGTAAGTAACCCTAGTTCCTACAAAAGACCTGTGAAATACAATACAGTCGGGTATGGTGGTCAAAGTTTAGAGAGAAGTATGCAGAATAGACCACCGACGACACAATCACGGAAGAGAACTGTAAAGGCCATAGTGCACGCCCCTAACATTGAAGATCCCATCGTAGAAGAAAACAAAACACTGGATAGAAGTGGAAGCTCAGCAGAATTAGCAATCGAGTCACATTACCAAGATCCAGAATCTCTCTTAACTAGTAAAAAACAAACCAAGAAAGACACAAATAAATCAATAGATAAAGCACGTGAAGCAAACACTCCTTGGTCATCCGTTGACGAAGGTATACAGAAAGACTTGTCAGATGCAAGTGGTGATACAACACATGATTCTACAGATTCTAAATGTAGTTCACCTATTTATGCTACAGTGAATAAACGAAATAAATGTAATATAACGTGTATAGATATCAGAAGTGACATTACTATCGACCCTGATTCAAATGAAGTAAATGATGTACAAAACAATGACAACAGTGATGGTTCAAGTGGAGATTTCAATAGCGAACACGAGTCAAGTGAATACTATCATTATGCTCTCTTACAGTCTTTCAAATCCTAATACTTTTATAGTGTCTTAGTTATACCAAAGCGAATTTATACATTGCGAACATACATTTTACCTATAAGCATTATGTATTTATGTACAATGAGCCGATGATATCTTTTAAATGATATTAAAGAACCAAAATGATTTTAACAAATACATTTACTTTGTATACTTATGAGTGTATATCTGGTTTACTCCTCCGGTATTTATGTTATCAACGCAGAAAATATAAAATTTTGAATGAGATATGAACATATCGGAATCAGCATGCCTTAGTCTGACGCGAGTCAAACTTTGTTTTGCAATTCGTTAACTGTGTGATATCCGTGAAAGCTGAAATATACAGACAAAAATGTAAACATGACGCTGGCATAGATAGAGAAAAATAAAGTGTACGTAAAACTTATGTCTAATGCACCAGAAAATATTGATGGGGTGGGTGCAGGAGGTGGGTATACCCCTGTTGTTGGAGGCTTCTGATTGGCAGTAGGTATCGTACATGTATTTTACTTGCGATTCAGGTGTTCATTTCAAAGTTAACGAAAACAAGAATACACATTTCTGAAATTTATGCGATGCGTACAGTGGTATCACGCAGTTATCTCCCTTAGGTCGGAAAACGGTCGGTTAAGCCTTTCCCAAACAAGACCTGGTTTTGACGTCCCTAAGAGGAAAGGCTTGAGAAAACATTGAAACAAAAGGAGAAACTGCTGATAACCAGCAGTTTCTCCTTTTGTCTCAATATTTTCTTAGCTATATTGTACAAAAATCCTTTCTTTTTCAATGTCCATTTTGTTGTCTGCAGCAACTTTCAAATTTGACCATCCTAAATTTTTGTCGTTTGGGAAAGGGTTAATTGGCTAGATTTAATAATCCCTGACAGCACCGAATTAGACTGTTCCAATTCTAAAACGCTGCTGATGACTAAATGAATGTTGGTGAGGACAGTATTCGTGTATACTTACAGAAAATATTGGGACAGAAGGAGAACATGTTTGCTATCCGCATTTTTTTCTTTTGTCTCAATGTTGCGACGAAACCTTTTAATAAAGTTTTCAACGCATGTTTTCCTTGTAATGACAGAAAAAATTTACTTTTCTACGGAGAGTTTGATCTTGTTTTCAGGATTGTAAAACAATAAAAAAAATCTTGGTTGCTGAAATTTATGTCTTCGAAAAACGGAAAAATTAGACTGGTGCTTAGCATCATTTATTGAAAAATCTCGTTATTTTCTACAGTTTTAACCCTTCCCCAAACGACAAGTTTTTAGATAGGTCCAATTAAAAAGCTGCTGCAGATGAGAAATTGGATGTTTTTTACAGGGAAAAATTATGAATGAATTAGCTCAGAAAATATTGAGGCAAAAGAAGAAAATGCTGATTATCAGCATTTTCTTCTTTTGCCTCAATGTTTTCTCAAGTCTATTCTAATAGAGATGTCAAAACCAGTTCTTGTTGGGGAAGAGGTTAAATAAGATGTAGTAACGAGGTTGTTGAAGAAAAGCGACGATATAACAAACTGCTTAAAATATTATTTATTTACAATATGGCACGAACAGATTAAAGTGACATTTCACATTAATTTGTCATATTTCACTTTTATTTTACATGGAAGAGAAAAATTTCTTATGAAAATTTTGAAAATCTGAAGCCAAAATATTGAAATGTTTACGAGAAATATATATATTTTGTCCTAAAATTAAGCAAATTGTTGTGGACGACAGTTGAGATTTATATGAATTTGTCATTTCTGTCTCAACTTTAAATAACAACTTCAAAAATCTGATAGCATTTCTGCGCATTAGAATGGCAAATCTTTGCATCAAGACATAATTTAAAAAAAAATGTTGGAATATAATGTCCCTTTAAGACTGTGGCAAAATGCTTATTATTGAATAATTACTTGTTTTCTTTTGTTTTAATGTTGTTTTTTTCCCGAACGTTTGATATTAATCATTTTTCACACAATGACTCTTTTAGACTCCCAAAAATATGTGACCCGTCACGCTAAAAGGGACCTTATCAGGTGTGTGAAAAATATCGACCCTAGTCTGTCTGCGCAGTCCGCGCAGCCAGACTAGGGCCGACACTTTTCACTTGAATGTGGTTTTCTAAATCTGGAATGTTTTCCCTATCTTACTATAGTTCATTATTCACATACAGTTCCTGATTGACCCGTGCGGAGTCTGACAAGTTTGTCATAATTTAGATTTTTGTAGTTCGGATAAGGTCCCTTTTAGCGTGATTATAATTTCTTTAGGAAGTTTGGCAAGCAATTTCTTCATTTTCCACAATGTTTTCTACCAAAGCAGACAAAAACATCTAAAAAATGTTATTCGCTTGATTGTTTCGTGAATTTAGATTAGTCTAAAATTGTGCCTGTTTCATCAAAGAAATTAAGTCGTGTTTATGACTTACCGATGTCTTAAAAATCGCTTAAAGCAAACAATCGCATAACTCGGGTCTCGATAGATTGCCGTTATGCGTTTTTTGCGCTAAATTTGTCGTAAGACACAAATAAGTCAAAAATACATCTTAAATATTTTGATGAAACCGGCCCCTGGTCTTGAGGCGCCTAAGGATATAGACTTAAGAAAACATTGGGACAATACTCAATAGAAGAAACTGCTGATAATCAGCATTTTTTCCCTTTTGCCTCAATATTTTCTGTGCTTCAGTGTACGCAAATTTCATCTGTTTCTACGTTGAATTAGTTGTCATCGGCAGCTTTTGAATTGTACCACTTTTAAATTTTGACGTTTGGGAAGGGGTTAATCGAGTAAATAGTACTGTTACGTAATTTCAGACAGACAATAGTATTTCGTCGTTGTAAATGAAACATGTTACAACTGCATCTTCATTGAAGCAGTGGTTACGAGATTTTGTAACAACACCGACGATTTATCAATAACGGGATACATACATGTAGTCTATTATAAGCACAAAATTCATTTCTATTTTAACCCTTTCCTCAACAAGACCTGGTTTTGATGTCCCTTATTAAAAGGGCATGGGAAAACATTGAGGCAAAAGAAGAAAACGCTGATTATCAGCATTTTCTCCTTTTGCCTCAATATTTTCTAGTCTTCACTGTAGACCGTTTCTTTCTTTTTCCATATCCATTTTGTCATCTGAAGCAGCTGTCAAATTTGACCAACTTAATCTTTGCTGTTTGGGAAAGGGTTAGTGAAAATGTCAGTTTTCTGTTTAGGCTGGTTCATATCGTCTGGATTGTTATTGCCATTGTGGTATAGAATGTAAAATGGTCGTCTGTAAAATCTGAAAATGGACAAAAAGACGTGACCTGTCATGCTAAAAAGATAATCTGAAAATCTGAGTCTCGTGATTACACACCGTGATATACCCCGGTTCCTTTTTCAAAGCTTAGGGCGATCGTGAAAAGTGATTCGCAAAATAAAGTATTTAAATGGAAACTTAACCAAAATGCATGTTTGTTGATAAATCCAAGGGGAGTTAAAAGTTTGTGTGATTACCTCCCTTGTTTAGCAGAGTTACATTTAAATATTGATAAATGTTTTTCAAATTACCAAACTGATTTTCAAAGAAGTTGACTTCGGGATAGAAGGTTGTAATGAATACTACGTATATATATAATTTCAGCTACGGCTCTACAACAAAATTTGGCCAGTCACGATAAAAGGGACTTTTCGGAAAGTGTGAAAAGTATCGACCCAGATAGTCTGCACTGTTTACTCTCAGTTAATTTCTTAGATATGGATTTCTTTTCCTATTTAAATGTAAGTTTATATTTTTAAATTATTGCTTCAACAGACTTCCCATGGGGTCCCTTTAAGCATGACGGATCACATATATACATACCTCTATTTAGAGTATAGTTTTGTCTACCTACCATTTTAGCTGTGTGAGAATGGGTTAACTGGTGTAAGAACAAGTTGATTAGATCCAGTTCCAGATCCGTTTAGCCGACCTCGTGCCAAAGCCGCAAATACAACAACTGAAAGTGCAGAGAATAATTGAAATTGGTACCAGTATCATTTTTGTCAATTTAAGGGAGAATGCTCCAGTTTCCTAAATTTTTTCCCAATGATAGAATTTATTTATATTTTGTATGTTGAAATTACATGTTATTACCAATTAAAAAATGCAATAAAAATGGATGGTCAGCGATCTTGTTTGAATTTTATAGGCATTCGTATCACATACCCCTACAGCGAAAAAATGCACAATTTCTTGCAGCTGTCCAAGGCAACTAAAATGCTAATAAAATGCTGTATACTCATCGTTTAGTCCCAAAAACGGATTTAAAGTAACGTCTTACATTTAATAAGAACAGAAAACCCAAAATATGTGCTATTATAAGCGCGTAAATGTATAAAATAGCATGCTCACGTGTTCGGTTAGATCAACGAAGCTGGGGTGTTTTATGTCAAAATTTGCATATTTTTGGAAATATTTCAAGTTCTACATAATAGAATTTGATAAAACACCATCATTGTATTAAGCAACATGTCCTGGTAATAATTCAAAAAGAAAATGTATAGGTCAGCGCACTTATTATTGAATTGCAGCAATTTTTATCAGCTACACATGAATAAAATGACGCAAAACAGTGGTAACTGCATACACACTTACGACTGTCTTGCTCTAAATAATCGATTTCCAACTTGAGCAAATCAGTTTCGCATAATAAATACACTTTTACCGTCGAAAATGGTAAATTGTAATGATGTTTTATATTATTGAAAATATGGTAGCGAAACATATTGGTACGAAACATTTAATTTACTACAGTAATGACCGAGTGTTCCGAAAAACTGGAGCTTTCCCCCTTAATATCACCTGGGCAGAATTTCTGAGGCTTTGTGTATCCGACCTCTAAATATTTATTACTGGCAAACGCTTTTCTTCTCTTTGTTACCATTCACGGTTGTAATACATTTTATCTACAATATGACGGGATATAACATGATACAACAACAAAAACAATTGCAGAATATCTTCAACGATATCGGGATTTTTCACGTTTACGGGGTCGTTACCATTCGCAGAGGCCCGAGAAATACGTTAGAGCCCAAGAGTGAAGCTCGACGGTGTTCAAGTTGTGCGGACATCTGCGAATGATGATGACCGAAACATATTTAGGTTGACGATATTAGCGTAAAGAGCTCAGTAAGGCGGGGTAAATGCAACACACCACATGAACAATTATGCAGAAATCAGAAAGTTGTTGCACAATTTCTTACCTGAAGTGGGACTAATTTGGCGATAAAAGTTACCCATCCCATGATGCGCAATCCCCACCGCGATTTAAAAGAATATGGGTGTGAAAATATTTGTGGAGAAAGGCGATGGGCCGGTCATAAATCGATCAAAATAAGCAATATTACCGAGTAAAATCGATTTTACTTTGAACAACCTTCCCATATTTATTGATTTAAACATGTATTTCCTGTTACATATAAAAGGATCTCGACTAACCTTTTTACAGATTTTATTACTACTGGTTTGCTACATGTATTTTATATAAATTACATATACTTGAATTTATACCAGAGATGATCACAATGGTTAAGCTTGATGAATAGCTTCAAGGTTTAGATCTAATATCATGCCTATTTCGATTTGCCACGATGTCTTCTGCTTTACTTGTATTCTTACACCCATTTTCAGCGATTCATTCATAAGTTTTCCGATTATTCTTACTGTGGCGTAGTTACCTGATGGAACTATAAAGCAATTAAAACAGAAGAACAGATAAATAAATCAGAAGCAGTTGTATAATGACTTACCGAAGATAACCAGTCCGAAGATTCCATCAAATCCAAACTCCTGACATCCAATTAAACCGACCAAGGCACACAGTGTTAAACATAGCACCAAGATTATCTCCATCGCTCTTTTACCTGCAACGGATTATATGTCGCTGCTTTTCAACAAAGCCTCGTAACTGCAGCTTGTTTTAAGCTGCAGTTACGAGCTTTTTGTTGAACAGCGGTGATGTAGACCAATCGAAAATGGGCAAGGCATACATGTATCCAGGAGGGCGTTTGTTGAGACACGGGCTCGCCGGAATGGATGCTGGCATAAAATGCCACAAAAACGATTTCCAGATCTCACCAAAGATACAACTTATCGTCTGAATGAGGTTGTTATTAGGGTAGTACATCCCTATTGAGATTCGCGCGACGTCAGAATTATTCGGGCGACGTCGAAAATATTCGGCGGTGGAACTTTCCACCGCTGAATGTATACGACCGCACCCGAATAGGTTCAGATACGTAACGCCGCTGCTCGAAAAGACAGATTTTTCGTGAATATCAAAATGGCCACATTACGGGTATTCTACCTTAACTATGTATTTCTTGAAACCCTAAGCCCTCTTTGTAGCCATGGTATGTATTAGGTATAAACGAGTACATACAGCTGAAAATCTATTTGAGTGCTGCGTTACTCAACCCACCTTAAGCTAACAATTATAATCCATAGAAAAACATCCGAATGAATATTCACCAGGGATTGAACGTTACAAGTATTAAGTTCGATGCGCTGACAAATGTGGGTTAGAAATAATTGAAGTAAAGTGTATGTATTAGGAGTAGATACACTGGCAAATTATAGTAGAACTTCCAGGGGACAGTCTCTCCATCTAATAATACCAAAATCCAAAGATCTACATCTACATCTACATGGTAACCCGAACAATCGATTTCCGATAATGACTGGGTGAAATGTGTGTTAATAACCGGTAAAAGAGCTGTTATAAACAGGAAATATGTTACAATTAGTAAAAGGGTAAAAGACAGTATGCTACAATTAAAAAAGTAAAAGCGAGGTATTAAGTTACTCTAGATTGACGGCCACCAGTCTCTCAGAGAAAGTACTGAGACTGGGGCTAGCCTTGACTGTCAGGGGCAATGTGTTCCAGAGTTTAATCGTTCTAGGAAAGAAGGAGTTAGAGAAGTATTGAGTTCTAGAGAAAGGGATTAAATAATTAAGGTTTCTGGTAGGTATAAGGTGTGAGTTATCCACTGCGACGGTGCCGGCTCTAATTTTATAAAACATGACAAGGGAGTTGTAAAGTCTTCTTTGGTGTAGTGATTGCCACTTTAGCCTGTTCATCATGTCTGTGACGCTGCATGTGTAGTCGTAGTTATTGGTGACATATCTGGCTGCGGATCTCTGGACTCTTTCGACATTATGTGAGTGGGTTTTTTGCCATGGGTTCCAAACCGACGAGCAATATTCTAGTTTTGGGCGAACATATGTGTGATAGGCTGCGGTTTTAACTTGTTGGTTGTTTGTTCTTATGTTTCTTTGGATAAACCTGAGACTTGTCATTGCCTTGGATGAGATATTTTCTATATGTTTTGACCAATTTAGATCTGGGGTAATAGTTACACCTAAATACTTTGCTGCTGTAGTAGTTTTTAATTCTGTGTTGTGCAATTTGTAGGGATAAATAAGGGGGTTTCTCTTCCGTGAAATTCTAAGGATTTCGCACTTGTCTGGATTGAACTCCATGGACCATGTCCTTTCCCATCTTTCGAGATTATGAAGGTCTTGTTGCAGAGATAAATAATCATTGTTTGAGTTAATGGTTAGATAGACGATGGTGTCATCTGCAAACATTCTGGTGTTACACTTTACTGAATCAGGAAGGTCATTGATGTAGATGAGAAAGAGGCATGGCCCGAGGACCGATCCTTGCGGTACTCCTGATAGTACCGGGAGTTCATCTGAGAGGTAACCTTCAACCGCAACCTTTTGGGATCTCTGAGATAGGAATGACTTGATCCAATCAACTACTTGTGGGCAAATACCAAGCTGCTGTAATTTGTATATAAGGCAGAGGTGATCGACCTTATCGAAGGCCTTAGAAAAGTCCATAACGACAACATCTGTCTGATACCCTGATTCTAGATTGTTAAATAAATCTTTTGTGAAATTTATGAGCTGTGTTTCACAGCTGTGTCGAGACCTAAACCCGTGCTGATAAGTACTGAGGATTTTATTGGTATCAAGAAAGGACATGAGATTAGAAACTATTATGTGCTGTAGGAGTTTTGATGCAATACATGTAAGCGAGATGGGACGATAGTTGCTTGGCTGAGATTTAAGACCTTTCTTGAAAACTGGGGCTACAGTTGCCTTCTTCCAGTCTTCTGGGACTTTACCAGTTTCAAGGGATAATCTAAATATTTGGGATAGGATAGGGGCAATTTCGTTGTTCAGCTCTTTGAGGACCCGGGGGGATAATTCGTCTGGACCGCATGCCTTATTGGGAGAAAGACCCTGAAAAGTTTTTGGACTCCATCTGTTGTTATTGTTATATTTCCCATATTAGTTTTAGGGCGTTTGATAAACTTAGAGCAAAGTCGAGAAAGGTTAAGTGGTTTGGGGTGGGAAAAGACAGACTCAAACTGTCTATTTAGAATATTGGCCTTAGAAGTTGGGTCAGTGTAAATGATACCATTGGATCTGAGAGGGGCTACACCAACATTTTCTTTTTTGTTACGTTTGATGTAGCTATAAAACTTTTTGTTTCTTCCAGGCTGGGAGTCGTGATTAAAGATCACATCTTCAAGGTATTTCCAGTAGGAGGATCTGGTATGTTTTTGGATAGATGATTTTAAGGTTTTCAATTGTTGGGATCTTAAAGGATTTGGACGATTTTTGAGTTTTGCATACAGCTTGTCACGCTTATGGATAAGTCTGATAATGCTACGGGTCACCCATGGTAAGTCGGTTCTGGGTTTACTTATTTTAGTGGGGATATGTTTATTACAGGGACTGTTTAGTCGGTCTTTGAACATGTTCCAGGCCGTGTTTGGGTCGGTGTGATTTACCGTGTTGAAATCATGAAAGAGATTTACCATGCCTTCTTTCATTCCCTCCCAGTTTGCTTTTTATGCATCTTTATTGTGCGCCTAGCTTGTAACGGACGACCCCTATTTAGTTTGACCTCATGAAAAATAATATCGTGATCAGACGATGCAAGGCTAGGAAGGGGCTTTACTTGGTGGATCTGGGAAGGGTGGCTAGTAAAGAAAAGGTCTAATGTATTTGATAGTCTGGTTGGTATTTTGACCATTTGCTCGAGGTTATGTTGGGACATATTTCCTAGAAAATCATGATAAAAGGGCCTATTTTTGCAGTTTGGTTTAACAGTTTCTGATTCCCAATCAATATCGGGGAGATTGAAGTCTCCTGCTAGCCAAATTATGCTTTCTTTTGGAATTTTACCAATGGAATACCACAGTTCTCTTAAAGAATCAGAGTCGAGCTCGTTGGGCTTATAAAATGATTATTAAACTATTAATCAGAGGAGGGGCACACGTTAAATTATATTAATCGTACTTTTATGAAAAATATCTCCTGTTCAGAAGATTAAACAATGAAAAAATGTTTACCTTATATTAATTATCCGTTTTGATGCAGCCGAAACATTTTCTTTTTCATTACGATGTAAACACATATTAAAAGTTATAAATTTGTTTGTCCTCAGGGTATGCAATGACTATATGTTTTGCTTGACTTAACGGAAATTCGATATAGACTCTGAGACCAAAACTGTCTTACTATGATCTGGACTATATCGTTGTCTATGTCACACAAAACCACAAGACAGAAAATTCAGTTTCCATCTAAAAACCTTTAGTACGATTTCATAAACATGTCAGTGATTTTATAATATATTCTTAGGAAACCGAAAACCTTAGACATAAACATCCAATTAAGCAGGTAAGCATGCATCTTCACGCCACAATAATTATACTCGTATAAATGATAACAAACAAACTCTATGGGCATGTTTCTGGAAATATGGTCATTTTGGCATTTAGACCAGCGTGGAAACAGATCAAGCTTTACAATTGTCTGACTGATGTTCATGTTGATTCCTCGTAGCTTATCTTCAAGGTAAATAGCAATTCGTCGCTTTGCATTGAAAATCTCGTATCTGCAGCTGCATACACGAGGTGTTTGGTGAAAAGCTACAATTTGTGAGAGAGCAGAACGTGTCCTAAACATACTGCACTTAGGCACATTTAATCCGAGTCTTCTCTGATGTAAATACGCTCTTTGATATTTTGATTTTTCGCTGATCTGGAAGAATAATATCATTGTGCTTTCAGATGCTTCAATGACCCTCTTTCCAGACTCTGGCTCATTTACACATCGCTGCTTTTCAACAAAAACCTCGTTTTTTGCAGCTTGTTCTAAGCTGCAGATACGAGGTTTTCATTGAAAAGCGACGATATGTAAGTACCAAAAAGTAAGTTTCAATTTCTGTCCTTGGCTCTTGTGGTGTTCTATGCTGTAGTTGAATGAAATTGTAAAATATATTAAACCAAAAATATCAATCCAAGTTTGAACAGGTTTCTCTAGCACAAGTGTGAGTATGGTATACTCATATGATTTTTTTTGAAGTTCGCACAAACCATCCCCTCCCACACCCATATCACGATGATGATCATTGCGACCACAGTACGTGATATGACATTAGTTCGCGTCATTCCTTATAGTCAATTATTTCCCGTTCATTTCTATCAATCAATTTTATCAGTTATAAATTTGAAACACTGCGTTAAGATATTAGGTTTTGTCTGAGGAAGCCAGCCGCCCAATTTGCTTTTGCTGTCCAGATGAAAACTAATCCTTTTGAATAGGTGATCACATCCACACTCACTTCCAATACCTAATGGAACCAGTGACCGAAACTTTGCTTGTAATTAGAAATTTCTTTAGATAATATCAATACTTCAAATCAAAAATGAAAGAAATCTAAACTCTTTAACAGTACAAAGCGTTGTCCGAAGATGACGTTAAATCACTGTACTGTACACATATAAGTCTTGGGAATAAAATGTTCCTTCTACTCATGTATTAAAATTGTTTGTGAATAAGTTGCTGCCAACAATCATACAACTAGTAAATGTATACCGAACTGGTTGTGAAAGGGCTTCGGTCCAACTCTTAATAAAATGGAATTACATACGAACTACAATGTAGTTTATAGTAACTTAGTAACTAGTATTTTTTTCTTTCTAGTTGAAAAATCAGACTTTCTCCTTAGACTAAACACACCCGCAAATCAGCATGACCTCAAAAATAAGCAATCAGCATACAATTAAGTTTAACCATTATGAATTGTTTACGAATACTCAATATAATAGAAATACTAGAAGTAATCGTACTCATTTGAGTTGATCTAAGTGCAACATTCGGTGCAGACGATCACGAAATACTTCCCGAAGTCATTGGAAAGCGTTCGTCTGAAATGATTATTATTTCAGCGAACGCACATTTAGAGTCACCGTAAAATCTTCTTTTTCAGCTCCTCGGTTATTAAAGTGTAGTGACAGTAGCTTAATCTTGCTAATGATGTTACCCTGTTTGATTCAATTCCACCATCTCTCTCAGTATATCGTTTTGCTGTCGAGCAATTAAACACAGTCAGCACAACCAAATGGTCGTAAAAACACATACAGAAATTAAGACGTGTTCTGCATTCATGTATAAATTCCTCAACAGCATACTTCATAATGTTTGACAATAGACATCGATAAAAAGAAAGGGAACACAAGAGAAATAAGCATAGCAAGAGACATTATCACTGTGTTGTAAGCTGTCCGTTAGATTTGTGTAGTTTGTACGGAAGTTTTGAGTGGTCAATCAAAGATGGCGTCCGTGGAAAATCGTGAGAGGTGGGTGTCTTAGTTTTTCGTCGATAATTTCCTTAAATGGCCGTATCTTGTCTTGATACTGATATCATCGTACAGGAGAAATGTATACCTATTCACGGTGCTATATAGCCTAGTACCAGTGTTGTCCTATCGCTTTTGGTCGTAGTGTAAAGACAGTCCAACACGGAAAATTTTTTTCGAAGCGAGAAAGTTGCTCTTTGAAGGATGATTACACAGTAAACAGCGAACTAGGGAACAAACTATTGCTCTAACTTGGATGTTTTTAACATGCTCTTTTCTATGGTTACCGTTATTTTACACAAAAATGTCCAGAATGACCACAAACTCTGTGTTTACTAAATGGCCAAACAACGGTGTAGTCACAGTGAAAATATGCAGACACAATGGTGCAGTTTCTGTGTTATCTGTACGGTGTAGTTATTATTTTCACAACAAATTGTGAACGGTGTAGACTTGGTATGTTGTATAGGGCGAACTAGCTCTACCAGCTAGCAGATCATATTCTGTGGAAATATGCCGTTTTCCCTTTTCTTCATTCGCCTAAGCCTAAAACAGTTCAATGTATGTTTAATTTAATTTTCGAAAGACATTTTTTGTTATTTGTTATTGAGTTAACATCTGACGGACATGATAATCACAAGGAACACCATCACAAAACATGTAGCAAACGTCATTTTAGAACACTGTTTACTGACTTACCATACGATGTGGGTGCAATGGCCAGTTTCTTGTTCATCCGTTCATTTTATTTGTAGATTTGAAATTTCGCATCTGGCTTTGAATTTTTCTTTGTAACTGTTTTAATTGGTTATTACAATCAATTTTTGTAATTAATGAAATGATTTCAACTCATGGAGTATGATAATTATTAATCGACATGTATCTTGTTTTCAACTTGACCCCTCATTGAAAAGTCCGATTTTACCCAAAATAAAGGATTCCATCAACAAAACATAAATTATAAATAACAAAACATAAATTATAAATTTGTTTCATAAAGGTTTGGGCTTTTTTCGTCTTGTTCGACTTAAAGTAATCAAGTCTTGAAAATAGAATTACGGAACTGCAAAATTTATTTTGGCATTTTCAGACGTAATTAACCTCTTAGACTGACAATTCCGGACTGACAATTTTCTAACAGACCAAGATTATTTGAGCCCACTAATAAAATGTAACCATTTGCAATGAAAAAGATAATGTTCTATTCGCCAAAACCGTTTGACTATTGGAGTAAAACGCATTGACGTGCTTTCAAGAGAGTAGAACTTACACACATCCATAAAATGAAATACCATGTTTTCCACCGGGAACCGACCTTCCTTGACCATGTTATGAAAAGATAACCAATTGTCAAGTTGATCAATGCTTCTCAATGACTTAATCGCATCTAAGAATAAACTATTCATTTCAGCCATTATTTCCATGTCTCGTGAGTACCTATCCGTATCACCTGATTCAGCACGTCCAATGGAAATATCAGGAATTAAGGTCGGAGATTTTTGAACGACTTTATGGGGTGTTGAACTTCGTAATTTTTTATGTACAGGACTCATGCATACAAAATCGGGTATATAATCGATAGAAAGATTGTTAATTCCAAAACCTTGATTTTCTACGTTGATGGTGTATATCTTGTGTATTCTTTGCCCGCAAATGGGGATGATGTCCTAGTCTGACTTCTTGATAATATCCGGAATTATATAAAGTTCCCTTGGAGTTGAAAATGGCATAAAACCCAAATAAACTCAAACTATACTAAAGCTCAGAGTTTTCAAACCTTTTTGGCCTGTCTGATCATTGATCTCCCTCCTTCGCACTTTTAATATCTGGCTGAAATGGTCTTGTTCCGAATGCTTCACAACCTTTTCGAAATTTCATTCGAAATGACAGCAGTAACAAGTGAACAGCATGGAACTGAAAATAAAAGACAAAATAAAACAGACGCCGGCAGATTCTTGGTATTTTCTACTATTTGACCCTTACGGATTGCTTTGACAAATAGCGAAGAAACTAGATTCTGTCTGTAGTCTGATTAAAGTATATTTTGTAGACATATTGTCACCTTCTTTACTGCGAAGCATTTACAAGTCAGTCATATATTAACATAATTGTTGAAGAATTTCGGTAGTAATTGTAAAACGTGATTCCCAGCCATGAAAATGTTATCATTAAACATTACAATATTATCATTCCAGAAATAATAATTTTTGAATTGCTTCAAGTCTACATCGTTCACAATTGCATTATGTCTACACCGTTCACAATTTGTTATGGAAATATAACCACACCGTACATAAAACACAGAAACTGCACCGTTGTGTCTGCATATTTTCACTGTGACTACACCGTTGTTTGACCATTTAGTAAACACAGAGTTTGTGGTCATTCTGGACATTTTTGTGTAAAATAACGGTAACCATAGAAAAGAGCATGTTAAAAACATCCAAGTTAGAGCAATAGTTTGTTCCCTAGTTCGCTGATTACTATGTAATCATCATTCAAAGGGCAACTTTCTCGCTTCGAAAAAAGTTTGCCGTGTTGGGCTGTCTTTGCACAACGACTGAGTACGATAGGACAACACTGGTACTTTGATATATAGAACCGTTGATAGGTATACATTTCCCCTGTATAATGATATCAGTATCAAGGCAAGATACCACCGTTTAAGCAATTTATAGATGAAAAACTATGACACCTACCTCTCAAGTTGTATTGTTGTCGCCATCTTTGAATGACTGCACAAACCTAACGGACAACTTACAACACAGTGATTATCAAGCATGTAAACATATCTTGACGAAATGCTTACATTGAAAGAACATGTTGAAACTAGATGTATGGACATGTAGAACCTCAGTAGAACAACTTTAAAATAGTACGGAAACATCTAATTAATGAAACAAGAGAAACTCTTGTAAGAAGCTTTGGAATGTATCATCTAGACTACTGCGACTTGATTATTTATGGTATTGTCTCCAAAAGGCAAGGCATCAGATTAGCGTTTGATGGCAAAAGCTTTTGCATAATAAGGCCTAACATACACACGTGTACCAAAGATTACTTGAAATTTGACACAAAAGTTCCTATGTGCAGTTGATTGATTAGGTAAATGAAAGTCAAGATACCGAATTTTTACAAAACTTCCTTTTTGTTGTGTAAGAAAAGTTAATTGTTTAACAGTCACACAGGGGCTTGAAGACTTGTACTTAGACTTTTGATTTTATATCTATCTAACATGCACGTAGGCAGTAATAGACATGATGCTTAAAGTTCTAGTCAAGTTCTTTTGCCTGTAGGAAACAAGAAGCTCGATCATTTTCTTAAAATATAATAAACATATATAAATACTATAATTATGTTTAATCGATTAAACTCGGAAATAAATTATCTTTGCCAAAGGCATATTTGATTTGCGGCATGTAAATCAGTGCCTTTCTTTGTAGAACGACAATACCACAAATACTCATCTAAGACTATGTTCAGCGTACAATGCTTCAAACTACACTCCAATCAGCATAGTAAGACACATTATAATTGAGCCAGGATCTGGAAAAACGTCCCTTACATCATTTTAGAAATAAAAAAGATTTGAAGATCAGCCTGTTGTCAATGCAGTCCAATATGCACCCATGCTGCTCTCTTTAAGTTACTATTCTACAAGAAGAAGCTATCAGAGAACAACGTGGATTCTGATCAGACTGTTCGTATGCGCAGGCTGATCTGTATCTATGTTGGGCTCAAAAACCTTAGGGGACGTTTTTCCAGACCCTTGCTCAATTGTAAATAATACAATGTAATAATGTCACCAACAAAGACCGGAGAGCTTGTGACTGGCTTTATTGTTCAATGACCGTACTCGTGAATATTTCTATATCATGTGTCTAAATCATATTTATGTCATATTTCAAGCCATCTGAATGAACGTCTCGGCCTATCAGATTTAAAGTTATGCAATTACAAATTTATACTAGAAAATAAACTTGGTTGATGAATACCACAGTGTCATTATATCAGAACGTACAAGAAGCCTCTATTTCACATGTACAGTGTAACTGATGGCTGTGTACATCCATATGCAGGGCAATATGACCTTCAAGATATTGTGAACACTGTGTAGCCGTCTCTTCATAGTTTTATGATGTATTGTTACAGGGATTTTTAAAAGGTGAGAAAATTAATTTGCATTTTTATGTTATTGTTTTTTTATTTTATAGAAGTAGGGTGAATGGATAGATTTGACTTTGTTGATGTTCCCTAATGATGGTGCAACGTTGTTTTTTTAAACCAAAACCTTTATCTGGAAACGGCGGTGTTTCTAGAATCGATTAATTTGGATAGTTAAATGGTTCACCTCACATAATTATTATATGTATGTTAGAAAAGGTTTAATTTGCCATCAATTTTGTAGTTCGGGAGTTTTATTTTGGTTGAAACATTACTTATGACCTTTAATTTTTCAATTAATTGACCGATTTCAAAGTAGCCTATAAATGTCTGACTGCAGGGAACATCGTACATTTATCTATCAAATGAGAAAGTTTTGTAGAAAATAAAGATAGGACAAAGATGGCCCTGCATCGCTCATAAATTCGAGAGTACATTGAGACAAACACCATGCTGTATGGACTCGTAGACAAGATACATTTGTATTGTTTTCCACAAAGATATGCCAAAATCGGTAAGTCGGTGCGAGAAGACACCTCGTTTTCGACCTGGCATGACCAAATAATCTTTGTCTACTAAATGATAATCAAGACCAGAGTGAAAAGTCGAAAGCGGAAAATCTATCAAATTTTTGATGGGCAGATAAAGTGAAAACAAACGCCCAGTTCGAGCACTGTGTGCTCTTCTGGGCTAATACCATAATATATCACTAAATTTGCCTGTATTTCTAATTTCAGCAAACGCATACCAAGATCTATAAAATCCGTCAATCGAGTTATTTTACTTTTATTTCAAGGATTAATGGAACCATCGGTTTTTGCAAGGAAAGACCTCAGACTATGCATAGGACAACATTAGTACTGATTCTTCTAATATGTAGCGTGACCTTGACCTTCACTCAACAAGCAACCAGAAATGCAGCAAGAGTTGTGTGGCGAGGGTTGGATTATACATTCTTCTGTAAGTACAATATCTACATGTAAGAATAATACCAGTAAAAATTGATGTCAATCGTACTATACTATACTAATCAAGGGCGGATCCAGGATTTTTTCCAGGGGTTCCATGCCCAAGATTTTTTTCAGGGGGGGGGGGGGGGGTCCAATCTCAAATTATGGCTTAAAATGTAATAAATATGTAAAGTTACACTAAATTTATATAGTCAAACATTAATTTTTGGCCAATGCTGGGGGGGACCCCCCCGACCCCCTCTAGATCCGTCCTTGCTAATACTAAAATAATAATAATAATAATAATAATAATAATAATAATAATAATAATAATAATAATAATAATAATAATAATAATAATAATAATCATCATCATCATCATCATTTGGTCTTTTGTGGTATAAAACATTGTGGGCACTTAAGACATCGCTTAACATAATTGTTTTCTTCATTTTCCACATTAATTTCCAAATATTTTTCTACTCTACATGTACTCTTCATATACAAAATGATAAACTAGTCAAATGTATAATTATCTAAAAAATGCTATCAATAACAACATCTCCTTCTTCTATGAATTTTGTTATTCAAACATTCCATCTCTTCTATGAAATAGTAAATTAAAGGAGCCTATGCTAAATTTGTAGGTTGTTGGACATTAAAGATAATTTTTTATAAGAAATATCGAATGGAATGATTAATCTGCATAGGTAGATTATATAAGTATGTCCAATGAAATTTCAAATGAAGTTCAGTTAGTCCTTCTAAAAAAACTTTATAACATATTTATAATTGACTGACCCGCCATTTATATCTATAGTAACCTTTATGGGAAATGTACATAGTGCAAAAATTGGTATCAGCGCTAAAAATCCTTTCTTTCTGGCCATAGATAAAGCAATTCTCCGCGCAACAATGCAAAATCTGACTGTCCCCATATTATTCTGGTCCGTGATTAAAATAACATGGGTCCCTTTAACCCTTTCCCAAACAAGACCTGGTTTCGACGCCTCTAATAGAAAATGCTAGGGAAAACATTGAGACAAAAGAAGAAACTGCTGACGACCAGCAGTTTCTCCTTTTGTCTAAATATTTTCTGTGTTGTATAATAAACAAATTCTATCTTTAACCCATTACCACACAGTGACTTTTTTTGACTCCCCAAGAGATAAAGGCTTTGGAAAACATCGTGGAAAATGAAGAAATTGCTTGTGAAAAGCAATTTCTTCATTTCCCACAATATTTTCTATGTAAAAAGACTGAAAAATGTGAAATTTCATTCACTTGAAATTGTCGTCTGCAGGATCTTTCAATTTAGATCACGCCAAAATTTTATCGTTGGGTTAACAACATATATCTTGTCGTCTGCAGCTTCCTTCAATTTGAATTATCCTAAAATTTTGACGTTTGGGAAAGGGTTGCTAATAATAAGAACCTATTGTCCATTTCAGCTATTATGTACGTATTGTTGGCTTTCCGGTTTTTATTTGGAGACAGTTATCTAGGTCCACAGCCGATAATAATGAACGAAACTAGGAGATGAAACAGCCAAAACACAACTTCTCTAGGGACCAGTTTCATCAGAACATTTAAGACGTATTTTATAGCAACGTTGAACCCTGTTCCCAAACAATTCCTAGTTTTGACGTCCCGAATAAAATAGCCTTGAGAAGTATTGAAGAAAAAGAAGAAAATGTTGATGATCAGCATTTTCTTCTTTTGCCTAAATATTTTCTGTGCTATATAGTCCACAATAGCCTTTCTCATGTAAGTCCTGTTTGGCATCTGTAATAACTTTCAAATGCAACTTTCCATTTTTGTCGTTTGGGAAAGGGTTAAACAACAATCACGTTGACTAAGATTTTGGATGATAAGTGATACGTGTCGTACGAAATTGGTAACTTACTAAAACCAAATATGTCTTAAATGTTTTGATGAAACTGGCCCCAGGAGCCCAAAGACAGATTCAGTGCTCAAGTCTCACCGTGTATGTATATATTTTAATGTGCGTGTTTATTACATTGACATACTTTCATTTGGAAAAAAAAAGTTTTTTATCCGTTACAAAACGACGAAAATTTAGACTGGTCAAAATTCAATAATGATGCAGAATACACTTTCAAGTGAAAATAAAATGTTGCATTTTGTGTTCTTTCTGGGTTGAAAACAATGTGGAAAATGAAGAAATTCCTTATCATAAGCATTTCTTTTATTTTCCCTCGTTGTTTTACAAAGGCTTTACCTTGTGGGGCATCAAAAGGCGTCATCATTTGGGAATGGTTGAATTTTTGCAAAATTCCATGATGCTGATCAATATTTAATTGATTATTCTGCAAGATATAAGACAATTCTTAATATATTACGACTGAGTGCTTATTTCATATGATATGGATGTCAAAATAAATGTAAAATATTGTTACTCATTCGCATTATATAGGGTAACTCTATGGCAACATGACGTATATTTCCTCGAACACTTTTAGACATATGCAGGAATTACCATGTCCGTTCGTCTGTCAAGTCATTTATATTTCACGTACGAACAAATAATCTTTTCACATGGCCTAAATGATATAGACGAAAATTTCCATGAACGATCAATTTGCTATCAGATAAGAGGGGAAAGTACCTTTTTTAAAAAAAAACAAAAAATGCAATTATTTATTTACTGTCCACGAAGCCCTATATTTTTGGTACTTATTGGATTCGTTTGAGACATTGGATTCGAATAAGTAACCACTACAAAGGGTTTCAATTTGAAATAGCAAATTGATTATATGCGTTTACCATCTCTGCTGTTGCGGTGACCATGTGGAGAAATAATGTTATATATTATGTAGCTGTCCGAGTTCATCCAAGGGAGATAATTCAACTTTATATTGTACATGGCATGTTAATAGGGCCTATAGCTCGTATGAAATGCTCTGTACGGTTTCTATAAACAAAAATACTATCATACTGCAATATACAAACTTTTGAGAGAAAAGAAGAAAACGTTGGTTTTCATATTATATTGAGTTTGTTCTTGAATGGGTTACTTGAACATTTAGGTTAATGAGTAAACGTGATAGGGACTAGATGATGACACTTTCTAAGGCAGAGAAATAATCTGTTATAATTCGAAAGACGCTGTAGATAACGATATGATATTGATAAAGATAAGAACTGTGTTTACGAGTATTACAGAAAGGAAAAAGGGGGAGAAAAGGAATATTGTCGGTTATCGTATGCCTCAAATTATTTTTGAAACTCTCATTTTGGGTCGTCGACTCCAGGTTTTGTTTGTCAGGGAGTTTACTGAAATGCTCTGGTACTTTGTGAATTAATGGGAGAAAATAGTGTTGTAAATGATAAGTGAAATTTTGCACGAAAAGATGAATTTAAAATAAATAGAATGGGAAAGTGAAAAAGAAATTGTGTTAAAACTTGCTATGTCGATATTCGACTGATCAGACTTTTTGACGAATTCAACATTTTTTTTCACTTTTTTTTGTCATCGTAATTGTTCATAAGGGAAAACTAATAGAAAACGGACAGTAATTATTCGAAACGGGAATATTCTCTCCTTTCCCTACTATATCTTAGTATTTCTATTTCTTTCAAAATGATTTTTATCTTTTTAATTTTCTTTGTGTGGACTGGACCAGATTTTCACTTCGACTTATCCGTATATTCCACTTATCCAACGACGATATAACGAGTGTGTTATTTCGTCGGTGTAATTGCAAAACCTCGTAAATACAGCTTTAAACAAGCTGGACTTACGAGGTATTGCAATGACACCGACGATTTGTACATGTTATAACAGCTGGGAAAGTACCTGGAGCGTATGGTTTTGCCACACGGAAATGAAAATCATTTTTCACTAAAATCAATATAAAGTGATATTTAATATCGATTACTGATACATTTAACAACACCATCCCTACACCTTAACCCTTTCCCAAACGAGAAAATGTTACGATGATTCAATAGGGAACGATTTTATCGAATTAACTGTGACGTAATTTCGGACAAACAATAACATTTCGTAGGTTTTGTTACAAAATCTCATAACTACGGCTTGACTCAAGCCGTAGTTACGAGATTTCGAAACAACGTCGACAGTGTATCAAAACATAACCCAAACCTAGTCTATTTTTAGCACATTATTTATTGCCATTTATAAGTTGTTGCAGACGAAACAATGAACGTCAATGAAGATAGAAATTGTGTACAAAGTAAAGAAAATCCGAGATAACAGGAAAGCAGCATTTTCTTCTTTTGTCTCAATGTTTTCCCCCAGCTTTTTCTACCAAGGGTGTCTAAAACAGGCTTTTTTGGGAGGAAATGATTTAAATACCTAAATAACACTTAAATTATCATGTTTTTCGTGACTCGTCGGAAAAGTGGTGTAACTGCATGTAATAATGGATGCATTTACATCATTTTTGCACTAGGTAGACCTTTTGTGCAGTCAGTTTTACATACCATCGGGAACAATTTTTAACTGTTAAATGTGACGTAAATTCGGACAAACAATAGTATTTCGAAGGTTTTGTTATAAAATCTCATAACTACGGCTTGACTCAAGTCGTAGTTACGAGGTTTTAAAACAACGTCGACAGTTTATCAAAACATAACGCCAAACCTAGTCTATTTTAGGTTGCCATTTGAAAGTTGTTGCAGGCGAAACAATGAATGTTAATGAAGATAGAAATTGTGTACAGAGTAAAGAAAATCCGAGATAAAAGGAATCAGCATTTTCTTCTTTTGTCCCAATGTTTTCTCGAGCCTTTTCTACCAGGGGTGTCTAAAACAGGCCTTTATTTTTGGGAGGAAAGGATTTAAATAGCTAAATAACACTTTAATTATCACGTTTTTCGTGGCTCGTCGGAAAAGTGGTGTAACTGCATGTAGGCCTAATAGTGAATGCATTTACAGCATATTTGCACAAGGCGGACATTATGTGCAGTCCTTTTTACATACCATCGGGGTCAGGGAAGGTAATTGTTAATAGGGAACAATTCTAAAATGTTAAATGTGACGTTAATTCGGACAAACAATAGTATTTTCGTAGGAGTTGTTATAAGATATCGTAACTGCGGCTTGATTCAAGCCGTAGGTACCAGATTTTATAACAACACTGACGGCTTATCAAAACATAACCATAAACCCAGTCTATTTTTAGCACACAATTCATTGCTATTGAAAGAATCTGGAAATTTAAGACGAACATGAATCCAGACCAGCCTGCTCTTTTACGACTCCCGCAGAGACATGAACAGCATGGATGATAATCAGACTGTGTGTATATGCAGGCTGATCGAGATCAGGGTTGGTCACACATATCCCTACCCAATTTTTCAGTTTATCTATCCACTCGTCTGCTTGTAATCGTATGCAGCTGTTCATCCAAAATACCTAAACAGTTTCCCACATAAAGGCATTGCAGCCAAGTACAAATTTACAATTGAAAATTGTGAAGCGCATTCATTAAGAAAATATCGGTAGCGCTCGCCAATAACTTCTTTACTAGACTTTGTTTAAAAGAAAAAACAAATCCATAAACTCATTACATTTTTACGTCAACCAATTTAAATTTAGATCGGTTATTTATTAGTTTCTGCAATTGTTGTTGTCGCATGATCACTGTCGATAACCACGTGATACAACAATTTTAAAAAAATATCCAATGATTTTGTTAACACTTGACCTATTTGAATTCGGTTTTGGAGAAGAGAAGGTGGACAGACGACACACAAAAGATAGACATGGTGGATTTTTTTAAAAGTCAGCTGATAGAAAAGTTATTGAAGATCAACCAAAATTTTGGTTGATCTTCAATAACATTTTTATCAGCTGATTTCTTAAATCCCCATGTCCAGCTGATTCCTGACATTTTCCAACATTCTCTGCTTTAAACCGGATTCAAATTGGTTAAGTTATAACAAAAATATTGATGATTTTCTGAAATACTGAGCCACGTAATTATCCACAAGTGATAATTCCCCGTCCTTAGGTTAGTGGTCTGTATGTGCTACTTCAAATGACTTCAAAAACAAAATGGTGTGGTCGACTACATCAAGATATCAGTTTCGATGGAGAGTGGTGTCGGCAAGCTACTCGTCCGTGCGTCTATCAACTAATCTTGTTTTTAAGGTATATGAACCATCATTAAAAACACCACTTTCTATCCATATGAAATGCATCAAATTACACACACTTGTAAATACACTTCACATAAGTTTATTCACCGTGCCGGATATCAAGATTATGATCCAAGAAGAAAATAATTTACAATTATTATTTTACTCTATATTCATATGCAAGGGAGGTAATTTTGAACATTTTGGTCAAATATTTCCACAAGTATGCATTAATTCAAAATCCAAAACCGTTCAAAATGCTTAAATGTTTGTTTTTGGAATGGAAATGTAACAATTGTTTATATGTCGATTTGCCTTTTGAATAAATGAAATGAAATAGATGTATTTGGAATGAAAATGTTACACAGTGTAGGAATTACTGGCTTTTTTTCAAATTTCGCCTCTGGCTCTTTGGTGCTAATGGTTGGTTGTATACGTTAAGATCCACTTATCGGTTGTCGAATGCCGATTTATTTTTGTAACTCGAATGTTATTCGTGGATTAGAGCACGGTGGATAATCACGTGATACAATATTTTCAGAAAATCTTCAATAATTTTGTAAATACTGGATCGATTTGAATTCGGTTTGAAGCAGAGAATGTGGACAGACGTCATGCACTAGATGGAAGTGGTTGATTTTTAAAATATCAACTAATGAAAAAAGATATTGAAGATAAACCAAAATTTTGGTTTATCTTCAATAACTTTTTTATCAGTAGATTTTTCAAAGATCCAACACGTCCAGCTCATTCCTGGCATTTCCCCAGCTTCTCTGCTTCAAACCGAATTCAAATTGGTCAAGTATTAAAAAGGATATTGAAGTTTATCGGAAATTCCGAGTCACGTGATTATACAACGTGTAGAGGTAGAGCATCGGCTTCACTGTCAAACAGTTCCGAGTTCTCTGGTACCACTGGGGGTCAACTCGGTCAAAGCGAGGGACGTTTTTTCGCGATCAATATATTCCGTCGGTGTTGTTATAAAATATCGTAACTACGGCTTTATCGAAGCCGTAGTTACGAGATTTTATAACAATACCGTCAGTTTGTCAATACAAAACGGTAAACCCGGTCTGTTTTTAGAACAAGTTCATTGTCATTAAAAAAATCTATTATTAAGCGCAAAATATCTATACCTTGTTGTAGCGAAAATTGTTTTAGTTCACCACCAGTGGGTACTAGAGGTTAATTTCGGTATTTTTGGCGCATGCGTTCGATGTGGTACTGAAGTATTTCCTAGAAAGCGGCATCGAGAGCTCATATGGGCTTTAAAGCGAGAAATGTTAAGGTAGTCCACCCCTTATAAGATTCGCACGACGTCGGAATTATTCGGGCACAATCGAAAACATTCGTCGGTGGAACTCCTCACCACCGAATGCTTACGACCGCGCCCGAATAGGTTCGGATACGTAACGACGCCACTCCAAAAAGCCGATGATTATAAATTCCACATTTGCGATATTACGGGTATTTTACCTTATGGAAAGGAAGAGTTACTCACTATTTTCTTGCCTTGTCTCAGTGCTTTCCAAATCCATTTCTATAAGAGGCGTCAAAGCTAGGATTTGCATTTGAAAGGGAAAGTTTAAAAGGATAGTTTAAACTTTGCAGCGTAACTAGTCCATGGAATGCAATTTTAGATTTAAAACGCATAAAGCATGCGTGGGTAGGTTTGATGCTACGAATGCATAGTAACCCGCGCATCATGCAGAGCTGTGCTGTAAATAGAGCCTCTGATAATTATTATGTCACGTTAAAAAAGGAAACAATGTTAAGCGCAAAAAGTTCAATTTATCTATCATGATTTTGGGCTTATTTTTTAAACTGTTTCCTGTATTCTGTATTACATGTATGATTATGGTTTAACCCTTTCCCAAACAAGACCTGGTTTTGACGTCCTTTATAGAAAATGCTTGGGAAAACATTGAAACAAAAGAAGAAACTGCTGATAACCAGCAGTTTCTCCTTTTGTCTCAATATTTTCTATGCCATTTTTTACACAAATTATATCTTTAATAACTTTCATTTTGTCATTTGTGGCAGTTTTTCGAGTGAATCACCCTAACATTTTGCTGTTTGGGAAAGGGTTAATTTGTTGAGTTTAACCCTTTTCTGCACAAAAATTCAAGTTAGTCCATCCAACACTATCTACCAAACACTCGTTGATTTCTGTTTCCGCGGTTGACGCCGGAAGCTGACGAGGGTATCCGGTGGTTAAATACCGGATACCGTCGTCAATTTAAGTTGCTACAGATCTCGCCCGAAGATGCAAGAAATGTTTCGTATCTGACTATGAACGGAATATCGGATGGGCGAGTTGAATTTTAAATGTGACAGAGATACAAACCGGTTTCATTAAAAAAAACTGTTAAAGACCCATATACAACAATGCGTAAAACAAAGCAGCGAAAATGCTTCGTATGCCGTACGTGTTTTTTCAGTATCTGTCTGCTTTACCATGGCTAACTTCATCAGGAAAGTAGCGAGCAAAGACACAGAGAGGGGTGTTTTGGCTCATTATTAGATGACAAAGAATGCTGTGGAATACAAATTCCAAATGTATGATATTTTACTTTTCGGCACAATACTTTGTGGTGAATGAAGAAATTGCTTGTAACAAGCAATTTATTCATTTTCCACATTTTTTTCGAAAATCTTTTGTTAGGCCTACTGTTATGGTTGTTTTTGTTGTTGGTGTTTTTCGGCGTCTAAAACGACTTCTTTTACAAATAAATCCAATTTTGCAGTGATGCGACACATCTATCGAAATACATGTGATAGCCTGCTGACTTATATTAATTGCGTTTTCTCTTTGTCTAGGTTTTGTCTTGAAATCAAAATCAAACATCAATGGATTTGGAAACAACTTGTCGCGAAAGTAAATGAGCCAGAATCTGGAAAATGGTCCATTGAGGGTTTTGAACCCAACATGGTTCCAGAACAGTCTGCGTATGCACGCAATCTGATCAGGAACCTTGTTGTTCTCATATTGCTTCTTCATGACATGTAGCAACCATGAAGAGAATCACAAGTCTCTACCGGTCTCCATTTACACTGGTGGTGAACTCGGCCAAAGCGTAGGACGTTTTTTCGCGATCATGGTATTCCGTCGGTGTTGTTATAGAATATCGTAACTACGGCTTCGATAAAGCCGTAGTTACGACATTTCATAACAACACAGACGGTTTGTCAATACATATCGGTATACCCGGTCTATTTTAAGAACAAATTCATTGTTATTAGAAAAATATCCAATCAGATCTTTAATTCACATTTAAACGCAAAATATCTGTGCCTTGTTGTAGCGAAAAACGTCCCTTGCTTTGGCCGAGTTCACCACCAGTGAGATAGGCACTGGCTGATCTTGAAATGTGGCTGCTTCAAATGCTGTAAAGGGACATTTTTCAAGATCCGCGCTCAAATTTATAGTTTAAATCGACACCCGTTAGAGAATTGTTGAACGTTGATAAACATGTTGGTAAGTTCGTTAGTTAAACAACACCTTGCCTTTTGTACACAGACAAGTTTGGATTGATTTATAAGGAAAGATGTTGCGGAAAATGATGTTATGATGTTATCAGCACAAGGGCGGATCCAGGATTATTTTCCAGGGGGGGGGGGGTCCAAGCCCAAGATTTTTTTCCAGGGGGGGGGGGGTCTAAGCTTAAGTAATGACTTAAATGCAATAAATAAATAACATTGCACTTTTATATAGGCAAAATTTAATTTTCGGCCAATGCTGGGGGGGGGGGTCCGGACCCCCGACCCACCCCCCTTCTTGATCCGCCCATGCAGAATTTTCCATTTTTTCCTTATTCTTTCTTCAACAATTACCTGACAGAGACATCAAAACCAGAGAAATAGGTTAAGTATTAGAAATGAGCCGGGATCTGTTAAAACGTCCCTTATAGCATTTTTGAAAATTGAGTTCCAAGATAGACCTGTTGTCAAATACAGTCAAATATGCATTCATGCTGCTCTCTTTAAGTTACTACAGGTCATGAAGAAGCTATTAGAGAACAATATGGATCATGATCAGACTGTGCGTATGCACAGGCTGATCTTGATCTATGTTGGGCTCAAAAGCCTTAATAGGACGTTTTTCCAGATCCTGGCTCAGATGTATTTTCCAGTTATAGTTGTTTCGATTTCCTCTTATATCATTGTTCATGTAGGTATGTCCAAAGCAAACGACCAGAGAAGTAAAGACATTCTGAATTTGCTCGTTTTTGTCTTTTTTTAGCTCGCCCGAGACGAAAGTCTCGGAAAAGCTATTGTCACTCACTCGGATGTCGGCGTCAGCGTGGGCGTTCGCAAAGACTAGCCTGGCCGATATCACAGACATTATTAGAGAAACAGCCTTGATATTTCACATATAGGTACCTGTAACCACGTCCTTTAATTATGGATCATGACCTTTTACTTTGCCCAATGAGTGTGACCTATTTTTTACAGTTTAAAAAAACTTTAACCTGGCCTATATCTTATCCCCTATTACACCAGCAGCTGATATTTCACTTGTCGATTCCTTTCGCTAAGACATTTTATTCAAGACGATGACCCGTGACCTTGTGACTTTGACTGTTCACCTAATTCTAAAAAAATACTTTAACCTGACCTTAAGAAAACTTTAACCTGACCCGTGTCTTATATCCTTTTACACTTACAGCCTTGATATTTCACACATGGATATCCCCACCAAAACCTTTCATTTGTGACCATGACCTGTGATATTGAGGCATTGACCATAGAGTTGACCTTCTCCCTAACAGAAAAGGCTTCGGAAAACATTGAAACAAAAGAAGAAACTGCTGATAACCAGCAGTTTCTCCTTTTGTCTCAATGTTTTCTGTGCCATTTTTTACACAAATAATATCTTTAACAACATCCATTTTGTCATTTGTGGCAGTTTTTAAGTGGATCACCCTAACATTTTGCCGTTTGGGAAAGGGTTAAAGAAGCCCCAACCTGGCCCTTCTCTTATGTCCTAATACACATACAACCCATTTATTTGAAACATGGATACCTACCACCAAGGCCTTTCATTTTTTACATTGACCCTTGACCTTGTGGCATTTATCTTGAAAATTGATCTACTTTTAAAAAACTCCACCCTGACCAATAATTTATGCCCTTTTACAGATACAGCCTGGATATTGCACACATGGATACCTCCTGCAATGTATTTTCCTTTGGGACCATGAACTTTTACTTGGATCTACGACTTGGTCTTTTGTATGTGACATGCTGCCATTACGGCGATCTACATTGTCCGTGGACAACTCTTGTCAAAGTAATTTAAGGTAGTCTACCCCTAATGAGATTCGCAAGTCGACGGAACTATTCAGGCGACGTCGAAAACATTCGGCGGTGGAATTTTCCACCGCCGAATGTTTACGACCGCGCCCGAATAGGTTCGGATAGGTAACGATGTTTTATGAATATCAAAATGGCCGCATTACGGGTATTCTACCTTTTGTACTGATAGAATGAAATGTACGCGTACGGGAAATAAAGACATTATAATTCAGTCTTATTCTCATGGGTATCGTTGTTATTTTCAAGCTTCGGAAAACTGTTACAAGTTTTCATAGAAAAGTGACAATAAAGAATTATACATTATACATATTATGCGGCAAAATTCACTGCATAGAAACCGACGAAACCCGGACACAAGTAACAATAGCAAAATGAAATATGATAGTAAATCAGTAATTGTTTATTACTACATGTGGCGTATATAATAACTAAACGAGGAAATTGTTGACAATAAGTCTAGAACACCATAGATGGGCCATTGTGTGGTGAACTTCAGCGATAATCTAGGCTTCGAGCGGGGCTACAAATAAGAAGGAGGGATGGGTTTTTAAAATGAATTTTTCCCTATACATGTATGTCCATAAAACCATATGTTGTGGGTACGATTCAAATGAGTACCCGCAACATAGGGTTTGGATTTGGAATAAAAAAAGAACGTATTCACCACCTCTTATATGTTGCTCTGGCATCGAGTCAATCGGACATGTTTATTGTTTGCAATACACACATTGTCATAACTTTGACGTCAATAATCGAAAAACGTTGAAAAGCATTGACGGAAAAGAAGACAATGTTGACTATCAACATTTTCTCGTTTTTCCAAATGACTATGTATTTTAATTTGGAGTCGAAACAACTTTACCTTAACTGTATTGAAATTCTTAGATGTAAATTGCAGATAAAGTTGGTGAAAAAGTCTACAACACTAAACGTATTTTGACTATTACAGATTCCATTTGACCTGGCACTGACCTTTATTTAAAATGTGTTCATATTTCGCACATAGTACGTTCGGCCTGTTGTAAGAGAAGCTTTTAATATGTTTGTTATGGGGGTAACTCGGGTATACGGTTTCGAAAATTTTAGCCTTAACTTCTTTGCTTAATGCATTATGTGCCTTTCATGAAGGTACGACCTGGGTAAAGGGCATTGTGACAAGTTCTGGAAATTGTTTCCCTTGTTACGAAAACAGGCGATATTGCATTTAACGGTACTTTAAACATGCTCGGACTTACGGACGTCACGGAATAAGTCGACATATAACGATTATGCCGGAAGTGCATTACCCTGGTTTTACCTTAATTGTGATATTCAACTAATCATCAGCTTGAAGCCAACTTTTAACAAAAGAATATAAAGATCCTTGCACAAATGCCATAAACGAGGTATTGTCCGTTCACGGTATCATGACTCATGTTTACAAACTTTAACTTATGTAAATAACACCCCAGCTGGCAAAAGTGGTCGTTTTTACGTTGAAATGACGTCTTTTAGAGACGTCAGGAAGACGTCTTTTTCTGGTTGAATTTGATATAAGGAAAGACGTCTTTTCCCGACGTCTTTTCCACGTCATTAAGTGACGTTGAAAAGACGTCACTTAATGACGTTGAAAAGACGTCTGAACAATGTCACTTAATGACGTTGAAAAGACGTCTGAAAAAGACGTCTTTCCTTATATCAAATTCAACCAGAAAAAGACGTTTTCCCAACGTCTCTAAAAGACGTCCTTTCAACGTAAAACCGACCACTTTTGTCAGCTGAATACATGCTGTAAGTTTAGAAACCCATTAGGCAAAAGAAGAAAATGCTGACAACCAGCAATTTCTGCTTTTTCACAAGGATGTCTATGTTAAAAGCTGTATAGGTACTATTTTCTGTGAAAGCTTTTTTTTTAATCAACAACTCAATTTGTACTAGTCTTAAAGTTTTTCATTTGTGGAATAGTTGAGAGTTTGTTGGTCTAGATGAGAATTGAATATTTTTTACCAGCATTTACTCTTTTTCAACAATATTTGAAAAAATATGGTGTTCAATATCTCATATATCACTGTATCATGGATTAAATCAGCCCTTTCCAAGACAAGGTCTATATAGTTTTGATGTGCATAATAGAAATTTGGAAAACATTGAGACAAAATAGGAAAATACTGTTTGTCAGCATTTTACCTATATAATTTAAAACAATCCTATTTTTGACTACGTTCATCTTGATGTCTGCAGCAGCTACCAGTCTCGAATCTTTTTTAACAATTTTCTCATCTTGGGAAAGGGTTACAAGCGAAATGATACAAAGTATGATTGGGAAGAAAGGAATATTACCTACAACTTCATGTTTATAATAAAGCTACATTTTATTAATATAAAATCATTTAACACTAACTGTTGGCCTTTGATAACAAAAAGTCAATGAAATAAAATCTTCACCATTAACCATTTCCAAAACATTTCCCAGTTATGACAGAATGATCAAGTAAAAGATTGAGGCAAAGAAGTAAATGCTGATGATCAACATTTTCTGCTTTTGCCTCAATATATTCTATGCTGCATTGTAAACAAATCCAATTTTTATCAACACCCATTTTGTCTTCTGCAGCAGCTTTGGAATTCAAACAACCTAGAATGTTGCTTTTTGGTAAAGGGTTAACTAGCTTTGGTATCAGATGTAAGCACCTTATTTATCATGTAGGAATATGGTTAACCACTAAAGATATTGAATTAAAATAACATTTATTCAATTATTGTTGGTGCAGTATCGTATGGCACATGTCTACGTTTTGTTCAAATGTAAACAAAACATTGTTCGATAAAACGCAGAAAACTCTGAACAGTGAACAGACCGCTCCATCACTGTACCTAAATTTTCAACATGTCTACGTCACTACTTACAAAGAATTTATTCATCTTTTATACAACACTGTCTTGTTTACATTTGGACAAAATGAAAACACGCCCATACGAATTTGCGCCAACAATAGTGATCTTTTAATATTAAATCAATTCCTTGCAAACGTAGTATAGTATTTGTCAGACACTCAACTTGCACTTATTACCAAGATCTTGACAGTAATGCTACGGTCCGTTACTCACATCAAGTACAAGCACCAAGGTTTTGACAATTACTTAGTTGTTTCGTGTCACAAAAAGAGAGAAATTTTTGGTCCGTATCTTTTGTTTTTCACGTTACAAAATTTAAGGATCATTATTTAGATTAAGGCCTCAAACTTTTTTTTTTCACTGAACTGGAGTAAATATTTGAAAAAAATATGTAATATATACTGACATTAAAAAACTGTGCATTTGGTTATAGGACATTTTGAATACTTATGTAACCAAACTATTGGCATATTTAATATCAACATTTTCAAAAATGTATTACTGCATGAAAGTTTATTGAAATTTCATTATTAACAGATTTTGTTTAATGTGTAAAACAACAGATGAGTCAAATGTAAAAGTTGCAGACTAGTGTTTTTTTTTTGTAAATGCTTGTTCCTTTTGGAGATTTGTCTAGTAACACGTCGTTACCAAAATAAAAGCCCTGCCTCAAGCAGTTGCGGCAAATTAGCTGCAAGTTTGCGGCGAATTTGCCGCAAATATTTGCCGCAAATTTGCGTCTACTTCGTTTTTCGTATGCAAATTAGCTTTCTTGCAAACTATTTGCTGCAAAGTTGCCGCAAACAGTTGCTGCAAAGTTGTCGCAAACTGCTGCTGCAAAGTTGCCGCAAACTGATCCAAATTCTTCTCGCAAACTTCCTGCAAACTATTTGCTGCAAATTTGCCGCCACTTGGTTTTTCGTATGCAAATTAGTTTTCTTGCAAACTATTTGCCGCAAAGTTGTTGCAAACTGTTGCTGCAAAGTAGCTGTAAACTGGTTTGTTTATATTTCTTGCAATCTTCCTGCAAACAAGTGTGATGTTCGATTGGACGCAGTGGAAATAACGAAATTAAAAGCCTATGTATCAATGATTTGCAATTATTTTTGATTGCGTTTCGTCGTTAAAACAGGAAGAGGCTACAGTTCCTCCTTTTGTCTAAATATTTTCTTGGCTATTTTTAACATAAATTACTTTATTTATTGACGTTCATTTTATCATCTTTAGCTCTGGATCAGTCTAAATTCTAGCTGTTTTGGAAATTTCAAAACAAACCAATGTTCTTATGCATTGACTGCCCTGTCAAACACAATCAATCATACAATCATTTTTGACATGTACAATGTATTAATCTTAGAATCTCAATAAACATTTTTTAAATCAATTTCAAACACTTTGTTGATTCATCAAGTCTTTAAAGTTGATGTTTTGTGATTTTCTCCGCTCGGTGCTGCATGTACTGTTCTTTCTGTATATCAAATTTTCTGTCTTTTCACATGTAGAAATGATTTCTCAGCCTGTTGTCCAGGAATCTTTCGTTGATTATCTTGTAGAGGTCCATTTTCTTGATGGAATTTTCTATGGACTATTTACCACTGTAGATTTTCTTACACCATTCATTAAAAAGAAAAACAATATTCTACACTAGGGCATTGTTATCGCCAATTCACTGAAAACACTATTAGGGTATTATCGTGGGGGCCCTATGATGGCCCCTATCACACTTTTCACTATCACATTTATACTGAATTATTTACTAGTAGACACAGCCCTGTAACTGGCACCTTCAGGATTGTTGGTTTATACGATGTGCAAATATTGATTCCCCGATAAGACTGCATGATTCTACCGATTTTCCATTGACCACGTTCTAGAACTGGATTGACAACCGTTACGACTCCCACAACACTGAAGTCAGTTTTCACTGAACCTCCTGTTTCTTGTACCTAATGCTAGTCCGACCTGGAATCACATTTTCCAGAAATGTTTAACAAGTTCTTGAACGCTTCTATAACAGCTAAAAATGTCAAACGGAGTTAAATCTTCATTTTCTGGAGTAAATTGACCCCCTTAGCCTAACTGCCCATGGAGTCAAAAGTTCATAACAGGTTCATCACAGCCCGGGTTTGAGATTTGATATATGTAAATGCCAACGGGTCAAATGTTTTATGACATTCTCAGCCCCTGTAAATGCAGTTACCACCCATCTTCGTACACGTCTCAAACATTGCAAAGTTATCTGAATCCTGAAAATAGACACCAGAACAGATAAGACCATGTACAAGAGCATTTTTTTGTGTTTTGTGGGTCACAATTATAGATTTTTCTAAAATATTGATGAACAAGAGTTGTTTGCGGACAACATAGCTCCCTATATGAGAGCTTGTCGCCAAAGAGGGAGTTTAAGGTCAAAAGTCTAGGTCACTAGGTCAAGCAAAGGTCATGGTATTAAGGTTAAAGCATTAGGTTTGTGAAATACCAAGGCTCTATCTATAATAGTACATGAGATATAGAACAGATTAAAGCTTTTTTTAAAGTAGGTCAAACTCCAAGGTCAATAGGTCAAAAGTCATTTCCCGAATGAAAGGTTTTGGCAGAAGTATCCAGTGTTGTGCCTAAGCCGCGGGATTCCCGCAAATAAATTCTCAATGTCTAAGCCATCGAGGATTTCGGGCGCGCTCAGAATTCCGCGATCTTTTATTTTCCGTAATTACTTTTGAAAAACAACTACTCGATCTGCAGTTTCAGTTGTTATGATAGTATAATTCATGCATTGTATGTTATTTCGCGTACACCGCCACATGCAACAACTTGACTATGACCGAAAATTTACTGTTCAATTCAGCCGATTCTAATGTAAAATGTTGTAAACCGATCGCATATTGACTGTGACCCAAAATGTACTTACTGATTCAGCCGATTTTGATATAAAATATCGAGAACCGGTCTTAGAGTTGTTACTGAATTAAATTGACATGTCTGGAAAGAAAGATAGCAGATGGTGTGGAATTGACGAATTCGGCTGTTAAGACGCCCTATCCTGGACCGTCTATCTGCCGATGCAGACAGCCAAATGCCTCAATTATCTTTCTCAGAGATTAATTAAATGCAATGAACAAAATTTCCAGAAGAATTGTTGGGTAGTTTGTCTGTGGTTGCGCGATTTTGCTGCCAACATGAAATGCAAGACATTTTCAGAATCATCACTGAAACAGTTGTTATTTTAGTTTGTCCCCCAAAAGTTCCCAATATCCCCTTGAAATTTAGGTAGGGGGACACTGGTGTCCCTCAACAACTCTGAGGCACAACCCTGAGTATCCATGTGTGAAATATCAAGGCTGTATCTGTAATAGTGCCTGAGATATAGGCCAGGTTAAAGTTTTTGAAGATGCGACGCCAAGCGGACATTAGGGCTGTGACATTAGCTCCCCGGGGCCCCGGATATTAAGTCCCGGCTCGCTAAAAATCATATGAGTTGATTTACCAATGCACTAGTCAAACAGGGCAATTGACCAAACGCCGACAGTCAATCAAAATTATCGATTAACCAATGGATGATCAGAAAAATGTCATGCCCCACTTGTTCGTTGCACGTGTTATTGTATCGATTTATTGACTGACAATCAAAACAATCGACATGCCAATGGCAAAGAATTTTGTGCTTACAATAGACTAGGTTATCCGTTATGTTTTGATAAACCGTCAACGTTGTTATAAAATCTCGTAACTACGGCTTAAATCAAGCCGTAGTTACGAGATTTCATAACAACACCTACGAAAGACTGTTTTGTCCGAATTTACGTCATGAGTAACTGGATAAAATCGTTCCCTTTTAACGATCACTCACATCCCAATTGTTTGTCTTAAATTCTATGTTAGGCAAAGCGATCTGTCGATTGGCGTTTGGTCAATAGGAAAATTACAGGTTTAATTATTAATTTATCATTAATCCTTTCCCAAACGACCAAGTTTAGGGAATCTCCAAATAGAAAGCTGCTCTAGACAACAAAATTATGTTATGGTATGCAACCCATCATTAGTACTAAAGAGCCAGAGGCGAAATTTGAAAAGTGCCAGTAACCCCTAAACTGTGTTACATTTTCATTCCAAATAAAACATGAACAAACATTTTGAACAATTTCGAATTTTGATTTTATCCATAATGATACTTTTAGAAATATTTGACGAAAATATTCAAAATTACCTCCCTTGCATATGAATATAGAGTAAAATAATATTTGTAAATCATTTTCTTCTTGAAGCATAATCTTGAAATCGGCACAGTGAATCAACTTGTGTGAAGCCGCTGAAGCGTATTTACAAGCCATAACAAGTGATTGTCAAACCAAGCGAGCCAAGGCTGTTTTTTTTCTATCTTATACTTAAAAAGTGTGTCCGAATATTGGCCCCTTGTCCTCTGGGAATTTTCCCCTAAAATTTCAATTTTCCCCCTGATAAATCAATGTTCCGACCTTTACAAGATATTCCTATGGGAGTATTCATGTTATCATACAGAAATAAATCAGCTCATAAACTGCATTCAGAAGCTATTTTTTGTGTTTATTGAAATAATTACAAGCATTTTCATTATTCATGCAAAATACACAAGTGAAGATTTTTCCCCTATGACAAGAAGTCACAAGATCTGCCTATGACAGCTCGTTTGACACATTTTCCCAAATAAAGGGCATAGTGCCCTCTCCACTATCCATAAAAAGAACCCTTGAGAAAAAAACAAAAACGCAGATGTGAGACAGGGGCTATTCCCGCGAATGGTTCGAAATTGTTATGGTACGAAATTACCGCTTAATGATTATCAATGAAATGTCAAAAATAAGGATAAAATTACATGGTAAATACATTTAAACACCCTACAATGATACGAAAACGGTACTTTTGTGTTCATAATTACGCTTAAATCTGCCGTAGCTTCAAATTTCTTTTGATTTTTTTAAAATATTTCCGAATAACAGTTAGACTGTTAGAGTGACCGCCCCTGAAATTAGACTGGATTTATTAGATTTAGTAGACTGGAAATAAATGTGCTCTCGCATATCAGTGTGAAATAAAACGATTTATACACATGAAACACAGTTTATTAAACAAGCTAGCGAAAGCATGATCATTTTTTTTCATTCACACAAACAATAACGAAATAAAAACACTGATATTACATATAAATGAATATTTTACCCCAAATTCCACTGTAGCATTTTTCGTATGCATTGAAAATTATACCGGTAATAGACCTAACAATGACAAATGTCTAAAACAGTCAGACATAGGTCTACTTATAAACAAAATTTCTCCATTTATCTTAAGTAATACTTTCTGTGGCACAGTGCTACAACATACTTAGCAGGCCCGTAGTAAATCACGTGGGGAGTGTGTGTATTGTGTGGAGGAAGGGGGGTGGGGGTGAGGTTATCATCTCTGGACAGTTACGGGCCTGCACAAATTCCATTCTTATATACATTTTTTCTCTCCCTTGCACTAGCTTTGAAATTTTAATTCCTGGTAAACCCAACAGTACACTGGCGAAGGAAGAGGGGGCCATGCCCCCAAATAATTTCCAGCATACACCCATGTTTCCATTCACTTAAAAATTTGGGTAACATCCCAATTGGTCTACTCCCATTTCGTCTACTGTTTTTATTTTTTAAGTGCATTGAGTCCCAATTCGCCTACTGTCCCAACTCGTCTACTTTCATTCCAAAGCATCAATTAGCAACATTATTTTTGTTTTAAGAAAAGAAATTAAGTCAATATATACAAATGAAATAAAAATACAAGCATTTTGATAAAAATCATATAATATAATATTGATATACAAAGTATAGAAAAGTAGACGAAATGGGACTTATGTCAAAAATAGTAGACGAATTGGGAGTAGACGAAATGGGATTTTAACCAAAATTTGGCCCCCAATATTATAAACCTTCTTACGCCTATGCAGTAGATCTATGCCATTTAGGGAAGGGCACAGTCTCAAAGCTATCTATGTAAATAAAAATATACATGTACCCTGATTAAAATGATTAAATGGCTGTGCTTAAAGGGGCACAACATTCCGATTTCATTGTTTAAAATATGTCTTGATGAAAAAAAACTGGTCATTCTAATGCATAGAAATGCTATCAGTTTTTGAAGTTGTTATTTATATGCGAAAAATACGCCTCTAAAGTTGAGACAGAAATGAAAAAACCCATATAAATCTGAACTGTTGTCCTAAACAATTTGTTTAATTCTAGCAGAAAAATATTTTTTTTCGAAAACGTTTCAATATTTTGGCTTGAGATTTTCAGAATTTTCATAAGAAAATTTGCTCGTTCAGTAACAGTTTAATGCATGAAAAAAAAAAGTGAAATGTCACTTTATATGAATCTGTAGACAACGGTCACCTGGCAACCTCTAAATAAGTGGATAAGAACATTAAAACCTGCTTTGATATTCTAAATTGTTTGCTTGTTCTGATCATGAATTGTTCGATTGTCATCGATTCTAAATTTTCAAACTTGATGATCAACATGAAATCTTGGCATTTAAATTCTACAATGATATTTGAAATTATACGTACAAGAATTTGACAAAATACAGATTATTTGTAAATCTACATTTATAAAAAAATGATGTCAATCTTTATACCTGTATTGATGCAAAATTGTGAGTCTATCAATGTTTCTATGTGTAGGCTATATGAAATAATTTTTTAACTCATTGAATGAGCACTGACCAAGATTAATTTCCTGCAAACCTCTAGCAAACTACACGATATTCATTAATGGTAAAGATAGGTTTCTTGCAAAGTTCCTGCACACTACAAGTAAAAGATTCGATAGACGACTTTCTTGCGAACTTCCAGCAAAGTTTCTTATTTCTGACAAACTTGTCGCGAACTGATATGTGTTTGCGACAAGATTGCAGAAAGGTTGCAGCTAGCGGTAAACATCGGCGAAGTTCTGGCAAACCCTTCTAGCGAACTAGTTTGCTGCGAATTTGCAGCACAGTTTTCATTTCTGTAAGGGACATCTGGTCCAAGCAGCCATGCAGAACACTTGTGTTGATTTGTAGACAAAGAGTGCACAATAGATACTGTTACGGAGTAAGTATCATGTAACTTTAAAAGTTTCCAATAGGAAATAAGTGTTTACAAAACATCATTATTGGAATTTAGTCAATAAATCTAGGTCCCTAAGACGTAATTAAGATGACGTTGAAATTAAGTCTGTGGAAAGACTTTGTGTTCACGTTGAAGTCATAAAAACGTCTTATTAGGACGTCTTTTTTACGTCTGGAAAAAGACGTCTTTTTCTGGTCGATATTTGGTTATATGACGTCGTGACCACTATTCAACCAAAAAAAGACGTCTGGGTGACGTCTTTTGCCTGCTGGGACAAGACAGAACTTCAAACTATAACGGACGATAATTGACCTGGCAGAGCATCCCATTCGATTAGCATGTTCTGCTCTTTCAGGTCATTTATCATGAGGTATACCCTTACTTTGTATGCGATCGTTCGAATATTACAAGTACCTGACACCTGCAAAATTCGAACCAATTACATGTATAGCAAAATTGCATTTAAGAAGAAAACAACAACAACAACAACAACAACAAAACGACAAAAAATCGATTGCCCCATGTTGATATAAGTAAACTCTGTAAAAAAGTGTCATAAGAGCATGCCCGGACTATAATTTCCGTAACTTTAGCATTTTGATTTTGATGATGATAATGTTTGATTTAATGTCAGAAGTGATGCGCGGCTCATCAATCACACCGTGACAATAAAATATTGATCATGTTTTCACTTTTCTTCAAATACCCCGTAACTGCAGCTTGTTTTAAGCTGCAGTTACGAGGTTTTTGAAGAAAAGCGACGATGTTCTAGTTTTCACATAACTGGTAAGGCACGAACGATTTTTGAAAAGTTACAGTAGTCAACTCGTAATGAGTTTCATGCTACGTCAGAATACATTTCGCACGACGTCAATAACATTCGTAACGAAAAGAATAGAATCGGACATATTTCATTGCTCAGTTAAACCCTTTACGGGTTAAATGCAAAATTGAAAAAGGGAAATGCGAAAATGCTTTCTGACAAAATGTGTTGTTTGGTAAAAGTTAGTTGAATATATCAAAACAAAGTCGCGTGATTTCCGCCCGTGATACTGTTATTGAGAGAGGTTAAATCTCTGTATGGGCCAATATATGGATGACCGGAAGTGACTTATGCCCCCAGAATCTACTTCCGGTACAGAAACAGTAGGCCCCCTATCATTTTGATTGTTAAATCAACCCTTTCCCATTCAACCAAATTCGAAAGTGCTCAACATAGAGCGATGTTGCATTAAACAATATTAATAATCATTGATGACAAAAGTAGAGCGGAGTTTACTAGCTTTAATTACCAGCGAAATCTACATGTTGACTATTGTTATTGTTCCAAACCGTTTCAGAAACAATATCGTTGCTTTTCAACGAAAACCTTGTAACTGAAGCTTATTTTAAGCTGCGGTTATGATGTTTTCGAAGAAAATCCACGATATCCACTTGATCCAACTATTGGTACTCATTATAATCGTACTTTCATAAACGTTTTGGGGTAAAATTGTGAAAAACGTCATCAACAAATAAGTACTGATTTGTGAAAACGACCGTTAAAGAGACATTTCAGAGGTGTTTTCTCATGAATCTATCTTTTATTTCTATCTACATTTCTAGTCAAACTATTGCACCGTTTACGAGGACTATATTTTTCCATAAAATTGCATTAATTGTGGTAAACTAAAGTTCATATGTAATTTGAAAATGTCATTCTTTTCTCACATATAAAAGCATGTTATTTGTTTGTTTATCTTTTGTTTTTGTTTTTTGCTTATAAACAACATTTTTATAAAAAGCATTTAAATTTAATAAATTTTATAACAATATGAATTGAGATCATATTGAGACCCTTATCAGGCCTGACATTGCATTCACATGTTCTTTATCGTTACATAAATTAACAGTCCATTAATAGTATAGGTCTTAACCATACTGCAGCTATGCACAGGCTGATTTAGATCCATCGTATGCTAGGCTGTTATCAGGAATTTTTTTTAACATAAATATTTATAGGCCTACCTCTATTTATAACGTTTAATGGCAAGTGTGAAATATATCATTTAGATACATCCTTTCCTGCGGTGATCCAACAATATCTAAAATGCAGAATTATTAAATTACTTTCAAGTTAATAAATATCTGATGAGATAATACAACTTCATTCGATCTAACCCTGTGGCTATCCTGATAAGAAACGACACCACATTTTGATTGTTTCCTCTCTTTTTCTTGGTGTCTTCGAAATCCTCTTTGCCGACTTTGTATTTAAACAGATCTAGTTTTGGGAAGACCGTTTGTCCACAGAGCACAATTAAATGGGCGCATCAGCAGTAAGTCGCTTTTCAACAAAAACCTCGAAACTGCAGCTTATTTTAAGCTGCATTTACGTGATTTTTGTTGAAAAGCGTCAAGTATCTGGTGACATCAGCGCATCATATGGCGCGATATTGGCTACATGTATCAGTGTCAGTCTCTCCTGAACACTGCCATATTTATAAACTGTGTGTCTCATTAAAGGATGATTTCTATTGTAAGTCATAATTTTAATAAATTCTTGTACAGTAATTTTGTTGTCTATCTTTATAATGCAGACTTTGTTTTAAATGTGTTTATTTCAGTGACAGTCTCTATTAAACATTGGCGTATAGATAAATTGTGTGTCTCGTACAAAGTATGATTTCTATAGTAAGTCATATTCTTTTCTTGTACAATAATTTTTGTAGTTTGTCTCTATAATGCAGATCTTATTTCAAATGTGTTGGTTTCAGTGACAGTCTCTTTTGAACATTGGCATATCTATAAATCGTGTCTCTAATAGAATCTACAAAGGCTGATTTTTATAGTAGGTCATATTCAATTCTTGTACAATAATTTTTGATGTCTGTCTTATAATGCCGAACGTGTTTCAAATGTGTTGCTTTCAGCGACTGTCTCTCTTGAACATTGAGATATTTACAAATTGTATGTCTCATACAACGGAGGATTTCTTTAGTAAGTCATGATGATTCTTATATTGTTGTAAGTGATATCGAATTATTCGATATTTTTACCTCTTACATGTATATCGATATATTTCTTCCGTGTAACTGTAACTTTGAACCAGCTCTAGTAACATATTTTTTAGAAAAGTGACCTGATTTCAGATTATTTTGGCAATAAAATATACTAACGGTAAAAAGCAACTGTGCACAATAGCCTGCCATTCTGAATAACATTGTTAATGCATAAGGTAAGTGACTCAAATTTTACATTTTGTAGTAAAAATAGTTTAACGTTTAAATTGTCAATAATCATCACTTTATTACGCTACTCGTTATACCATCGTAACATGCCCGACTTTACCGATCTTCGATTTCTTTTTCCTATTATGTTAATACTTCAAATGATATTTCACAGATAAATTTTAGTAAATTTTACTATTATTTTTATCTGAAAGAGCATACTTTCTACTGAAAATTCTGAAAATTCCAAGCCAAAGTATTGCGCCGTTTATGAAAATTGTATATTTAAGAAATAATGTTAGTTCTACCGTGGTCCATCGTTACTTAACCACGGTTCTAAGTTTACGAAAAAAAGTTCCGTGAAATTTCACTTCAGTAAATAATTATGTTTAAATCCGATGAAGTGTATCGTGTGGACCTCTTAGAACACCACTACTGGTTCATTCTTACTCTACACTATAACCCGTGTTTTTAAACCTTCAAACTCAAGCATTTTGTATGTCCCTTTAAAATGGAACATGTGTCCTTAAATTGTGTTTGGATGTTTTCAAAATTCTTGGTTTGGGTTTACAATGAAATAGAAGCGGGGATAGCAACATCAGTGGCGTGTGCTCTACACTTTATCTCATCAAATGATGTTGGGAATAAGCCGAGAAAAAATATATTTTAAGCTACTATTTCCCAGATTTGGACCCAAAAATTGTCAAATACAAACGAAATGTACACTTTTTAAGCTTTATATGACCTGATTAAATGATTACGAGAAACTATTGAAGCAACGACTCATTTTTTCGCAATTTGATACCAAATTCATGAAGCGATGTCGAAAGTAGGTCAAAACAGTAGGACATGCGACTTTCTTAAATGACGTCACAACATACATGATGACGTCATATTGAAATTTAAGTATGAATCTCGTTTGAATCATGGTCCGCGCTGTATGCGCATGCGCAACAATTTGAAAATAATTCTAACCCCATCAGTGATGGGGTTGAATCTAGGCTTGGATTCTCCCTAAATTCAGCTATATGTCTTGTAATTTCGGCTCATTCTCTGTCTGAATAGCATATTATTAACCATCCCGAGGTGGTCAACACAAAAGTTTTGCATATTTTTTCAAAAAATTTCATTTTTTGCAATTAGACCATCTGTTACCGTCGCCCTTTAAGCGAGTGTGTTTACGTTTCCAAAATGTCACGTGCGATAGCTATTACAGTTTTCACCGAACATTTTCATGATGCATTTCATTTTCAGTAATAGCGACTCTTTTAAAATTTTACTATTTTACACCTACTTAGGGGTTGACGTTTATGATATAATCTTCTGAATGCTGTCTTAAACTATACTATATCAGGAGTTGAAATAAGAAATATGTCCTTTGCTACTTTTGTTCATGTTTGGTACCCACTTTAAATATATGGTGATAAAACCGTTTTGCAAACAATTCCGCATATAATTGGACAGTTACACGTTGGCAGCTTATAAGTAAATGAAATAGATGTTGAAATAAGCATTATGTGTACCTTAGTTATTGAATATAAAGGTGTTCGACAGAAGGAAAATGCAGCTTATCTACACGTTCCTCATTTTCCGGAATGTTTTACGGTACTTTTTAAATGAAAGACGCCAAAACCAGGGTTTCTTAAGAAATCGGCAGTTTGACACACAAAGAAAGGCTAATTTCGCCTTATGTAACTCCTTTTGAATTTTTCTAAACGTTTGCCGTTTTTGATTTGTTCTTGGACAGAATAGTACGTTTGTTTGGCAAGACAGTGCCTGTAAAAGTTGAAATAAGGATACCGTATGCTGCTAATTATACATTAGTGGTACCAACCTATAATATCTGGTGATAAATAGAGCTCGTTAGCGCATAGTCTGATGGTGCTAAATAGAAGCAGATGTTGACAGTTTTTACCCTTTCCTATAGTCAGTCCAAGATTTTATGACATAATGTTTACATGTTTTACCTATGTAAACAAGGGGAAAGCGTCCTTGATTTTTACAACAATTTTGCATGTGTTCGTTCAAATCTTGCAGGTGTGTGACACCTGCAAGATTCAAACCATCACATGTAAAATTACAGCAGTTTTTAGTTTTTTGTTGTGTTGCTTACATATCTAAAATTTGTAAACATGTGTCGTAATATCTTGACTTGAGTATAGATAGCATTAATTTGAACTAGTCAAGTTTCAAATCTGCTGCAGTCGGCAACTTAAGTGCTTAAATATCATTGTATAATCATACATGTACGTGCATGAAATCATAAAAAATATGGACGGAAAATAGATCATCAGCATTTTCTGTCCGACATTTGTAACAAAAACCTGTTTCTATAAAGACGTCAAACCCAGGTGCTATATCGGTAAGGATTAAAATAAGCTATCGGGAAGAACCAGTCCTAGAACAGCTACAAGTGACATTTTGGGTGAGGTTAAGATGGGAGTAGGCGAGACGACGACATTATTTTCTGGATATGGTAAAGTACGAGGGGCGTTCATTAAAGATTTCCCCTAACCTACTTCCAATAAAGATAGAGAATTGAAACTTGGCAGAAATATTAATCTTTCTCTACATGGCCTCTAGCCAGAGAGACATACTTCTGCCATCGTTTAATGCAGTTTTGGAGACCTGTTCTGTAGAACACCATAGATTGTGCCCGAAACCTTGCATTGACTTTATGGTGGCATCATCAATGACAAACTGTGGGCGCCCAGGATTCGGGCTGTTTCCACCGACTTACGTCCACACCTGAACTGAGTACACCAGTGTTTGACTAAGTCATATGATGGGACATCATCCCCGTAACTTCTTCCATGTCATAAAATTTCTCCTTTAGAGTGCGACCTGTCAAAAACAGGAATCTGATGACTGCTTGCTCCATCACGCTACCTTACTTAACTTCAGCGCACGGAAATGAGAAACAAATTACATTTCAGAGCTGCAAATTTTCATGTGACCTATAGAGGTATACGGTAATGTATGTGCACAATTTCAACTGCCTACCTCAACTGAAAGTAGGTCAGGGGAAATCTTTAATGAACGCCCCTCGTACAACAGGCTTTTATTTGAATTCCATGACATTATATGCTGCGAAATAATTGACTAATCGTGTATATTTAATGTTCTAGAACGTGACAAAAGCAAGTCATTTATGGGTTTATGCATTAATGGAATAAAAAGGCATTACAAAGGTGGTGATCAATGTGTATATTTTTTATATTAAGTGTTTATATGGCTCTTATATTAAATAGATGCACAGAAAATAATTTAAGCAAAAGTGGTGTTGTCCGAAAATTCATGAAAATACGTCATTTTCAAGAAATCATGAGAACTATATAAGAAAAATATAAACAAAAAAGGAGCGGCATTGAACTCGGACACTTTAAACTATAGATGAATAAACGCAAAGAACAGTGTATAGGATACAGTAGTAGAAATTAATGAGAGAAAGGGGGGAATGTATGTCTATTCAGAGCGTCAAAAATGTCTTCGGGATATGGTTGAAAACGTTTTATTTCCATTCACTTCATAATGTGTGAAAGTGAAACAGACTAAGCCTAATGATGAGGTTCATTCGTCTGAACAGCCCTAGTTCTTATAGCTTGTTGAATTGATAGGCCTACTACTGTTTGAAAAGTGCGCGTTGTCATATAAGAAAACATTGATTGGATGAAATCGTTAAATACAAGTATGTCCCTACAGTAGTACTGTTTTCCGAGTTTTTCATACTTTTTATGTCTTTCGAGTCATGAACGGAGGTTTAACGAATTGACAAGTCACACATCGAAGCTATTTAACGAAAACCTCGTATTTGCAGCTTGTTTTAAGCTGCAGTTACGATGTTTTCGTTGAAAAGCAGCGACATACATTTGTGCATGACTATTTTTAGAACAACTTGATTCCATTAGTTCCGGTTGACCTTATCAACCCGTGATCTCTGACCTGAGTGACGGGACAATGTCACTTATGCATGATAAATGAACTTGATATGATTTCTGCATGTCTGGAATTAACCGCGAAATCCGATTACAAATCTTAACCCTTTCCATGAAACGACCTGTTTTGACGCACATAACATATGGACAAGACAGAAAGGTTGCGACAAAAGAACAAAATGCTAATAACAATATCCTTCTCTCTTTTCCTAAATGATTTCTGCATTGTTAGATAACATATTTCATAACTACTGGCACACTTTTCGTCGTCTTCAGTAACTTCGAATTTGGACAAGTATAATAATGTGTCGTTTTGGAAAAGGGATGCCAGAGTACTGTGCATTTGTCATTCGGACAGCTAAGACAAATCAATACCTGTAGTATCTCTTTGACAACATGGCGATGGTATCACATTTTAATTTTGTCAGTCAGAACGTCTTACAAAGATCATTTGATTAAAATCGTTACTTTAATAGACCCATTCACGGCATATTGTACCCTTATACCCCTTGGAAGCATTATATGAATAAACGCGTTCAGCATCAGGGACTGTAACCAGTCTTAACTCCCCTTTGACATATTTAAGACTTCCAGAAGGAAAGTGTTGATGGTAAGCAGCATTTCGTGAAATAGTTAATACTGTTTTAATATATCCATCCAACATATAGGTACCGATAAATGACAAGGCAGAGCATCTCTAGCTTAACGATAGAGATGCTCTGCCAAGTCATTTATCGAGATATTTACGAAGCTATTTAAAAACTGCGGAAAACAAAACTATGAATATACGAGACCCTCGTGTTTCACCACGCTAAGTGATTTTTGGTTTGGAAAAGCATGTTTGACATTTCGATTCGCAACTTCAATATTCAGCATCTAGCGTCTCAGTTTTCTAACCAGCAGGTATTCATCTATCTTTCCTGATTTTCCAATTACGTGAAATTCGATGCATTAATTGTGCAATACGCCGGTAAAAATAATATCATATGATTCAATTTAAATCTCGTTTGACACCAACAGATAATATTTCCTTCACATACGTGTACGTGATGTAATAAAGTAGACAAGTGTCGACCACTTTCTTTTTTAGTACAGTATAGGTAAAAAGTATTTAGATACCAAGATCTCGCATTAATTAGTCAAAACTGAGGATATTCGTGAAAACTGATGTAAACACTTTTACGAAAGTTCTTAGCCATGACAAGACTTTATATAGAATGAGTTTTGTTATCTAAATAAATTGGAATAAAACCGGAATACACAACTATTTAACTTAGTGAAGCTTTCATTGGGAAACAAATGTGATATAACTGAAATGACATAATTAATTGGTAACGAGCATTACATGTATGATAGAAAATTGACGTGACCTGCAATAGCATATTCTGGAATAAACAAAATGACGATTGAGACCAAATTGGATCGAGACCAGCCTGCCAAGATTTGAAAGCACCGCGATCGGAATCCAGTTGTTCATTTTGAGCCATGTTGGACTGAAATTCAAAAATGATCCTTTTATCCAGATCCCAGCTCATATTAGATCTATATCTCAAAGAAATGATATTTCGTTTATGGGAAACGATGCGTCCATATTCGGCACATGAGATCACAAATTGAGCATGATCAGAATATGCATATGCACAGCCTAATCAAGATCTATTTGGTTCTCTTATACCTTTTCATTACCCCAAAGAACAACGTAAAAAGAGCATGGTTTGTAGGTGAATAAAATTGGTAAAAATAAAGGCCTTTATTCCAGATCCAAGTCCCAATACTACCCACTGCGTTAGGGGGAAATGATGCGTGCATATTTCATCACGTTATTTCAGACAGTGAACAAAGCGTTACATGACCGACTTTTCATCGCAAATAATTACAAATTAATAAACAATAAACCGGGATTCTAACGTTATGTCAACGTCATTTATAACCCCATTGCTCCGATAGAAAGGCATATTTGCTGCATCATTAAACTATCAACCTTTTTTTTTACTAAATGTTGAAAATAAACAGGCCAAAATAGAACGGAAAAACTTAAAAAGGAGTTTTCCGTTTTCTGAAGCTGACAATTTTGTTCAATTTATGGTAGAATACACGTAATGTGGCCACTTTGAGATTCACAAAAGATCGGAATATTTGGCGTGGTTACGTATCCGAACATATTCGGGCGCGGTCGTAAACATTCGGCTGTGGAAAGGTCTCGTGTTTCCAAGCTTACGAGCTTTCAAGCTCTATTGTTAACACATACATTGTTTATGTATTTATTTTCAAAATCATATAACTAAATTTTCCGTTGTATAGCGGACGAGAATTGACCTGGCAGAGCTTTCCATTCGATTAGCATGGGCTGCTCTGCCAGGTCATTTATCGTGAGGTATACACTTTGTATATAAATAAGAAAAAGTGCAAAGTACAAAACTCTTTATTGGCTCTAGGTACATTGTTGTACAACTAAATGAAGTGTAATTCTGATCATATCGTCCATAGTAAGTCCCAGAGACTATTTTAACATTTCTGTGCGTATTCATGCAACAATTAGATTTCTGATCTCGATCAACATCTTTTGGAGACTTGAATATGCATGAGATCAAAAGCGTCAAACAGATCCCGATTAAATATTGCTAAATATTGCGCTACCATTTATAAATAGAAACACTATTGTCAAGGATCATAAAATGGCTGTTTTTTCAACAAAAACCTCGTAACTGCAGCTTGTTTTAAGCTGCAGTTACGAGGCTTTTGTTGAAAAGCAACGACATGTCCATGCGGAAAGAGTCGACCTTCGATTGGCAAAATGATAGTTATTTCCTGTCCCACGGTCCCTGGGATGTTTTTATATCCCGAAAAAATGTAACTAAATGACGTGATGTTATCAATAATTAGTAAGTTTCGTTTGTTGCTGTGACAACGTATAAACAATATGATGAACTTAGTCCCGGATCCACATGCGTGTATAATTGATGGGAATATGGGACTCGAAAGATACTTCATTAAAATGAATGCGGGCACCAGAAAATGCATTTTGCTTGCAAGCTTTATTGGTTCAATTTTGTTGCAGTGAGATTGTAATAGCCAATTACTACACATTTGCTCATTCAGACGCCCTACAAGATACTCGTAAATGCTTTTGAAATCATTGTGGCAAATAAAATTGATCATATCGTCAATTTCCGGCGCCGCGGATGACGCCCGAAAATACACGAAGAGTTTTGTTGATAATGATTGGTTGTTATCCTTTAAGAACCTAGCGTAACTTAGTATAGATTTTGATCTTGTCAAATGAGTTTAATCATTTTATGATGACATTGATCGTTATGGTTAAATTGTTAATTGAATGTTGACACTTTACGCAATTTTTTAGTTCTAAAAATGATTCTAACAATTATTTATTGTAGTTTTCATAATGATCAGTACTTTCATTATAAAACGTTACAATAAATAATACATGTAGTTAGATTCGATTTTAGATTTCAATTTTGACTTCAGGTTTATATAGATAGATCTAGGCTTATTTGCGTAATCGACATCGAAATTTGATTTCCGTTCGGCAAAACATTCATCAGCATTTCCGTTGCCATATGATATATTTTTCAATGTGTTTGACGTTACTTATTCGCAAAGTTGTTAATAAATATCCGTTGTCGTTGAAAATTTATGTTACATGTTACACGCGTTTTTTCGCCGAATTTACGAACAAAAAGTCTTTCTAGCAAATTTATATAAACTAACAACCTGAAAAAGAGTATGTCATTGAAAAAGATCATGGTTTTACGGTTATTTTGACATACAACAAAGTTTTGAGAAGGGAAACGGTTCTTGAAAAATTCAGTTATGAATCGCAGAGGGTAGCGTTTTTTTTTAAAAGTTCCCCAATACCCTGCGCGACGTCATAGTGTTCAATTGAAATCTTTAAACTATAATTCATTTTAGCTCCACTTGCTTTATGGCCTGCGATCTATTATCATGGTAGTGTAGCCGCCGTGCGTACGTCCTTCTATCCGTGAGTACATCCGTAAACCTTTTCTTTGAAAGTCTTCTCTCCAGAAACTATTGGATGAATTTCTACCAAATTATTAGGATTATCCTAAGGTAACCTTCTATAGATTCAAGGAATTTTGATTGAGGTAGGTAGACCGAGTCATCTGCCCTAGAATTTCCCAAATATATGCTTTTTAATTTGTTTCTAATTAATTAATATCTACAAATATATACCAATTAAGACAATAAAACACTTTGACAAAGTTGGACTTCGTTTATACTGTAAAAGACCAATAAAGAAAATATTGGGACAAAATATTGATAAAAAAACAACAAAAAACAAAAACAAAAAAACTTGCTCGGGTGTATTTTTAAACTTGATCGGAATCTCACAATCTGAATTACGGTCGATAACCCACGTGACTTTGGGAAGCGTTAACACCGAAAAAATTGTCCGCTTCAAGGTATGTTTTGTTTAGTTTCTCAGCTTATATTCTATTGATTTTGACGAGATAAAGTGCACGGAACGTGCATTTGAGAGGACTTTTCCCTTTGTAACTCACTCTGCTCCGAATCCCGTGGTTTCTTCAAACATTAAAGCGAAAGATTTTTTCGGTGCACGTGATGTCAGCTTAATGTCATGTTCTATTACGTGAGCCCTTGCATTTGACGAAAAACGTTTTTTTTATTGTTATCGACCCCCCCCCCCCAACTCCGTTCTCCAAGTCTCGAGTGCAGCTTTTCCTTCTCAAATATGCTTTCAAATGAATCACTCGTCAAAAAGAAAACGTCCATTTGAAAGATCATAAAATTCAATCATTAACTAATGGCAAATTTTGTGCTCTTGATACCCGGTGGTCGCTCAATCAAGTATGACTTTAATCACGTAAAATAATCCATCCTTGCAAATCATAGCCTGTTTTAATGCGCAGTGTGAACTACGGCCTCATTATTTCACGGCGTGTAATGATTCTTTGACTTAGTCTCGCGTCAACTGAGAATGGATTCTAAAGTTCTCAGAGCCATTCAAGGTCTAGTCACATACACCTTTCCGCAAGGGCGGATCCAGGATTTTTTTCCAGGGGGGCGGGGGGGGGGGGGGGGGCTCCAAGCTCAAATTATGGCTTAAAATGGGATAAATATGTAACGTTACACTATTTATATAGTCAAAATTTAATTTTCAGCCAATGCCAGGGGTCCGGACCTTTTCATTAACACGTCACAATAGGACTTGTTTCAAAAAAGGCTAATTAAGCCACATCTGAATCGGTCCCTCTTTACGATGCACTCATCGTTTTGATTGCCAGGTAAAAGTTGACAGATACCTTTCATGTCATCGCGCCGTGCACATAACAGCAAAATAGAGGACAAAAATCGATTTCACAGATCACCTACAAAGTACGGATGTCACATGTTGTTTTTAGTTTCCATGGTAACAACTCAATATATTTTTTTTCAATCCCACCAACCTGACGAATTAAATTCTTTATGGGCATGTGTTTGTCTCGGTAGGAACTTGATTAAATTAACCATTTCCCAAACGGCGAAAATTCAGTCTGTACCAGTTTTAGAGGAATTTCAGACAATTTAAATGAGTGTTATTTGGTGAAAGGAATGTGTGTATCACAGCACGGAAAATATTGAGGCAAAAGGAGAAATTGCTGATTTTCAGCAATTTCTTCTTTTGTCTCGATGTTTTCCCAAACGTTTGCTAATAGGAACGTCCAAACCAGGTCTTGTTTGGGAAAGGGTTAATACGTTACAGGAAGAATGATTGTTTAATCTAACCCATTGTCGGGCGACCAAGTTTTTGATTGTTCCAATTCGGAAGGTAGTTACAGAAAATTAATTTCCGTTTGATGAAATCTTAAAGAATCTTTGCATTTGTTTTTGGTTAGAAAACATTGTGGATAATGCAGACATTGCTTGTCACAAGCATTTCTTTCAGTTTCCAAACTGTTTTTCCGATCATGTTTCTTGAGTTGCGCCATTAACCGTCAATGTGTGGGAATCGGTTAATCCATTACCACACATTGACTCTTTTTGACTCCCAAAAACATAAGGGATTTGGAAAGCATTGTGGAAAATGAAGAAATTGCTTGTCAATTTCTTCGTTTCCCACAATGTTTTCTTCTAAAAAGACCAACATATTTTAAACTTATTTAATTTTAAATTGTTGTCTGCAATGTCTTTGAATTTGGACCAGTCAATAATTTGTCGTTTGGTTAAAAAGGGGGATGTGAGTTCTTTTTTGTGCAGAAATGTGAGTAAACATAAGCCATGATGGTTAATCACGTGACTAAGAATTTGAGAAAATTGTCAGCATTTTTGCCAATACTTGACCAATTTGAATTCGATTTGAAGCAGAGAAGTTGGGAAAATGTCAGAAATAAGCTGTACGTGGTAGGTTTTTGAAAAATCAACTGATGAAAAAGTTATTGAAGATAAACCAAAATTATGGTTTATCTTCAATAACTTTTTTATCGGTTGATATTTCAAAAAACCAACACGTTCATCTAATGCATGACGTCTGTCCACCTTCTCTGATTCAAATCGAATTCAAATCAGTCCCATATTAACAAAATTATTGAAGATTTTCGAAAATTGTTACATCACGTGATTATCCAACGTGAGAGCTATGGATTTCTTCCCACATATTTTCATGATAATGCAGATGATTTTAAACCATTACCAGACGGCAAATTTTAGAGGGGTCGAATTTCAAAGATACTGCAGACGACAATTTCAATTGAATGGAATTTCACATTTTTTAGGTATATTTTGGTAGAGACATTGTTGGAAATAAAGAAAATGCTTCTTACACACATTTTCTTCATTTCCTACAATGTTTGTTTTCTTAAATATCTTGCCTTGCGTGGAAATGTATTATTATTATTATTATTACTATTATTATTATAATTATTTTCTTTCGTAATAATGTAAACTTAATTCAATTGTCCAAATATAGTGATGCTAAAATACTTAGCTTATTCAATTAGCCCTTTTCCGAAAAGAACTGATTTTGACTATTCTACATTAAGGATCTGGAGAAAAAATTGAGACATTAGAAGAAAATGCAGATACATGTAACCAGCATTTTTTTTGTTTGGCTTAAATATTTTCGGTTTTTCATTGTTCAAAGATCATTTTTTATCTACACCAATGGTGTCATTTGAAGAAGCTTTCCTTTTCTAAATTCCAAAGCGATGCTCTTCCGGAAAAGGGTTAAATTAACCGGACGGATTTGAAAGAAAAATCGTCGCTTTTCAAGCAGCAATATGTTAGGTTCTGCATAAATTGCTTCTTTTTTTCTTCTAAGAGATTAATCGACCAATCGATTAAAGTGTAACATATCATCATATTTTTTTTCAAAAACTTATGAAACATATCGTCGATGAGAGACCAGAATCTCATAACTCCAGCTTTTACAAGCTGCAGTTACGAGGATTTGTCCCTTGTCGATTAATACAAAATCATTGCAATTTTAACCCTTTCAAAAAACCATGTTTGGTTTTGACGTCCCTGTAAGAAAATGCACAGAAAATCATAGAGGCAAAAGAAAAAATGCTGATAATCAACATTTTCTCCTTTTGTCTTAATATTTCCATGCTATATTGCACACAAATCAAATCTATACATCATCCATTTCGTGGTCTGCAGCAGCTTTTGAATTAGACCACACAAAAAATGTGCCGCTTTGGAAAGGTTTGAAAAAAAAATGGAATGACTGTTCTTGCTTGAGAGGCACATAATTATATATCACGCTGCCATAATTTCCTTGAACTTATTTTGTGTCGCAATTTCTAATATTAGTAGTGTGGTTACTTTTAATAGAAACAAACTATTTGGCTCGGATTATTAGAAACAGGCGCTTACCGGATTTCAAAAGTGCAATACGACATGGGAATATATATTTTTGGATCAAAGTAAATATTTTCAGTATGATTTTAGGTAATGGAGAACATGAGAATAGCTACTAAATTTGTAAAGTATCCACCAATAGCGAAACGATTCTGTACTCGTATATAGCGAAAAGAAAAAAATCCAAACTGACCAATTTTGCCATGACTGGCCAAATATATTGAAGACGAGCCCTTTGTTAATATGTCGGTCAACCGATGATAGATGACACAAAACAGTACAAAGACAATTATAATAGCTATTATTTCCATCACAATTCTAAGGAATGAATCATAAGGAAACAAAACAAAAATGGAGAAACAAAGAAAAAATGGGTTGGGCTTTCTTCTTATTGTTATCTTATTTCAACGTTTTACACGCGAATTAAGGAATTAAGTGCTAACATGCATTCATATTTTGCACTTCTGTGTGTTATCCCTTTAAAATATAGATCAGACGACAGTTTCGAAGGAATTAATTTTTTTCCGGTCTTTCTTGACAGAAAACATTGTGGAAAATGAAGAAATTGCTTATCGCAAACAATTTCTTCATTTCCTACAATATTTTCCAAAGCATTTAAATTTTGAGGAGCCAAAAAGAGTCGATGTGTGGGAATGGGTTAATCGGTCTTGGAAAAATAACACAAAGCATAACAAATAAAAGTCCACTAAGGCTGACTCAGTTTGAATTTTGTTTTTTGACTCTTTTGTCATACCTACTTGAAAAGTAAACTTTTATGCGGCTAATAAATACAGATTCGGTGCGACTGATGCTACTTTTTCTGGCCTTCGATCTCCCCATTTTAGTGGGAGAGCATGTGATAGAGAAATACTTGAAATGTAATGGAAAAGTATTTTAAAATGCTTCTGAAAACAAACAATTTCGCACTTTTCCTCATTTACTACGTACAACAATATTTTCTTTATTTCAGTGACATATATTTTGTCATTTGCAATATCTATTCATTAAAAACCAATCTAGAATTGCGTTGTCTTTCAACAGGAAAATGTATAATATTATCTTTTTGTAAACCCTACAAATTACGGACAAGACGGAAGAGCTTTGTTAAGATAATGAAGTTTTGTATATTTTTCTTTTCATTTCAGAATAACAGAAATAGGGCTGCAGAAAATGAGGACACATATTAGCTGACGTTATATTGCGCCGTTGTATCGTGGGGAGAACGCCTGACTGACTGTTCGAGTATATGATAAACTGATAGGCAGTGACTGGAAGATTGGGCAACATCCATGTCATAAAATATTTACAGAAATACATAACTTTTATAACACATCACGATCAGTAATGTCAGTCTGTCACACGTGAATTTGATATTGAACGAAGGTGAGCTCATAATTTGTTATAGCTCACGATAAATGACCTTGCAAAGCATTCCTAGCTATTAGCTAGGTGTGCTTTGCTGGGTCATTGATCGTGACCTATACTAGTGCAACTATAGTCCTCTTGTAATATTATGGAACATGTTATACATTTTACATTATGTAAGCAAATGAAAAACGTTCCCAATGTTGTATTGGTTGGTTCAAATCTTGCAGGTGTCTCACGCTTGCAAGATTCAAACCGATACATGCAAAATTACAGCAATTCGATACTGTGTTGTTTACATTGCTATTTTTAGTAAACATATGTTCCATGATATCTTGACTGGACTTTAAAGGCTTCCAAGCTAGGCAGTTGATTTCACCGTATATTGGAAGAAAATCATTAAATTAACGTGTTTTATAAAAGATATATAATATATATATAAAGATTGGCAATTTTCGTCAAATCACCACGGATTGACGTCATTCGAATATTCTCGGATCTTATCTTTACTCAAGATCGGCTCGAACGTATTACAGTAGCCGCCATGAGCCGATCCTGCCCATATCACTCCGCAAGCATAACAACGGTAGTCTGGTCTATAACAACGGAAGCAGACCAAATAACTATTTAATTTAATTAACAGTCTCGAGGGTCGCGATTGGGATTGACGTCAGACAATGGCTTGACTCCGCCCCCCCAATCTTGAGCATGAGGTGTCTGACAAAGATAAAGTGTGCGACTTTTCTGTCATATAGCGAAGTATTAGTTTTTATCCATTTCACGATCGTAAGAGTAATACAGACAAACTTATACCGTTCTTTGGCACATTTCTTCACTCACTAACGACATATTCTTTTACTGTTTTAACATTTTTTTCTAACATTTACTAAGGATGATTTCCGTGTTTTGAGTATCGTTTGGGGAAGTCGCTTTATGACAGAAAAGTCGGACATTTAACTTTTTTCAGAAATCTCAGGCTTTCCGGGAAATGACCCATGACATCCCGTTTTCCCGCCATGACGTCATTAAGTGGCCAGTGTGACGTCATAACTTCAAGCCGGAATTTAAGCGTTTTTTCTTCGGTAAAGATCGGAAAATATCCAATTTGAAAGACGAAATAAAAACACTTCTAATGTTTGAAAATTGTAGAAACTTTGATATTTGGTTATTAGGAAGGTGTTTTTTCGACACAAGAGTTTAGTTTTGCCAATCAGCGGACACTTTAAAGTTGAAAATCGTTATGTCGATATTGGTTAATTCGAATTATTGTTTATTTCTTTAATGCTTTTCGGTGGATTATCGAGAAATAACGGTAGATTATCATTTTGATAAACTCACCGCCTATCCAGTGAAATTATCAAAATCTTATGCCCCGCTTTCGTTCATTTTACCCTATCTGACGTTATCTAAGCCGGGCCAAATAAATGACGTCATCATAAGCGTTGCATAGCAGTCACGTGCGAAATGACGCGCTTTTATAAAATCTGTCATAAAAATTTTGCATTTTGTCTAATTTTTGCATTAAAGAAATAGAATAATCGTTTGTTTTTCGTGTAAGATCGATTGATATTTCATTTCGTGAACAACGAAAGCTACATTTTCACTCGTGGCTTCGCCACTCGTGAAAATAAAGCTTTTGTTGTTCACTCAATGAAATATAAATCGATCTTACACTGAAACAAACGATTATCCTCTATATCTTTTTATCGTACATTGACATTTGGCAAATCATCAGTGGCTTTTGGTGTTACTATTTTTAAACCATTACCAGACGGCTGGATTTTAGGTTGATCCAATTCAAAGATATCGCAGACGACAATTACAAGTGAATGAAATTAGAAAAAAAACTTCTTGTGTAGAAAACATTGTAGGGAAAGATTAAACTGTTTGTCACAAACATATTGCTGATTTGTATTTTTTCTTCCAATATCAAATTGTGTCTTCAAATGGAACCGTTGTTTAGACAATGAAAGGTTAATGAAAGATGGACACAGGCGACGTGGCAAGCCTTAACAAAACAGAAAGGTTCTCTGACTATGGTCGCTAGTTTCTAAGTATTCCACCCATCATTAGATACACTAAAAGTGACATTTCACAATTATTTTAACATATATTTACTTTTATTCTATCTGAAAGATCATATTTTCTTATGAAATCTCTGAAATTTTTAAGCCAAGATATTGAACCGTTTACGAGTAGTATGATATTTTTGTGATAAAATTAAACAAAATGTTGAGGACAACAATTCGGATTTATATAGAATTTGTCATTTCTGTCTCAACTGTAAAGGCGTATTTTTCGCTTATAAATAACAACTTCAAAGAACTGATGGCATTTCTACGCATTAGAATAAACAATCTTTGCACCAAGACAAACTCTTAAAAAGTGAAAAAAATGTGAAATGTCACTTTAATACGTTAGATCATTATTAATATTAAACAATTCATCCAATTACGCCCACAACTTTGCCTTTTTCTATAGCAACAGATATTGATGAGAATATCCGGATTTAAAGAGAAAACAATAGTCAATCTCCATTTCCATGGATGACGCCGCGGTTGCAAGTTTTTGGTATCTAATAATAAGGTGGAATATCATAATCTATAAACATGTGACTCGTCAAGCTAAAAGGGACCTTATAGGAAGAGTGCAAACTATCGACCCTAGTCAGTCTGCGCAGTCCGCGCAGCAAGACTAGGGCCGACAGTTTTCACTTTTATATATAATTTTTTTATTCGGAATGTTTCCCTATCTTACTATATGTTCATTTTTCGCATACGGGATCTGGTTGATCTGTGCTGAGTCTAATAGGTTTGTCAAATTTTTTTTTTTTTTTTTTTTTTTTAATTTGAATAAGGTTCTCTTTAGCTTGACGGGTCAAAAATGTGAAAATTATTTTTATTTCAGTGACAAGACATGTCTGTGAGAAACTACAGTGTTAAGAATTACTCAAAGATAGCACCATTTCCACCTTCGTCTAAAACAATCGCTGAGGACAGAATAGCTTCAAGAAGGGTCTACGATTTTCGGAGTACGAACTATAAAGCGAATGTGAGGAGTGGGGCAGAATATCTAAATAACAGTGACACCGAGAACGAATATCCAAACAAACAAACAGCTGAGTTAAATGACAGTGATAAAGTTATTGGTAAGGAGAAACCCAAACAAATCGCTAAACTATCGAGTAACATGAATACATACTCATCGGATTATCTGAAAAATAAAATGGCAAGACCAGAAAGGGGAATAAAAAGTGAGCATAAAATCAAAATAACTCATGGACGCTTAAACGACTCCTCTGTACGAGTCAATAAAACAGAAAGGGGTTATTCAAATACAAGCAGTGAACGGAATAGTGAGAGAAATATTGATCCCCAAGCTGACAAGCCACTCCGACCTAAATCTGCAAGACCAGAGTCTAGATGGCAGAGAAGGCTTGAACCTGACGAGACGGACGCCGTATCTGATATTTCCACTAAACCATCCAGACCCAAGTCTGCGAGACCGGAGTCTAGAATGATGAGGATGGTCGAGGCCCATCCCGATGTCGACTATAACTTCATAAAGGATCTTCCAGAAAGACCAAAAACTAGCCATGGACGACGGCGATCCGTGGTGGAAGACGAAGTTGAAGATGCTTCCAGCTTTGCTCGACCAAAATCTCGGTTAGGTAGGAATAGTGATGTTTTGGTTATAAACGATACGGATTCTGATTCAGAAATGCACAGAAATACCAACTCTAAACCACGGAGTGATAACAGCAGACATACTATGAAAGGTGAAAGGTCAAATCAACAAACTAAAACAAAGAGAAACGCGAGAATAAAGAGTGAAGGACAGACAGACAGCGACAACACGGCGTTGTTGGATACGGGGCCTACACTATTCGGTACAGGGTCCACCATGTTTGATCTGAACTCTAAAATAGACGATATAGACCTGGACGTGGACCCTGTAGAATATTTCATGCAAGACAACAATAACCCGCCCAAGACCGGGGTTAAAAAACACTCATTATCCACAGATACCATCAAACATATCGGAAGTACAAGAAAATCGAATCACGGTAAAGCAATCACGGGTTGTCATGACTACTATCAAAACAAAACTTCTCAGAAGGGAGACATTAGTGATCGTTACCATAGAAACGATTTTCAAAGTCCGCAATATTCGATATCAGAGAGCAATCAAAGTCGTTTTAATCAGGAACCACAAGGGAAAATCAATCAACGGACCGGTAACGCTTTAAGGGGAACATTAGCTAATGGAGACGGACTCGGGTCACGTGGTAGCAAGAACGGACTGAGATACTCCAAAGCGGAAGTATCACGTGACATTCTGGCTAAATATACGGCGCTCAGTTCGGGCCATGGGTATCTGACACAAACCAACAAAACTTCGTCGTATCGCGGAGAAGAGTTCCGGAAAAAACCGAGAAAGCTTGATCCTATCATTCCTAGTAATATGAAGCCATATTAGAGCTACATATAAGAGCGTAGATCCGTTTAACGACCGTTAAAACTTTTTTCTAAGCATATTATCAATCTTCGATGCGTGTATGTTTTTTATTATTTATTTCCACGACTAATTTGAGATAACATCTTGTCAATCTTGTGCAATTAACCCATTACCAGACGGCACAATTTTGGACTATTCCAATTTGAAAGGTGTTGCAGACGACAACTTAAAGTGATTGGAATTTTAGATTTTTTGGTCTTTTTTGGTAGAAAACATTGTGGGAAATGAAGAAATTGCTTGTTACACATGGTATTCTGCCAATCAAGAGATACCTTATCCACATTGTTTTCCGAGGCATTTTCTTGTAAGGGCGTCAAAAAGCGTCTATGTGTGGTAATCGGTTAATCAGACATTATTACCAATTGCAACATAATGAGATAAATGTTTCAGGTACATACTCATAAATTCTGAAAAAAGAAGACAAACGCTCAAATCGAAGCTGCATTCTTTTGTTTAAAATTCTCCTACTTTATAGCAATCAGTAGAATTATACATGTTGTATTGTCTCATGCTTCCTTAACAGAGAAACTTTAATAAAATGATTTGTATGTAGATATTACAATGTTTTATTTTTCTAAGATTTTTAGCTCCACTGGCCTTCAGGCCAGCGGGCTATTGTCATGGCGCTGTGTCCGTCGTGCGTGCGTCCGTGCGTGCGTGCGTCCGTCCGTCCGTCCGGTCGTCAACTTTTTCTTAAAAAATCTTCTCCTCAGAAACTACTTGATGGATTTCAATCAAACTTCACAGGAATGATCCTTAGGTGGTCCTCTATCAGATTCCTTCAATTGATTTTGATTGAACCAGAAAGTCTGGAGTTATCTGCCCTTGAATTAAAAATGGCTGTTTTGACTTTATTTTCACTCTAGACACTACAAATATTTATCAATCAAGACAAAACTTCGTAAGAATGTTGGTGCTGATAAGATCTTGCCTGGGTGCAATTTTCAGCTTGATCTGTATATTGCATCTTGAGTTGTGTGCCCTTGAAATTCGCAAAATTACCATTTTTTACCTTATTTTTACTCAAACAACCATAAATATCCACCAATCAACACAAAACTTTCATGTTATCTTACTGGCCATATGATCTTGCATGTGTATAATTTTCAGCTTCATAGGAATCTTAAATCATGATTATATCTGCCCTTGAATTTGACAAAATTGCTGTTTTCGACTTTGATTTTACACTCTTTACATCCACAAATATTGAACAATCAGGTCAAAACTTGAACAAGATATAGTTGAAGTTAAGATCTTGCTTTAGTGTGATTCTTAGCCAGATAGGAATGCAAAATCCTCAGTTATATGCCTTTCAATTTGGCAAAATTGCTAATTGTGACTTCGTTTTCACTCCAACAGCCAAACTCACTCTAATAAAGACAAAGCTTGGTAACCAATGGCCGTGTAACGGGTTATGGAGTGATCTCCCTTGATAATTATCCTCCTTGAATTATTGGGTTGTTCCGCTTCCGGTAAGGGCTACAGATAAGAACGGGTATCGCTTTTTCAACATGAAAAATGTCTTGAATTGTTCTTCAAACCATATGCTGTAGGTACTCATTGTATCATCTCCCGAAGATGATTGAAATGCGTACCTATTATGTATGTTTAAGATTTGAAATAATAATTTTAAAATTAATTACCCTGCTATATCAGCTGCTATATAGTTATAAATCCAAAATCATTATCCAATATCATTCATTGCTGATGATAGGCCTAATAATTCAAACTTTCCCAAACAAGACCTGGTTTTGACGACCTTGAATTTGGATCGGAAAATTTCGAGAGAAAAGGAAAACTTGTTGACAATGTGCAATTTCTATCCCTCCTTTTATAGTTTTGCTACAATTTACACATTTTTTGCCTTATTTCGTCACCCGAATCAGCCTTCATTTTTGAGTAGCCTAAAAGGCTGTGGTTTGGGAAAGGGTTAAACTTTCAACGTTTTTTTTTATATATATATATTTTTTTTTCAATTTTGTTTAGCACGGGTTTGCAATCTTATTTTAACATTCTTTTAGCAGTCTAAAGGGCGGTCGTTTGAAAAAGGGTTAAACTGTCAACAGGGTTTTATTTTTCTTTTTGTTTGTTTGGCATGGGTTGGCAAACTCAGTTTAACATACTTAAGCAAAGGTGTTTAATAAATCGTAAAATTATGTAATTAAGGGTGCAAGTTGGAATTTTGTCATGCCTATAAATCTATCATTCGGGTCTGTCAATCTGTTGTCTATTATGATAAGTCCCTTTAATATACAGTAACTTGCGATTTATCTGCGGAGATCAATTAAAGGAATTTGGCTAACTGATTGGTGTGATATACACAAGGTCCGTGGTAATTGACATTCCAATTACGAGGGTTGTCCCAATAAATCGTAGACACATTAAATAACTTGCATTATTAACGTCGCATAATGTTTATTTTTCGTATGAACATTGTTCGTCCATTTTTGAATTAATTTTCTTTCATTAGCTGTTCATATATCTCCTTTATATCCAGTTCTACCCGATGATTTTAATCGCGTAGTGGTCGCGCGGCGCACGTGAAAAATATTGCCTTTCACGCTTGTCGTTCCTGATTAACTGTCGTGATAAAAGAAATCTCGTTTCTATTTTCAGTCAAAAAAGATACACAGCCGGATCGAGTAAAGTATGTTTTGTAATTGTGCCAAATTTCAAAGCATTGGCGTTATTTGTTTTCGAAGTAAGATGTTTTAAAAGAGAACGAATAATAATTTCGTTGACGTAAAAAGACGACGTTGCTGAAAATTGCGGCGCACCGTAAAATTGTCCGTTCTGCGATGTAAAGAGCAGTATGGCACCTTGAATCTTTAATGAAGATGAAAGGAATTAAAATACATTGCCACGTGTCTATAGCACATGTATGGACAATTTTTTTTAAAGTTTCAAAAAGACATTTCAATATTGTCCCCGATGAAGGCCAATATTGTGTAGAAAAACGGGCGTGAAAGAGTGAAAAGAAGTCACTGATTAGAATAACCGGAAAACGCACAAGAGTATGGCGAATAAAACGGACTTTGAGATGTAAAATACATTTGATCGAATTAATTTAATAATTATTTATTTTAAAATTACTTGAAAAATCAAGAGTATCTAGGATATAGGCACAAAATTCAATCATAAGGCAAGAAAATGCAATTCGGTTTCCCGTTAAAATGAGACGTTAATACAACATGACGTTGTGACGTGCGCCGCGGGTCGGTGCATGCCTTTGCAAAAAATTCTATATATTTAGTATAAGGTAAGCATTTAACTTGATTTTTTGTCAAAGTGGCGTCAAAAAGTTTGGGCTTAAACTATGGAAAAATTAGAAATATCTGTGGAGTGGTTTTTGATTTATCGACGTTGTCTACGATTTATGGGGACAACCCTCGTACCTTTTGTCGGTAGACAATTAATTGTTAATGCTTTTCCAAACAATAAAACTTAAGTTTGTCATACTAGAAGGTCAGTAACTATGCCAAAGGAGAGGAGAGGATTTAAAAGCTTTTTGAGAGAAAACTATACATTCCTTTTTCTCAAAATGTACGAAAATATTTTGTATTAATTCATATTTAATAATTAAAAAGCGTTTTAGATGTGTAGTTATTTGGATTTTGAATTTATCTCACAGTAAGGAGACTTTTTCTCATATTGACCGCTTGTAAAGAGTGACTTGGATCAACAAATTCCAAAATTAATGTTGAATATTACAACACTTTTCACGTTTTCAATGACACCCATGCAGAATCATCAATAAGTGAAAATAATCCAACTAAAATAAAATATTGAAAATACATTGTTTCTACAATATGCAAAACTAAATAAAAACTTGTCGACCATTATATTCGGAAGTTATGGAAATTTGCGGCGAGCTGGGCAGAGGTTTTTTTATGGCTTTCAACAGGCCGATGTTTAACCTGTATTAAACATATCATTTGGATGAAATCAAAGCCTAAACTTATTCTGGTTTAATCAGTAGTAAATGAACAATCCGATGGTATACGACGATTCTGCTAAATATGCGTTTGTAAAGAAAAAAATCGTATTTTGCGTGCGAAGTGATGAATTTTACTCTTTAGTGTATCTATAAAAATAGACCGGAACTACCCAGTTGGTTTCAAGGGAGATAAATCCCGCTAAATCAAGGGCAATTTCAGGATAACTCTTGGATCTCGGTAGCGGTCTATTGATCTTATATGAATGCATTTCAGCTTTCTAGTTACTTTGTAATTGCTTTAAGAGCAAGAAGTATTGAAACATCTTGTCAAAACTTGAACTTGATATTACAAGAAATTCAAGTTTCATTAATTTTGGAAAAGGGTATTTCCCTGAATCTATTTTTAGCACTTAATCTATTTTTAGAAATATGAAATATTTTGGGGTAATCAATGGTCTGTTAATTTAGATCTGTTTGGAAGAAGGAAAATTTCAATTGCTAGTATCATCCTAAGCTGGAATGTTCGACCATTTCCTTTTATCCTTTCTCAAATGGCAAACATAAGTTTTATTTTCTTTGCTTCAAGAACCAAACATTTTGAACAATCTAGTTTTGTAACTTTTTTTTTGCTGTATGAAACACAAGCATTGAACAATCTAATCAAAACTTGAATTAAATATTACATGAAATTCAGGCCTGTGGAGCGACTCAAGACCTTCAGGTCTTCTAGTTTTAATATATTTTGCTTTTTAAAGTCGGACCAGAAAAAAGCCTTTGGCACACAAAATATATACTCTAAGGCTTTACGGTTTAATGTGGAATATGACGAAAACATTAAACACTTTTTCAGTGAATCCCTTTAATGGCCTATAAAAGTGGTACCAAAATCTAAGCTTGTTATGAGGCGACCGAGTTCTTGTTTGGTGCGAAAACCGCGAAAAGACTTCACGTAGCAATGGCAACGTTATAAGAAGAAAATGCACCAAAAAGACGCGACGTTGAACTCGCATCAACACAAGCTTTACTTTAGTAATACATTAATGTGATTCCTAGGAAAAAACGTTTTTCAATGTCATAGTCATTTTCCGCACATGTTTACCAAATTTACCTTTATAGATCTAAGTAATCAACATAATTTCGAACTCCAAACTAGTGTTATCTTGCATGCGATTGATTCGAGTCTTGCAGGTGACTGACACCTGCAAGATTTGAACCAATGCATGCAAAATTGTATTGAAAATTAAGAGCATTTTACCTTTGTTGACAAAGGTAAAATTTGCAAACATACGCCATAATATCGTGACTGGACTATAGGAATGGTTGAACCCTTTCCCAAACGACAAAATTTTAGGATGGTCCAATTTAAAAACTGCCACAAATGACCAATAGGAAGTTCTTAAAGATAGAATTTATGTAAAATATGGGACAGAAAGTATTGAGACAAAAGGAGAAACTGCTGTTTATCATCAGTTTCTTCTTTTCTTTCAATATTTTCCCGAGCCTTTTCTATCAGGTACGTCAAAATCAGGTCTTGTTTGGGAAAGGGTTAACAGTATCTGACAACAATACAAATCACACTTTAACACTAACACATAATGGTCTATCCATTAGGCGATTATTTGTTCTAAAACTATCTCTATGGCAACAATTCACATGCTTAATTATCCATGTAAATGTCCAATAAAATCCCACGTTGAAACTTTATATGACAAATGTTTACGAACACTTGTCTTGTATTACACATACTTTCCTTTGAAAAACATAAAATAGGGAATTGCTTTATCCAGTTAATCTTGATATAATTTCGGACAAACAATTGTATTTCGTAGGTGCTTTTATAAAATCTTGTATCTGCGGCTTGATTCAAGCCGTAGTTACAGGTTTTTATAACAACACCGATGATTCAATAATACGTCTTTGATTTACGGTAAAGCAAGTCTATTTTTAGCACAAAAATCGTTGCTATTGACATATCAAGAAATAGTATAATATTATTATTTTCTGATAGTATTCTCTCTGATATGGAATGCAAATTTTACAAAACTGGTAACTATTTGGTCGACTTACCCCTTTCCCCAAAAAACCCCATGGCTTTGACGCCCTTAAAAAGCTTGTGGAAAAATGAGATAAAAGAAGAAAATACTTGTAACCAGCATTATTTTTTTTTCCTTTTGCCCCAATATATATCTATTATACACAGTCCCTGTCTTTTAAGTGTCCATTTTGTTATCTGCAGCAGCTTTCAATCTGGACCACCTAATTTTTTGCTGTTTTGGGCACAGGTTAAATGACTGAGCTTTTTCTCTGGACCTATCTTAAGTAGTGTTGTTTGGAAAGGGGTTGATAAAGACAAAACTGCTTCAAATTAAGGTATGCATGGGACATTGTGCTACTTGTAATCAACCCAATGTTAAAACAGACAACTTATTGGAATTTTCAGAAAAAAGATAACATGATAAACAATCTTTTTATGTATATATTATCATTATTATTATTATTCCACCTTCTTATCTCTCAATTAAATGTTTTCCCTGGTCTTTTTCAACCAGGGAAGTCAGAAGCAGACAAAATATTTTGGGTGCGAACATATTTGAGCAATGACTTGGAAAATGGTCCTTTTTTGGCATTTAAAGCCAGCTTGGATCCGGATTAGCCTGTACATGAGCACAGCCTGATCCAGGTCCATTTTTTTGTCTAATAGCTTTTTCATAAGCTACATACATAGCAACTGTTCATTAGCACAACATGGTCGCTTTTAAACAAAAACATTGTAACTGTAGTTGCTTTAAGCTGCAGTTACAAGGTTTTTGTTGAAAATCAGCCATTATAATCATTATAATGTCTCAGTTGACTACAAGCTGATATAGAAACCCGTTTATTCAACAATGCTCCAAGTTCCCATTTGTTTGGTGTTATTGCAAAACCTCGTAACTCTAGCTTTTTTAAGTCCATTTTGTTGTCTAATAGCTTTTTCATAAGCTACATACATAGCAACTGTTCATTAGCATAACATCGTCGCTTTTCAACAAAAACCTCGTAATTGCAGTTGCTTTAAGCTGCAGTTACAAGGTTTTTGTTGAAAAGCAGCGATATAATCCTTATAATGTCTAAGTTGACTACAAGCTGATATAGAAACCCGTTTATTCAACAATGCTCCAAGTTCCCATTTGTTTGGTGTTATTGCAAAACCTCGTAACTCCAGCTTTAATTAAGCTGGAGTTACTAGGTTTTGCAATAACACCTACGATTTTTTCTGGTTCTGGCTCATTTTTATTCCCGTTTGCCTAACAGAGCCAGTACAGCAAATATCCCACAAATTACCGCTATCTCATAATACCAGGACGTATGCAATTTCTTCTTTCTCTCTATCTCTCCACTAACATCGAATAGGGAAGCGGGGAGTTTCACTTCAGATTTACTGATATTCCCAATCGGCGATTTGGTAGTATTTGTTTCCACTTGAGATGTAGTTCTAGCCACAGTTGCTGAATTAGCTAGTCCGTGCTGGGTTAGCCAGGTTTCTGGGTTGACGTTGTTACACCGTGATGTGTGACATTGTTGCTCACACAAGGGATATAATCCAGCCGTAGTACAGCAGTAAGTCTGGTTACAGTGATCTCCCTTTGGTAAACAGTTCCGCGTGACTGATCGAATAGATGCCCTGCCTGTGAATAATGATTCCTCGATGTTATAGCGGACGAGAATTGACCTGGCAGAGCATTCCATTCGATTAGCATGGACTGCTCTGCTAGGTCATTTATCGTGAAGTATATTACGAAACATCATGACAACAATTTGACTAAAGATGTATAGTCTATCGGCTATAACTATAGACTTGTATACAAACACTAAAAAACAAATACACAGTTTTAACATTTACCAACCCATTTATCATGAGCTCTACGAGCGAATTAATGTTCTAACTCGTTTATTCTCAAAAGAGGAAGTGTTTGTGTTGCGTCATTTATCAACAACAAGTAGTATAGTGTTTGTATACAAGTCTATAGTTATAGCCGATAGACTATAGTTACGAGTTTTTACAATAACACCGACGATTTGATAGGGGCATACTCGTTATCTCGACATCGATTTATTCGAGTTACTGCTTCAGTTTCATTAGAAATACGTACGTTACAAACACTACCAATATGTGTCTACTACAATTTATTCTGAAAATTGAGTTCATTGTAAATACATAGCAGAAAGGGGATACATGTATAAAATGCTGGTATTCAAGAAATATCATATGGACTGTATAGCAAAATCATTTCTGTCCAAGGAAATTTCATCCTTTTAGATCAAATCTGTGTATAAATCGCTGAACCGCCATTGATATCTACAGTAACATGTACGGGAAACCGAACCTTGATAAATTGGATAGTGAAATACTTGACATCAGCCCTAAAGTTCCTTTCTTTTTTGTCCCAGATAACGCACCTCACCCCACAACAATGCAAACTCAACACATGTTCCTTCAATATTCTGTCCTTTTGTATGTAGCTCTTTTACATACCAATCTAAAGATATTTTGTGTTTGGATGTTACATATCTTACCTGGGTCAAATAAAGCGATGGTTTTACACACGTAAGGTGCCGCACACGTCAATTTATCCACGACGTTAACGTTATTAACGCATTTATAATCAACGCTTGTGTCGGACGATATTGTGTAAGAACAGGAGAAACACTCAAACGCTTCTGGAAAAGAAAGATATAGCAATGATATAGTCATTTCGAACAGGGGACGATTTTATCCAATTTACCGTGACGTAAGATCGGACAAAAATAGTATTACCGTATGCGTTGTTATCAAATCTCGTAACTACGGCTTGAATCAAGCCGTAGTTACGGGATTTTATAACAACGTTGGCGTTTTATAAATACATAACGGTAAACCAAGTCTGAATATAGCAAAAAAAAAAAAAATCAAAGATATTGAATGAGCAAGCTGCATAAAAAATTCCTATGGGTTCTTCAACATAAGAGACGATGTTCTTTCCGATTGATTAACATCTTTTTTTTTATCAAAACGACAAAAAAGTTTGATTATTCCATTTTAAAAGATGCTGTAAACAACAAAATGGTACAGTCCAGCAAGATTTACCCGGGACATCTGCATATGTGATGACCCCACTTCGGCAATGTTTTGCTAAGATGCAAAAACGTAACCACTAGCAATATTTTCTTTTTTAGTTAATTGTTTTTCTGTGCGTTTTATATGAGAACATTTGAAAACATTTTGTTTAAAAAAAGTAAATCCGTTACTGCACACTGACGCCTTTTGATTCCCCCACAAGGAAAGGCTGATGAAAACATTGTGGAAAATGAAAATATTGCTTGTGGCAAACAATTTCTTTACATTCCACAATGTCTTAAAAGCAAAATGGTAAGAAATGATTATGATATGAATATGAATTATGAAATGTCTTCAATTTGAAGTTGTCATTTGCAAAACCTTTCAAATTGAAAGAGTCCAAAACTTTTCCGTCTGGTAATGGGTTATGAGGATAGTTAAAGCAATTTATTTGAGAAAGGTTAAATGATTTAGTCGAATTAGTACTTACTTGTGAAAAAACTATTTCCTATCAGAAAACAAGTTAACAACAAAATTCTAAATGACCAATTTACGGAGACCATTTTATTTCAGGAAGTTGAAATCCGAAATTCTTTAACCATGAAATGAATGCATTGCTATTTTGAGGGAGGGTACTTGAATTCATAAATCTCAATACCCTTTCTTCTCTTAGTATTTAAGAGGAATTCTCTGTAAGGACCAGAAATTTTACATAGGGGTCCGGCACGGCACCTCATGGATTTTGTTTAAAATTTGTATGTGAACCAATTTTAACCCCCTAATGCACAATTGACACTTAGATTTTGAAAATTGTGCATGGTTGCCATGGAAACGAGGAAATTCCATTTTTTGCATATTTTTCTAACTTTTTGGGAAAAAATGGCACATTTTTGAGCTTACAATGCACCAACTATAGCCATAAGACTTTTATTTTGTTACAAATGTATGAAAGGTTTGCTATTCAAAGTTTCTTTGCTGCTAATCTGATATCTGTACACCTTTCACAGAATCCGCATTCGTCATCACAAAATGTCCCCTTTTGCATAATTTGAAAAAAGGTCAAAATTGGTAACTTTTAGAGAAATATTCCAAATGAGTCAACACTTTTTGCAACTAATCGTCTTCTAGAGTTGAAACATGCACCTTAGAAGAATTGATATATGCAAAAATTTGAGTGGGGAAAATATTTTAAGTAATGAAAAATGTCGGGCAAAGTTGGCACCGTGCCAAAAAAGACAAAAATCACCTCAGAGCATAAAATTTAGCCTAATTAATGAATTTCTTTATCAAAACACCTTAAAATCATTGCAAACCCACTTAGGAAACTTGTATTTCAACCCTTTATCCTCAAAATAATCATTTGTTGGAAATTTTTATAAGATATACCATGAACAGTTGCATTTGGATGCATTTTCAACCATTCAAATCAGTGTTTTCCAAATGCTTTTTATCAATTACAACATAAACTTGTGGATATTTCTTCCTAAATTCCATTGTAATACCAAAACAAATTATTGAAAGGCAAAACTAACATAGAATTGTGGTGATTAAAATTGATACAAGGCTAAAAAAGTGGGTGGGGTAAGTAAGCATAGAAAAATTACAATTTTTCTATTTTTCTTCTTTTCATGTAGATTGATAAAATAGAGTATTTTATAGCACAAACTGTTAATATATTTCAAAATTTACTGATAAAATGTCAATATTAGTCAATTTTAGCCACCACCCCCTTCCCCCTCAACGGTTCAGTAAAGACCAAATAGCTAATCTTAGATCTGAATGTTGAAAGTGAAAATTACCGGGTCTGTTAAGTTATTTAGATGTCAATGGTGAAATATGAGTTAGAAGTCCTGTAAAACACACTGGAAATACAGGCAGACAGACGCACACATACACGGGGATGGACAGACACATGATGGACACACCGCCATGACAATAGCCCACTGGCCTGACGTTCTGTGAAGCTAACAAAACAAATCTCTTCGACACAGCTTATGGCTCATTCTTCGTATATTGTTTAACTCTACATGTACATTGCACTAGAATATTTTACTGAGGGGAAATGGCAAGATCTGGTTCAATTATTTGATTATTCTTTTAAAATAATGTCTCTGAAAGCATTGGGAAAAAGAAGGATACAAGCATTTTCTACTATTTTCTCCATGTTTCATATCATAACAAGCATGATACTTTTCTAAAACCCTTTCCCAAACATGATCCGGGTTAGACTTTCCCTTATACATAAAATAAATGCTTGGGAAAACATTGTGCCAAAAGAAGGAAATCAAGACTACCATCATTTTCTCACTTTGTCTCAATATCTATGGTTTGAATGTACACAAATTATATTCTCTTATTTTTTTTACAGCAAAAGCTTTCATAATATTTATGTTACAAGTCTAAAATGTTGATATTTGTTTGAGAAAGGTGTAAATAAAGATGACAGTGATGTATTCATCATACTTTTGTTTTATAAATCATTATGCATTTACATTGTACATTTAAATACTTAGAAATAGTAGACACATAACACTATCTAAATGTTTTTTGGGAGCAACTCGGAGTTGTAAATCTTTTTTTTCATTTTTTCTTCGTTCAAAATCATCCATTCCAAGTTCAAAGTTTTTAGGATGATTAAAACTAAGGATAAAAGATCAAATCACATTCAGCATAACACATTCTTCAAACCATGATTGTCTGGTCATCTACATATCTGTAAGTGGACTGTGTTTTTCCAGTTTCTGTGTGAATATTCATTTCTTGTCCAGCCAAATCTGAAATGCAAGAACTAAAAACTTTATCCAACTTTAACCAATTTCCACACATTGACACCTATAGGCGCCATATACATGTAAGATAAAAGGTTTGGAAAACATTAACCAAAATGAAATTTCTTGTGACATGCAATTTCTTCATTTCCCACAATGTTTTCTACCCAAAAAGACCAAAAATAAGTAAATTCATTCGCTTGAAATAAGCATCACAAGTAACTTTGATTTTGGACCAGTCTAAAATTTTGTCGTTTGGCAAAGAGTTCAGACAAGAGGGTAGACGAAAAAGAGAGAATATAAGATGAGTGAAATAAAGACATATTTGTCATTTTTTGTGTACAAAAAACTCCTGAAGCACAGTCTTTATATCCCCTTTTAAAAGCTTTTCAAAGTTAGAAATATATGAACATTCTTAGAAGGGTTTCTCATTCTTCAGTTGTACTAAAAAAATGCAGGTACAATGTAAATTCCCTTAAAATGTTTTAACCCATTACCAAACAGCAAAATTTTGGGTTAGTCCAAATTCAAAGATGTTGCAGTCTTGTAGACGACAATTTCAAGTGAATAAAAGTATAAATTTTGTTGTCTTTTTGGGTAGAAAACATTGTGGCAAATGAAGAAATTGCTTGTTACAAGCAATTTCTTCATTTTCCACAATGTTTTTCTAAGCCATTATCTCATAGTAAGTCAAAAAGAGTCACTGTGTGGAAATGGGTTTACCATTTCTCAAACAGCAGAAACCACGGTGTATAATCACGTGACTCAGAATTTCCGATTATCTTCGATATCTTTTTAGATACTTGACCAATTTGAATTCGGTTTGAAGCAGAGAAGGTGGGAAAATGCCAGGAATAAGCTGGACATGTTGGATTTTTGAAAAATCAACTGATAAAAATGTTATTGAAGATAAACCAAAATTTTGGTTTATCTTCAATAACTTATTTATCAGTTGATTTTTCAAAAATCAGCCACGTCCATCTAATGCGTGACGTCCGTCCACATTCTCTCCTTCAAACCGAATTAAAATCAGTCCAGTATTTACAAAATTATTGAAGATTTTATGAAAATATTGTATCACGTGATTATCCACCGTGAGAAACTTTGACTCAACTTTTTTGTTCCACTTTGAAAACTCTCATTAATAATGAAATTTATGTACATTGTAGCACACAAAATATTGAGACAAAAGGAAAATTTGATTTATTGGTGTTTTACGCTGTTTTCAACTACTACATGGTCATATCGCGGCAGCTGGAGCACCAAACCTTGGGTTCCTGGTATTTCTTTCACCAGTACCACCACAATATCCAAACAGAGTCTCCAGCTGCTCTCTCACATAGAATATGATTCACACCCATTAGTGAAAGACAAATGATTTTTGTCAAATGTCAGTATAGATACTGGCCGAGCTGGGGTCCGAACTTGCAACCCCTGGATTGGCAGACTCAGACGTAACCGACTGAGCTATCCGGGCACGGCAGACAAAGGGAAAAAATGCTGGTTATAAACTTAACATTTTCTTCTTTTGTCTAAATGTTTCAAAGAAGTTTTTCTATTATTCATTTCCCAATTAAGACCCGGTTTTGATGTTATTAATAATATTTACAAAATAAAAAGTATAAAGATTTAGACCTGAAAAACATACCAGTTTGTTGACCAATGGTGCCTGCATTGTACCATCTCCAATTACCACATTTATATGTAGCCACAGTTTCCCAAAAATCACCTGAAATTAAAACAGCAATCTTTTTGTTCTTTTTGTTCAATCATGTACAACAATTCAGGAATTTTCACTGTTTACCTATTGTATTTCATTTTCTAACACTATTCAGTGCTGAAGACCATAAAGTGTATGTTGACAATTATAGAATTGATTATTCATGTTCAATATAAGAAAGAAAATATTGAGACAAAAGCAGTAAAGGCAGGTTATCAACTTTTTTGTCTTGAACATCAGTCTTTTCTCAAGCTGTCATTTCCTTCTTTTGCATCAATGTTTTCTCAGGTCTCCTAAATTAGGGATGTCAAAACCAGAAGCAAACAGCAAAATTTTAGATTGGCCAAATTCAAAACATGTTGCAGACGACAATTTCAAGTGAATGAAATTCTACAGTTTTGGTTCCTCTTGGAAGAAAACATTGTTGGTAATGAAGAAATTTCTTATTAGATCTACAAGCAATTTTTTTTCACTTTCCCCAATGTTTTCAAAGCCTATATATATCAAACTGCAACTAAATTTGCATAACAATTTATTTTAACATCAAATATGTCATTGATCAATATATTTAGAATTTGTAATCTAAAAAAAAAAAAAAACAAAAAAAAACAGGTTTTTTACAGCATTTTTGACAAGACAGTATGTAGGAGAATTTTCTGATTTAACTTGTCCTACATATCAAGTAAAAGCATTGAAATCTGCATGCAAAATTTATAGACAAAGTCATTACTTAAGCTGTAAAAAGTGAAAATTAGTATAATATGGCTTTTCTTTCTTGCATAAAATTTGGGCAACAAAAATGATTTTAACTTACCAGACTTTTACATGACAGCACAATTTTCAACATTCCAGCATTACGTTTCAACCCTACAGATCAGTTGGATGAGGATGAGGATGATGATGATGATGATAACTATTAGGATGGACCATTTTATCAAGACAAATAGAATATAACTTTCATCTGCAGCTGAACTGAAATACAAGTTCATAAAGTCATTGGAAAATTATTTACTAATAATTGATTTATTTCAATACATTAGTCGCATTGTTTCAAAATCATTTTTTTCAACTTGACCATGAATATTTTTAAAGCTGATTGAATTTCAAATTGCTTGTCATCAATACTTCAAGATCATTATAAAAGGAATGGATCCGAAATAAATTAATTAGACACAGCCTGATCTCGATGGATAGCTCAGTCGGTAACATCAGAGACACAGCAAGACCGGATCCAGGATTTTTTTTACAGAGGGGGTCCAAGCCCAATTGATGACTTTAAATGGATGAAAATAAAATATAAAATGGTGTACTAACATTATTTATAGTCAAAATTTAATTTGCAGCTAATGCAGGAGGGGGATGTTCTGGATCGCCACCCCACTACTTCGGCTGTTGATATAGATGATTAGTTGTGCTGTTACCAGGCCCGTAGGAGGGAGGGATTTTCTTTTTTTATAGTGAAAATTAAGGGAAAATCCAATTTAGCCCCCCTCCCCCCAATCCCCCCCTCCCCACCCCGATATTCAGACACAGGGCCTTCAGCCACCCCAATATGAAATTGCTTCCTACAGGCCTGGTTACTGTCTGCCAAATGAATTAAAACAAGCTTGGATCTGCATGACAAGTACTCACTGACTGGTATATAGATCTAGATCAATATCATGTTGGTCATTGGTATGTTATGAATATGTAGCCTAATTCACAAGTTGTTAAATGATTTTAACTATGTTTAAACCAGATAATCTAACATTGCAGACCAAATTATGTAGTTTATTTCACTCTTCTCCTGGTTAGAGAAGTTTCCCCCATAAATATACGATGCAACAAACCTTTATCTAGTTGATTTTCTGGTTGTCTTGGCCTAAATCCATTCCATTTGCACTAAAACGAATATTTTCACCTTGAAAACATGACCCAAATCGACGGAGGCAGCCATGACAGTTGTTGTTGTTCAGCTGTAGGTTGGGTATAAATCGATGAACCGACAGGATTTTCTAAGGGGGGGTTAACAAAGGGAGGTAATATGAAGGTCAAAATTGCACTTTTGTTGAAATTCAATCCCTCATCAGAAAAAAGTCACGAGTTTCCCCACGAAGATTTTGCTTTATATGAATTACTTTTTAAGTCCTCTGCAGAAAAATATCAGCTATTTTATTGAAAGACTGTTGACTCGTCAGAATAATGAGTTTGAACAAGACCACTATTTTACTCCCTTTTTTGTGTTATAAACCCTGATGATTGACACATAATTCAAAAGTTACTAATATTTGGTTAATTTTGGAATCTATAACCATTTACCTTTACAGTGGTATACAACTTTCAATAACACTTGTGATATTGTAGAAATAATATGTGGTTGAAAGAGCAAGGGGTCAAATATTGAAATTGCCATTTTTTTTCATTCCTTTTATCGCGTTGCTATGGAAACGAAAGAGAATGAATCAAAACTAACGTCATTTTTCTTCATCATTCATGATACTCTTTGAAATATGGCAATATGAAAAAAATCCATGACTATGCGTGCCGAACTTTTCTGGTCCTTACAGAGAACTCCTCTTAAACAGTTGACGACTTCACGGTGGAGTTTTTTTATGATGGGATGGGTAAATCTACGGACAAATTAGCCTCACTTTAGTTAAGATATTTTGCAATAACTTTCTTATTTCTGCGTCGAATTTAAAACGGTTTGTTGCATGTACCCCTAACTGTATGTACACAATCTTCTTTCCTCTTATGTTTGACTTACCTGAAACCTTCTTGCGCTTTTTGCAAACATTGGTCCCAACCGACCAGAAAAATGACAAAAAAATCCGATGGTTTTTCTGGTCGGTTGGGATCAAATTATTTTGAAAAAAAAGTACGGGGAATTTTAAAAGAAGTCATACATTTGGAGAAAATGATTACTAAGGCGGGTTACATGCAACAAACCGCATGAATTTTGAATCATAAATAAGAAATTTATTGTATAATTGTACGTAAAGTGTGGCAATACGTCCGTATTCGCTATCATTTCGTTTTCTGGTTGGTTGGGATCAATTCTTTGAAAAAGTAAAAGTAAACCACAAGTAATTCATATCTGAGAAAAGAGCTCAGTAATGCATGGTACATGCAACAAACCTTTTGAAAATTTACGCAGAAATAAAAGAAATCAAAATAAATGGCAAGAACAGATATCATTTTTGTCCGTGGTTGCTATCTATCCCATGACGCACAATGCCACCGTGCATGTTATTTCGGGGGACCACGCGATCATGAATTAGACTGATCAAAAATATAAAAATATAAGTCAATAGAGGAAACATAATTAACGTTAGGCCTACTAAATACAGATAAATTATTTTGAATGTCACGGTGAATATAATCTTAGTCCTTAAAAAACGTGAAAAAGACGATTATCAGGATTTTCTCTGGTATTTATACCAGGGAAAATCCTGATAATCGTCTTTCTATAAATGTAGTTTCTTGCAGGCTTTCCAAGACCAGAGTTTAGACAGGTAAATGTCAAATCTTTTCCCCAAATAATATTCGTTTACAAAAAGACAGTGTTGTAAAACAAGAACACAAAAGAAGACGATGTACAAAGTAGCCTCCATTTAACCCTCTCCCAAACAAGAGTTAACCCTTTCCCAAACAAGACCTGGTTTTGACGTCCCTAATAGAAAAGGCTTGGGAAAACATTGAAACAAAAGAAGAAACTGCTGATAACCAGCAGTTTCTCCTTTTGTCTCAATATTTTCTGTAGTATATTGTACACAAATTCTTTCATTTTTAGCATCAATTTTGTTGTCTACAGCATCTTTTGAATTGGAACACCCTAAAATTTTGTCGTTTGGGAAAGGGTTAAGGGATGTCCAATTACAAAGCTGTTGCAGATGACAAAATGGGTGTTGCTAAAGATAGAATTTGTGTATAAGAAAGCACAGAAAACATTGAGGCAAAAGGAGAAACTGCTGGTTATTAGCAGTTTCGTCTTTTGTCTCAATGTTTTCCCAAGCTATTTCTATTAGCGACACCAAAACCAGGTCTTGTTCGGGAAGGGTTAATTAAGGAGTTTTGATAATAATGACGGATCTCAAATGATGTAATTGTGAAAAAAGTAACACCGTAAAATGACATACACATAAACAGATAAATGGGTAAAAGGCATTCTAAATTTGTCATTTCGAATCCAAACCATATAGAAACCTTATTTTGTGGGTACTCATTAGAATTATCCACGGTGTATAAACACGTGACTCAGAATTTCCGATAATCTTCAATATCTTTTTTAATACTTGACCAATTTGAATTCGGTTTGAAGCAGAGAATGTGGAAAAATGTCAGGAATAACACGGATGTGGTAGATTTTTTAAAAAATCAACTGATAAAAAAGTTATTGGAGATAAACCAAAATTTTGGTTTATCTTCAAAAACTTTTTCATCTGTTGATTTTTCAAAAATCAAACACGTCCATCTAATGCATGACGTCTGTCCAGATTCTCTGCTTCAAACCGAATTCAAATCGGTCCCGTATTAACAAAGTTATTGAAGATATTCGATGATTATTGCATCACGTGATTATCCACCGTGTCATCGTCTCCACGAGACGATTGTAACGAGTACCAACAATATATGGTTTGGTGAACAATAAAATGAAATATTGTATTTTGAAAAGGCATTACCTTCTCTTATCTGTAGATCTGAAATATAAGAGGAGAAGGGTAAAATATGTCCTTCACATTTGTAAATCAAACCGTTCCTTTATTTAACACGTAAAGTGATAGGAATGTATTTTGTGCTATAAATAGGCTCGGTTCCCCCTTTGTTTTGATAAACCGTCGTTGTTGTTATAAAATCTCGTAACTACGTCTTGATTCAAGCCGTAGTTACGAGATTTTATACCAACACCTACTAAATACTATGGTTTCACCAATAACTGGATGAAATCATTCCCTATGTGCTGTCATAATAATTAAATCTATATAACATAAAAAGAATCTAAGGATTGTGGCATATTTTGCAGTTTCATTTTCTCCTTTGTTGTAAATCGTAACTATACGCTTTACCCTTTCCCAAACGGCAACTTTTTTAGGGTAGTCCAAATTAAAAGCTACTACAGACAACAAAATCGATGGAATAAAGATAGAATTTGAGTACAAAGTAGCGTGAGATTTTTTGACATGTCAAAAGATTTTTACAATATAACCAATCGACGCAGACCAAACTAGATCATCTCGACTAATCCCGATCACTCGTGCCGAACGATCTAGATCAGTACTCGATCGCTTGATCAGGTTTGCCTGAGTTGATTTGATCAGCAGTGAAAACCTTGCATTAGGCCTAAGTCAGTTTGATCGGGTAAATAGATGAAGCGGAGATCGAGTTGATCCGGATGCAGCCGTGAATCAATCGAGTGCAAGTCGATGTTATCGACTAAAGGTTTGGTGTAGGTCGTGTAAGGACTATCAACCCGAGGTGCGTTCTTTAGAGCGAGATTTCTTCAGATTTCTTAAGATGTTTTAGGATAAAGCGTTCTTCTGAGCAAGATCTTTAAGACGATCCCTGGGGTCCACCATTGCTCTTTACTTCTTTCGGAACACCTCGGTAAATTCTGTAGAATCTATATGGGGAAAATATACAGAGTTGTTCCGAATGCTCCATGATTCATAAACCGCGGCATTCTGAATGCTCCATACTTCATACAAATGACGTTATGATGACGTCATTTGTATGAAGAATGGAGCATTCGGAACAACTCGGCCAGATTCAATGTCTTAAAAACGCTTTTTCTAAAACATCTTAAGAAATCTTAGAAAATCTTGCTCTAAAGAATGAGCCTCCGGTCACAATCGATCTCCAGAGACGATTGTTTCTCAACTAGGTCGATCTTCCCGATCACATTCCCGATCGCTTCCATGTTATTTTTCTACTCGATCACACACGAATATCTGTCATTTAAAGTAAGATCTAGTCGGAAGCCCGACTGATGCAGATCAAGCTAGATCAGTTCATCCACTCCCGATCATTCATGCCGACCTGGCTCGATCTGTACTCGATCGCTTGGTCAGGCTTTTTGGTCGAGTTGATTTGATCGGTACTAGGAACCTAATATGAGGTTTGATCGGGGAATTCACGCGATCCAGTAGATCGAGTTGATTTGATCGGCAGTGGGAACCTAGCGTCAAAATCCGCATTAAGCTTTCAATTAAGACCACCGTAAACTTACCGTATAGGAAAGGGTTTAGTAACCACAGGATAGACACTCGTGCATTTCATAAGAAAATGCCTCTAAATTACTTTTCAAATCGCGTTTAGCAGCCATCATGTATATATGCGGTTTATCTGTGTTGTCAACTTTTTCAGTATGAAATGTAAAATGCAAAAAGAAAAAAAAAAAAGAAAACAAATCAACTTACTCAACAATGGCGATAATACGATCTTTATTTACATACATTTGTACATTTTCTGGCTAATGCCAGTAATTATAACAAATAACTTAAAGGGACATTTCATTCCAATTTCATTTTTTTAAAGTATGTCTTGATGCCAAGATTAGTTATTCTTATGAGTATAAATGCTATTGGTTTTTTGAAGTTGTTGCCAATAAGCGAGAAACACGCATTTAAAGTTGAGACATAATCGATAAATTGCATATAAATCCGAACTGTTGTCCACAACAATTTGTTCAATTTTAACACAAAAATATAAATTTCTCGTAAACGGCGCAATATTTTGGCTCGAAATTTCCAGAATTTTCATAAGGAAATATGCTCTTTCAGATAAAAATAAAAGTAAAATTTATGACAAAAAATTCTGAAATGTCACTTTAATTTGACAATCATTTACAAAAGGGGGAATATTTTCGTTCTCAATTTGAATTAAAATGTAGATCTAGGTAATAATTATGGACATTTGATGTCGAAGAAAAATAATTTGATGCCGAGGAATGATCACAAAATATTCAAGCCATGTGACCAGCGCAAAAGAAAAGAGGGAGTGAAGTTGTTCTAAATTTGTTATTTGTCCAAACCCTATGTTGTGAGTACTCATTTGTATCGTCTCGATGAGACGATTCCAATGTGTACCCACACAACATAGGGTTTATCAAAAGATAAATAATATAGCGCAATTTGAAAAGCATTCACTCCTTCTTATCTATAGCACTGCCTGTGACTATTCTTAATGGTCTTTTTACGTTATAGTGTCAATTTCTATCGTCCATTAGAGAAAACTCGTAACTACAGATTAACCCTTTTCTAAACAGCAAATTTTAGGGTGGTCTAATTTGAAAACTACTAGTATTTAAGACGACAAATTGAATGTTGACAAATATAGGTTTAATGTTGACAAATATTGGTTAAGTGTGTGATATACCTCAGAAAATATTGAGGCAAAAGGAGAAGGTGCTGGTGATCAGCACTTTCTCCTTTTGTCTCAATGTTTTCCCAAGAAGTTTCTACCATTTGTATTGTTCTAAAATTAGTATTGTTTATGTGCTATGAATATGTTATATTCTAAGCAATAAAGTTGTAAAGTAAAGTAAGTATTAGGGACGTCAACACCAGGTCTTGTTTGGGAAAGGGTTAAAAGGACACCCATTTCCCTTTCATTTTTTACGAGTATATTGTATAATATATTTTGTTGCCAAGATTGGTTATTCCTATGTATTAAAATGCTATCAGTTTTTTTCCCTACTAATGTTGCTGATAAATAAACAAATATTTTCTACGTAAACGGTACAATACCTTTAGATTGTCGAAATTTTCTTTAGAAAATATGCTAATTCAGATAAAGATAAATGATAAAAGTAAATTTATGAAACAACATCTATGGGATGTCTTTTTAATACAAACCGTCGTTGTAAATGCAAAACCTCGTATCTCGTTTTCGAAAAAAAAATTAAAGGGGAAGGAAAAGTGTGATAACTTTTCCCAACAGAAGAGTTTTACTTGAAATATGGACACATTGTTCACAAATAATGTGTCCTTAATAGTGATCAGTAAAAATATCTTAAAACCTGCAAGAATCGTCTTAACTGGGCACTCAAGATTTTACGTTGAAAATTGCGAGAATCGACATACGAGGTTTTGCATTTACACCGGCGAAACAGTAGTTTATTGCAAGGCTTTTAAGAAACGCGACGTTACAATATGCTTTTTTTCTTTTCGTCGTTGAAAATCATTATTTAATTTATTTCCTTCTCTACATGTGTAAATCACGTGGCACAATTTGTTCGATAATTTTAAACATTTCTGTTACTTGTAATTTGAATTCCGTTTTAAGCAGATAAGCTGGAAAAAAGAACCATGCAGGGATTCGCTCGGTGTTGCAGACCTTTAATTTGAGCAGCTTCCATAAAGGAATATTGACGACAAACCAAAATTTTGTTTGATTTTTAGGTCGGGAAATCTCTTCGAGATTTTCCTAACTATAGCTACGCAACGCTTGTAACTTTTTTCTATCTTTTTCTATCTTTGACTCTTATCTGCGGCTTTGTTTTATCTGCAGATACGAGGTTTTCGATATCATCTGGCCGCCGCATAGTCGTTTGTCTGAGTCCGCCGCGAAAAAGTAGACCTACCCTTGAACAATTCAAAATTGCTCAAATAACAAAATCATCGTTAATAGACTTTCATTTCCTAATTGTTTTATCAAAACAGTGCAGCAGTTTGCTCATAAGTGCGAAAACTATCAACCTCTCTTTTTTTGGCGAAAAGGTTGATAATTGATGTGGCAGACTAGAGCAGACGAGAATTTCATCACCAAAACAAATAACTGCGACACAGTTCGTTTAATCGGACATTTCCGTAAAGCACTCGTAGAGACACGGAAAATCTATTTATATCCTGAGTGTAGTCAAGTCCTCCTCCTTGTTCAATCGCTATGCGCATAATTTACAACACATGCATTGTATCGGGTTATAATAACGTGTTAACACTTCGCGGTGTAAAGCTAGTATATTAGGCCAATGCTTTGACCAACCAAAGTGTTACCGTAACGGCGTTGTACGAACTTTTGGCCGTCCTGAGTACCTACAACGTAATTTTCTTGATATATTCATCCTTATTTATCCAGGCTTGGGTTTAACGGGTATTAAGTAATCTTTCTTCGACCTGGGTTTGAGATATAGGCTATTTATGAGTTAATTGTAGGGTTCTGTCTCTGCAGATAAAAGGGGTGATAGAGTTGTCTCTTTCACAAACGACAGAAAGAACAATTCCCAAGTAAAAGCTAATGCGAAAAGCAAAAAGGACATCAAAAATAAAAAGAAAACAAGATCTAGATTTGTGTGCAGAAAATACGAGCTTACTTTTTCAAATTCTGAGTTTAACACACATGTTATTAGAATTGTTGGTCAATGTTTATGGTTTAACCTTTACCATTATTTACAATGTACTATATTGTAAATTCAATGATCTAGATCTAGTCAGTTTTCATGTCACTTTTGTGAACCATGTAACAGTGACAATTCACAATTATTTGTACATAAATTTTACATTTATTCTATCTGAAAGAGCATATTTTCTTATGAAAATTCTGAAAATTTCAAGCCAAAATATTGAACCGTTTACGAGAAATATATATTTTTGTGCTAAAATTAAACAAATTGTTGTGGACAACAGTTAAGATTTATATAGAATTTGTCATTTTGTCTCAACTATAAAGGCATATTTTCGCTTATAAATAACAACTTCAAAAACTGATAGCATTTCTATGCATTAGAATAAACAATCTTTGCATAAGACATACTTTCAAAAAATGAAATAAATGCGAAATGTCACTTTAATTTTAACTTCATTTCTCATTCTGAATTTTGCTCAGAAATTTTCACGTCATAATATTAATATTTTTCATCGTGCAAAGTTTAACCTTTCCTAAACAGTGATATGTAAAAATGCTCTCATGCCCGTAGGAAGCAATTCGATAAAGGGGGAGGGGGCTCAAAACTCTGTCCGGGTTTGTGTCTGAACATTTAGGGACTAAATTGGCTTTTTCTTCAATTTTCTGTGTAAAATGAGGAAAATTCGGTATTTTTGACCAACATTTGGGGCTTATCCCCTCCGTCCCTCCCGTGGCTCTAACCTGTGCCTACGGGACTGCATCAAATCGGAATACTGTTGCTAATGTCAAGTTTGTGTTGATAATTTAGATAAATATTCATGTAAAGTTTAGCCGAAGACTTGTTGAAAGATAGATTGAGACTAAGAAAAAATGTTGGATATCAAAATGTATTCGTTTTGCCACCATGTTTCCTGAAATCTTTTTTATAATGGATATCAAAATGATATAATGATTTACAAACTGTTAACCCAGACAATTCATTAAAACAGTCCATCCGTAATGAGATTCATGTGACGTCGGATCTTTTCTGACAACGCCGTAAACATTTTTAACATACGGTTACCCGTTCAACACGGACACGTTACGACTTAAAAAATTGACACTTTCCATCACCGAATGTTTACGACATCACCGGAAAAAATACGACATCGTGTAATGGATTTGGTTTATTTGGGTTTTATGAAGTTTTCAACTAATAGGGTCATATCGCGGCGGGACGTGTAATGGAGTAGATCTATATTGTTGACAATTACCCTTTCGTCTACTATGATTTCTTCTCTAGAAATTATATCAAATTTTTGCTTATGTAAACTCGGGAATTAGAGTATAAGGGTTAATTTTAATGATAACATCAGATAACAACATTGAGAATCTTTTAAGAATTCAATGTAAATTTAAGAAAATTGACCATATACTGTATTTCGAATCCTATGTTTCCCGACCTTCAGTACTATCAGTACTTTGATTAATAGCTTTTTATCAGGAGACATTTTAAAGATCCACCATATCCAGCACATCGCTGATATTTTACACATTCACTGCTTTAGCCAGAAATACAATTGGTCTCGAATTAACCGATTACCAGACGACTAAATTATGGACTGTTCCAATTTCTAAAATGTTGTAGACGACAATTTCAAGTTAATAAAATTAAAAAATATATTTCATTTTGGAATAAAAAATGCGGAAATTGAAGAAATCGCTTGTTACAAGCAATTTCTTCATTTTCCACAATGTTTTCCCAATAATTTTCTTTTGAGTGAGTCATAAGGCGTCACTGTGTAAAAATTGGTTAATGGATTTATTAATGTATTGCGCCCATCATTAGATGCCAAAGATTTCGTGCAATAGCAATGGATTTTTTTCTGAAAATAGACTAGGAGTACTGTTATGTTTTGATAAACCGTCGGTGTTGTTATAAAATCTCGTAACTACGGCTTGGCTCAAGCCGTAGTTACGAGATTTTATAACAACACATACGGAAATACTATTGTTTGTCCGAAATCACGTCACGGGTAACTGGATAAAATCTTTCCCTATTCCGCCTTCATCTTAGTGGTTTCTGTGAGAACCAGGGGCCGGTTTCATCAAAAACGTCCTAGGACATGACTTAAAAAGTGTCCTGAGACCTTTTGTAGGACGTCCGTAAGTCCGTTTCATCAAAACGTCCTAAGCAGTTCCTACGACTTAAATTTGCGTTTCATCAAAATGTGTCCTACTTTAGTTATGCTCGATCAAAAGGCCCCAGAAAATCACGTGCAGTCCTAATTTTAGCTAAATTTTGTCATTGAAATGTATAGAAACTATTCAAACGTCAAAGAAAAACGAAAATTCAACACTTGGGATTTGAGCACTGTTGGACAAGGGGAAAATCGTTTCTGCTAGCGAAATTATCTTTTTGTGGAAAAAAGATTTAAGGAAGCGTCGTGCAATAATGTAAAAATTAATCCTACTCCCCAAATCAAAATAATTCTGCAAAAAAGTCCATACACTAGGGAAGCCAGAATGGGAAGATATTATGAAAGACCTACTCCCGGACAAAAAAAAGATTTGGAAAATGCTTTTTACTTTTTATGACAGATTTTGTTTTTGTTCAATAAGATTATGCCATTTTTTCTTGTAAATGAATTTAAAGAAAGCAAACAACTTTTTTGTTGTAGTCGCTTTTGATGTTTTAACATCTCTCAGAAAATTTATTAATTCGGTATACATGTACGGCATTTTATTATGCTGAAAGTGGACTCTACAGGGACTAAAATCATAAAATAAACAATATAATCAGTATTTGTTAATGGCTAGATTGATGATGTTGAATATGTTGTCATTGTCAATCCTCAGACAAAAGTCACCCCAAGTCTCTAACGTTCCGTGGGATAATGTAAAGTTCTGCCAATGATAGAACCTGTATACGATTCAAGACAATTTAAGATTGGGTCCATTTGAAAGCTAAAGCAGACGACAAAATGTTAATGAATAATAGTACAGAACATGTATTGATCAAAAAGTGAGAAAGTACAGCAATTTCATTTCCCTCAATGTTATTGAAGTTGTCTTTGAGAGGAATGACACAATTTATTTTTCTAATGAATTTATTGTGGTTTTACGCCGTTTTCAACTGCTTTGGTCACACCGTGGAGACTGGAGCACCTAACCATGGATTCCTTTTATTTCTCATACCAGTACTACCACAACACCCTAACCGAGCCCCCATCTGCTCGCCCACATAGGTTCACGATATCAAACCATTGGTGGGTGAAATTTTGTCAGAGAGGGCATTTGCCGGGGCCGGGTATCGAACTCGTGACATTTCAAGTGAGCGGCAATGTGTAATGAGACACAGGGTTTAAAGGGTAAATAATGGTGTTTTGTTTTGTTCTGTTTTTCTCTCTCTTTTTTTTTTGGGGGGGGGGGTAAATGAAGCGGGTTGAAGATGTTTAAAGCAAATAATTTTGGTTTTAAAAGCTGAGTTATACAAAAACATTTACATGCCACGGAAATTTTGAGTGAAAGCAACTTCTGTTTGTGTCAAATACTTGTATTTCTAACCTGTCTGTTAGTCTGTCCTATACTGATCCAGCTATCATTTTAACTGACCAGTCTGGGATTCTAACTTTTAGCAGTAAGGGCATGTACAGTTTGTACTTGAATTGGAGCATCGTCAAGTGTCAAAGACTTACATAAAAAAGCATCAAGGATCCTTCATTTTCCCTTTTTGTCCTGTTTTCTATCCATGACTGAATGCCCATCATCAGACGTTGAATTACGACTTAACAGAAGTAATATTTTTCATTCATCTAAAAGACAGAAAAAAGACTCGTATTTACGAATAATATTCGTTTTGTATATCGCTTAGAAATGTGTGCCCATGTTCATACTCAGACAAAGTGAGCCTAGTCTCTGACAAAATGGATGCTGATGGAGTTTGGACATAATCATAGTACAAAACATTTTTAAATAAATGAGAAAATGCAGCATTTTCTTCTTTTCTCTCTTTGTTGTTGAAGGTGTTTTTATCTAGAACGTCACAAGGAGGTCTAACTTGACATAACGTTAAAGAGTTGGTGGGTTCGAAGCGGTGTAATAGATGTTTTAATCAAGTGATTTATTTTATTTGCACATGTAGCTGGATATTCACATCCTCGGAAACCCCGCGGTCATAGCTACGCTACATGACCCCTGGGGCACTTGGCCAGTTAAACTTTGAATTAGCCGCCGAAAATCGATACGAAACGTGTGAGCGCAAGACCCAATCAAATAACAGCTCTCATAAGTCAATGCGTTGTCAATTACAACCACGATGGCTGCGCTCATGATAAGTTGTTATTTGTGTGACAACTATATAAGAATTACAGGTCGCTGATATCTTATACGGCTTTAAAATAGAAAGATGGGGAAAGTTATCTAAATGGAAGTCTTTTAAACTCGAAAAAAAAACCCAAATTTTTCGCACGCTAAACGATATTTATCTTCTTTAATGACAACTTCCCCGAAGCGATTTGTCAATCTCCTACGCAGTTATCTACCTTGAATCAGGATTAAATTACGTATCTCTGACGTAATCACTGTTCAGATGTTAGCGATTTGTATCGGCCAGATTGATTGGTCTACACTGTAAAAAAATCCCGTAAAAATTTACGGGAAAAAACCCGGCAGCTGGTTTCCAGGACCGTATCGTAAAATTACGCTCCGCCCATAACCATGTCTTTCCGTAAATCTACAGCATTAACCGTAAATCTACAGTGAGACAGTTACAGCCAAACCGTAACTTTACGGAAATGTCCTGGAAACCAGCTGCCGGGTTATTTCCCGTAAATCTACCATGAGGTACCATTACGGTGATACTGTTCTTGATGTTTCCCTGTAAGAAATTACTGAAAAATGTTTTAAATTAAGCTGGTTTATTGTCCTTTAGAAATGTGCACAAATGAACATGCTGATCTGGGTTAAAATGTTTCACTTTCTGTTGAAAACTGATGGTTCGTTTTGGTTTAATTTCTATGTTTGTTAACAAATCGACATACAGACAAATGCCTCAAACCAAGGCGCACATTGAATAAAACTAGTATTCTGAGCACCTCGAAACTTATACAGATGGCAGTAGGGATGATAATCAAGCTGTCTCTGCAGCAATGGTTTCATCTGCAAAAAAGGTCAACACACAAAAAAACTGTAACAATTCATCAATTATACTGCAGAATAAAGAGTTATCTAATATGCACTTAATTGGATGATAAATAAATCGCGCAACAGTTGCTGTTCTATCCAACTCTCTCTTCCTTACAATCTGTACAAAACAAAAACAACTCCATCTAGTAGAACTGATCAAGGCACGAAATGATGAGTGCCTCTGGAATGGAGCCGAGGTTACGAATGTGTCGTGTCCTGCTCATGTTGACATTCTGACGGCTGATTGGCATGATAAAGTACTAAATGTTGTGTCCAATGTTCCCCTGGCAAAATCGGAAATTTACTCCCTCAATCACACTTTTTATCGCAGGCATATTAAAAGGAAATAGTCTAAACAGTTGCAATCTCTGGCTTGTCATGATGAAGTTAGTTTTAGACCACTGTGTTCTTATTCATCTGATTAAGATTGGACAATGGCATAATCGTCTAGGACTGGAATCGTTTGCTTGGAGCGTCGAGCAATACATACTTCGTACTTCGGCAAATTGTCAGAGCCGTGATGTGTTGTAGTACCTATCTCGTCCAAACATTTTTGTGGCACAGTGGCAGTCATCCATCTGCTGGGACAAAACCTCAAATCCAAGTTCTAGACTCCTGATGTTCTATTCAGTATGAATGATATTCTTTTCCTTTCTAAATGAAATCAAAATCCCTGGCAGTCTATAATATAATTTTCAAGCTACCACTGATAAAATTCAATCTCTTCAGGTAAAGTTCAGCCAAATTGTCAAAGGGTACCGATAAGTGATGTAGGATCTGACTTACAAAGAGGTTGACAACCGATACAGACAGTATGTTATAAAATCTGCATGCACCGGCCGTCAACCAATTCGCGTCAGTTCGTTCATGGCGGGTCTATACTGTAGTTGATCCGTCGCCGGCTGGTGCAAAATTTGCCCTATTTTGTCTTGTTGGTCTATTTCTTTTTTGTCATTGCAATCCTCTTTGTTCTTCCAATATGTTTGTTTGATTTGTTGGTTTTCTACTGAAAATCATACATCTAACTATTCTACCTTATAACCTGTTAAAGTAAATCTACCAACAACAATATTGCAAAATCTAAATTTTCAATAAAAGTACAGTTCTTCTCCTTTTCCTGTAACATTGCTGTTTCAACAGATCTAAATAAAACATGTAACAAAACATGCAAAAGTTTAACTTAATTCCTTAAATTTAGCTAAACATATAAAAACAGAAAAACAAATGGTTATGGAACGAAAAAAAAAAAATTAAATACTGAAAGTTTGGGAAACCCCCGTCTGCATCGGATCCCCCCCCCCCCCCCACTCCCTCTGGATCCGCCACTGGAGTGTTGGAAAGTACAAATAGGGGTCATTTCCTAGAATTACAATGACATTCTGCATGAAAATGAAATAATCAGGCTTCAGAGGGGGGTTTGTAGATCTGTTTGTGATACAATGTAAAAGATGGTGGGTGGGGTAGTGTTCAGAAACACATGACCGACAGGTAAATATTGCTTCTTATTTCAGAAAATGCAAAAGCCAAGCATTATATCTAGAACAAAAATGCTAATACCGGTTGTATAATGTCAAAAATAGGCCGAAATAGAACAAGGACGAGGCAAAAACGGACTCTTTCAATGGGAAAAATACCTGTCTGCTTGCAGCAAAATGTTCACGCTTCAAATTTACTACCCACAATGCAACACGTTTTACCCATAATGCAACAGATTTTACGGTTCGTCCAGTGATTTTTCGCTACGGCTCAATACCGTTACAAATGCACCGTAAAAGTGATAAAAAAATTACGGTATTTTTTTACAGTGTACTCGCCCATCATGAAATGATGATGGAACCAATGAAACGGCGGCATTTGGGAGCGGCCAATTCAAAGTCTTTCTGGCCAAATGTCCCAGGGGTCATGTAGCGTAGCTATGACCGCGGGGTTTCCGAGGATGGGATATTCACATGTCTTGTATATGTCCATGTCGTTTCAGTCTTTGACCATCAGCCTCCGATTCCAAAAGTAAAGCTGTTGCCAGTCATCAATTTTAGACCATTTAAGACAAAATTTAAGTCAAAAGTCGGATTAAAGTCACCAAAATATTGGTCTTAAATTTAAGTCAAAAAGTAGGAACTTTCTAAGTCTTGAGACATTGATGAAACGCGACTTACGACTTAAATGTATTTAAGTCAAAAATACGACTTAAATGGTTTGATGAAACAGGCCCCTGATCCATTTATTACAAGTAATCGGTGTAACCCATCATTGGTTAAAGATATTGAATCTTTTATGGTAATGATTTTGTGCAACTGTTGTTATCTTTGTGTCACATGATGCTCCTCATTTAGCTGTTATAATAATCGCTGCTTTTCAACGAAAACTTCGTATCTGCAGCTTGTTTTAAGCTGCAGATACGAGGATTTCGTAGAAAAGCAACGTGTTGCAGTTGTAGCTGCTACTTGCTGTTGCTGTTGTCTTTATTGTACAGGGAAATACTTTAGTGCCATGTCTAGTTTATCAATGAGAGGCGCCATTATTCTGTGCTTCTTGTGGAACCGTTTGTTCAAGTCTGTAGAAACTACATGAGAGAGAATTGACCGAGTTGTTCCGAATGTCCCATATTTCATAAACTGCGGTGTTCCGAAAGCTCCATACTTTATACAAATGACGTCATGATGACGTCATTTGAATAAAGGATATAGCATTCGGAACAACTTGGTTCGAATCACGGTTTTAACGTACACAACCCATCATTAGCACAAAAGAGCAAGGAATCCTAAACTGTGTTATATTTCCATTCCAAATACAAACATAAGCATTTGGAACAGTTTATAATTTTGAATTAATGCATAATTATGGAAATATTTGATAAAAAGGTTATGAATTACCTCCCTTGCATATGAATATAGAGTAAAAAGATATTTGTTAATTATTTTCTTCTTGAAGCATAATCTTGAAATCCAGCACGGTGAATCAACTTATTTGAAGTATATTTACAAGAGCGTGTAATTTGATTCTTGTCCCATGGCTAGAAAGTGGAGTTTTTAATGATGGCTCTATCTGAAATATCTTAAGAAATCTTTAAAAATCTCGCTTTGTACGGAACAAACATCTAGTCTTTTACTTCAGATATTACGTGTTTGCACTCGCACTCGCAGGAGAACGCAACTATTAACAGCACAGTCCAAGTTATGTTGTCTTTCTTGTGCGTGATGTTATTGTTATTATTGTTGTTGTTGTTGCTGTTGTTGTTGTCTTTATTTTGCTGGGAAGTACTTTAGTACCATGTCTAGTTTTTCTTCTGATACCAGTCGTTTACACCTGAAACGATAGAGCACGGTGGGGAATCACCTGACAGAGCAATTTCAGAAAATATGTCAATAAATATATTATTACGTTACCGATTTAATTCGGTTTGAAGCAGAGAAGTTGTTCATATATCAACATAATTATTGAAAATTATCAAAAATATTGTGTAAAGTGATTCCCTACCGTATAAATCGTCAGTTGGGGATCAAACCACGTTACTGCAGCTGAAAACGTTGCAGTTACGAGGTTTTGGTCTCCGACCAATGGCAATGAATTTTGTGCTAAAAATAGACTTGGTTTAATGTTATGTTTTGATAAATCACCAATGTTGTTATAAAATCTCGTAACTACGGCTTGAATCAAGCCGTAGTTACGAATTTTTATAACAGCAACTACGGAAATACTATTGTTTGTCCAAAACTGCGTCACTGTTTGCTTGATAAAATTGGTCCCTATTAAGTTTTCATTTACACTTTTACCAAACGCCGAAAATAAGGTTTCTCGAACTTAAAAACTGCTGTAGATGACAAAATGGATTTCAATAAACTTTGAACTTTATTTATTGGCAAAATTTATTGCCTTTGGTATAACAAATAAGTAAATATGGCAAAAGATATTTACATTTATAGTGTAACGATACAATACATTCTATGTTTATCAAAAATACTTCTTATTTGGATATAAGATCGAGATCTATAAGGAGATCTATTTGGAAGAAGAATTATCTAATGTTTTTATGTCGGAGTATAATCGATTCACTATTAAACGAGAATGATTACCGTTGAAATGGTTTATCAAAACAACCAAAAATTTTCTCGTTTATAAACTGAAAACGATAATTTTTACACTGACCCGGGCGAGTCGATGTCAAGTACGGGAATCCATGTAAATTATCCGATATGGGTGATTGATTTAATGTTGATTAGGTATATAAATACTTTTTGTCACGCATATATCAAAGTCAAGGTGGTCAAATGGTAACGGTCGAAGATTCTGAACATAAGTTGCCTTTTGGTATGGGTTCGAAACTCACAATCGCCTCTGATTAAATTTGTTTTTCATTTCTAATTCTTTTTTTAGTGCACCAAGTATTTTTTTTTAATTTTTTACATTTTGCTCGACGGACATATTATGCGAATATAGGCACTATATGTTTAATTGTAAACGGTCTTCAAACAAAAATCACAAATCATATATTTTTAACATGTCAACAAATATTTAGAGAAAAATAAATAACATGCAAACAAAAAAGATCTGGATTATGAATAATTATTTGCCATTTAATTTTGCCAGAAATATTTTACTTTGACATTTCACGCAGAAAACTTGAAGAGAAAAGCTTGAAAAAGTGAGCATTTTTATTTCCTCAAAGATTTCTCTATTTCTTTTTAAATTTCAAAAGCGCGTTTCTTGTATCGCCATAAAAAAAATCGGAATAATTACATACCGGTAGCTGATGTCTGTAAATGGATTAAACTGCACACATTAAACAAAAGGATAATGATAAAAAAAAAAAAAAATACATGAAAATCCTTGAAAAATAAAAATTGTGCCTGTTTTGTAGTAGCCTAGATTCGAACTTGGTCCGTTCGAGTAGAAGTCCCACGTCTTTCCACTGCGCTATCACAGACATGCAAATCGACGTTTGTATAAACAAATAATTTCTAAAATCGAAATTTGTGAACTGTTTTCAATAACAATGGACAGGCCAATGTAAATAAACAAATGATCAAATTATCGTGCGGCCTTTATATTATATAATAGATTCACTATTAAACGAGAATTTTTACAGTTGAATTGCTTTATCAACACAACTGAAATTATTCTCGTTTAATAGCGAATCTATTATAACTTTGAACGTATTATAACTGCTCTGTTTTTCATCGCGCTGTGTACACGGTGGAGATTGTACATCATGGGATGGATAACGAATACAGAAAAAATAATCTCGATTCTGGTATGATTTTTTGCAATAACTTCCTTATTTGTGCGTCAATGTTCAAAAGGTTTGTTGCATGTACCCCGCCTTACCGAGCTCTTTCATCGGATGCATGAAATATTAGATAACTCATGGTACTTTTTTGTCCCAACCGACCAGAAAGCGAAATGGTAACGACTGCGGCCAATTTAACCACGCTTTAGGCAAGAATTTGTGCAATAACTTTCTTATTCCTGCGTCAATTTTCATGCGGTTTATTGTGTGTACTCCGCCTTACTGAGCCTTTTTTCCAGATGTATTACTTATCTGGAAACTCATTTTACTTTTCTCAAAAATCGGTCCCAACAGACTGAAAAAATGACCTGGATTTTTTGTCGTTTTTCTGGTCGGTTGGGATCAATTTTTGGACAAAGTACAAAGATTCTACAAACAAGTCATATATCTGAGGAAAGAGTCCAGTAATGCAGGGTACATACAATAAACCGCTTGAAAATTGACGCAGAAATAAGAAAATTATTGCACAATTTCTTACCTGAAGCGAGGAAAATTTGTCCGTATTCGTTATCCATCCCATCATGCACAATCTCCAACGTGGTGTATAAATCGTAAAATAATACGAGTTTTCGTTCATTATGCGTACTCATTATATAGCATTTAACTTATTTATAGTTGGATATGCGCCTCTTCAACTTGAGGAATCACGTGGCATAATATTTCTGATATTTCTTTCAATTATTATATTAATATATGACCGATCTGAAATAAAGGTTTAAGGCGGAGAATACATGCAATTGCATGGGATATGCTAAATGCAAAGGATCTTAGAATATTCTGCCGATAGGAATGTTATGATGTTAGATGACCAACCAAAATGTTGGTTGTTTAATGTTTTTTAATAAATTGTTTTATCCGCTGATTTACCTTTCAAGTCCATTTAATTTCAGGCATAAACCACAATTACAGCTTCATAACGAATTAAAATCGGTCACGTATACGCAGAATTATTGAAGATTTTTTCTGCAGTTGTTGGTGTGTCACGTTTTCCATGCTTTGTAATAATTATAATAGATGCAACATTAAGGTAGAATACCCGTAATGTGGCCATTCTCAGATTAATAAAACATCTTTTTTTCGAGCGAAATTGTTATGTATCCGAATCTATTCGGATGCGACCGTAAACATTCGGCGATGGAAAGTTCCACCGCCGAATGTTTTCGACGTCGGCCGAATAATTCCGACGTTTTGCGAATCTCATTAGGGGTAGACTACCTTAAACGAGATTGATAACAGTTGTTTGGGGTTATCTAAACCTTTGCAATCATTCTCGTTTAACTTTGAACCTGTTATATAGCTCGCGATTAATGACCTGGCAGAGCACCCAAATCTAATAGCTAAGGATGCTTTGCCAGGTTATTAATCGTGAGCTATACCATACCCGCACTTGTTATCATTAGTTCTAACACAATAGCCATCTTCCCAATCATGTGTGATGCAATATCCGCCATTACAATTAAAGAGATAACAGATCATCGGGACTTTCAGTTTGATGACGTCACTCATTGCACCATTCAGAGGCCCCAGGCGATTATAAAAACAGCGAAAACGTGTTTGCAGTCCATTCTACGAATGTAAGCTGGAAAAGTAGAACATAACGTCGGTGGGAAGTCAAAACCTCGTAACTACAGCTTATTCGGTTATAAAAGTAGAGTTGTATATAAACACTAAAAACCAAATACATAGTTTTAACATTTACCAAACCATTTTTCGTAAGCTATACGAGCGAATTAATGTCCTAATTATTTTATTCCCAAAAAAGGAAGTGTTTGTGTTAGGCAATTTATCAACAACAAGGAGTAAAGTGTTTGTATACAACTCTACCTTTATAGCCGATGGGTTATAGCACAAAACAAACGAAGTATAAACTGAAAACGATAATTTTCACACCCTATTACCGGCTATCACTACAGCAGTTGCTAACCTTGGGCAGTATCATCTATAAATAGCGGGTGTACTGGGTAGGTCATAGTTTTTCCATCTTTGCTTTTGTGTTAAAGCCTTTCTCAGCTATATTTGTAGTGCACTTGGCTGGCCATACATTTGAGCACCTACATGATAAATATTAGCCCAAAGAATCACTTAACAACAAAATTATTAAGCGACAAAGTCGTAACTTCACAATTTTTTACGTAAAATCCAACTTTCAGTCCATATAATGAAAAAATGATAAGACGATCATTAGAATTAATATAACTATTAAAATAGTCAATCAATTTTCTTACACTGTGTAAATTTAGAGAACTGTCTGAATTGAATTAACTTCAGACTGACCGATTAAAACTAAACACTGATGCCGATTTGGCTATCACGAACAGCATATTGAAAATTTGAATGGCAAACCCGGACATAAGTTGATGGCAACACAGAACAATATGTCTTGTTGGAAAAGCGGCATCTCTTTCAACAAGAAGTTGTCTGAAAGGAGCATAAATAATGAATTAACACCATTTCTTGATAGACTAGCCAATTTCTGAATTATAGACATAGAAATCATCTAGATATGGTTGAAGCTGAGTAACACAAAATTGAAGGACGTATGCAACCATTAGTTGAAGATGATAGTTTGTCGGTTAAGGTATACATCCCATCATTAAAAACACCACTTTCTAGCCGTACGAAATGTATTAACTTACACACATTTGTACATACACTTCTTATAAGTTGATTCAACGTGCCGGATTTCAAGATTATGCTTCAAAAGGAAAATGATTTACAAATACTACTTTACTCTATATTCATATGCAGCGGAGGTAATTTTGAACATTTCTGTCAAATATTTCCGTAATTATGCATTGATTCAAAATTCTAAACCGTTCAAAATGGTTATGTTTAGAATGGAAATGTAACACAGTTTAGGAATTACTGGCACTTATCAAATTCTCCTCTGGCTCTTTAGTGCTAATGATGGGTTGCAAACCTTAAAAAAACTACACATACTTTACAGCGAAAATTGTGGATTTTACATCATGTCGTCGCTGTTTCAGGCACACAATATGACTGTAATATTTTTAATGGGGTTAAATTTCATTTAGTCAGACTTAACTAAATAGATGGAACCCACGCAAATATATGTATATGAATCCTGTTATTTCAAAGTCGGTCAATGAATCTTCAAACATTTCGATCGAATGTTTTGCGCGGTGCAAATTTGTATTTTTCATTGCGAAACGATTTGGTTTATTGGGGTTTTACGCCGTTTTCAACTGCCATAGTTATACCGCGGCACCTTGAGCGCCTAACCATGGATTCCTGTTGTTTCTCATACAAGTACTAACACAATAGACTAACCGAGCATCCAGCTGCTCGCCCACATAGGTTAACAATATCAAACCATTGGTGGGTAACATTAGTTAGAAAAGATATTTGCCACGGCCGGGGATCGAACCCGGGTTCTCTCGAATGTGAGACAGATGCGCTGTCAATGTTCAGCGTTTTGGCCTCATTGCGAAACGAAGAAGAGATATCGGTGATAACGGATTATCAAGCAAGAATCTGTTGATATCGATAAAACATCATGATTGTCTACATAAAGCACATGATTGCAACTAGCCTAGGTAAGTGAATACAGAAACTAGTGAAGGATCAAAGATCAGTCAGCTAGGTAAGGATCTCTATGGATAAGGCGAGAAATCTCCCTAAACGTCTGAAATGGAAAACTCAATTTTCAAAACATGAAAATTGATAAATATCTCGAGCTGTATTGTTAGATCTATACCTAAATCATATGAAAATTGATTTTGTACAATCAAAACGATCCGACATGTACAGATAACTCCGTAAAAAGAGGCATTTTTTTTGGAAATGGTTAAAAATGTTTATTTCTTTATTCTGTGTTATGTTTCACCTTGCATGGTGAAGTAAAGCCGAGTGGTCATTCGACAAATAGACCTCTCAACAAGAGGGCCATGATGGCCCTAGATCGCTCAATTGAAATTTCTTGCCTTGCTGAAATAAACATTTTGACATGTATTGCAGCAAATTAAGAATTTTGCAATAAAGCCCATTTTCCTTAGTTTTTCAAAAGAATGAAACATAATTCAGCCTTTTTAAAAGTGTTTGCTCTTTTGCCCTTTTTCTGATGCCGCTGCACGTAGAGCTTTGGTATTAATCAAATTCTTATAACAACTTTGAAAGCCCTTCACCCAAAGATCATTCATATGAAGTTTTAAGAATATTGGCCAACTACATGTAGTAAGCCAGAAGATTTTTAAAAGATTTGGCTATTTTCCCCTTTTCTCATGCTGCGGCAGTCAAAGGCTTTGATGGATTCAAAGTCTCTCAAAAACTCAAAAACTTTGAAAGCCCTTCACCCAAGGATCATTCATGGGAAGTTTCAAGAATATTGGCCTACTAGTTGAAGGGAGAAGATTTGGCTATTTTCCCCTTTTCTCATGCCACAGCACCCAAAGCCTTTAATGGAATCAAATTCTTTTAACAACTTTGAAAGCCCTCCAGCCAAGGATCATTCATGTTAAGTTACAAGAATATTGGCCTACTAATTAGGCAGAAGAAGATTTTTAAAATATTTGGCTATTTTCCCCTTTTCTTATACCACGGCAGCCGGAGTCTTTGATGGAATCAAATTCTTTAACAACTTTGAAAGCCTTTACCCAAGGATCATTCATGTGAAGTTTCAAGAATATTGGCTGGCTAATTAGGCAGAAGAAGATTTTTAAAATATTTGGCTATTTTCCCCTTTTCTCATGCCGCGGCAGCCAAAGTCTTTGATGGAATCAAATTCTTTTAACAACTTTAAAAGCCCTTCACTCAAGGATCATTCATGTGAAGTTTCAAGAATATTGGCCAACTGGTTAGGCAGAAGAAGATTTTTTAAAGAGGTGGCTATTTTCCGCTTTTCTCATGCCGCGGCAGCCAGAGTCTTTGATGGAATAAAATTCTTTTAACAACTTTGAAAGCCCTTCACCCAAGGATCATTCCTGCCAAGTTTCAGGAAGATTGGTCCTCTGGTTTGGGAGGAGAAGAAATTGTGGACGGCCGGCCGGCCGGACGGAAGGACGGACGACGGACAACGACCGATCACAATACCTCACCTTGAGCACTTTGTGCTCAGGTGAGCTAATAAAAGTACCCAGCCTCCAGCTGCGCTCTCACATAGATGATTCACACCCATTGGTGAGAGACAAATGACTTTTGTCAAATGTAAGAATGGATACTGGTCGGCCTGGGTTCGAACTCGCGACCCCTGGATTGACAGACTCTGACGTTAACTGGACTCGGCTTAAACAGATACATGTTGCAGCAAATACTCTTTATAGAAGATGAACGTCAAATACTCCTACCACTTTCAAAAATTTGATGTAGTTGCGTTTTAAAACTGTTGACAGAAAATTACCGTTCTATTTTGGTGTCATTGTTATATATCAAACGAAAGATAATGGAAAACGGCACACATTTTTGTGATTATTTTTTGTTTTTGTGTAAATGGCACACTGAATACAGCGACAGGAAAGAAATGAAACGTTTAAAATTTCGATGTCCCGCGTAACAAATTGTTCAACTCCTAGCTGGTTTTTAGCAAACCGCACGGAATCTCGGACAAACAAAAGAGCTTTGTCCGTATGATTCTAAAACCACACAACTGCAGCTTGAATGAAGCCGTGGTTACGAGATTTTTAACAGCTAAAACCGCTTGGACCATTCTATTTATAGCGTAAGATTTAACCCGATTAACCATAAGATTCCATTTCCTATATTATCAATAACAATGAACTCTGTGCTAAAAGTACACTAGATTTACCGTTTTAAGTATTGACAAACCGTCAGTGTAGGCCTAGTTATAAAGTCTCGCAACTATGGCTACATACGAGATTTTATAACAACACATATGATGCACTATTGTTTCACCAAAATTGCGCCACGGTTAACTGGATAAAAACATTCTCCATTTATCTGATTTAAATATCAAATAAATAACAACGACATCGCTGTATTGTCCACCCAAATTAACCCGGGACAACTTAATTTTCGTGTGCAAAGTCCGTTAGTCAAGTGCCTTAACCTTAACAAGTGGGGTCATTACATATGCAGATGTCTCGGGTTAATCTTACTGGACAATATAAATGACCATTCTGATATTTGGCTAGTATAATTACCCGGTCAAGGTCAGTAATTATCCTCCAAATAGTGTTCATAATTAAAACTCTTATTAAATTCCCCTGCAAATAATCGAGTTCATAAGCAATAATTAGATAAAGCGGAAACTCACAATTTTAAAACTTAAGTTTATATTGCTATAATAGACGAATAACGCAATGGTATTTTTGAGCATAGGATCTAATGTTGAAGGTATTTTTTTTAAGTTAGTCTGTGCCCGATTTAATAAATGCCGGCTAGAGTTAACCAAATGGCCAAGTATCTGTTTCGGTTATTTTTCGATTATTCACATCGGAAAATTTGAACAAATCAGTGAAATATTTTGTTTGTGCTAAACAGCGTTGATACAATCGGGTCTATGATTTGATTTCATGATATGTAACGCCGTTTTAAACCGCTATGGCCATATTGCAGTGGCTGGAGCACCTAACCGTGGATTCCTGGGAAGTTCTTGCTTCATATATAGCTTATTCTTATCTGATGCTCTTTTATCAAACAAAAGTACCAGCATTCATGTATTGTTATAATTATCATCAGCAAATTTTAAATATTTCACACCATGATCACTTGGATAATGAAAAAGAATTGTACATAGACAAGCAAAAATAGTATCATTTATGCTGTCTGTGATTGCCTATTTCAAGTACGAATCTCCTGTCGGTGATCCCCCTACGTGCTGTTCGTGATTGCATAAATTTGTAGCTCACCAAACTTTGTTTGACTATAACGACATAACGGAATAGTTGATTGTCTTCACAAGCAATTAGTTGGTAGATAATATACTAGATATCCATTTTGTAATAAAATTTGTAACATTTGCTTCAGTGTTTTTTCTGCTATTTGCATGGAAAGATGAATTTTATATGCAAATATGTGAAGTTTTGACTTTGTTAGTGAATTATTTTTTTGTTTGAGGACTCTCTGTGCTAATATTTGACATGTAGGTGCTCAAATGTATGGCAAGCCAAGGGCACTACAAATTATAGCTGAGAAACGCCTTTACACAAAACAAATATGGAAAAAGTATGACCTACCCAGTTCACGCGCTATTTATAGATGATACTGCCCAAGGTTAGCAACTGCTGTAGTGATAGCCGGTAATAGGGTGTGATTTTTACAGTGACTCGGGTGAGTCGAAGTCAAGTACGGGAATCCAGGTAAATTATCCGATATGGTTGATTGATTTAGTGTTGACTAGGTATAAAAATACTTTTTGTCACATACATTTTAAAGTCAAAGTGGTCAAATGGTAACGGTCGAAGACTCCAAATTGAAGTTGTCTTTTAGTATGGGTTCGAAACTCAGAGTCGCTTCTGATTTTATTTGTTTTTCATTTCTATTTCTTTTTATTCACCAAGTGTTTTTTAATTTTTCATTATCCTCGACGGACATAATATGCGAATATAGGCATGTGTTTTATTGTAAACGGTCTTCCAACAAAAATCACAAATCATATATTTTTTAACATATCAACAAATAATTAGAGAAAGATGAATAAAATGCAAACAAAAAAGATCTGGATTATGAAAATGTGCCATTTAATTTTGCCAACAATATTTGACTTTGGCATTTCATGTTGGAAACATCCAGAGAAAAGCATGAAAAAGTGAGCAATTTTATTTCCTCAAAGATTTCTCTTTTTTTCTTTTTAAATTTAAAAAGCGCGTTTCTTGTGTCGCCTTAAAAAATTGGGAATATAGATCTACATACCGGTAATTGATGTCTGTGAATGGATTAAATTGCAAACATTAAACAAAGGAACAAAAAAATGAAAAACCCTGAAAAATAAAAATTGTGCCTGCTTGTAGAATCGAACTTGGTCCGTTCGAGTAGAAGTCCTACGTCTTTCCACTGCGCCATCACAGACTTGCACATCAATGTTTGTTAAAAACAAATACTTTCTAAAATCAAAATCTGTGAACTGTTTTCAATAACAATGGACAGGTCAATGTAAATAAACAAATTATCAAATTATTGTTATAGACGGCGAGATTTGACCCGGCAGAGCAGACCAAGCGGAAAGGTCAACAGACTTATCGTCCAGGGGTGATAGGTATGCCGGAACCCCTCGTGATTTGCCGAACACTTCGCATTCCTCGCTATTTACAGCTAATAATCATATTATTCAACGACTTAACAGTATTTGCACGTGCATATATTTGTCGCGTCGTCTTAAAATGGAAATTGGTGAACTGAATATGCAAAAATGCCGATCCTGGTCAGCCTGTGCAATCTTTATGGTATGGCTAGGACGTGAATTGTATTTAAATTATTTTCATTTTTTGGAGAATACGCCTATTTTAATGAATAGCTTTACTGAAAATTTCGATCCAAATTGACCACATTAGCTTAACATTTTTTATTTGGCTAGATTAGATAAAATCTTATTTTCACATGACGGCACAATGTTGTATAACGGATACAGTGCACGCTTTTACGTGAATTAACGACGGACCATTCCCATCTAAACTGGACAATAAACTTTTCCACTTTTCTGTACAGTTAAGGTCACTCTGCCGGGTCAATTATTTTCCTCTATAAACCGAAGTGACCGTGCGCTGTGAATATTTATAAACAAACGTAATCGTCTGCAATATTGATAATAATGAGCGCAAGTTTATTGTTAAACCGAAGTGACCGTGCGCTATGAATATTTATAAACAAACGTAATCGTCTGCAATATTGACAATAATGAGCGCAAGGTTACTTCGGTTCAATAATACTTCGGTTAAACAATATCGTGCGGCCTTTATATAATGTAAATGTTTCAACGTGAAATTAAACTTTGCCCTTTGTCCCAAATGTCTATACACAAAACAGCTTTGTCATTTAAAAAATGACTGTCGTTAAAATAATTTTTCTCGAAATTTGGCCTTTCTGCCCACCCTCGGGGCAAAACGCCTTTGGGGGTGGGGCATGAAGAATGAATGAAATAAAAAAAAATATTTTGAAAATATCTGGGGGAAAATAGGAATATAATAAGTTTGTAATGAATGGGGGAATGGCACTTAAAATCATGCAAATTTTACGAGAACTTCGTACAAAATAAATATGTATTATGAAAATATGGCCTTTAAATTGCATCTATGCCAAATCTTAGCTTTCTATCTTGTGTATTGGCTAGGATGTCGACGGATTTAAAACCCTATATGTTCCATAATGGTAAATATTATCCCCGGGACAAAAAATCATGGGGTTTTAAATCCGTCGACATCTACGCCAATACACAAGGTAGAAAGCTAAGATTTGGCATATATGCAATTTAAGGACCATATTTTAATAATATATATTTATTTTTTTGTACGAAGTTCTCGGAAAATTTGCAAGATGTTAAGTGTTATTCCCCCTTTAATATTCTAGGAAAAATATATTTTGGATGGGTTTTATCATATTTTCAACAATTTTTATCAAGCGTAAAGGCTAGATTTGGGCATAATTTACTTGTCTATAAAAATGGTTACGTGTTACTGTCCTTTGTCTGTAGCATCTTCATATCAGTCAAATTAAAACATACTGATGTTGTGTTCTTTATAAGGCCCCTTTAAAGTAGATTAAATGATCTTATTGTCTCATTTTAACATAAAATCGACGTTTCATGGGCGTTTTGCCCCACATGGATCCATCAGGTGACATAAAAGTTCGATATATTCGCGAAAAGTCGGTCTTTTTTGCCAGTTTTTTCTTTTGTAGACAACGAAATGTAAATGGATTTCGTCATATGTACCAACCTTAGTCATTCTTTGAGTTTAAAGGAAAATTTTAGTACTTCTGAATACCTACTTATCCATACAAGGGGCAAAACGCCCACTATTTAGCCCTTGGAAGGGGCAAAACGCCCAGTCTGGGCGTTTTGCCCCAAAGCAGCATAGGCGTTTTGCCCCAAAGGGGGTGGGTGATTTAATTTGGCCAGAGAAAAAAAATGTGTTGATATTTTTTTCTTTTTATCTTTTTGTGTAGGCGACCAATTGGACATATAAATGTAAAATGCATTTTGGTTAATTGAATACTCGGACTGAAATAAGATACACAAGAAAACCCATTACCCAAATATTAGATCAAACATATGCAAAATAAACAATTATTCGCATACTGAATGACGTTTAGATGTAAAAAATTTCATGGGCATCTTTCTAAAAGAATACTTCAAGTGTAAAATCAAGACAAATATCAATTGACATAATGAGTAACGAAACAATAGGGGTGGGCGTTTGGCCCCACCTTGGCGTTTTGCCCCTCCTTACCCTAATATTGACAATTCTTCAATATTGCCCATTCGCGGTCAATATTATTGTCAATACCAAATATTGACAATAATATTGTCAATAATATTGATCCAATTATATACAGTCGGCACTCATTATCTCGACATCGGATAAGTCGAAATTCCGCTTAAGTCAAAGTGAAAGGTATGTCCCATCCTCAACATATGGAAATCAAAATGAATTCCGAAACAAATACAGCTATTGAAATTTAGTAGGAAAAGGATAGAAACTGCTCGTTTCGAGCAATTTCTTTCCTTTTCCTACTTATTTTAATCATGGACACATTTGATGCCCATCAAAAATGGTTAGATGTCGTTTTTATCGAAAATGATAAAAATCGGATTAGTCGAACTCTGGATATGTCTAGGTATTTTGACGTCCCCTCTGACTTCGACACAACGAGTGTCGACTGTATTTACGAAATATCATATCAATTTGTCAATTGTCTAAATGAGTAGACCATTTCTGTCTAGTGAACCATTAATTCCTTATGAACAAAGTTTGTATGTTTTGGTAACTATCCGCATTATTCAATTCTAAAAAAAGTTTAGGGGAAATTTCGGTATTCGATAGAAAGTGAAAAACTTGACAATTCGTGAATTTAGCAGACCGGACGAGTAGCAGAGTGGGGTTGGCACAGTACCAGACTTAGTGATTTCATTTCATAATAAATATTATCACGAATTACGTACGCTTTGAGGAAAGAATGCTTTTTAAAATTGTTTAAGGAAACACAATTCTTTAACCTTTTCCAAATTAAGGCCTGGTTTTGGCGTCTTTAATACAAATGGTTTGGGAAAACATTGAGGCTAAAGAAGAAAATGCTGATGATCAGCATTTTCTGCTTTTGTCTCAATGTTTTTCATGCTATATTGCACACAAATGCATTTTTATCTACATCTATTTTGTGGTCCACAGTAGCTATTCATTAAGACAATCTTAATATTTTTGGTGTTTAGGAAGGGTTAAACATGAAAAAAACAACCACCTTATTTCTAGTCTGTTACTCGGATGGCAGCGTGAAATTGACAGAATGACAGCGTTGAACATTAACTGATTGTTGTTCATGAAACGACTTTCTTGGCAGAAAAAAAACTTTTTAACATTGCTTTATCGGAAAAATATCACAACAACGCAAAAACGCATGTTATCGTCAATCGCCTGCCACTCAGATACTTCGCTGGCAGCGTGAATTTGACAAAATAGAATTATACGTGTCCTAACTGCTTATCTTTCAAACAATAACCTTCTTGGCAAAACACGGATGCTAAATACTCTCAATGTATGTGTTGTATAATACATAAATTTTTGTATAAAAGTTCGAAATCGATTATATTGTGTTTATTTTTATTTGTGTTGTTCGTTTGTTATTTTATTCGTTTGATTATTTATACCTTTGAATATTGTATTTGATATGCATGTATGGATGAGAAACCTTTTGTTTAAATCCGAAAATAAAATCATGCCTAAGTCTATGTCTTAAAACACGAATAAACAATCATTATGATTTTTCCGCATCATAATTATTCTTTGTATTCGTCAGGATTATGTAAATTCGTACCTTTAGATACAATTTATTCATCCAAATAAACTTGCCTGGTTTTTGTACTAGCTCGGCTTATTCCAGCGAGTCACAAGTGTTTTATGTATTAACCCATATATGCCTGAATTTTTTATTTTGGTAAAATTGAATTTTTCATAAAGAAAATTAATATACTATATAACTTTGAACATTTTTGAACTTGCACAGTACTTTATTCGGCTAAAATCATGCGATTTTTATCTGTCCTGAAAACAGGGCTATAGGCGCTAAAGTGATCAAATTTTCAAAATAAACCCCTATGCACTAAATGGTTACAGACAGATATGAACCAATTTTCTTCTCCCCAAATGTATCTGAAACATTTTAGCAAATCCCTATGAATAGGGGTCTTTGTACATATTTGATCCAAAGAGATTTTACAAATGCTCTAAGCACCGTTTTCTTAGAGCATGTCCAATATTGTTACTCTGTTTCTGCTAAAGCTATATGAATTGTCGGGTTTTTTTCGAAAACCTAGGACATTACTACAGCTTGTTTTAAGCTGCAGTTAGAAGGCTTTTGAAGAAGAGTCTGATAGATCTATTCTTTTTTATCCTGTTATCAAAACTACACAGCACAATAGTTTTCTCAAACTGTTATATTGCTAGAATATTTTCTACGAAGTCCCAAAGAATATCCAGTAAAATTTGGTTTCAATGCCTTCTATATGATGCACATTGTTCTTGTTAAGTTAGTGATATATCATAAGTTCTTGTGATTGCATCTAATATCTTATGGAACGTTTTGGATCAGTAACATGACCCCATGCTGCGAGTGTCCGTGCTAGAGGCACTTCAACAATCATGTCTAATCAACCCAAGAAGTTTGTCCATTGGGCTCAATAAAGGTAGGTTCACACTAACGAATTTTCCTTACGAATCCTTACGAATTGGACATTCGTAGGCCATCCGTGAACATTCGTAAACAATACGCTGGCATCCGTAAATAACTCGTAAGTATAAAATGCTTTATTTCTCAAAGCCAGCTGCTTGATGATGATATGGAGATTATATCTTATCATTTACAATCAAAAAAATAATAGACATAGTTAAGAAATCGTGCATATTCATAGATTTCCTTTCCAGTGGCCCATTCGGAAAGTCATATCGTATATAACCGCAAGTATTCGTAAACAACTCTTATGCATTCGTAAACAACTCGCAATGAATCGGGGATATTCTTAATGATTCGTGCTCATACGGGGACATTTTTTGACATGTCGAAAATTTTCTCACGAATGTCCACGGATTAAATGTTCCGTTATTCAACCGTAAATGACTCTTAGTTAATCGCAAATTACCTGTAAGTGATTCACGAATATAATACGGCAAGTTTACGAATATAAACGAGCCGGGATGTTTAAAAAAGAGCAATTATGATATGAGATTCCGAGAATGATACTAAAACAGACCAAGCTCCACAAAGGGCCTGATGAGGGTTATTTTTGATGGAGAAGCTGCGACAGGACAGTGTGGGTCCTGGTCAGACCTTGTGAATATACAGAAGCTTAAGATGATAAATATTTCTTACATTATTAAGTATACTTTTTCGAAATCATTGCTCATATACTATAAATGGACATCGAGGCGTGAGCCGCGACGAAAGGTTACGGTATATCCTAATACATGTAAATGGGGAGGAGTGCATATTTTCCACTGAATAAAAGCGAACAATGACAGGTATTGTGTGCTATCCACGATGCCGTGTGAGTTCAGTAGCTGTATCCAGATACATGTAGTAGGCCTACTTCGTTGATTTATTACAAGGAGACGGGTTCGAGTCACATATCTTTATAACTCGAATCCCTCTTCCCCCGTTAATTTAGATTCGCTGATCTTTGATCATTCACAGGTCGTTGTCTATCTATATACTTCGATTCAAAATTGATGACAAATATAATTTATGATAGAGGAAATACAATTTAATGTTTTGCTAAACGTCAAACGATTCCCAATTGGATTTGCAATAAAATGAGGACTAAGAGCCCTTTTTTCAATGTGTTTATATGCACTGGGATCATCTTCTTTATCCCATCACAAAAATTGACGATAAGTCCTTCAAACGTTATATTCGATGTTCAAGAAAAATTGATTAATTATCCGCGAAAATAAGATTGAAAAAGTAAAAAAAGTAAACGTGCATCGGAGAACAACTGTGAATAAAGCATTCATAAATATATGTCTGGGGTCATAAATGACCCAATACGGTAGTATGAGGGTTATTCCGGTAGAAGCATTTAAGTTTTCTTTCCCATACGACAAGTTTTTTTTTGTTTCGATTTGAAAGGAGTTGCAGACAAAACAATTATTGATGTAAGAAGTGTAAACTTTGTATGTTATTGAATAGAAAATTCTGAGTGAACAGAAAGAATTGCATTGCTGATTGTCAGCAATTTATTCTTTTCTCTCAATATTTCCCAAACAATGGGACGTCAAAATGGGTCTTGTTTGGGAAAGGGTTAATGGTTTTGAAGAAATTGTTGGTACAACCAAAGCTTATTTCGTTCGCAAGTCATATCGTCTTGTCGAATGTCAGATTTTCAAAAAACGGGGTTGTCTTTCTCACAACAACAACAACAATATAATAACAAAGGACTCTTAAACATTCGTAACTAAGTCGGTAATACTCCTATTCGTTCGTAAATAATCCGTAAACAGTCCGTAAAATAGTCGTAGAAATACGTAAATTGTCCGTTAAATTCGCTCAAATCGTAACAATACGTGAACTTATCGGCAATGTGATTACGAATGTTCAATTCGTAAGGAATCGTAAGAAAATTCGTCAATGTGAACCCACCTTAAACTAATTGGAATACATCTACCACTAAATAATATGTGCCTTTCTTCATGGATTGTTGTCACAGAGTCCAGTTTTGAAACTTCTTGACCGGGAAGATTGTGTATTTCAACATTTCCGCCCTCATCCACATTGTCTTCATCTGTAACTGCGTCTGCAGGTGGTGATTCTATATGGTTATCAATCCTTTATAAAACCATTTCGTTGTCTAGCATTGACAGAACATTGACCAAGCAAGATCTTCTTCAAAAAGATACAGACATATGTATAATGTACATATTGGACAACAATGCCTCCCGCACCCATTTAAACCTACAGTCCTGTTTTCAGGACACTTCTAAATTGTCAAAATTGACAAGGAAAAAATTATAAATGATTAGTTTTTAGGATCATATCTAAGAAAGCATTCCTTAAACTACATATTTTATTCATGATGTTCTTTTAAAATATTGCTCGATAAAAAGTTATACAGAAACCTTTGCATTGTTGCCATTATAAGAATAACTTTCGCCAGAAATGCATTCATTTTGTTGCAGCAAATACAGAAATGTGGGAAAGTTATCATTTTAAACCCTCTAATGGGTCCAGTTACATGTTATCTGATGATTTCTAAGATAAAAGTTAGCACTTATCTCTAATTAGTGGAGACAGGTATAGGTATATGGCACTGTCCTGAAAACAGGACTCTCGGCATATATGGGTTAATCATTAAACTGAAATACATTATATATACAAATAACCCTTTCCCAAACTGTAAAATTTCAAGATAACCTCAATTGAAAGCTTTTGAGAACACACTATTGATGTTGATAAAGGTAGAATTTGTGTACGAAATAGTCCAGAAAATAATTAGGCAAAAGGAGAAAAATGATGATTATTAGCATTTTCTCCTTTTGTCTCAATGTTTCACAAGCATTTTCTTATAGGGTTGTCAAAACCAGGTCTTGTTTGTGTCACAGTCTTTGCACATAAACCTTTCAGACTTTCACAAATAGTAACAAATTAGACTTTTCCACTTTAAAGGCTGCTGCATATAGAAGATAAAACGTTGGTAAGGAAAGCAATTCACATACAAAAATATATAAGAAAATAGTGCGACAGAGAATGAAAACACCACTTTCTAGCCATACAAAATGCACCAGATTACACACACTTGTAAATAAACTTCACATAAGTTGATTCACAAGGCCGGATTTCAAGATTATGCTTCAAGAAGAAAATAATTTACAAATTTTATTTTACTTTATATTCATACATGTATGCAAGGGAGGTAATTTTGAACATTTTTGTCTTGATGAGATGATGCCAATGAGTGTTCACAACAAAGGGTTTAATGAAAGGTGAAAACATTATTGAGATATTGCATTTTCTTTTGAAAAGCCTTTAATCCCTCTTATTCCCTCGTATCTATAGTTCTGCTTCTCAAGACCCCTGTTATCTGGCTCGACATAAGCACTGGTGGTGAACTCGGCCAAAGCGAGGGTCGTTTTTTCCCCAATAATGTATTCCGTCGGTGCTGTTTTAAAATCTCGTAACTAAGGCTTCGATAAAGCCGTAGTTACGAGATTTTATAACAACGCCGACGGTTTGTCAATACATAATGGTAAACCCGGCCTCACTGGTGGTGAACTCGGCCAAAGCGTGGGACGTTTTTTCGCGATCATAGTATTCCGTTGGTGTTGTTATAAAATATCGTATTTACGGCTTCGATAAAGCCGTAGTTACGAGATTTTTTTCCAGCCTATTTTAGACCAAATTCATTGCCATTTAAACACAAAATATCTTAGTCTGGCTTACCTGCCCCTAAGACAGCGTTATTGGGTCAGGCACACATCATTCATGGCTGCGCCCACTGGGCTGATATTTTACCAAAGGTAAAGAACAAAGTTCTTTAATTTTGTGAGCAAAGAAGGGTCATTGGAAGAATAGATAGGTTTCGGTATATTTTTAACTCTAGCAATAAAAGTTTTACATGACCGCAACGCTAACCCGAATAAAACGGTTTTAAATTATGTACATGAAAACTATATGAACGCAATTTGGATCCGTTTCGAATTAGTAGTCCGATTAGCTCAGTGGTTAGAGCGTCTGCCCTGTGTTCTAGAGGTCCCTGGTTCGAATCCCATGAGTGATACATATTTTAGCCACACCCCTTTTCTTTTTACATTTTCCATACCAAATGGTTCTAGAGATTGCAAAGACGTAATAAAAACACAATTACCAATTATGTTTTAATTGCATTTTAGCGATTTCTAGAATAGTTTGGTTTGAGAAAATGTATTAAAACAAACAGTAGACGAAAAACATTTGCCCAACTTGGGATTCGATCCCTGGACCTCTGGAGCCAAAGTCAGACGCTTTACCACTAAGCTAATCGGATTACTGGTGATATTGCTTCCAAATTAGTTCTATCAGAAGTCCTACTTCCCAGACACCACCAGGTTGTGGAATAGCCTTCCCAAGACAATAGTAAGCTGCACGACTCTAGACAGCTTCAAGAGGGAAGTGTCCAGTGTACAGCTCCGCTAACTCGTACTGGACCGTTTTTAACTGCACTGTATCTATAGAACTTTTTACTATTCACCAGAAGTCACTGTAAATATGTAAAGAACTTTCTCACACCACGCAATGCGCCAGTACGAGAATATTCCAGAAGTAGGAATCTGTAATACAACCTGTAGAAGTAGAAGTAGAAATTGCCTTGATATAGTTTTCATGGACATAATTTAAAACCCTTTTATTTCGGGTTAGCGTTGAGATCATGTAAAACTTTTATTGCTAGTATTGAAAATATACCGAAACCTATCTACTCTTCTAATGACCCTTCTTTGCTCACAAAATTAAAGAACTTTGCTCTTTATCTTTGTAATTAAATTATACCACTGGAGGCGGCCATGTTTAGTGAGTTCCTGACGTATTAAAATACATAGTACGACAGGGAACCAGACTAAAAATATCTATACTTTGTTAGAGAGAAAAACGTCTCCCGCTTTGGCAGAGTTTACCACCAGTGATTGGGAAGCGTCGGTTTCACGGTGGATAAACACGTGATATAACAATTTTAGAAATCTTCAATAATTCTGATAATACGAGACCGATTTGAATTCGGTTTGAATAAGAGAAGGTGAGCAGACTTCGGGCATTTGATGTCGTGGTTGATTTTTTTTTAAAAATCAGCCGATAAAAAAGTTATTGGAGATCAACCAAAATTTTGGTTGATCTTCAATAACTTTTTTATCAGCTGATTTTTCAAAAATTCACCACGTACAGCTAATTCCTGGCACTTTCCCACCTTCTCTGTTTCAAGCCAAATTCAAATTGGTTGAGTATTAACAAAAATATTGAAGATTTTCTGAAATTCTGAGTCACGTGACTATCAACCGTGGGTTTGAGCATCATGCTCTCAGGTACGATCTAATCTGGATCAATATGGAATAACCCACTACCAGATGGCAAAATTGTAGACTGGTCCAAACTGAAAGAAATTGCAGACGACAATAAGAATTGAATGAAATTTCACATTCTTTGATCTTTCAGGGTAGAAAAAATGTGGAAAATGAAAAAAATTCTTGTTTGTAACAAGCAATTTTTTAATTTTCCACAATGTTTTTCAAAGCCATTATCTTGTAGGGATTCAAAAAGAGTCATTGTGTGGTAATGGGTTAAGGGACCAAACAAGGCTTGGTTTAGACATTGCCCGGTGGAAAGGTTTTGGAAAGCATTGATATAAAAGAATAGAATGCTGATATTCAGTATGTTCTCCTTTTCTTCAATATTTTCTTGTCTATAATTTACATAAAGTACATCGCTATCTTCATCCATTTTGTTGAATTGGGAACGATATTATCTTATTTACCGTGACGTAATTTCGGACAAACAAAAGTATTTGGCAGGTGTTGTTATAAAATCTCGTAACTACAGGTTGATTCAAGCCGTATTTACGAGATTTCTCAACAGCACCGACGGATAATCAAAACATAACGGTAAGCCCAGTCCATTTTTAGCACAAAACTCTTTGCAATTGAAACAGCCTAGAACTGTTCCGTTTTGGAAACTGTTAAAGATCCTCTTTCAGGGCCTCGGCCAAAAACCCTTGACCCTTGACTGAAATATGACAATTAATTTTGACTGAACACCTTATGTGTGTCTAACTTAAATGGAATTTCAGGTGACTACTTAACCCTTTTCCAAACAACAAATTTTGGTGTGGCCCTATTCAAAAGCTGCTGCAGACGACACTATCGACGCTGTTATGGATAGAATTTGTGTAAAATATAGCTCAGAAAATATTGAGACAAAAGGAGAAACTGCTGGTTATCAGCAGTTTCTTTTTTGTTTGTCCCAAACCAATTCAATTTGGAACGTCAAAACCAGGTCTTGTTTGGTAATGGATTAAGACGAAACTAGCAATATTCATGGCGGGGACTCATATGACACACAAAACTCCCTCCTTTTCTGTGAAAACCTCGTAACTGCAGCTCCAAACAAGCTGCAGTTACTAATTTTTCGATGAAAAGCGACGTATTGCAAAAGAATCTGCAATAATTTTGTTAACCCATTACCACACATTAACTCCTTTTAACTCCCCTAAAGAAAGAGGCTTTGGAAAACATTGTGGAAAATGAAGAAATTGCTTGTGACAAGCAATTTCTTCATTTCCCACAATATTTTCTACCCAAAAAGACCAATACATGTAGAATTTCATTCACATTAAGTTGTCGTCTGCAACATCTTTGAATTTGGACTAGTATAGAATTTTGTCGTCTGGTAATGGGTTAATACGGTACCATTTTTGGAAACAGGGTTGAACCAGAGAAGACAGATAAACGTCACTTGTTTACTGGAAGTGGTGGGTCTTTTTAACGACACACGATACAAAAAAAGACATTGACGACTAAAGAAATTCTTTACGTTTCTACACATTCACCCTTTCAAACCAACTTCAAATCGCCCAAGTATTAACAAGAGGCCTTCTCCAAACTCCAAAAATTAATTGAATAGTCTTCGTTTTCCGTTTGAGCGTTTCCACGGCTTGTAATTACGTGACAAAATAATCGTAGAAAATCTTCAATAACTCTTAAAATAATAATTTATGTGACCCATTTAAGTTAATCGACAATAACATTTGAGTCAGGATTTGGAAAAACTTCCCTTAAGGCTTTTCAGCCAAACATAAATCCAGATCAGCCTGTGCATACGCACAATCTGATCAGGATCAAGTTTGTCCTCTTATAGCTTCTTCGTGACCTGTAGTAACTTTAAGAGAGCAGCATGGATGCATATTGGATTGCATTTGACAACAGGCTGATCTTGAATCTAAATTTTCAAAAATGCTATAAGGGACGTTTTTCCAGATCCAGGCTCATTTTAATCTGAGCACTACTGTGACATAACATTTTAAGTCAGGAAAATCCATTTGCTTTCTCTGCCTTCTCTGCTTCAAATCTTTTCCTACGAACTTTCGGACACGTGATTCCCTGCCGTGTTTTCTAAAACCAAGTCCGTGTCTGACGTTAATCACACATATCGTCGCTTATCAACAAAAACCTCGTAACTGCAGGTTATCTTAAGCTGCAGTTACGAGGCTTTTGTTGAAAAGCAGGAATAAAAGGGATGGTAATGGAGTATATAAAAAGCAACAAATTCCGTTTATTGTTCATTAAACCATATGTCATGGTTACTTAATTAAATTTCAAATTGACACGATTCAAATAAATACATGTATACACAACATATAAGGTTTTCGGATTTTTTTACGTAACAGGTTAAGAATACCCCCTCCACTCTCAACCCCCACCCACGACCCCCACCCCCCGCGATGTGATGTTCTGGTCAATTTGCAAGAATATTTTTAGTGAAACTTTACGAAAGTAAAAATAAAAAAGACAATAAACGACCTTTTCTGCTTTTACGTTAGGATAAGCGTAGCATAATTAAACTTTGGAAGTATAATCAGACTCTTGACATTATTTAGATGTTTATTTGTCTTGTCAAACTTTTGTCAACAAAGAACTTAACCGACCTTAAGGCTGACTGTATAGGGAACGATATCAAATAAATCGTGACATATTTTCGGACAAACAATAGTATTCCCATAGGTGTTGTTATAGAATTTCAAAACTACGGATTTTATAACGATACCAACGATTTATCGAAACATTACGGTAAACCCAGTCTATTTTTAACACAAAATTTATTGTAATTCTAGCTAGATCTACTCCACTATTAATTAAACATAGGGTGTGTGTCATTAAAAAGCTATTGATGCGGTAACCCCTTTGTTTATGTATTAGATAGAGGCTGTAAAGTAGATTCTACGCGAAATAAATTGAATGTTTATATCGCGTAGAATCTACTATATAGTCAGGACACGAATTTAGAAAAGTTATGACCTAAAGGCATTTTGTGAAGAAAAGGGTTTGAGATCCGTTCTAGTGGTATTTTGGTATGCTGAATCCGAAAAACAATGTTGCCAAGCTGAAAAATGGCTTCTTCATCATCTAATATGCATATTTTCAAAATGGCCGCCAAAATATCAAATGTGCAATAATAATGTTGTTTTTTATCATTTCTTCGGCATGTTTTGTTCTAAATATCGCAAATTTCATGATTACAGACTAAAACTAAATGATTCACTAAGTAAATGAGGAACAAAAATGGCTCTACCACCATCTTATTTGCATATTTTCAAAATGGCCGCCCAAAACATAAAATCCGCCATACAGTATCAAAGTTTTTGGTATAATCTCAACCAAATTGTTGATATTGCTATAAATTGTTTAAAACTAATGAGTAAATAATTCTAATAGTAAATAAATTTAGAACCAAGTTGTCACTATTCTTAATAATCTTTTACCATATCACTGGTAATAAAACCTTTTTAAACATACAGAATATCACTTTTCACATAGAATTTATTTCAGTTTTTTTATTTTTATTTAAAAAGCACGTACAAACACACAACTTTCATCAACAGTACCATTTTAGACGTTTGCATATACATTTTCATTTACAAAAACCTTTGACATTTTAGATTTAGCCAACATAAAATAATTTGGGTCACTTTCAAAATAATGCTAAGCTAAAATGTTTTAACACATCTTTGGTACTTATGACTAGATCGGAAAAAGTTCTGTAATCCCACTTGCATTATCGAAAAAATATCATCTGAATTCATTGATATAAGAATTAATTTGATAACAGAAAATGTCATAAGAGCTAAGCACCATACTTATTCCAATAAAACCGAGAACACACCCTATATACGTTTTTTTTTTTAAAATTGAGTTGCATGCCCAAGGATGTGAGTGTGTCCAATTTTCAAATATAAAATTGCCACCTTCGTATAATCTCAAGTTAAGTGCTAGCACATTACAATCATGTACTAAATTGATATTGTCACTGGTGATTAGACATTTACCTGTCTTCTTAAAGGGACATTTCAATTCGATTTCAATTTTTTAAAGTATGTCTTGATGCCAAGATTGGTTATTTAAATGAGTGTAAATAATATTAGTTTTTTTAAGTTGTTGCTGATAAGCGAGAAACACGCATTTAAAGTTGAGACAGAATCGATAAATTCGATGTAAATCCAAACTGTTGTCCACAACAATTTGTTTAATTTTAACACAAAAATATATTTCTCGCAAACGTCGCAATGTTTTGGCTTGAAATTTTCAGAATTTTCATAAAGAAATATGCTTTTTCAGATAAAAATAAAAGTAAAATTTAAGACAAAAAATTCTGAAATGTCACTTTAAAGGGACCATGCTAGAAATTTCAGGTATCAGAACAACATAGGGACTATTAGATTTCACTAAGTGGTGTGTACATCATATTTTCTGGGCAGAAAAAGTATTATGTCATTGGTACGAAGATTTCCATCAAAGATTAGTTTCCTAAAAATGTAATAAGATACTAACAATGTGGAAGGTAAAATAAGTAGCCTATCAAACTTTATATAGAAGGACTAAATGATTTTGATGCGAATTTTAATGATACAGTAAGTATTTACCCATACAGGTTGACCAATCGATATTTATTGAAAATATATTTTGCCTGCGTTTATGTTTGACATACTAGCATGGGACCCTCATAGAACGTCGAAAAGTTGTCTAGAAACATGCATGAAAAAATGACGATTTTACTGATCTCAAGAGGTTTTAAAATGAAACATTTGAATAGAAGATGTAAGTCAGCTGTCTTTATCCGAAATAACGAAGGGGTTATCATCATAGCCTACACAATGTTTTGAGACATGTACATAAATCGGTTATTGTATTTTGTAGAATACAAAAAGCGCATCTTAAAACCGACTACATTTGAATGACTTTTTTGCAAATCTTGGTCAGCAACGAAGTGCAGCATTATCATTATAGTTGTATTCGGTACAATAGCATAATTTATCATATGAAAAATACCTAACACTCGTGTCCAAAAAGGTTATTACAATTTTTCTTTTCGTGTAACATATCTGATTTTTCAGCGGTTCAATTTTGAAATAAGTATGCATACAAAGACAATAAACTTTCATAACATATGGATATTAAGACTTATTGTTCCTATTTGGGATTATTCATACTTGAGAACCGATGTAATTGGTGTAAGCATCGGCAGAGTATGGGTTAATACTTGAACATGAGCTTCAGATTGTATTCTTCAAACATATTATCAGGGTTCAACACTAAGGCACGTCCGACAGACATTCACTGCCTGTTGCTTCGTCCGGGCTAGTAAGACCCTCAAGATGCTAGCCCGACTGGTCGTCCTTACTTCAAATCTAAAATTCACTTTCACCGTAATTGAAACGGAGGATACATTCATTTGAGATTTTTTATCTTGACTTTTTTTTTGTTCGCTTATTTAGGTTTCCTTTCTGGTTTGTTTACTTTTTTTGCAATATCCGCTAAAGATGTGCATGGGTAAGGAAGAGACATGAGAAATTTGCATAAATGCGCGGACTTTATTATCACCTGACGTCTTGAGTGGGTGATCGTGCAAATTGATCAGAGAAGAAAATTCTGAAACTTACGATTGCGCTGAAAACGATCCAATAAGCTTCAAATTCAGTTATTTTCTGAAAGTTAAACCAATTTCCTACAAAAACAGAATACCCGGTACATTTATATTTATTCCTGTGTGCAAAATGCCTTCATTGACTATTTTTCTAACCCGATTTGACTTGTTTCAAAATAGACTCTTCCACACACCTGTCAGATTTGAAAATTACTGCCCGAGTAATTGATCAATTAACTTCATTTAGAGTATCCCTCTAGGGCAAATGTAATTTACTCACGATCTTTGAAACGCTTTTTTAAGTGCATGTTTACTGAGAATCAAGCGTTTACTGGACTCTTTTGTTGTTGATTTTGGTTCTAACTAAAAGTCTGTAACCAATTAAAGGGTGAATCGCTTACATTATAATCAACATGTACATATTATAAGCAGCTATTGACTTGGATGTTGTACTTTACTTGTGCGAAACATGACAGGAACATAATAAATATGCGCATCAGTCACTGTAATGTTACTGACAATTCAACCCCATTCAATCATTAAAGTTTGTGTAAAGTGCAATTGTTGACTAGGAAAACGGTATTATGTAGTATATAAGTCACTATGTCCAGTTTCTAGTATTCTCTATATATCGTAGCTAGATTAATAAGTTGCCTCTTTGAAATTGTGTCAAAATGAACATCTTCTGAAAAATTGAAGTTCAACATGCCATAGTGGATAAGGTTTGCCACACTCAAATAATTTTGTAATCTAACAAAATTTTAAAAGATAAGATAATTAAACTTTTTTAATATTATCCAGTGCCTAAGTTGGTTACCTAAAATATGTGTTCAATTTCATATACACAGTTTCATTTCGAAGGATATCAAAATTTAAATTGAATTGATTTTTAGTAACTACATGTACATTGTATATCTTCAGCAGTTTGGAATCATGACTGCATATGAAAGTGCAAAAAAAAAGGAATTTGCCACGAAATGTAAGTTCCCAAATTACACTATCCTTTATTAGAATAAATATGGTAAAACGTTTTCCAAAATATTTGGACATTGCTTTATATTTTTTAGAATTTATTGTGGATATCTCGGCAATAAGTTGAATCAAATCATGATTCCAATATATTGGATAGGATTTATCATTATTTTTGCAAAATATCTGAACAATTATTCACATGTTTTTTGTAATTGACGTGTTTGGGTTTTGCTGAAAGAAATAGTATATGGTCAAAGGGCCTGTGCTCAAATTTGTTTTCTTCATCTTATCTGACTTAGCAACTTCATCCTTAATGCATAACATTTTCAAAATAGTACTTTGAATAATTACACTGCATTTCACACGGGAAAATAAAATGTAGACCAATGCTATTGTTTCAATAGGTTTTATTGCCATTTATACGGTAATTTTAAAAAAATGAATATATTTTCTTTTCTGAATTATCTATCAAATCATTTAGTTTTAGTCTGTTAACAAGAAATTTGCGATATTTAGAACAAAAGATCTCGGGAAAACGATAAATTACAACATTATATTCGCATATTTGAGGTTTTGGCGACCATTTTGAAAATATGCAAATTAGATGATAAAGGAACCATTTTTCAGCTTGGCAACATTGTTTTTCGGATTCAGCATACCAAAATAAGCCTAGGACTGATCTCAAACCCTTTTCTTCACAAAATGCCTATACCTTAAAAACTAAGCGACTTTTTTCAGAATTTTGTCCTGACTAATACAAACTCTATCTGACTTAAGTGTTCGCTAGCGGTTCATTGGAGACTGGGCGTGGCTATGTAAAGACGTCACATAAACTAGCCGGCAGCCCGTTTATGCGAATTATAGCGGCAAAATTTTGAAATCTACTTCAATTTCATTGGTCCAAAAAGTAGGTCCAACTTCAGCTGCCTCTCGTTGTTTCCAAAGACGCGTGCTTTAGAGCAAACTATTTTTAAGATATTAAGATATTTTAGATGAAGGGTCTTTGAGGCCTAGATTCTGACCGAGGTGTTCCGAATGATCCATACTTCATGTATGAAGTATGGATCATTCGGAACATCGCAGTTTATGAAACATCGAGCATTCGGAAGAACTAGGTCAATTTTCTCTAATATATTGTTTCTACAGTCAGAGTTGGCCGAGGTAATCCACAAGAATTACATGGTAATGGTACTTTCCATTGAGCGTTATAAAAATATTGCTCTGAAGAACACTGCATCCTAAAATATCTTAAGAAATCTCAAGATATCTTAAGAAATATCGCTCTAAAGAATGCACCACATGTCAATCGGCTGTAAAATACATCGACATAAACGTAATTCAAAACACCCCACTTTGATATGCCGCGTATCTCAATTGTTTGACTTTGTAAACAAGTGATGTATGTATGTTTGAAATATAAATTACAGGGAAGGGCAATTTTCTGCAAAAGAAATTTTCTTCTTTGCTTACTGTATTTATGAAAAGAACATCCCCAAACAAGTCTTATTCATATACTCCGCCAATAGTTGGAGCTTGGTAATGAAACCACGGCACATGTTTACAAAACGACCTAAATACATCCTCACACATGCAAGATTCGAACCAACGCATGAAAAATTGTATTGGAAGTAAAGGAGCATTTCCCATGTTTATATACTTAAGGTAGAATACCCGTACTTTTGCTAATTCTGAGATTCATAAAACATCGGAATTTTTCGAGCGTCTTCATTACGTATCCGAACTTATTCGGGCGCGGTCGTAAAAATTCGGCGGTGGAAAGTTCCACCGCCGAAGGTTTTCGACGTCGCCCGAATAATTCCGACATCGTCAGAATTTCATTAGGGATAGACTACCTTAAGGTTTGTAAACCTGTGCCAAACTATCCTGACTGGACTGAAAATACCAAAGACTTCATGCAATTAAGCCTCGTTCTGCTTCGTTTTCCGTGATGGCCTTACGGAAACAGACGAGGGTATTCGACTTTCAAAAACCCGAATAATCTCGTCAATCTCCGTTTCCATGGTTGACGTCGAAGATGCACCAAAATATGACATGAAATTTTATCTTTCCAATTGATATCTTCAGCGGTCTTGTTACTGCGACACCTACAATGGTTCGAATTTTAACAATTAGGTTATTTCATCTAAGAACCCCCCCCCCCGCACACAACAGCCTCCGGAAGTCGTCCTTTGAGTCTTAAACGCCGCTCAAACGTTTAAGTATTTGTTATGTTTAGTAATTCTACTCTCAATCCAAAAGCGTTTTGGTAACAATAATCTCGAATCCAAAGCGCTTTAGTAACGATACTCTCGAACCCAAAGCATGACCTGCATACGAAATCAACAATGAAACGGGGAACGATTGACTGTAAATCCAATAAAATAACCATCTTACTGGCTATTAACGAATACATTCAATTTCATAGTTTTTGTTCCACTTAAAACTTCGCTTTATCGCTGCATATTGAATACACGTGCTCTTTATCGCTGTATATTGAATGCACGTGCGTCGTCATTGTTTGCTCCACATATTTAGGGAGCCTCGTTTTGATAATGTCGATTTGTTACTATTTTTAGTAACATTTCTCATGTATACAATGTGATTTCCCATACACTCATTTTTTGCCTCCGGAAGTGTGTTCTGCGGGTACAGACTAAAACATAAGTGAAAGGACCTAATACCTGTATCGACAAATTGTAAAACATTCCCCACTTACACGGCGGGGAAACGCGTGACACAAACAGCAAAATAGATTGTAGAAACTATTCATTGATATTTTTCAATATGGTTTGAGGCAGAGAAGACAAAAACACCACGGATTTCTCTAGTTGGAGTAAACCTTTTAAACAGCACTCTGTAAAAAGGTTAGTTAAGAAAATGCCCATCACACCCAGAAAACCCATACCATTATTAAACCTTCCCTGCTTCAAATCAGTTAACAAAAATTGGGAACAGTAGTATTAAGACAGTAGTTAAAGAAGAAATATTATTGTAAAGAATCAAGTGCCTGCACCCCACATGAATGATTAAGCAAATGTCGTATTCAACGAAAACATCGTAACTACGGCTTATTTGAAGCTGTAGTTACGAGTTTTTCGTTGAGAGGCATCGATATAGAAGTTCATGTGCTATGAGTAGAAATAACTTCTTGGATCTTATTTTCGTGAAATTAGAGACCAGTTTACACTTTCTCAAACAAGTTCAGTACATTATTTCTTTCTTCTACGTGTTATGAAACATTTTAGAGTAAATAAAACAAGCGTTGGTGGCATGTATCCCCCCTTTTTATCAACCCGTTTCACGCTTTTTACGTCATATTATTGTTGTGGCTAAATTGTTGGGACTAAGCCCAGCCTGTTCAAGTGCGAGGTCTTATCTACGCCTACACTGCCTAATTTCTACTCAATGACGTGGCAATAGCTTAATAAAATATCTCATTAAGCCTCTGTTACAACCGGTCGTACATATACGTGCTCCGGCGTGCGGTCTGCATCTAAAACGTCGTGCGATGCACGCACGTGCAGTGTACGATATTGGTGGACGCAACCACGACGCAGACTGCACATAGCAAAGAATTGACCGGACAATTCTTTGCTTCGACCATTCTGCGTCTTTTATAACGCCAGGAGCACGCAAGGCAAAATTGTGTACTGGACACGTGCGACAGACCTGCAAATGACGCAGGGAAAATTATACAGAAATTTCCCCCAAAAAATCACAAAGAAGGCGTACTTTCCTCAAAAATGATTCATACTTTAACCGTTTTTGAATGTATATGTTTAACTCATTACCACACAATGACTCCTTTTGACTCCCTCGAAAGAAAAGCTTTGGGAAAATATTGTAGAAAATTAATTAAGAAATTGCTTGGGACATTTCCTCATTTTTCACAATGTTTTGCTACCCAAAATGGAAAGATTTTTAAAATTTCATCAATTTGAAATTGTCATCTGCAACACATTTCAAATTGGAACAGTTCAAACTTTTGTCGTTTGGTAATAGGTTAAGCCTCCCTTAGAACCCGTCGTGCATCTTTATAAATCGTGTGCGCCAAAAAGATAAAGTTTATTTACAAATCTTATGAAAGGGAAGTAATTCTGATGAGCAAGATTGGTCGAAGTGAGACGGTTATCGGAAATGGTTTGACGGAAAGGATGGCATCGCCGCTTTTCAACAAAACTTCGTAAGTAGGTAAGTAAATTTTTATTATAGTGACATGTGTTATACAATCATGTACAATAACCAAAATGGTACTTTCAACACCCGGCCCCATGGTCCTGGAAGTCACTTTTGGTTATAATAAATAAAGAAAAATACAAAATAGCAGATTATGACAGGTCATTTGAAAACAAAAACTGGAGCTTAAACAAGCTGCAGTTACGAGGTTTTTATTGAAAAGCGATGACATATTGATATCATTACTAAAAACGTAACTCGTAAAGCCTGTTTAAGGTATATGATCCATCATTAAAAACACCACTTTCTAGCCATAGGACATGCATCAAATTACACACACTTGTAAATACACTTCAAATAAATAGATTCACCGTGCCGGATTTCAAAACTATGCTTCAATAAGAAAATAATTTAAAAAATATCTCTTTACTCTATATTCATATACAAGGGAGGTAATTCATAACATTTTTGTCGAATAATTCCATAATTATGCATTATTTCAAAATTCTAAACCATACAAAAGGCTTATGTTTGTATTTAGAATGGACATGCAACGCAGTTTAGGAATTACTGGCACTTTTCAAACTTCGCCTCTGGCTCTTCATTTCATTCTCATTTCGTAAACCTGGGAAAACATTGGGGGAAAAGAAGAAAATGCGTTAGAATATACAATCTTGGCATCAAAATATACATGTAGTTTAAAAAGATGAAATGGGTATACAAAGTCGCCCCAATATCGAGAGAGAAAAGAACAACATAAAGTTATATTAGTATTAACATTTCTTCAGTCTTCTAACTCAATTCAATTCAATTCAATTCTTTATTCAGTAATATAAGGCCACTGGCCCATAATACTAATACAAAACCTCATATAATACATTATGTACAAGTAACAATCCCTATGGTAGATAATAGATTAAATTTTTGAATATGAATTTCAGCTTTTTTACAGCTCCATATTTTTCAAAATAGAAGTACATTATTCAGCTGGTGCAGACTGAGATTAGCCACCCTGTTTGACCGGCTGATCTCCGCTTGCGTCATCCGAAAATGTGTAAATTTTGCAAACATGTACTATAGAGAAATTATGAAATTATTTATTTTGGCCGAGTGTAGATATGATCAGATTGCTAACATGAGCAGTCTTATCTATACCTTCACTGTCCAAATTGTTAAGTTAATTTTTGACGGTACTGGTTGGCTGTTTTATATAGGAAATTCAAGAATCATCTGTAGTATCCAGAAATTGTTGTCGTTCAGCAAAAGCAATAGATATAAATTTAGCTAAAGCAAAAATCAAATCATGTTTTTTACATTGCATTATTTCAATAAATAAAAAGTTTGTTGGTAATCCTTTGCTCCATCTGTTAGGAAAGCTAATTTTTCTAATATTATTGTATAAAGGACAAATTAAAAGGAAATGGAGCTCATCTTCCACAGTATAAATGTTATTTTTAAGGCAATATTTGCAAAACCTAAATTGTCTATCAATTTGTTCATGCCTTCCAGTCTCAATTGCGAGGTTATGATTTGAGCACCTAAAATTTGCTAATTTGCGTTTATATAAAAATGGCATGTCAAGAGTAAGATAGGTTTCTACTTCTAAAATAGTCTTAAAGTCTTTATAGTAATTTGCTTTTGGACATTCGAGTAAATTTGATCTCCATTTTTGAATGTATATATCAATTAATCTTTGTTTAAATGATTTGATGAAATGCATTTCATCACCAATTTCGCCTGCAATCCATGCATATCCAAATCCGTTCTCAAATAACAGGGTTTTAATTTTAGTTGCCCAAGTGTTTCGTCCAGCTTCATCAAGATTCCGCAGCATTTTGTAGCATTGCTTTGGGTATCTATTGTCAGGCATAGTAGTTAGTTTTACCCAATATTTGACACATTCAGTTATATAGTGGACGGCAAGTGGGTTACGTCCGCATTCACCTAAAACAAAGTCATTAGTTGTATTTTTACTCAAGTTACAAATTCGTTTACAAAATTGTAAATGTGTTTTTTCGATAATGTCATAATATTGATATCCCCAAATAGGTGCACCAAAGCATAGAATAGGTTTGACCATTGCGTCGAATAATTGGAAAGCTTCTTGGGGTTTGAAGTAGCCAAACTTTTTTTGATATTTATATATTGTAAAACACACTTTTTTGGCTCGATCTGACTGATTTTCAAGTGTTTTAGACCATCTTAATCTTGAACTAAAGTATGTTCCTAAGTATTTGTAATATGGGACGACTTCAATTTCAGTTCCTTTGAATGACCACTTTTCGTATTTACGTAAAATCACACCATTTCTAAATACTATAATTTTCGACTTGTCTGTATTTATTTTCATTCCGGTAGAGTTACAAAACTTTTCGATAGTATCAAGTTGTTTTTGGAGTAGTTTTACGGTATCTGAATATGTAGAAACGTCGTCTGCAAATAAAAGAGAAGAAAGCTCATCCACATCATTACTTATGTAAATTCCACGGTTACATTCAGACTTTAAAAGATCAACTAAATCATTGATAAAAAGAGAAAAAATTATCGGTGAACTCAAACAGCCTTGTCGAGTACCGATCTCGCATTGAAAAAAATCTGTGATGTAAGGGTTATTTTCAAATGTAAACTTAATTGATGAGTTAAGTTGTTGGTACATGGAAATTAAAGTACACAGCAATTTTCCATGGATACCTTTTCTGCGTAGTGATTCCCACAATTTTTCATGATTAATGCTATCGAATGCTTTTTTAAAGTCAATAAATAAACAGTAAAATCTTCCTTTTTTCTTTGAGAGGTATTTTTGAACTAAAGCATGGAGAGTAAATGTGTTATCTATAACACTGTAATTTTGCCTAAAACCGGCTTGTTCTTCATGAATGATATTGTTGTTTTCTGTCCATTTCGTTAATCTATCAGTGAGAATTCCCATGAAAATTTTACTTAAACTATTTATTAGTGAAATACCACGATAATTTTCTGGATTATTTATTGGTCCACCCTTATGTACTGGAGTGATTAAACTTTGGCTCCATGACAAAGGAAAGGTTCCGCTATTAAATATGATATTAAATATATGTGTCAAGAATGGAGTTACAATAGATGCAGTATTTTTTATCATTTCGGTACAGATTCCGTCTGGTCCCGACGACTTATTACATTTTAATGTTTTGATACTGCGATGTATTTCATCTTCGGTAATTGGTAAATTTAAAGGGGTGCTATCATTATTGACAATTATGTGTGACAATAAATCATCGTTTGGTAAAGGGTTTTCTAATTTAAATAGCCGTGAGAAATACTCGACCCATTGGTTAGAGTTTATAGAACAAACTTGCTTTACTGGCTTATCTTTAACCATTTTCCAAAATAAATTAGGTTGATGTCGCACTGATAATAATTTATCCCTATTGGCCTTTTCATACGATCTGCGTGTTTGTTTACATTTAGATTTAAATTTATTTCTTGCAATCTTGTATGTAGAAAAGTCAACTTCTTCGTTTGTTCTTCTAAATATTCGCAGAGCTACTGTCTTTTCTTTCTTGTATTGCTTACATTTCTCGTCCCACCAGGGGTTAGATTTATTTTGCGAGGGTCGTTCAGATCGCTGTTTAACTTTCATCATTTGCCCCGATTGCGTATATATTTGACATATGGAATCTATTAAATTGTTAATATCACTAATTGGGAAACGTAACGAGTCATAGAATTCCTGGAATAATTTTCTGAAATCTGTAATAAATTTGTCTTTAAGGTTTTCATTCCACTTATAGAAATTATAATGGTTTAAATTTTCTTTTGGGTGTACATACTTTTGGTTAAAATTTGTAGCATTTCCAAAATCTAATTTGCATATTATGGGATAATGATCAGAAAAATCTTCATTATCTACACGAAATTGAGACAAAAATGGAAATAAATCACTTGATAAAATACAGTAGTCGACTATACTTTTGCCATCATTTGCTGTACAAGTAACAGCAATTACGATTGCAATTGTCATTGCAAATCATTTTCCAAAACAACATCTAACAGCCAATCGTCTTTAGCACAACGGAGAACCACGTGACACAATAACAAATAATAGCCAATCTGCAGAAAATCTTTAATTATTTCGAAAAAAAATATCACATGTCTTGTTTGAAAAAGGGCTCAATCACTGTGTGTGGTTTTTTTTATCAAGATTTATTACATTCCTAGCAGTGAAATCCTGGATTTTCACAGTGAAATAAATTTTGATATTTCACTGCAGTGAAATATTTCACTCCTGCCGAAACTACTATCTTTTTATTCTTTTCTCCCCATTGTGAAATTCATTATCCTTTACAGATTCCATGCATGTATAACATCGGAAATGTATGTCAAATAAGATCTAGATCTACCTGCAAAAAAGAAAAACATCTACAGAGAAATAACCTTTTTTCTTTGTTTTCGCCCTTTTTCTACATTTTTTATCATGGAAGCGAAGATATATCCAGCGCTGGAGTGTTGAAGGGAAACATGACGAAATTTGTTCCGTGATAGGCCTACATTCAAATCACCCGAACAGACCGTTATTTCTACGTCTGCTCAAAGCAACCGAACGACACATCACATAATTTGATAAAGATTGTTACAAGACCATCCCCTTTGACTAAAACACGCTAAATCAATAGTTTTCCGCTGAAAATTCTGTTTATTTCATTGTTCAGGTTGTTGACCTTGTTGCTGTTGTTTTCTTTTCATCTTAGACTGGAATTTTGGAAAATTTAGATTAGAAAGGTTGAATTTTATTCAGTTCGCTTTTTGTTCTGTCATTAGAGTCGTTTTTGATGATTTAAAGTCAAGATAGATGCTTCATTCTTTGCTCACTTCGAAATTTAAACAAAATGGCGGTCAATTTTTTCTGAATTCACCAAGAACATGTATATATGCGCGGTGTACAGAAGCATTGGATTAGATTGGAATAAAAACGTTTTTTGCCCCAAATTGAGGGTTAAATTCGTTGAATAGGTAAGTAATAAATAGATTAACTAACTGAAGATATGTAATATGAAAATTATTTCACTCGAATGGGGTGAGATGCGGTTAAAAAACTCGTCCTAGCGGACTCGTTTTTTCAACCTCATCACACCCAATTCTCGTGAAATAATTTTCATATTACATATCTTTAGTTAGTTAATCTCTATATATTGTATAGCCTATCTAATACAATCTAGGCCTTTTGATTTCGGACAAATAAGTTAACTTTGAATTATCACAATTGTCATTTTAACCCTTTCCCTGGTTTTGACGTCCCTAATATAAAAAGCTTGGGAAAATATTGAAACAAAAGAAGAAACTGCTGATAACCAGCAGTTTCTCCTTTTGTCTCAATATTTTCTTTACCATATTTTACACAAATTGTATCTTTAATAACTTCCATTTTGTCATTTGTGGCCGTTTTTGAAGTGGACCAGCCTAAAATTTTGCCGTTTTGGAAAGGGTTAATTCAACAGTAATTTTGTTATTAAATTTATCATCAAGAAAATCGAACAGAAACAAATCAAGTCAAAACTAGTATCACAGCCTGATGCAAAAATTCTAAATAAATCATTAGGAACCATAATGAGTGCCGTTGTTGTCGCAGCTGTGGTGACGTCACTTCCTTCGTCATCGCTACTTCCGCTTTCGTCACTTCCTTCGGAATCTCCCGTTTCCGTCGTTGCCCTGGTTGTCGGCGCACCACGCGTGGTTGCTCGTGGTAGTGCAGTGTTGCCCTCAACAAACGAGAGCCAGCTTTCTGGATTGATATCATTACATTTGTCATCGGCACACACTTGTTCACACGATGGATAGGCTCCTAGAGAGCAGCAACCTTCAGGCTTGTCGCATATTAGTCCGGCGACGATTGGGTAACAACCACGGGCAGCTGATCTGATGTACGTCTTACCTGTAACGGTAACAATTCGTCGCTTTTAAAAAAAACTTCGTATCAGCAGCTTTTTTTCAAGGTGCAGATATGAGGTGATTTGTTGAACAGAAGTGAATTAACGAATACTATTTTAGCAAAAATGAATATTGATAGAAAGACAAATCATTATGTTAAGATGCATAATGAGATATACATGTATAAGAGAGTGATAGATGATGGATGCAACATATCGTCGCTTTTCAACAAAAACTTTATAACTGCTGCTGCTTTAAAAAGGCTGCAATTACGAGGATTTTGTTGAAAAGCAGCACTATTATCGCTGTCAATTTCGTGTAGAAATATTGACTGACCATTCAAATCGTCCAACGTGCCTTCACCATCTCTTTATGAACGAATCAAATTTTTTTTAACAATGAGGGGTTGGTCCGATAATTGGATATATGGAAATCAGATTGTGGGTGGCAACATATCACGCTGGGGATTTCGTACCACAGTATGGATAACAACTACGGCCATATTAGCCCAGCTTCAGGTAAGAAATTGGGCAATAACTTTCTTATTTCTGCATCATTTTTTCAAACGGCTTGTTGTATGTACCCCGCCTTACTGCGCCTTACATTAGAAGACTGACTTATTTTAAAAACAAAAACATGTGTTTATCCCAAATATTGATCCCAAATCGACAAGAAAAAAATATCTGATGTTTAGTAATTTTTCCTGATCGGTTAGTATAATTTTTGGGGAGAAAAAGAATGATTATACAAATAAGCTAGAACTCTACAAACAAGCTACCATTGCTATTACGGCCAATCTTTTGAAATGTAATAAACGACAAAGGACAGGATTCTAAGCTGGCTTATTTGAGACATACATGTATCTTGCTGTGGAATTAAGATGGTGGATTTCATTGATATCCGCTACAAATTTACAGTTGTTTCAAATGGCAATGCATTTTGTGCTAAAAATAGACTGGGTTTACAGTTATGCTTTGATAAACCGTCGGTGTTCCTATAAAATCTCGTAATTACGGCTTTAATCAAGCCATAGGTACGAGATTTTATTACAACACCGTCGATATACTATTGTTTGTCCGAAATTACGTCACTGTTTACTAGATAAAATCACGTATGTTATTTACACACTAAATTTAAACATGTAAACGTGTGCCATTATACGAGTTTTATGACAGGACCATAGTTAATTGAAAGACGCTAAACTGCAAACTCGAAACATTAACTAAGTAAACATAAACAACTCGTCAAAAAATCCGAAGATGTTTTACAAGACAAAAAAGTTGCCCTAACTTGAAATAGAAATTTGACAATGAGTAATAAATGAATCCTTGATAAACAAAAGCTAGAAAGACCTGAAGGTCTTGAGTCGCTCCACAGGCCTGAATTTCTTTTAATATCAAATCCATGTTTTGACTAGATTTTTGAATACTTGTGGTTCTTACAGCAAAAAGAAAGTCAAAAGCAGCAATTATGTGGTCAATGTAAAAAGAAAGTAATAGATTGACTAATATTTTAGGGATGTTACATTGTAGAGCGATAATAAAATTGAAAACTGTGATTTTGCCAAATTCAAGGACACATAATTCAGAATGTATATTTAAAATCAAATCGAAAATTAAACACATGCAAGATCTTATGGTCACTATCATTCTGTTCAAATTTTGTCTTTATTAGTCAATATTCGTGGCTTCAAGAGTGGAAAAAGTGTCGAAAACTGAAATTTTGTCAATTTCAAAGGCAAATAACTCAGATTGTAACAGTGTGATCATGTTGAAAATTACACATAAGCAAGATCTTGTTGTCAACAAGATTCTGTCCAAGTATCATCTTAATTGGTTAATATTTGTGGTTGTTAGAGTGAATACAAAGTCGAAAATGGCAATTTTGTCAAATTCAATGGCACATAACTCATGCTGTAATATTCCGATCAAGCTGAAAATTATACCCAGGTAGCATATAAGGCTTATGTATATTCCGTCTAAGTTTTGTCTTGATTGGTCAATATTTGTAGATCTTAGATTAAAAACAAAGTCAAAATACAGCCGAAAATGGCAATTCTGTCAATTTCAAAGGCACAAAATTCATGAAGTAAAATTTAGATCAAGCTGAAAATTTTACCAAGCCAAGATCTTGTTGTCAGCATCATTCTGTCAAAGTTTTTTTCGTTGTCCATCATTTGTAGATTTTAGAAGAAAACTAAAGACAAAACCTGCTATTTTTGACATTCAAGGGCAGATAACTCAGGTTATTCTGGTTCAATCCATATTCTTTGAAGGAATCTGAGAGAGGGTCACCAAAGGATCATTCCTGTGAAGTTTTGTTGAAATCCATATAGTAGTTTTTGAGAAGAAGATTTTTAAAGAAAAAAGTTTACGGACGCACACACGCACGGACGCACGCACGACGGACACACCGCCATGACAAAAGCCCGCTGGCCTGAAAGGCCACTGGAGCTAAAAACTGAAATAAAATATGTTATCGGTATTTTTCTGAGGCGGGTTCTGTAGAATGAGATTGCTCAAGGTATCTTGAGATTTCTTAAGATGTTTTAAAATAACGCGTTGTTTAGAACAAGATGTTCAATGCACACAGTGGGAGGCGCCATTACTCTATACTTATTGCGGAACTCCTCGGCCAATTCTGTAGAAGCAATGTAGAGAAAATATACCGTGATGTTCCGAAGGCTACATACTTTATACACACGTATGACGTACTAAATGGGTCAAAAGTCTATAAAGAGCGTGCACGCATAAAATATACGCGTCGACGCATAAAATTTATGCGAGCAGTTGAAAATATATGCGTCGACGCGTAAATTTTACGCGAGCAGTAGTAAAAAATGTGAAACCGAGGCTGGCCAATGGGAGAGGCGGTTACAAACCTTTCCCTTTATACCATAAAATTGATGGATGAAACGAAGGATCTGGTTGGTTAAAAGATAAAATACGCGTCGACGCGTATATTTACGCGAGCAGTTGAAAATTTACGCGTCGACGCATAAATTTTCAACTGCTCGCGTAAATTTTATGCGTCCACGCGTAAATATACGCGTCGACGCATAAAATGTACGCGTCGACGCGTATATTTTATGCGTGCACGCTCTAAATAGACTTTTGACCCATTTAGTACGCCATACACAACGTCGCATGTCCTCCAGCATTCTGAACACATCATTTACACTGGTGGTGAACTCGGCCAAAGCGAAGGACGTTTTTCGCTACAACAAGGTGCAGATATTTTGCGTTTAAATGTGTGTTTAAAGATTTTTTGGCTAATTACAATGAATTTGTTCTAAAAATAGACCGGATTATTCGTTTTGTATGGACAGACCGTCGGTGTTGTTATAAAACCTCGTAACTACGGCTTGATCGAAGCCGTAGTTACGAGATTTTATAACAACACCGACGGATTACATTGATCGCGAAAAAAAAACGTCCCTCGTTTTGGCCGAGTTCACCACCAGTGATTTAGAATCTCGGTCTCAAGAACGCTAAATATCTAAAACATCATAAGAACTGTTCTAAAGTTTCGCTCTAAAGGACATGTCTCTGTGTTACCTGCGTCAAATGAAGCGATAACTTTACAAAAGTTTGGTCGTGAGCAGGATTGAAGTCGTCCATAATTTGGGTCGGTGACACAATCATAATCCATCAATGGGTTAGCAGACACTGCATATGTACAGGTTAAACAGTCAAACGATTCTGTAAAACAAAAGATTGTGTCGTTTAGTCCTGTCTGTTTCAAGCTGAAGTTACTAGGTTTTTGGCCTTGAAGAAGGCCATATTTAGCATGTCATTTTTCTCAGGGCGTGCAGAATTACTAGTCGACCTTATCTTGTGAAAACATTGAACGCAGATAGAAAGTGTTCTTGCGCGATGAAAAGTAGATCGGAACTGGATTAGATCTATACTACTTTATGCAGATTTTGTAAATTTCGACCCATGTACATTACAAAAGAAGTAAATACAAACAAGCGGCGATGAAATGATTTTCATGATTCTTTTTATCCCCGTCTCGATCTGTGCATGGGTTGACCACCACCACCCCCTCCCCTGGGTAAAAGTATCTGATTCCGCGCTTGTATATTAATACGCGTAGATCGACTGAAGACGATGAATCTTCCCGTAAGATCAATTACGGAAATGTATAGCTCTAAGCACTGGGGGTTTGCTTTGTAATGCTTATATGGGTATGGCAATTTGTCATTCAACCAAATGCATTTTTAAAACACTCAACGTATTGCGGCATATTGTAATCTCTTACTATGCTAATTATACGCCCGTCGAAGACGGGACGTATTATGGGATCACCCGTGACGTCCGGCGTCCGGGCGTCCGGCGGCGTCCACTTCTTTGTCCGGAGCATAACTCTGTCACCTTAAGTCCGATTGACTTTAAACTTTACAGTTATATTTTTCTCATCATTACGGAGTGCAGTGCACAAGAATCATAACTCTACCTGGCCTATTATTTGAGTTATTGCCCTTTGTTGTTTTTCATACTTGAATCTTGTCCGGAGTATATATCTAATAGTATAATAGCTAGGATCATGAAACTTCATGGGTGTATAGATCTCATCATGGGGGGAGTGCAGTGCACAAGAACCATAACTCTACCTGGTCTATTCTTTGAGTTATTGCCCTTTGTTGTTTTTCATACTTGAATCTTGTCCGGAGTATATCTCTAAAAGTATAATAGCTAGGAGCATGAAATTTCATGGGTGTATAGATCTAAACAAGGGGGAGTGCAGTGCACAAGAACCATAATTCTAATTGGCCTATTCTTTGAGTTATTGCCCTTTGTTGTTTTTCATACTTGAATCTTGTCCGGAGTATATCTCTAAAAGTATAATAGATAGGATCATGAAACTTCATGGGTGTATAGATCTTACCAAGGGAGAGTGCAGTGCACAAGAACCATAACTCTACCTGGTCTATTCTTTGAGTTATTGCCCTTTGTTGTTTTTCATACTTGAATCTTGTCCGGAGTATATCTCTAAAAGTATAATAGATAGGATCATGAAACTTCATGGGTGTATAGATCTCAACAACGGGGGTGGCAGTGCACAAGAACCATAACTCTACCTGACCTATTTTTTGAGTTATTGCCCTTTGTTGTTTTTCATACTTGATACCTTTTTAGTATTTAAAGAAACTCGTTCATTGCAAAATTTTCCGTAAATGTTCGTTTTTCCCCCGCGAAAGAACTATTGGGTCTATAGAAATACCGGAACACCATGGAACGCATAGTAATTACCGGAACACACGGAACGCGTCAATGATTACCGATACACACTTGGAATATTTGGTTTTCCAATACCGTAGGTAATAGTAACGATATGTTATTCTTTAATCTGTCTTAAAACTTTGTTATTTATATATCTATGTATTTGTATGTGTTAGATAGTTATGTTTTAATAGGCAGATTCATGATTTAATTAGGTTCTAAATGATATAGTGTGAAGATATATAGAAATAACATCACGATTTGTCGGCAATGATTTAACTTCATTTAATAAATCGTTATCCAATCCATTACTTTATCTTTATTGTTTGAACAAGATATGAAATATGGAATTTACCATTATCTCACCCATTCCAAAATGTAAAAACTTCTGACTTGTCAAATTCCAAAGCTAATGCAGACGACATAATGGGCAATAATAAATTTGCAAATTGTGCTCAATATAGAAAAAAAATACAGAGCAGAACGTACATTTTCTAATTATGCCGCATTGTTTTCCAAAAACATATTTTACCAGAGGTGTAAAGAAATATTGCAAGATATACAGTTGATAGATTGTCAAGGTCATCTCCAATCTTTCTCTAGAAACAGGTATTGTCCCCAAAGATTAGAGAAGTAAAACAGTGGCACCCGTCTATCAAAAGCTGTCCAAAGTATAAAGCCAGCAACTATAGGCCAATCTCTTTAATCTGCATAGCATCAACAATTATGGCGCGCATCCTGATAACAAACATCACGGGCCACTTTGATAAGAATAATCTACTTAGCCAGTACCAGCATGGCTTCAGAGCAAAACATACCTGTGAATCTCAATCGATTAGCCTTACCCAAGAAGCATACGACAATCTTGAAAATGGTCAACAAGCGGATATATACTTGAAATGGATTTTAGTAAGGCATTTGATTTGGAACCACCTTCCTATAGCCGTCTCAGATGCCACTACGCTCAGGGGCTCAGGGTCGCCCTACCACAGCATGCTGCGGCCCTACCCAGTAGCAAGTAACCGGTTGATGGGTGTACATAGTTTTAACTGTACCGTATAGACTTTTAGCTGTACATAACCAATGGACGTGGTGATTGTCTCATCCCATCGTAGGTCAAATATACATTCTATGAAGAACCATGACCTAAACCGGAAGAAGAAGAAGGTTGATCACAGCAATTAAATATCCAAATTGAATAAGCTGGGCGTCCTTCCACTGATCTCAAGATGGATATAATCCTTCTAAAAGGATCGTTCTAAAAGAGTAGGTATTGGTGATCACTCATCAACTACTCTACCCGTTCTCTTAGGCGTCCCTCAGGGCTCAGTGCTCTGTCCATGTCTTTTCTTAGTCTATATAAATGATCTGCATGTGTTCAAATTCTTCAAGGCCTTCAGCGCTTTCAGCGCTTTGATTTAATAAGCACTGGTCAGTATTCATGGGCGGATCTAGAGGGGGGTCGGCGGGGGGGGGGGGTGTCCGGACCCCCCTGGCATTGGCCGAAAATTGAATTTTTACTATATAAATTTATTGTAACGTTACATTTTATTGCATTTTAAGCCATAATTTGAGCTTGGACCCCCCTGGAAAACATTCCTGGATCCGCCATTGAGTATTTCAACCCTTTCCCAAACGGTAAAAATTTTAGACCGTTCCAAATTCAGAGATGTTGCGGACGACAATTACAAGTGATTGAATTTTAAAATTCCTATAGTTTTTTTTTTTTTTTTTTTTTTTTTTTTTTTTTTTTTTTTGGGGGGGGGGGGGGGGCAGAAAATATTGTGAGAAAGGAAGAAATTGCTTGTCAAAAAGCATTTTTTTCTTTTCCACAATGTTTTCCAGAGCGTTATCTATTAGCGGCGTCAAAACCAGGTCTTGTTTGGAAGAGTGTGAATTACATATCGTCGCTTTTCTGCAAAACCTCGTAACTGCAGCTTTTTTTAAGCTGCAGTTACGAGGGTTTCATAGAAAAGCAGCGATATACTGACACACAAAAGAAAGTGTGTACTTAGTTACAAGGAACTATTGTACACTTACGGAGAAAAATAGTATCATTGCGTGGTATCAACATTTGCCAACTGTAGAATGGTTTACATGTGACGGAAATTACTTTTATCAGTCGTTTGCTTTACGAGTGAATAGTGGAAGGGAAAAGTAAAAGTTGTAATCACATTTTATTTTTTGTCTCAGTATGTTCTATGCTATTTTACACACATTTTAGATTTTTGTTAAGACATGTTTTATCGTCTGCAGCCTCTTTCCGATTGGAAACTTTCATTTTTAGATGTTTGGGAAAGGCTTAACAAAACGCACACTTTCTTTTGCGTGTCAGTAAATTTCGGCGGCAGTACTAGTATCTTCTAATGGGTTTCTGATTACTACATTATTACACAACATCATTTCATAGCCTTCAACAGCTTATTCCTTTTATTTATTTTTCTTGTTTCACATAATTTGTGTTTTACATTATTCAACTTGTGATGGAACTTTTTCAATGTTAAAGTCTTTGAATTTTTCAAGTAATACTTGTTTTTATTATAAATATACACTTAACAAAACTTATAAGTACCCCGTTTTCTATTGTGCGCAAAATTTTCCCAGTAAAGGAATATCAAAAGTCGACATAGTTTGTTATTCCCTAACTTAATTACTTGACCGATATCATTTTCATTTTGTAAAATTATTGTGCAAAATGGTAACTTCCGGCCAACCAAAGAAAATTGAAATGTGCCTCCTGCGTTTCATACACGAATCCCACGTGCTTGATTTACGATTTATTCTTTTATGGATTGACGTGCGAAACATAAAAACATAACATTCGTCGGAAATCTCTACAACAACACCCCATAACAGTTGGTGTTTTACAAGGTGGTGCAATTCAAGCGTAGGTAATATTCTTATATCCACATTTCCAGCCGTTCTATACAAATTTAATACAAAATATCGTCCATTACTGTCAAACATCAACATTTTGTTACATTCGTGTCATTTTTCAACAGAAAAGCAACCCGTTTCTTGAATGCACATGCAACTGCTATTACCCAACTTTTGGCCGAGTACAGACAAACCGGAAGTGCTGCCAACCAACCAAGACAACCAAGTGATAGGAAATCAAACCGGAATTATGACCGTAACATTGTTTTGTCTCGCCTATGTGAGTTGAAGCGTCCAGAAGCTTTCATAGAAAGGGATACATTATGCCTTCAAGGGAGACCATTCAGTGTCCAAACTATCCGATAATGGCTAAATTCTTCAAGACGCATCAAACATGACCTCAAAATTAACATGTTCATGTTTGGTTGTCAATGATGCATTAAATCTACTGCTTGTGAAATCTACTGATTGTGAAAAAGTACTTTTCAGACTAACGATTTACTGTCCAATATGATGATGATCTGGCACATGCTTAGCGAGCGTAGAGAACCTTACATAAACTTCTAAAATATTAAGAAGATATCCCTACAGTATATTTCAGGAATTAAAAACCGTTTATGCATTCCTGATACCATGCTATCATGGGAGAGAACATGCAACAAACAACAGATTGACTTTGTGACTTTTGCTATCAACAGTGGTCTCCGTTAGCTGCTTCTTGTTCAATTCAAGTTTTCGTGAAGCTTATGGAAATTCAACATATGATGGTAACATGGTTGAAGTGAAGTTGTGTCAAATTTGGTTAAGATATATTATGCCTGTTCGGAGATATGCTTTGTGATGTAGTCGGAGTACTTATAAGTTTTGAGTAGTATATATCTAAACGTTAGAAACCAATGAAAAACCAACCATTTTTCCTTTCCATTTCAATATTTTTCATACCATCAAAATCTAATCTCAAATTTATGTAAATTGTAATTGGAAATCTTTCGCAATTTAACATTTGTGAATTTAGAACGACTTGATAATAAATCTTAAGTTTGTTAATATTATGTGACAAATATATTTTGGCACCACTTACCCACCAGTTGTGGCAGTATCAGAAGAACCGTCGCTACCCATGTTACCCATGTCATCCGTGCTTCATCCACCATATTTGCAGTGACGCATTATACACGCGATTTGTAATGTTACGGCCTAATGACAAAATACAATATCCTCATTGATAATAGATGTAATAATGTCTTAACCCTTTTTCAAACAATATAATGTATTCGAAGTTTGTTTTAGAGAAGGCTTTGGAAAGTTATGAGCGAAAAGAAAAAAATGCTGATAAGCAGCATTTCCCCTTTTCGCACATTACTTCTCATGTTAAAGTTTATAACAATTTCGACTTTGAGTAACAATAATTTGTTCGTCTTAATTTACTTTCAAATTGGATCAGTTAATAGTTTTATCATTTCGGAAAGGGTTAATAATAAACTGCAAGTTGTACTCAAACTCCGTAAAGATATGGAGATAACAAATGATGAGATTTGGTGAAATTAAAGTTTTAAAATGTATGTATTTTCAAATTTCATAATGCAGTTTTCAATAACATTAAAAGTCTCTTTAACATTTCAAAAAAGCATTAATGAGCCGGGATTTGGAAAAACGTCCTTTATGGCATTTGAGAACAACCTGGATCCAGACCAGCCTGTGCATTCGCACAGTCTGACCAGGATCCATGCTGTCCTAAAAAAGCTTGTCCGTATTTTGTAGCAACTGTAAGACAACAGCATTGATCAGATCAGATTGCTCTAAGGTACAAACTGAGCTGGAAACATGGTAGTCTCAAACGCTAAAAGGGACGTTTTTCCAGATCCTGGCTTATTTGTTTTAAAGTGACATTTCAAAATTTTTTGTCAAAATATTTACTTTCATCTTTATCTGAAAGGGCATATTTCCTTATGAAAATTCTGAAAATTTCAAGCCAAAATATTGCGCCGTTTACGAGAAAGTTATATTTTTGTGTTGAAATTGAACAAATTGTTGTGGACAACAGTTCGGATTTATATGTAATTTATCGATTATGTTTCAACTTTAAATGCGTGTTTCTCGCTTATTGGCAACAACTTGAAAAAACTAATAGTATTTATACTCATTAGAATAAACCAATCTTGGCATCAAGACATACTTTAAAAATTGAAATTGGAATGAAATGTCCCTTTAAACACCTTAACAATATTAACCGTGGATGTATTTACAAGCAAAAGCAGACACCGTCGTTTACAATAATCACGGTGGGGATTGTGCATGATGGGATGGATAACGACTACCGAAAATAGGGAAGGATTTTATCAAGTAAACCGTGACGTAATTTCGGACAAATAAATAATATTTCGTTGGTGTTGTTATAAAATCTCGTAACTACGGCTTGAATCAAACCGTAGTTACGAGATGTTATAACAACACCGACGGTTTATCAAAACATAACGGTAAACTCAGTCTTTTTTTTTTGCACAAAATTTGATGCCAACTTGCCTCGCTTCAGGTAAGACATTTTGCAATATAACTCATCGGTTATAAAAGTAGAGTTGTATACAAACACTAAAAACCAAATGCATAGTTTTAACATTTACCAAACCATTTATCGTAAGCTATACTAGCGAATTAATGTCCTAATTATTTTATTCCCAAAAGAGGAAGTGTTTGTGTTGTGCCATTTATCAACAACAAGAAGTAAAGTGTTTGTATACAAGTCTATAGTTATAGCCGATGAGTTATAACTCTGTTATTTCTGTATCAATTTTCAAGCGGTTTACTGCATGTACCCCGCCTTATCGAGCTCTTTCATCGGATATATGACATACCAGGTAACTCAGGCCTTATCGAGCTCTTTCATCGGATATATGACATACCAGGTAACTCAGGATACTTTTTCCGAAATATTGTCCCAACCGACCAGAAAGCGAAATGGTAACGACTAAGGCCAAATTAACCACGCTTCGGGTAAGAATTTGTGCAATAACTTTCTTATTTCTGCGTCAATTTTCATGCGGTTTGTTGCATGTACTCCGTCTTACTGAGCCCTTTTCTCAGATGTATTATTTATCTGGAACTTCCCTTTCTCAAAAGCCGATCCCAACCGAATAGAAAAAGGGCCTGAATTTTTTGTCGTTTTTCTGGTCGGTTGGGATCAATTTTTGGACAAAGTACAAAGATTCTACAAACAAGTCATATATCTGCGGAAAGAGCTCACTAATGCGGGGTACATGCAACAAACCGCTTGAAAATTGGAGCAAATCATTGCACAATTTCTTACCTGAAGCGAGGCAAATTTGTCCGTATACTCCGTATTCGTTATCCATCCCATCATGCACAATCCCCACCGTGATAATGTTCTGACCAAATCTAATATTTGTTCTCTTAGGCGATAAATCACATGGATTCGTCTGTGATTCGATTAATTGAGTGGACTTTAAAACTGTATTTTTAATTGGACGTCCGAAAGGACGTACAATTCTTATAACCGCTTTTTGGACAGGCGAAATGGGTTTTCATTACCAAAAAACCCTTTCTCAGACTCAATTGCCAGTTGACCAGAATTCAAAATAGATTTTGCGACCATACAGGAAAACTGTCGTATCTTTTCCTACTTTCTATGTGTTCTCTAACACATACTATAAGATTCATTGGCCGATTCAATTCATACCACGTCTTAACCAACTTTACGATCTTTTTTCGATTTAATCATTTTCTTGTAGTTTTTTGACTTTCGTAATATTTATTGTGTAAAGGGTAAGATCTTTAGAAAGCGATACATGCATACACTATGGTTATAATGTAAACAGACACCCTATATCATCAGCAGCAGCGATAGCTCAAACGGGAAAGGATTAACCTCGCAACCTTTTTTCAGTTTGAAATTTGGAACGCCGTTGGTTCAAAACCAGTTCGGATTATTTCTTCTGTAAAACGTTTGTTTTTCTTGATGTGTTTACTGAAAACACACATTTTAGAATGATTACCCAATTTAATGCACGTATTGTGTATGATAGGTTCCTTTTCTTTGATCATTGTTGTTTAAGTCTTTGACACATTTAAAGGAACGGGGTTTCCACGAGACGTACTTTGGAACCAGGGTTTTGAAATTGATTATCGGGGAGTGAGTTCATGTCGCAACTCGGGTTCGACTCGATGACAAATCGGGGTTCCATCTGAACAGCCTCAGATGAGACACTAGTGAAATCCACCTATTCAGAAAAATAGTTGCTCTTACGAGTTTTTTTCTCCAGCATCTGTATCACTGATATTCGACAGTATCATGACCTATTTACTATCGATGATCATGACAACAATGATTATTACTAGTATAAGACTAAGTGACAGCGATCTGTATTCATTTCGTTTAAGAGACCCGTTTACGTGTATTGAGCTAAGAAGATGAAGCAATGGGTCTGCAACAGATGGTACCTGGATGATCGTATGAATATGTTTACAGATAGGGACATTGCTATTCTCAAATTTTCGTTGATAGTGATATGAAGATTTAAATTGCTTATTGTACTCCACTGCCATTTTCCCGACGGCACGTTCCCAATTTCTTCTTTTTAAGCACATCTGTAGATGTAAGGATGCTGCGGTAGTACTTGTATGAGGAATCCATGGTTAGGTGCTCCAATTCATCTGGTATTTTGTTTCAGGAAAAGTATGTATTGAATTTGTTTTGTAACTACAACCAGGGAAAACTGCTACCGTGTTTTTTTCTTTTTTACTCTAAACAGGAATAAAAATCAAAGTGCTTGGAGCACTATATTTAGACGCCTCTCATTGATTGAGCGGAATTGTATGTAAATGATCGGCGTTTCATTACTTTATTTCGTTGAATTTGTGTTAAGATCGATTCTAAATCACTGCGGTCGTTTTTTCGCCACCGATGGTGGAGATAGAAGTCGAACAAGAGTGCCATGGTCACAATATACGCCGCCACTTATAAAACTTGAGACAAAAAAAATGACATTGACAAGGATTTATAAATATTCACACAAAAACCTGTAAAAAGTTGTGTTCACAAAAAGGTTTTTATAAATATCCAGTCAAAAACCTGGAAGGAATTGCGTTCACGAGACTGAAATATAATTAAGCCCTAGAGACTAAGATTGAAGGGGCATAACTCAGGCAAAAATCAATGAACCATAAAATCCTTACTTCATGAACATCTACCAATTAAGGTAATAACATCCACCAAGTTTCATAAGGATCCAGTCAGAATCTTAGAAGAAGTTGTGTTGACAAGGCTGCAATTTCAATCAGCCCCAGAGACTAAGTTTTAATAACCCTAGAAAAAATCAATGAACCATAAAATCTTTCCTTCATGCAAATCTACCAATTGAGGTGATTGACCAAGTGTCATTAATATCCAGCCATAAACGTAGGAGGACTTGCGTTGACAAGGCTGCAATTTCAATAAGCCCCACAGACTAAGTTTTAAGGGGGCATAACTCCTTCATGCACATCTACCAATTGAGGTGATAACATTGACCAAGTTTCATTAAGATCTAGCCAGAAACTTAGGAGGAGTTGTGTTGACAAGGCTGCAATTTCAATAAGCCACAGAGACTAAGTTTTTAAGGGGCATAACTCAGGCAAAAAATCAACGAACCATAAAATCCTTCCTTCATGCACATCTACCAATTGAGGCGATAACATTGACTAAGTTTCATTAAGATCCAGCTAGAAACTTAGGAGGAGTTGCGTTGACAAGGCTGCAATTTCAATAAGCCCCAGAGACTAAGTTTTTAAGGGGCATAACTCTGGCAAAAATCAACGAACCATAAAATCCTTCCTTCATGCACATCTACCAATTGAGGTGATAACATTGACCAAGTTTCAAGAAGATCCAGCAAGAAACTTAGGAGGAGTTGCGTTGACAAGAAAAGTGGACGGACGTACGGACGGACGGACGGACGGACGGATGGACGGACGGATGGATGGACGGACGGACGGAGAAGATGACGCCAATATACGTCCGCCTCCGGCGGCGTATAAAAAAAGATGATTAAAAAGAACAATGTCTGAGTAGAATACGAACCCAGGGCCTTCTGGATATAACATGTGTAAAGAGTACAAGGTGAGTGCTCTGCTAAGTGAGCTATTGCGGCTTTCATTTATGTAGCGCGTTGGCTTACATTTTGAATAAATTGCTTTGTAGCGTACTTTATAAAATCAATGAAAAGTATAACTGACGACAATACTCATAGTAAACCGAAACAAGAAGACAAAAGTGCTAATCGCATGGCCTAAATTGAATTTGGTAATCAAATTAATAGTGATTATTCATAGCGACAAATCAGTTGTCTTGAAACGGCAATCAAATCAATTTGAAGCCTGAGAAGGGTTTTCTGGTATTAAAGCCGATTTCGTATGTCCGAAACCGATCTTATAGAATTAAACACAGAAGAATGAATAAAATATCTTTCGTTCATGTACAATCCCGCTCAATCAATCAGAGACGTCCAATTACAGTGCTCTCAGCACTTTGATTTCATATTGTTGGTGGTGGAGTAGCTAACCATGATTTCGTGTCATTTTTCAAACCAATGCACCAAAATTTGCCACTAACCCATTACCACACAATGACTCTTTTTGACTCCCGAAAGTTGATTGACATGCAGATATAGAGAAATTATTTATGACAAGCATGTCTTTCATTTTTTCACATTATTTTCTTCTAAAAAGACCCGAAAATTTTAAATTCTAATGTCTAAAATTTTGCCGTTTGGTAATGTTTTATGCAAGCGAGCCAAAGCATTTAGGGTGCTTCTAGATGTCTCCATCGTCAGTAGAACAGTTTGATAACTTTTTAATTGGTCATTTTTGTTGATATCTGCATGATTAAGGTAAGTTTGGAGAGCGGTCAAGTGACTTACAGATTTTGTGTTTATTCTGCGGCACCAAATAATCATGCTACAATTTTCATCAGTCTTTTTAAAGCGAAACATTTCCCTTTTTTGTGATGCTGTATGACAAATGAAGTATTTTGTTGTTGTAAATGTAATTATCTGTCAGAAAAGTTTAGTTTTTTTTTTTTTTTTGAAAATATAGATACTTTTGTCATAATTAGGCTAAAAGAGGGTGGGTGGGGTAAGATAAAGTCTAATATCTTTTTAATTTGCATGGAAAGGTGAGCTGATTTTTTGTATAAAAATAGTTCTTGGTAATAATTATCTTCAAAATATCCAAAAACAATAAGAAACTCAATGAATAATACTAGCGAATTGATAAAAGTTTCAAAATATTCACAAAAAATGTGATTTTTCAACTTTTCTCATTTTTTCTAGAAAATGTTTTTTTTTTTAAATATTTCTTTCAATCATAGCTATATGACTTGAAAACATAAGGAAGGATTTGCGAAAATGGTCATTACTAGTCAAGGGCAGATAACTCTGAAACGAAAACGAGCATGGAAACTTACCCTGATCTTTTTATATTTTGTTCAAGAAATGTCACTTTACAACATTATCCACAAATAATAGTAATTCGTTAAGCGGATAAAAACTTACCCCTGAGTCCAAACTTACCTTAATGGAATATTTACTTTACAAGAAAAGATTTCAAACTTTTCGAAACGACCAATGAAAGCTTGTTCAAAGTAGGTAGAGTATCGAATTTCTTGAATATTAGAGAATGGAAAACATTACGAGAAAAGAAGAACATGCCGTACTTCTAATGACGTCCTACCTTTGTAGGGACGTACAAAAGCGGGGTCGTTGGGAAATGTCTAGCACAACAACTATAATCGACATGCACCGGGGTTTGAAATCGTGCTTCACTGGTATTGACCCATTACCAAACACCAAAATTTTAGGATGATCCACTTCAAAAACTGACTCCAATGACAAAATGGATGTTATTAAAGATAGGGTTCGTGTAAAATATGACATAGAAAATATGGAGACAAAAGGAGAAACTGCTGGTTACCAGCAGTTTCTTCTTTTGTCTCAATGTTTTCCTAATACTTTTATGCAAGGAACGTCAAAACCAGGGCCCCGTATTACTTAACATCTTACGATCAAGTTTTTGTGTAAACTGTGTAACAAGACATCTGATTGCACGAGAAATCCGACTGAGCCAACCAGGACTGTTGTAATTATGCAAAAATCAAACGTACGATCGTTAGTAATACGGGCCCAAGGTCTTGTTTGGGAAAGGGTTAATCATTTTCCAATCGATCACATTAGATCAATATGTTTGAAACAAAATTGTAACAAAAATAACAAGGCACAAAAGAACACTAGAATTAAAAGTGAGTATTTGTGACGCAGATGTCGCATTATTGTCATCAATATTTGGGCACATATTTCTATCCCAGCCGACAACTTCACCGGTACGGGCGTTCTCCTTTTCCAACCATTCCTGAAAAACAGTGAACATCAGCAGCTGTAGCGGTCCGAAACACAGTTATTTATCCATTACCAAACGGCAAAATTTTAGGGTGGTCCAAATTGAAAGATACTGCAGACGAGAAATTGAAGTGAATATGAATTTGTCTTTTTAGATGGAAAATATTGTGGGAAATGAAGAAATTGCCTGTCACAAGCATTTTCTTCATTTTCCACGATGTTTTATATGGACATTATTTTGTTGGGAGTCAAAAAGAGTCATTGTGTTGTAATGGGTTAAGAGGATTATCCAAAGCAAAATTACATTACAAGCCATCTGGCTGGACAAGATAATGATTGTCTTGGTTAATGGTAGGCCCCTATGCATTGTTGTATAATTTTGAAAGTAAACTTGAAATTAGACTGGTTGGTGAATAAGTCTATATCTATAGTATGGAATATCGTTGTTTTTCAACGAAAACCTCGTAACTGCAGATTGGTTTAAGCTGCAGTTACAAGGTTTTTGTTTAAAAGCAGCGATATACTGTACCTGAAGCGGTTTGAAGTAGTCTAGTAGTGCACGTGTACTCAGTTTATCGGTCTCCCCTGATATACCCTTGGTCATTACTTTCATGGCTTCACCCCATGGTTTCGACGAGCCCAGTTCTAACATAGACCTTTTAATGAGATAAAAAAACATAGGTTTCGAAGGAAATATTTCAAATACGGATAAGCCTTGGGTACGGGAAACTTGTCCTTGTAACATTTGAGATATGCATTGATGCATATAAGGTTATACACACGCCTAGTCGTACATCTACGCGTTCCCAAATGTTAGAGAGCAGTATCGGATCCAATTGCATTGTACATGGGCCCATTCTAAATTATAGTAAATGAATGAACTTTTTTTTGATTTATCCAAATAGAAATTCATAACCTGTTCGATTGTTATGCAGCTTGCTTCAAATTGCTTGAAATAATTGGAAGGGAAATCCGCAAAGAAGTCAAAAGAAAAGACGATAAACCAAAATGAATTTGCGATGACTGATACAAATGATCAACCCGGACTTGGGAATAAATTAAACAGTTAAAACTTTCAAGGTTTATCTACACTGCATACCTACATGTATGTAGCAGGACAAACATACCATAATCTAGCTCCAGCCGCCTTCTTTTTGAAGATACGACATCTATGTAGCGGACCTTGGTGCCCCACGATCTCACATAGAGCTTTATGTCACTGAAACTGGGCTAGATAGCTCACAAATATCTGACGGTATGTCGCATACAATACATATATGTAAACATACATACCATAATCTATCTCCAGTCGCCTTCTTTTTGAATAATATGACATCTATGGAGTGGACCTTGATGACCAACTCTCTCGCAGAGAGCTTTATGCCACTGAAACTGGGCTACGTAGCTCACAAAACACCTTCAATACGTCACAAAATCGAGAATACATACCATAATCTATCTCCAGCTTCCTTCTTTTTGAATATATGGCATCTATGTAGCGGACCTTGGTGACCAATTATCTCACAGAGAGCTTTATGCCACTGAAACTGGGCTACATAGCTCACAAAGTATCTGAAATATGTCGCATAGGAAATGTGTAGATAGACATAATTAGTTAGTAACAGGACAATATATGAACGGTGGAATTCGAAGAAAGATTAACAAGTAGAATTAACTATACAAAGTATTCGTTTGAACAAAGTCACACAGGTAGTAGGCTCTAAACGAGACATTTGCCTTTTTGCAAACAATAGCAGGGTTATCCACAGAATATTTTGAAGCTGTAGTGGCCTTGGTAAACCTTGAAACGCATTGTGTTCATGCAAATAATTGTGAATAAAAACATAATGGGAAAAGAAGAAATTGCTCAATTTGAGCAATTTCTTCTTTTCCCATAATGTTTTTATACAGAATTAGTACGTTTTAGTATATAAGAATGCACCATTTATCAGTTTTTGATACGAATTACCTCTAAATGTCTCTATTTGGTGATCATTTTGAAGAAATTAAGCTGTGGAGTTCATTTGAAGCTGTAGGGGCTTTACACTTATTTGCATGAAGCTGTAGTGGGGCCGATACAGCTTATTGGGCTAGGGAGAACACTGAATACTTGGTTTGACACCTCCAATGGAAAACGTCTGTGAAAATATTGAGAGAAAACAACAGCATTCTCTACTGCTTCTTCAATATTCTCTGTACCATATTGTATACAAATCATATCTTTACAAACATTCATTTTGCCATCTGCAGCAGCTTTCGAACAGGAACAGTCATCGCCCTCGTGAATTTTATTTTTGTGCTACAAAACTCAGAACCATTATTAAACGAGCAATTCACCACGCTAAAACATGTATTACTTTAATGCTTTAATGAAGTCGAAAACAACAGAATGTCTTAAACCAATAATGAAAAATGCGTCGGTGCGCATGTATAGATAGGAATTCGGACATTACCTAATATACGGATAGTCGCCAGCAATGTGGTATTTTGAGCCCGGGTCGAAGTGATCCTCTGTTCTTTGTACTGGTGGATAGATTCCTTGATAGAAACACCTGGCAATTAAAGTCACTTTAGTGTTAACCCTTTCCCAAACGACAAAACTTTAGGGTATTCCAATTAAATTTTGAAAGTCGCCGCAGACGACAAAATAGACTTTGAAAAAGAAAGGATTCGTGTATGATATAGCTAAGAAAATATTGAGGCAAAAGGAGAAAATGCTGATGATCAGCATTTTCTTCTTTTGCCTCAATGTTTTCCCTAGCCTTTTATATTAGGGACGTGAAAACCGGGTCTTGTTTCGGAAACGGTTAAGGTAGTCCAGCCTCGATGAGATTCATGCAATTTCGCAATTTTTCGTGTGATGTCTTTAACATACGTTACGTATCCGAATTTATTCGGGCGATATCGTAAACATTCGGCGGTGAAACGTTCCACTGCCGAATGTTGAGTTTTATAAAACTATGTTAAAGGGACATTTCATTCCAATTTCATTTTTTTAAAGTATGTCTTGATGCCAAGATTGGTTATTCTAATGAGTGTAAATACTATTGGTTTTTTGAAGTTGTTGCCAATAAGCGAGAAACACGAATTTAAAGTTGAGACAAAATCGATAAATTGCATATAAATCCGAACTGTTGTCCACAACAATTTGTTCAATTTTAACACAAAAATATAAATTTCTCGTAAACGGCGCAATATTTTGGCTCGAAATTTTTAGAATTTTCATAAGGAAATATGCTCTTTCAGATAAAAATAAAAGTAAAATTTATGACAAAAATTCTGAAATGTCACTTTAAATGCTCCAACCGCCGTGATATGGCCATAGTTTGTTTGAAACACAATTCAAAGTCAGCAAAAAAAGTTAGAAACAAAACTACATTACCTCAATTTCCACCATCCAGTATTATATCTGTCATGTGTAATTTTACCCCTATATACGTCCCAGCGCCACTGATCAATCAAATAACCGAAGGGTAAAAATGCCACCCTGTCTAATGCCGTTTTAAATAGAAAGTTTATATCCCCTTCAGTCCCTTCCGGTAGTTCGTCTATAATGCCTATCTCTTGTAGGTACTCGGGCGATTGAAAACTGAGCAGGGCGATGTCTGCAACAGCTTCGTGAAAACCTAAAAATTGATGATCAGAGATTTGAGCGTGTGTCTGCAAAAAGGCACATATACAAGCAACCTTCAAACAGCGACTAAGTCAGAGGTACGTAATCCCTGCCTCAACAAAAATGATGGGACATGTGTCAATATGGCGGAATTTTGGTATACTCGGGTGTTGTCGGGCTCACGGAAATCAGCCGAGTTCTGACGTATGGTTGCGAGATTTTCACAATGTTTATTTCTGTTAATTTTTTTTATTTTTATTTTCATCTGACATCTAACAATTTTAAAAACATGGTCAAAAAAGTGTTTACATTTTTAATTGCAATCGAAAAAAAAAAGAACAGTTCAATTCATGAAAATCTTGGTAACTCAAGGTTTTGCGGGCAGAGATCTAATTCTGATTCAGGGAAGATAACTACGTAGCAAATTGATATACACGCAATCTGAACCGCATATCCTTGTTGTCCTATGCTAGTTCCTGTACTATATTTAGCAAAATTTAATGTAACTACGTATGTTATAATGTTTCTTGTATAATCCTTTCTAAATCGTCAAAATATAAGAGATCAACTTATTGAAATGTCTCTTAAATATACAGTTTATTTTCAACAGTATTTAAAGTCAGCAGGACAAGGGTTAACCCATTCCCATACAATGACTCCTTTTGACTCCTTACAAGATAATGGCTTTGGAAAACATTGTGGAAAAAGAAGAAATTGCTTGTCACAAGCAATTTCTTCATTTCTTACAATGTTTTCTAACCCAAAAGTCATAAGGTTTCAAAGTTTCGTCGCATTGAAAATGTCGACTTCAACTTCTTTCAATTTGGACCGCCATAATATTTTGTCGTTTGGTAATGGGTTAAAATACCTACCCGGATTAGCGCCAGTTTGAAACAGAAACGGTTGTTTTGTGTACGCCATATAGTAAAATAAATGACCAAGTTCGTGATGGACGGTCATCAGCTGATCTCCAGTCACGGCGGTACATTGTTTAATCCTGAAGAAAATACGATCACTGGTGCGAGGGACGTTTTTCGCTACAACAAGGTATAGATATTTTGCGTTTAAATGTGAGTTTAAAGATTTTTAACTCTAATTGCATTGGATTTGGTCAAAAAATAGACAGGGTTCACCGTTATGTATTGACAAACCGTCGGTGTTGTTATAAAATCTCGCAACTACGGCTTTATCTAAGCCGTAGTTACGAGATTTTATAACAAAATCGACGGAATACGTTGTTCGCGAAAAAACTTCCCTCGCTTTGGCCAAGTTCACCACCAGTGACGATAGTGATCTCAAATGACGGGGAATCAACTGACACACAAGATATGGTTTGGAATTGAAATAACAAAGTTAGAATGTCTTCACCCACATACATTATTGTGTAGATTTAATACTTTTGAAATTTTAAAATTATTAATGCAAGCTGAAAGCGAAATATATCATCAACGAGGTTTACGAGTACTCACGGTGGAGATTGTACATCATGGGATGAGTAAATCTACGGATGAATTTGCTTCGCTTCAGGTAAGACATTTTGCAACAACTTTCTTATCTCGTCAATTTTCAAACGGTTTGTTGCGTGCCTCCGCCTTCCTGAGCTCATTCCTCTGATGTATGACTTAATTGAAACTTGTTTGTTCTTTTTGCGAAAAAAAAATCTTAAAAATTTGAGGAGTTCTCAAATAAATCAGTCATGTGTCTGAGGAAAGAGCTCAGTAAGGTAGTATACATGCAACAAACCGCATGACGCAGAAATGAGAAAGTTATTGCAAAATGTCTAACCTTAAGCGAGGCCTTGTCCGTAGTTGTTATCATTCCGTTTTCTGGTAGGTGGGGACCAATTTCGGGAAAAAATAAAAGGGTTCCAAAAATAATTCATATATACATGTTTATGAAAAAAAGAGCTCAGTAAGGCGGGGTACATGCAAAGCTATTTTGGAAATTGACGCAGAAATAAGAAAAATATTTCAAAATAATAATTGACAAGAATCGAGATTATTCGTTCCATAGTTGTTATCCATCCCATGATGCACAATATCCACCGTGTACTGACAGTTCTACTACCTGAAGTCATCTCCTGTATTCATATCCCAGGCTGTAGCATGGCAGACCACCTTCCGTCCGTCATCTGGCTTGACGAGCATTGACCTCTCCCAGAAACTTTTAGGTAGGGGGTCAAACCCGAGTGATGTATAAAAGTCGTGACCTAGTTGATACATATAGGTCACGTTGTAACCCTGTTTTAATGAAAATCGTCAATGTGGTTAACACTTTTCCACACAATGACTCTTTTTAACTCCCTTCAAGAAAATAGCCTTTGAAAACATTGTGGAAATTGAATAATTTGCTTGTGACAAGCAATTTTTTCATTTCCCACAATATTTTCTTTACAGAAAGAACGAAAAATGCAAAATTTCATTCTCTGAACTTGTTATCTTCAACATCTTTTAATTTGGACTTGTCTGAATTTTTGCTGTTTGGTAATTTGTTAAATTGGAAATACGACAAAAAAAACTAAAAAAGGAATATAATCAAGACTTTTTTACTATGTAAAGAGAGATGTGTTTGGTCCTGGGAATTGAAAAAAGGATAACTTTGTTGAATTCGAAATGAAAAAAAAACTGCAAAAATATCCTCAAGACTTTTTTTCACTACGAAAAAAAGTGATTTGGGAATCCAAGTGATTTTACTACATCTTTCCTACGTTTGCATCACACACTTCGTGCAGCTTCGGGCGTCATCCTTGACACCGTAAATTGATGACACTCGAAATTGACGAGGGAATACCATCGTCAATTTCTATTGCCACGGATGAAGCCCGAACTTAAATACCTTAACTTGTGGTTGCGACGTCACACCGGAAATGCGAACGTGACATATTTTAGTGCGCTAAAAGCTTAAAACCAAACCTTTTCACGCATTTTGTCTGTAAGATGACGCCAATATACGTCCGCCTCCGGCGGCGTATAAAAAAAGATGATTAAAAAGAACAATGTCTGAGTAGAATACGAACCCAGGGCCTTCTGGATATAACATGTGTAAAGAGTACAAGGTGAGTGCTCTGCTAAGTGAGCTATTGCGGCTTTCATTTATGTAGCGCGTTGGCTTACATTTTGAATAAATTGCTTTGTAGCGTACTTTATAAAATCAATGAAAAGTATAACTGACGACAATACTCATAGTAAACCGAAACAAGAAGACAAAAGTGCTAATCGCATGGCCTAAATTGAATTTGGTAATCAAATTAATAGTGATTATTCATAGCGACAAATCAGTTGTCTTGAAACGGCAATCAAATCAATTTGAAGCCTGAGAAGGGTTTTCTGGTATTAAAGCCGATTTCGTATGTCCGAAACAGATCTTATAGAATTAAACACAGAAGAATGAATAAAATATCTTTCGTTCATGTACAATCCCGCTCAATCAATCAGAGACGTCCAATTACAGTGCTCTCAGCACTTTGATTTCATATTGTTGGTGGTGGAGTAGCTAACCATGATTTCGTGTCATTTTTCAAACCAATGCACCAAAATTTGCCACTAACCCATTACCACACAATGACTCTTTTTGACTCCCGAAAGCTGATTGACATGCAGATATAGAGAAATTATTTATGACAAGCATGTCTTTCATTTTTTCACATTATTTTCTTCTAAAAAGACCCGAAAATTTTAAATTCTAATGTCTAAAATTTTGCCGTTTGGTAATGTTTTATGCAAGCGAGCCAAAGCATTTAGGGTGCTTCTAGATGTCTCCATCGTCAGTAGAACAGTTTGATAACTTTTTAATTGGTCATTTTTGTTGATATCTGCATGATTAAGGTAAGTTTGGAGAGCGGTCAAGTGACTTACAGATTTTGTGTTTATTCTGCGGCACCAAATAATCATGCTACAATTTTCATCAGTCTTTTTAAAGCGAAACATTTCCCTTTTTTGTGATGCTGTATGACAAATGAAGTATTTTGTTGTTGTAAATGTAATTATCTGTCAGAAAAGTTTAGTTTTTTTTTTTTTTGAAAATATAGATACTTTTGTCATAATTAGGCTAAAAGAGGGTGGGTGGGGTAAGATAAAGTCTAATATCTTTTTAATTTGCATGGAAAGGTGAGCTGATTTTTTGTATAAAAATAGTTCTTGGTAATAATTATCTTCAAAATATCCAAAAACAATAAGAAACTCAATGAATAATACTAGCGAATTGATAAAAGTTTCAAAATATTCACAAAAAATGTGATTTTTCAACTTTTCTCATTTTTTCTAGAAAATGTTTTTTTTTTTAAATATTTCTTTCAATCATAGCTATATGACTTGAAAACATAAGGAAGGATTTTCGAAAATGGTCATTACTAGTCAAGGGCAGATAACTCTGAAACGAAAACGAGCATGGAAACTTACCCTGATCTTTTTATATTTTGTTCAAGAAATGTCACTTTACAACATTATCCACAAATAATAGTAATTCGTTAAGCGGATAAAAACTTACCCCTGAGTCCAAACTTACCTTAATGGAATATTTACTTTACAAGAAAAGATTTCAAACTTTTCGAAACGACCAATGAAAGCTTGTTCAAAGTAGGTAGAGTATCGAATTTCTTGAATATTAGAGAATGGAAAACATTACGAGAAAAGAAGAACATGCCGTACTTCTAATGACGTCCTACCTTTGTAGGGACGTACAAAAGCGGGGTCGTTGGGAAATGTCTAGCACAACAACTATAATCGACATGCACCGGGGTTTGAAATCGTGCTTCACTGGTATTGACCCATTACCAAACACCAAAATTTTAGGATGATCCACTTCAAAAACTGACTCCAATGACAAAATGGATGTTATTAAAGATAGGGTTCGTGTAAAATATGACATAGAAAATATGGAGACAAAAGGAGAAACTGCTGGTTACCAGCAGTTTCTTCTTTTGTCTCAATGTTTTCCTAATACTTTTATGCAAGGAACGTCAAAACCAGGGCCCCGTATTACTTAACATCTTACGATCAAGTTTTTGTGTAAACTGTGTAACAAGACATCTGATTGCACGAGAAATCCGACTGAGCCAACCAGGACTGTTGTAATTATGCAAAAATCAAACGTACGATCGTTAGTAATACGGGCCCAAGGTCTTGTTTGGGAAAGGGTTAATCATTTTCCAATCGATCACATTAGATCAATATGTTTGAAACAAAATTGTAACAAAAATAACAAGGCACAAAAGAACACTAGAATTAAAAGTGAGTATTTGTGACGCAGATGTCGCATTATTGTCATCAATATTTGGGCACATATTTCTATCCCAGCCGACAACTTCACCGGTACGGGCGTTCTCCTTTTCCAACCATTCCTGAAAAACAGTGAACATCAGCAGCTGTAGCGGTCCGAAACACAGTTATTTATCCATTACCAAACGGCAAAATTTTAGGGTGGTCCAAATTGAAAGATACTGCAGACGAGAAATTGAAGTGAATATGAATTTGTCTTTTTAGATGGAAAATATTGTGGGAAATGAAGAAATTGCCTGTCACAAGCATTTTCTTCATTTTCCACGATGTTTTATATGGACATTATTTTGTTGGGAGTCAAAAAGAGTCATTGTGTTGTAATGGGTTAAGAGGATTATCCAAAGCAAAATTACATTACAAGCCATCTGGCTGGACAAGATAATGATTGTCTTGGTTAATGGTAGGCCCCTATGCATTGTTGTATAATTTTGAAAGTAAACTTGAAATTAGACTGGTTGGTGAATAAGTCTATATCTATAGTATGGAATATCGTTGTTTTTCAACGAAAACCTCGTAACTGCAGATTGGTTTAAGCTGCAGTTACAAGGTTTTTGTTTAAAAGCAGCGATATACTGTACCTGAAGCGGTTTGAAGTAGTCTAGTAGTGCACGTGTACTCAGTTTATCGGTCTCCCCTGATATACCCTTGGTCATTACTTTCATGGCTTCACCCCATGGTTTCGACGAGCCCAGTTCTAACATAGACCTTTTAATGAGATAAAAAAACATAGGTTTCGAAGGAAATATTTCAAATACGGATAATCCTTGGGTACGGGAAACTTGTCCTTGTAACATTTGAGATATGCATTGATGCATATAAGGTTATACACACGCCTAGTCGTACATCTACGCGTTCCCAAATGTTAGAGAGCAGTATCGGATCCAATTGCATTGTACATGGGCCCATTCTAAATTATAGTAAATGAATGAACTTTTTTTTGATTTATCCAAATAGAAATTCATAACCTGTTCGATTGTTATGCAGCTTGCTTCAAATTGCTTGAAATAATTGGAAGGGAAATCCGCAAAGAAGTCAAAAGAAAAGACGATAAACCAAAATGAATTTGCGATGACTGATACAAATGATCAACCCGGACTTGGGAATAAATTAAACAGTTAAAACTTTCAAGGTTTATCTACACTGCATACCTACATGTATGTAGCAGGACAAACATACCATAATCTAGCTCCAGCCGCCTTCTTTTTGAAGATACGACATCTATGTAGCGGACCTTGGTGCCCCACGATCTCACATAGAGCTTTATGTCACTGAAACTGGGCTAGATAGCTCACAAATATCTGACGGTATGTCGCATACAATACATATATGTAAACATACATACCATAATCTATCTCCAGTCGCCTTCTTTTTGAATAATATGACATCTATGGAGTGGACCTTGATGACCAACTCTCTCGCAGAGAGCTTTATGCCACTGAAACTGGGCTACGTAGCTCACAAAACACCTTCAATACGTCACAAAATCGAGAATACATACCATAATCTATCTCCAGCTTCCTTCTTTTTGAATATATGGCATCTATGTAGCGGACCTTGGTGACCAATTATCTCACAGAGAGCTTTATGCCACTGAAACTGGGCTACATAGCTCACAAAGTATCTGAAATATGTCGCATAGGAAATGTGTAGATAGACATAATTAGTTAGTAACAGGACAATATATGAACGGTGGAATTCGAAGAAAGATTAACAAGTAGAATTAACTATACAAAGTATTCGTTTGAACAAAGTCACACAGGTAGTAGGCTCTAAACGAGACATTTGCCTTTTTGCAAACAATAGCAGGGTTATCCACAGAATATTTTGAAGCTGTAGTGGCCTTGGTAAACCTTGAAACGCATTGTGTTCATGCAAATAATTGTGAATAAAAACATAATGGGAAAAGAAGAAATTGCTCAATTTGAGCAATTTCTTCTTTTCCCATAATGTTTTTATACAGAATTAGTACGTTTTAGTATATAAGAATGCACCATTTATCAGTTTTTGATACGAATTACCTCTAAATGTCTCTATTTGGTGATCATTTTGAAGAAATTAAGCTGTGGAGTTCATTTGAAGCTGTAGGGGCTTTACACTTATTTGCATGAAGCTGTAGTGGGGCCGATACAGCTTATTGGGCTAGGGAGAACACTGAATACTTGGTTTGACACCTCCATTGGAAAACGTCTGTGAAAATATTGAGAGAAAACAACAGCATTCTCTACTGCTTCTTCAATATTCTCTGTACCATATTGTATACAAATCATATCTTTACAAACATTCATTTTGCCATCTGCAGCAGCTTTCGAACAGGAACAGTCATCGCCCTCGTGAATTTTATTTTTGTGCTACAAAACTCAGAACCATTATTAAACGAGCAATTCACCACGCTAAAACATGTATTACTTTAATGCTTTAATGAAGTCGAAAACAACAGAATGTCTTAAACCAATAATGAAAAATGCGTCGGTGCGCATGTATAGATAGGAATTCGGACATTACCTAATATACGGATAGTCGCCAGCAATGTGGTATTTTGAGCCCGGGTCGAAGTGATCCTCTGTTCTTTGTACTGGTGGATAGATTCCTTGATAGAAACACCTGGCAATTAAAGTCACTTTAGTGTTAACCCTTTCCCAAACGACAAAACTTTAGGGTATTCCAATTAAATTTTGAAAGTCGCCGCAGACGACAAAATAGACTTTGAAAAAGAAAGGATTCGTGTATGATATAGCTAAGAAAATATTGAGGCAAAAGGAGAAAATGCTGATGATCAGCATTTTCTTCTTTTGCCTCAATGTTTTCCCTAGCCTTTTATATTAGGGACGTGAAAACCGGGTCTTGTTTCGGAAACGGTTAAGGTAGTCCAGCCTCGATGAGATTCATGCAATTTCGCAATTTTTCGTGTGATGTCTTTAACATACGTTACGTATCCGAATTTATTCGGGCGATATCGTAAACATTCGGCGGTGAAACGTTCCACTGCCGAATGTTTACGACGTCGTCGAATAATTCCGACGTCGCGATAATCTCATTGGTGATGAAATATCTTAATGCGAATTGCATGTACAGTACTTCAGATTTTTTTGAAGCTAGCTTTTGTTATTTTCTCAAGATAGCTTCATCAGTATAGTTCTTATGGACTCAGGTAGACAGTTAGAAATACAAGGTAGCACAGGAGTTTTATAAAACTATGTTAAAGGGACATTTCATTCCAATTTCATTTTTTTAAAGTATGTCTTGATGCCAAGATTGGTTATTCTAATGAGTGTAAATACTATTGGTTTTTTGAAGTTGTTGCCAATAAGCGAGAAACACGAATTTAAAGTTGAGACAAAATCGATAAATTGCATATAAATCCGAACTGTTGTCCACAACAATTTGTTCAATTTTAACACAAAAATATAAATTTCTCGTAAACGGCGCAATATTTTGGCTCGAAATTTTTAGAATTTTCATAAGGAAATATGCTCTTTCAGATAAAAATAAAAGTAAAATTTATGACAAAAATTCTGAAATGTCACTTTAAGATGCTCCAACCGCCGTGATATGGCCATAGTTTGTTTGAAACACAATTCAAAGTCAGCAAAAAAAAGTTAGAAACAAAACTACATTACCTCAATTTCCACCATCCAGTATTATATCTGTCATGTGTAATTTTACCCCTATATACGTCCCAGCGCCACTGATCAATCAAATAACCGAAGGGTAAAAATGCCACCCTGTCTAATGCCGTTTTAAATAGAAAGTTTATATCCCCTTCAGTCCCTTCCGGTAGTTCGTCTATAATGCCTATCTCTTGTAGGTACTCGGGCGATTGAAAACTGAGCAGGGCGATGTCTGCAACAGCTTCGTGAAAACCTAAAAATTGATGATCAGAGATTTGAGCGTGTGTCTGCAAAAAGGCACATATACAAGCAACCTTCAAACAGCGACTAAGTCAGAGGTACGTAATCCCTGCCTCAACAAAAATGATGGGACATGTGTCAATATGGCGGAATTTTGGTATACTCGGGTGTTGTCGGGCTCACGGAAATCAGCCGAGTTCTGACGTATGGTTGCGAGATTTTCACAATGTTTATTTCTGTTAATTTTTTTTTATTTTTATTTTCATCTGACATCTAACAATTTTAAAAACATGGTCAAAAAAGTGTTTACATTTTTTAATTGCAATCGAAAAAAAAAAAAGAACAGTTCAATTCATGAAAATCTTGGTAACTCAAGGTTTTGCGGGCAGAGATCTAATTCTGATTCAGGGAAGATAACTACGTAGCAAATTGATATACACGCAATCTGAACCGCATATCCTTGTTGTCCTATGCTAGTTCCTGTACTATATTTAGCAAAATTTAATGTAACTACGTATGTTATAATGTTTCTTGTATAATCCTTTCTAAATCGTCAAAATATAAGAGATCAACTTATTGAAATGTCTCTTAAATAGACAGTTTATTTTCAACAGTATTTAAAGTCAGCAGGACAAGGGTTAACCCATTCCCATACAATGACTCCTTTTGACTCCTTACAAGATAATGGCTTTGGAAAACATTGTGGAAAAAGAAGAAATTGCTTGTCACAAGCAATTTCTTCATTTCTTACAATGTTTTCTAACCCAAAAGTCATAAGGTTTCAAAGTTTCGTCGCATTGAAAATGTCGACTTCAACTTCTTTCAATTTGGACCGCCATAATATTTTGTCGTTTGGTAATGGGTTAAAATACCTACCCGGATTAGCGCCAGTTTGAAACAGAAACGGTTGTTTTGTGTACGCCATATAGTAAAATAAATGACCAAGTTCGTGATGGACGGTCATCAGCTGATCTCCAGTCACGGCGGTACATTGTTTAATCCTGAAGAAAATACGATCACTGGTGCGAGGGACGTTTTTCGCTACAACAAGGTATAGATATTTTGCGTTTAAATGTGAGTTTAAAGATTTTTAACTCTAATTGCATTGGATTTGGTCAAAAAATAGACAGGGTTCACCGTTATGTATTGACAAACCGTCGGTGTTGTTATAAAATCTCGCAACTACGGCTTTATCTAAGCCGTAGTTACGAGATTTTATAACAAAATCGACGGAATACGTTGTTCGCGAAAAAACTTCCCTCGCTTTGGCCAAGTTCACCACCAGTGACGATAGTGATCTCAAATGACGGGGAATCAACTGACACACAAGATATGGTTTGGAATTGAAATAACAAAGTTAGAATGTCTTCACCCACATACATTATTGTGTAGATTTAATACTTTTGAAATTTTAAAATTATTAATGCAAGCTGAAAGCGAAATATATCATCAACGAGGTTTACGAGTACTCACGGTGGAGATTGTACATCATGGGATGAGTAAATCTACGGATGAATTTGCTTCGCTTCAGGTAAGACATTTTGCAACAACTTTCTTATCTCGTCAATTTTCAAACGGTTTGTTGCGTGCCTCCGCCTTCCTGAGCTCATTCCTCTGATGTATGACTTAATTGAAACTTGTTTGTTCTTTTTGCGAAAAAAAAATCTTAAAAATTTGAGGAGTTCTCAAATAAATCAGTCATGTGTCTGAGGAAAGAGCTCAGTAAGGTAGTATACATGCAACAAACCGCATGACGCAGAAATGAGAAAGTTATTGCAAAATGTCTAACCTTAAGCGAGGCCTTGTCCGTAGTTGTTATCATTCCGTTTTCTGGTAGGTGGGGACCAATTTCGGGAAAAAATAAAAGGGTTCCAAAAATAATTCATATATACATGTTTATGAAAAAAAGAGCTCAGTAAGGCGGGGTACATGCAAAGCTATTTTGGAAATTGACGCAGAAATAAGAAAAATATTTCAAAATAATAATTGACAAGAATCGAGATTATTCGTTCCATAGTTGTTATCCATCCCATGATGCACAATATCCACCGTGTACTGACAGTTCTACTACCTGAAGTCATCTCCTGTATTCATATCCCAGGCTGTAGCATGGCAGACCACCTTCCGTCCGTCATCTGGCTTGACGAGCATTGACCTCTCCCAGAAACTTTTAGGTAGGGGGTCAAACCCGAGTGATGTATAAAAGTCGTGACCTAGTTGATACATATAGGTCACGTTGTAACCCTGTTTTAATGAAAATCGTCAATGTGGTTAACACTTTTCCACACAATGACTCTTTTTAACTCCCTTCAAGAAAATAGCCTTTGAAAACATTGTGGAAATTGAATAATTTGCTTGTGACAAGCAATTTTTTCATTTCCCACAATATTTTCTTTACAGAAAGAACGAAAAATGCAAAATTTCATTCTCTGAACTTGTTATCTTCAACATCTTTTAATTTGGACTTGTCTGAATTTTTGCTGTTTGGTAATTTGTTAAATTGGAAATACGACAAAAAAAAACTAAAAAAGGAATATAATCAAGACTTTTTTACTATGTAAAGAGAGATGTGTTTGGTCCTGGGAATTGAAAAAAGGATAACTTTGTTGAATTCGAAATGAAAAAAAAAACTGCAAAAATATCCTCAAGACTTTTTTTCACTACGAAAAAAAGTGATTTGGGAATCCAAGTGATTTTACTACATCTTTCCTACGTTTGCGTCACACACTTCGTGCAGCTTCGGGCGTCATCCTTGACACCGTAAATTGATGACACTCGAAATTGACGAGGGAATACCATCGTCAATTTCTATTGCCACGGATGAAGCCCGAACTTAAATACCTTAACTTGTGGTTGCGACGTCACACCGGAAATGCGAACGTGACATATTTTAGTGCGCTAAAAGCTTAAAACCAAACCTTTTCACGCATTTTGTCTGTAAGTGATTGCTCTTTACGTCCAGGAAATGGTTCCAAAATATCGTAAATGTTTGTCCATTTCTGGGCCCACATGTTTCCTGTAAACCAATAAATAAGTCGGATTAATGTGTTGCTATTTTAGATGATAGTTTCTAGTATGGACGAAGTTTTGGTGCTAAGGAACCAACGTTATAATTTTTTGCTGGTGAGAATGTAACAAAATAACATAATTTAACCCTTTCCCAAACAAGACCTGGTTTTGACGTCCCAAATAGAAAAGGCATGGGAAAACATTGAAACAAAAGAAGAAACTGCTGATAACCAGCAGTTTCTCCTTTTGTCTCAATATTTTCTGTGCTATATTGTTCACAAATTCCTTCCTTTTTAGCATCAATATTGCCGTCTATAGCAGTTTTTCAAGTGAACCGCCCTAAAATTTTGTCGTTTGGGAAATGGTTTATGAATGTCAGGACTACTAAATCAAAAGAGATGTTTTGTTTATTTTAGCAAAGATGACCACGGTGTATAATCACGTGAATCAGAATTTTCTATAATCTTCAATATATTTTTTTAATATTGACCAATTTGAATCGGTTTGAAGCAGAGAAGGTGGGAAAATACCAGGAATACGCTGGGTGTGTTGGATTTTTGAAAAATCAGCTGATAAAAAAGTTATTGAAGATAAACCAAAGTTTTGGTTTATCTTCAATAACTTTTTTGATCAGTTGATTTTTCAAAAATCAACCACGTCCATTTTATGATTGACGTCTGTCCACCTTCTCTGCATCATACCAAATTCAAATCGGTCCAGTAAATACGAAATTATTGTAGATTTTCTGAAAATATTGTATCACGTGATCATCCACCGTGATGACACTGAACAACGTTCGATCTTTCAAGACTATAATGGAAGACATCAACATAAGTATTTAAAAGTTTCTCCAGACATTTTTTTTCAATATGAAAATGTAGATCTATCTAAAGGCAACGATTATAATTCTTATTAATATAATATTTTATTTATTTGATTTCGGTTTTGAGATTATTCTTAAAACTCATTACCAGATGGTAGAATGTGGCTGTTCCAATTTGAAAGGATATACAGACGACAATTTCAAGTTCATGAAATTTTAAATACATATTCATTTGCGGTTAGAAAACATTGTGAAAAATTAAGAAATTGTTTGTAATAAGCAATTTCCTCATTTGCCACTGTTTTCACATGCATATTCATCATTTAGGGACATCAAAAAGCATCACTGTGAGATAATGGGTTTTAACTTGGCCGTTGTTTTCTGTAGAGACAGAAAAATGTACAAAATATACGTACCGAATATATGAGCGGGAATATGGCCAGACTTTGGAAACGGATGATCCTCGTAATATTTCTGTAGTTTACCTCGGACGTACGCGTGAAGTTGATCATACAAGGGACGTAACTCTACAAATAACTGTCTCAAATCTTCCTCAAATGTCGGAGATTCATACCAGGACCTTAAGTATGCCCCTCTATCTTCGTACCTGCCTAAATGAAAGAACTCAGCGTCGCTTTTCAACAAAACAACCTCGTAACTGCAGCTTGTCTTAACCTTTACCAAACGAAACAAAATAAACTGGTGCAAATTCAAAGATGTTGCAAACGGCGATTTCAAGTTAAGGAAATTTAAAATCTTTTTTGGAAGAAAACATTGTGGGAAATGAAGAAATTTCTTATCAAAAGCAATTTCTTCATTTTCCACGATGTTTTACGAGCGTTTATCTTTTGGGAAGTCAAAAAGAGTCTCTATGGGGTAATGGGTTAAGTTGCAGCTACGAGGTTTTTTCAAAATATTATTTGATAGGTTTTATAAAATGCCCACTTATCGCATTATGATAACAAAATCTGTCCAAATCAGCCAAAAAGTTACAAACAATAGTTTTTTTTTCTCTCAAAACTGAACAAAGATCGTCGCTAATCACACTAAAGAGATTGAAGTTGAATATTAATGAACGGTATACTCTGCACTTTGCGGAGGATGATGACGATGACCCTTAACGGAGGCCTTAGAGGTGTTACTAGAATTTGATAAGACCGAATGATGGACTAACCGTTAGCTTGTACCGCGATGTTACTATAATTAGCAAATATGTTATAGAGCTCCCTCATTTTGGCCCCACTCACGTCCCTCCATCCGGTCCACATCCGGGTTAGTTCGTCATAGTCACGTGTCGTGGCGATTAATCCTTCCAGGTCTGTAACAACATTACCAAATCATTAAGAATTGACTCAATCCTTAACCATAGGCACTTGGATTCAGGAATTCTAACAACTTACAAAAATATAGTCTTGTATAATATAAATAAAGAAAAGGTCGGACAGCGGCCATTTCATTTGGGAATGGAAATACACTTTGTACCCCTGGTTTCCTTCGCAGGATATGTTTCACTCAAAAGAAAGTGGAACCAGGGGTACAAAGTTAATTTCCGTTCCCAAATAAAATGGCCACTGTCCGACTTTTTCATTATTTATAATATATAGGACTAGACTTGTAAGTTATTAAAATTTCTGAATCCAAGTGCCTATGCCCTTAACATGGGTTATATTAGGTCGGGCCATTTAAAATTTACAACAGTTGACAAAATAGAAGTTGATACCAAAGTTGTTCATGTAAGTGTATAATTATAGTTCAGAAAACAATGAGACAAAAGGAGAAAATAGTGGTCATCAATGTCTCAAAGTTTTCCAAAGCCCTTACCATAAGGGGCGTCAAAAGCATGATTTTCTAATAGGCTAAAGTGAAGCACATGTTCGGATTTAACTTAGCTAATTTGGATGTCAATTCCAAAAAGTATTAAATTTTGCTTGTGAAAGGGTATATGTTTATGTATATTTTACATGTACTATCTCACACGTTAAAAATCCACGTAAGAAGCCCGATTTTCAAATATTTTAATTCCGTAAGTAATATGATGAACTAGCATGATTATGACATTCATAAAACTTTCAACATTTTTGTTAAAACATCTGAATTTATGGAAGTTTCCAAGAATGTAAGGGTTGTATGTCAATAAACCATTTATAGCCACATTATTTGCTAATCTCAGAATAAAAAAAATACGAGTGAGAACGCTTTATTGAATAAAAACATCTTCTGGCCCCGGTTTCTCGAAAAAAAAATAAGTACGTTCTCATGCTCAAATCTGAGCACCGTGCTCAAATCGCACGAAATCCACGTGAACTTCAATCGAATACCCTTCAATTTTGGAGAGTATTCCTTTGAAGTTGAGCATGTTCTCATGAGAATATACTTTAGTTTTTTCGAGAAACCGGGGCCTGGTTCCCAATACCTGGATCCATAGGTAAACACTGGTTCTTTATTTTGCACCATTTTGCATCGCTGTATATCTCGATCATCTCCGCTTGCGCAACAGATATCTGTCGGAGTAAGCAACATAAATGTGACTCGTCACGCTAAAAGGGACTTTATAGGAAGTGTGAAAAATATCGAACCTAGTCAGTCTGCGCTGTCCGCGCAGCCAGACTAGGTCCGACATTTTTCACTTGTATGTAATTTTTCTAAATCCGAAATGTTTTCCATATCTTACTATATCTTCATTTTTCGCATACGGGATCTGTTTGACCTGTGATGAGTCTGACACGTCTGTCAAAATTTGGATTTTTTGAGTTCGGATAAGGTCCCCTTTAGCTTGATGGGTCACAAATACTTGAGTCAGGTATGTAAAATGGGATCTTAAGACATTTGAGAACGACATGAATCCAGATCAGCCTGTGCATACGCACAGACAGATCAGGATCCAAGTTGTTCTCTAGTAATATTAATTCTGCATGGGCCACGAATTCTGTCAGAGAGAGCAACATAAATACTTGAGTCGGGGTATGGAAAATGGAATCTTAAGGCGTTTGAGAACAACAGGAATCCAGATCAGCCTGTGCATTCGCACAGTCTGATAGGGATCCATGTTAATCTCTAGTAAAAATGTTTCTGGATACGCCACAGATATTTGTAGGAGAAGGCATCATAAATAAACGAATATAGTGCATTTAAAAAATCTATTTTTTCGCTAACCCTTTCTCAAACGGCCAAAAAAGCATAATTCCAATTTTAAAGCTAGGCTACTACAGACAACAAAGTCGGTGTTGGAAAAGACATGATTAATGATTTACACTTTAGCATAGAAAATTGTACGAACAAGAAGAAAATGCTGATTATCAGCATTTTTGTCTTCTGTTTCAATGTTTCCCCGATCAAAACCAGATTTTATCTATTAAAGTGTGAAATAGTAAACCCATGTTATCTTCATCGGGAATTACATTATTGAATTTAGAGACGGCAAAGACAAGGATCAGACGGCGTGTACATGCAACCGGGCCTTAGTCGACACTCTTTTATGCCATTGATAGGTGAGATTTTTTACTACATTGATTTATAAAAGATATTAAGATGACAACCCTTCTTTTGCTATGAATGTATATTGATTCGTTATGAACACATTTTACGTTATATATTTCCATGGGCTATGTAGGCCTACATTATAGCTCAGAACATATTGAGACAAAATGAGAAAATGGTGAGTATCAGCATTCCTTCTTTTGTTTCAATGTTTCCCCTAGCATTTTCTATCAATGACATAAATAACACATCATGTTTGGGAAAGGGTTATTCCTACCTTTGTCAGTAGTTTTGTATCGTTACCATATCCAGTATTTGTAACTTTGTCCAACAGGCGACGGAGGGTAGCGTTGGATATCTTTGTCTGATCAAACTCGCGTCCGAGTCTCGCTGCAGTCTGCTCCAGATCTGACATACGAGCATTGGCTTTACCCTAAAAAGTAATAGTATGCAGGTCTATATTTGAGTCTGAAACTTGATTAAATGCCTCTCTGGCATTTGATATCGACATGGATCTACATGTAGATCAGGATGTGTTTCATTAAATGAGTCTTATCTACTTGTGTATGATACAGCATGGAATATATTGAGATAAAAGGAGAAATTGCTGGTTATTAGCAGTTTTTTATCGTGTAACAATGTTTTCCCAAGCCATACCTATTATGGACGTCAAAACAAGCTCATGTTGGGAGAAGGGTTAAGCATGTTGGTACGTGGACCAAGTATCCAAATGGTCTCTATCTACATTTCAAGGCAGTTCAAGTGCATCTAACTCTGTACACTTGGATAAAGAGACTTTAACTTCATCTACTGCATCATGGTGGAAATTGAGCATAGCATGACTTGTAAGTTTCACGACCTAATTAGTACAGTTGCAGGTAGAGAACTTTTGCAATACATCTCTTATTTCTGTGTCAACTTTAGGTGGTTTGTTGCATGTACCCCGCCTTCGTTCTTTAGTCAGTTGTATGGATAATTTGTAGAATCACTTTATTACTTTTCCCGATAAATGATCCCAACCGACCACAAAAAAACGACAAAAAAATAAAGTCTTTTTCCTGGTCGGCTGGGATCAATTATAGAAGAATTTTCAAATAAGCCATACCGTTGAGGAAAGTGTTTGGTAAGGCGAGGTACTTGCAACAAACCGCTTGAAAATTGATGCAAAAATAAGAAAGTAATTGCACTATTTCTTACCTGAAGCGGGACTACGCATTATGCACAATTCCCAGCGTGTATAGTGAAGCTATTGTTGCAACTGATTTTAATAATTGCTTAAATTTTATGAATCGTTAAAATGCCAGCTGAATGTTAAAAATTCTGGTAGCGCCTCACAGGTACCCGTATCTAACAGTTATATATATTCAAGTCTGTGCCAGTTTAAATTACTGATTTCACAAACAAAGAAACAAATATCTGAAAAATAACTGTCAAAAGCTTTTACTTACTACCTACAATGATAAGTTTGTTATGTTGTGCAATGTAAGTGCAGTAATTGCAGCTGGCATTATGCGATTTTATAGCAGCTGACTGTAATTTATCACTGTATTCTAGAAAATGTCTAACTCTCTACTCAAGAAGACATGGTTTAAGATCAGAAACAAATGCTCTGGAAATATTGAGACAAAAGGAGCAAATGTTGATAATCAGCATTTCTCTTTTTTGCCTTAATATTTTCTATCGTGCATTTTGAAAATTCGTTCTTTGTCATGCGCATAATTGGATTGCTCCCTCCATTGTTATTATGCCCAAATTATCTAGCTTAATTAACCCTCTCCCAAACAAGACCTGGTTTTGACGTCCTTAATAGTATAGGCTTGGGAAAACATTGAAACAAAAGAAGAAACTGCTGATAACCAGCAGTTTCTCCTTTTGTATCAATATTTTCTGTGCCATATTTTTACACAATTCATATCTTTAATAACATCCATTTTATCATTTGTGGCAGTTTTTGAAGAGGATCAAAAAAAAAAATTTGGCGTTTGGGAAAGGGTTAAATCTCTTATGATTAGGCTAAGGTAAAGCCTAGTGGGGCGACAGGCTTTTTTAGTTTGTATGTTTGTCTCTCGAAAAAGATGTTCTTCATACAGAATTTGAGTTCACCAATGGTATATATATTACCTACCATTATAAGTTTGTTATGTTGTGTAATATTTGTGAAGTAATTCCAACTGGTATTGTGAGATTCTATGGAAGCTGACTGTAATTTATCACTGTAGTCTAGAAATCTTCTTAATTAGACATTTTGTTAACGTTAGCTATAGGAAAGGCTCGGGCAAATATTGAGACAAAAGAAGAAAATTCTGATTATCAGCATTTTCTCCTTATTGTTTCAAAAATGTTCTATCCTTTTTTTTCAGAAACCCTTTCTTTGCCATGCGCTTAATCGAACTCCCCAATTATTTTGATGCCTAGATTATCTAGCTAAATTAAAATTTCTTTAGTTATCATGATTTTAATTAATGCATATATTACCTACCATGATAAGTTTGTTATGTTGTGTAATGTTTGTGAAGTAATTCCAGCTTGTATTGTGAGATACTATGGAAGCTGACTGTAATTTATCACTGTATTCTAGAATAAAATCCCAGGCTCTGCTCTCCTCGTTTCCAGTTACACCTGGGTTTATTATAATTATTACACAAACACACGTGCACGTACTTAATGCACGCGCTTTCACAGAGAATTCCATGTTTCTGTTATTTCAAATGTACTTGGAATATAAGATATGTTAGGAACTGTTTGTATGAGGTATGGTTTTCACCAACCGATCTAATTCTAAACTTATCTTATTTGGCCCTTTCCGTAATGCATCACCTATGGTGATCAAACTTAAAAACAGATAGAGATGACAAAATGAATTATACTTACACTGAAAATATGCACAATAAAGCACCGAACATATGAAGAAAAAAGGAGAAAATGCTGTTTATCGGTACTTTCTTTTTAATCACGTTGTTTGACTTTTTTTATAATAAAGACTTTAAAAGTCAACTATGCACTTAACTTGTTGGCTCGTTACTTATTAGCGTAAAAAATGTTGAAATCCCATTATATAGAAACTGAACATAGATCTGATAAATGGAACTCTGGATTTTTCGAGATTATATCTCTGCTTTTCAACGAAAACCTTGTAACTGCAGCTTAAACCAAGCTGCAGTTACAAGGTTTTTGTTGAAAGGCAACGATATGTCATTTTTTACACTGCAATAATTTTCAAATGCTATTTTTCTGAATGAAAAAATGAATGCGGATAAATCCCAGGATTTTTACACTCTCAAATGGACGTCCGTTATAAAGTGAATTGTTATGTCTTTTGTAAATTGAGCGAGTAAATGAAAACAGATGGGATGCGATAAAAACTCATTTTTATTTTCTCCCTAACTCGCGGATTATATTAATCAATATAGTGATGAATATTTTATTGATAATTTGTGATTTAGTCTGAATGGGGCGTTGTTATATCGCTGCTTTTCAACATAAACCTCGTAACTGCAGCTTTTTAAAGCTGCAGTTACCAGGTTTTGTTAAAAAGCAATAAATTGTGGTATTGAAACAAGACTGTTTTGTTACTTTTTTACACGCATTATTAAAGATGGGCTAATCTTTCCAAACTGAAACATTTAACCGTTGCATTTACAACGACGAAATGCTGATCTTCAGCAAATTTCTTGTTTTCTCTCAATATTTTTTTTATTTAGGACATCAATTACAGGTCTTGTTTGGGAAAAGGTTAACGACCACTGAGCGCGTTATTTTCACTTTGCATGTCATCACCCCACATCATCTGAAGGCCATAACCTCCGTCCACACTGATTTACTTACCACTCTACATTGTATATCGTCGCTTTTCAACAAAAATATCGTAACTTCAGCTTGTTTAAAGCTTCAGTTACGATGTTTTTGTTGAAAAGCGACGATATACTCAACTTCTGGCTACCCAATTAACACTTTCCCAAACAAGACCTGGTTAAGACGTCCCCCATAGAAAATGTTTTGGAAAACATCGAAACGAAAGAAGAAAATTCTCATAACCGGAAATTTCTTATTTTTCCTCAATATTTTCTGAACTACATAAAATCTATCTTTATTTATATTCATTTAGTCGTCTGAAACTTCTTTCAAATGTACATCCCCTATAACTTTATTGCTTTGGAAAGAATTGTTAACCCTTTCCTAAACAGCAAAATAATGGACTTGATCAGGAAAGACAACTTCTGCAACCGACAATGCGAGTTGAAGAAATAAATAACTTGTGTTGCACGAAAATATTGTGACTACTATCAACGAAAAACTCGTAACTGCAACTTAAAACATACTGCGGTTACCAGGTTTTTGGTCGAAAAAGGACGATACAATGCAAGTATTTGCTTTACAATGCAAGTATTTGCTTTACTTTCCTTTGTATAGTTTTCGTTCTTTTTGCTCTGCATTGCTCGGAAGTCACTGACATGAATGATGAAAACTCCTCTAGAATTACACACAAAACACCGGTAAATCCACACAAAGACAACATAATGATAATAATATATATCGCTGCTTTTCAACAAAAACCTCGTAACTGCAGCTTGTTTAAAGCTGAAGTTACGATGTTTTTGTTGAAAAGTGACAATATGTTGTATGATACAACTACGTTCCGCGTCTTCTCTGCACTTCTGAAGATCTTCTGCTACAAATACACAAATGTGTATCACTTTTTGTGCGAATTTATCTTTCTTTTCCCAAACGGCAAAAAATAGGCTGGTTCTGTTTGAAAAGTGAAACAGACATGACAGTGGATGCTGATATAGATACGGTTGTTGTACAACGAAGCTACGAAAATGTAGACACAAACGGAGAGACGGGGTGTTGCAGATTCTCATTTAAAGACTAAGAAACACTTATCAAATGCAGAAATTGTTGGTTTTTAACCATTTGTTAAAATGTCTTTTCTTTTATGGTTTTCAAAAAATGTTAGCAATATCGAAATCAGAGATTTTTTGGGAAAGGGTTAACCCTTTACCAAATGACAAAATTTTAGACTGCTCCAAATTTAAAGCTGATGCAGACGACAATTTCAAGTCAATGAAATTTAAAAAGGATTGGTCATTTTGGGTAGAAAATATAAAGCAATTTCTTCATTTTCCACAATGTTTTCCAATGCCATTAACTTGTATGGAGTCAAAAAGAGTCACTGTGTGGTAATGGGTTAAGCCATTCCCACACATGTATCTTGTATGACTCCCGACAAGGTATCGGCTTTTGGAAACATTTTGGAAATAAAAAAAATTGATTGTAACAAGCAATTTCTTTTCTTCCCAAAATGGTTTCTACCAATAACGACTTAAGATAAAGGTCTGCATCTTCTTTCAGACTGGAGTGGTAAAAAATTCTGCCGTCTGGATGTGACCCGTCACACTGAAAGGGAACTTATCCGAACTACAAAAATTCATATACTAAGCACAAAAATATAGGGATAATGAAACTCAATGATAAATAAGAATTAAAATTTTAAGTTTCTGGGAAGTTGTTATACTTTTTTTGATAAAACTATTATTACTTATGCTTTGTGTGAAAATATTGTGCAGTCAAAGATCGTTGATTTCAAAACATAGGCATATACACTAAAGAGGGGTCAGCATTGAAAAATCACAAATGGGCCAAAATTGTGCGATTTCCGCATTTCTGGTTGAAAACTTAAACAGTACACATTCGCAAACAAGTCCTTAGCTGTGAACAATCTCCGAGCAGAGTTGTCGTTCGTTACACTCACCATACATCTCTGCAACGGCCTGGGCGTATGAATGACAAGAATCTTGTCAAATCGAGGAAAACGTGTATTATTACTGTTTAACTGTTTCATGTGTAACATAATAAAGTAGACAAAGAAATGATGATTCCGGTTACATTTGAAAGGCACTATAACTGATGAATTAACCCATATACAATGGAACTATTTTCTCAAGCCTCCTTACCAATGGCAGGAATTATGTGCTAAAAATAGACTAGGTTTATCGTTTTGTTTTGATAAATCGTCGGTGTTGTTACATAATATCGTATCTACGGCTTGAATCAAGTCGTAGTTGCTAGATTTTATAACAACCCTTACGAAATACCATTGTTTGTCCGAAATACGTCACGGTTAGCTGGATAAAATCGTTCCCTATCAGAATGAAACGTACAGAAAATTTGAATGAATGACATCATTTTAAAAAAAGATAAATTATTATCATTGGAAATTGATATTAAATTTTAAGCAACGTGGGGTATGATATATTTTTGACTTCGGAAAAGAAAAATTATTTATTATTGCCATTTTGATGTGATAGAAAGTGACGTAATCTAGCAGATGATGACGCAATACTCTCTGAGGCAACTACAGAGGTGAATTTGAATGAACCGTGTGCAAGAGAGTGAGCTGTGAAATGATGGTTCAACGTTGTCGTATAACCGACCGCCAACACCGATAGATGTAGGAAAGCTCGAGCTTGCAGGTAACCAAACTAAATCGGTGTAAATGCAAAACCTCGTATGTCGGTTCTTGCGATTTTCTAAGTACAAACTTGTGTGCCCAGTTTAGACAATTCTCGCAGGTTTTGAAATATTTTTACTGATCAGTATTAATGATACATTATTTGTGAATAGTATATCCAAATTTCAAGTAAAACATTTCAGTTTGAGAAAAGTTATTATATACTGAAACAAAAATGAAACGCAACTTCATTTTCAATTCCTTCTTACGCAAATACATCAAATCAGATTAAAACAAAACTTAATACATTTAAAGCAATAACATTTCACCTTGTAAAGTTCACAAAATCTTGTTTGTAGTAATTTCATTAGTAAGAAAACACCCAGTTTAAACCGAGCGTCAACACAATACGCCAAAAAAATTGGACGGAGGTCGAAAAAAACAATCTGTTTCGTTCAATTTTGTCCGATATTTGAATGTTGTGAAGTCCACACGAGTTATTAGCGGTCTCCGTTGCAGTCTTAAACCTATCCTGTAGGTGGGGTTAACGTGATTATTCGGTCCTGCCTTGACGTCATATCTCTTGCACGTCTGACTCGTGCTCAATCGGTTGTGATCCAATTGAGAGCCAACAACGTATACAGTCAAAAATGTGTCGATTTTTGCCCCATCAATGTCTTACGACAACATTTTGAACCTTTTCGACCAACAACATCTGTACTGCAGTTAGGCGCTGGTTTTGGCCTAGCCTTGCTATGCGTAGCGTAGTGAAGAGTGTGTGCACGCTTTGGCGTCTTCTTTGTCTATGTTCTAGCTTGTGTTTGATGAAAATTTGTTTTGATAGTGGTCATCTAGAAAACACGACAGGGGATGATCAGTTTTTAACCATTTACCATGTATCACGTGATGAATGTACGGCATCTGAAGAAAATGGCACTGTATTTATGCGTATGCATGCAGGTATATCAAAAATGTACTCAACAGCCATTAAAAACATATTTTGTCGAAAATATTATGAAAAATTGGGGTTGCGTATCTTTTTTGTCCTAGTATACTTTTTTCACTCCCCTTTGAAATTTTCCAAAAACGAGATACGAGGTTTTGCATTTACAACGATGTAATGTTGTATTGAAGATTGCTGTATCACAAAGCGTATAATTGTGGGTTTGCATTGACCAAGCAACCGATCGGCGCGTTATTCCGTTCTTTCGCTATCATAGAGATTTTAAGTTTACCTATTGAAAATAAGCGGCATCGACATACCGGGATCTTTCAGGAACACTTTTAACATGCAGGCATCCAAGCACAGGGATAATCTCAATAAACACAGATTTGGAACCTACAAGTCGTATACGCAGTACTATTGACATTATTATGCGATTTTCGAAAAAAGACGGTACTGCTACATACGCCCGAGGATTAACCAGTCTATAATAGTGCGACCGATAAACTTTTGAATTTTTGTTCTTTAAGATGTTAAGGAACAAGTTTATTGAAGAAATTTGAGTAAATTTTGGAAATTTCGTGGTAAAAAATTAAACCAATTCCGATATCCCTATATTGTTGTGCTTAGTATATTTTGATAAACTTGTCAGACTCAGCACATGTCAGCCAGATATCGTATGCGAAAAATACACATATAGTGGGATAGGGAAACATTTCGGATTTAGAAAATTACATAAAAGTGAAAAGTGTCGGCCCTAGTCTGGCTGCGCGGACTGTGCAGACTGACTAGGGTCGATATTTTTCACACTTCTTATAAGGCCCCTTTTAGCGTGACGGATCACACAGGCTTTGGAAATGTAACATGAATAAAAAGCATAATTATTGCACACAATTTTATTGTACGGGACTTATGCCTCGGCTATTCTTATTTATTGTTATATAATCATGTGATCAGACAGTACAATAGCGAATACAACCGCAGAAATTTGTTAACCCCTTCTCAAACAAGGCCTTACTCTAACGTCCCTAATTATTAGAAAGGTTTGGGATAAAAGTGTGGAATGAAAAATTAAAGTTTTGATTATCCACATTTACTCATTTTGTCTCTATGATTCATTCTATTCAGAGACATAGATAAACATTATATATATCTCTCTTCTATTCAAGTCATATGTAGACCAAATGAATTTTTTTGTCTGCCGAATCTTTCAATTTTGCGCAACCTACAATTTCGCACGCCCGTGGGAAAGGGTGGATGCTCGTCATTGGAAACATCAAAACTATCAAAGTAAATTATCATTGATCTATTAAAATAGATATCGATCGAAACTGAGACCACGGACAGCTGTCATAAAACTAATTGAAAATAGCAGCTTTTCTATTTTGATTTGATAATTATTCAATAAATAATTCACAATTGTTTCATTCCATTTACGAAAGAGGACAAAGGCTCTATATCTTATTTTTTCATTGCATGCATATCTGAAAACATCTTTTTACTTTACTACACAATGATAGTTTTTGACTCCTTACAAGATAATGACATTGGAAAACATTGCGGAATATGAAAAAAATACTTGTGAAAAGCACTTTCGTCATTTCAAACGATATATTTTATTCACAAAGTTACAAAAATATACAGAATTTCATTTACTTGATATATCGTCCGCAGCATTTTAGAATTTGGATCAAATTTTGCGGTTTGAAAAAGGGTAAATCGTTTCCGAAGCGATACCTTTTGACTTACCTGATTGCAGAACCTTTTTAACTCTTTCCCAAACAAGACCTGGTTTTGACGTCCCTAGAAGAAATGGCTTGGGAAAAATTGAAACAAAAGAAGAAACTGCTGATAACCAGCAGTTTCTCCTTTTGTCTCAATATTTTCTATGCCATATTTTACACAAATCTGATATTTAAGAACATCTATTTTGTCATTTGTGGCAGTTCTTAAAATGGATCACCCTAAAATTTGGTTGTTTGGGAAAGGGTTAAACATTGGGAAAAACTACGGGAAAAACAAAATTACTGATGCTGATTACACCATTTGTTCCTTAAAGCCTTAACATTTTGTTGTGTTGTACATAATCATATCATAGATGTTTCAACTCTCATTTTGTCATCTGCAGCAGCTTTCAGCTTTGAAAAACATACCTTTTTTACCTGTTTGGAGAAGGGCAAAATGCACAAAACTTAGTTTCGATATTTATCAATAATTTGAATTCCGTTTGAACACGAGGAGGTTGCAAATCACGAATTTGCCGGAAGTAACGGATCTTTTCAAGAGTCATCTGATAGTTATTGACGATCAAATATGGTGTCGCCAATAACTTTTTATCAGCCTTTTATTCTTGAAATATGTACTACATCTATCTAATCTCTTACGTATTCCACATTCTCTGTTTTAACCCATTGCCATACAATGACTCTTTTTTGCTCCGCACAAGATAATGGCTTTAGAAAACATTGTAGATAAATGAAGAAATTGCTTGTGACAAGCAATTTCTTCATTTCCCACAATGTTTTCTACCCGAACAATCCAAAAGATTTTAGATTTCATTCACTTGAAATTGTCGTCTGCAACATCTTTGAATATGGAACAGCCAAAAATGTTATCGTTTGGTAATGGGTTAAAAAATAATTTTCTAATTGGTCACATACTAGTATTATTTTGTTTTTAATTTTTCTCAAATTATTGTGTCACGCGAATCCAAGTCGGGTAGTTACAGATAGAATTAACCCTTTCCAAAACAGCAAATTTTAGGGTGGTCTTATTCAAAATCTGCTGCAGACCACACACTCTTAATGCTGATAAATATTGGATTTTTGTGCAATAGAGCATGGACAATATTTAGTCAATAGGAGAAAATATTGATTATCAGCATGTTCTTCTTTTGCCTCAATGTTTCCCTGGACGTCAAATCCAGGTCTTGTTTTAAAAAAGTTAGGAAAAGGGGCCTTGTGACATCTGATATATAAATCCACAAGCAAAAATTGACAGTGACGTAGTTTTGTGTTTATCGTTTACAGCCAATCAAACTGTTCATTTATCACGTGCACATTGTAAACGGTACAAATGAGAAGAGTTTATTGGTTTAGAAACAGTAAACACAAAACTACGTCACTGTCAATTTTTGCTTTGGGTCTGTAAGTGTTGAACCAATTCAGTCCTCTTACATTAACTGCATATCGTCGCTTTTCAACAAAAAAACTCGAAACTGTTGCTTAAAACAAGCTGCAGTTACGAGGTTTTTGTTGTAAAGCAGCGATATAATGATAGTTGGTTGGGGTTTAACGCCACTTTCAATTGTTATTGTCATATCGCGGCGGCTGGAACACGGCTGGAGCACCTAACCGGGAATTCATGGTATATCTCTTACCAGTACAGCCACAATATTCATTTCGAGCCTCCGTCTGCTCTCTCACATAGACGATATAAAAAAAAACTGTGAATAATCACGTGATACAACAATTTCAGAAAATCTTCAATAACTTTGTTAATACGCGATCGATTTGAATTCGGTTTGGTGCAGAGAAGGTGGACAGACTTCACGCATTAGATGAACGTGGTGGATTTAAAAAAATCAGCTGATAAAAAAATAACTGACGATCAACCAAACTTTTGGTTGATCTTCAATAACTTTTTTATCAGTTGATTTTTCAAAAATCCACCACGTCCAGCTTGTTTCTGGCATTTCTTCACCTTCTCTGCTTTTAACCGAATTCAATGCTGCTTCAGACGACAGTCAGTCTACATAAGAATAGAAGAGTAATATCTATAGGGCCGACTTCGGATCAGACGATAGCTCAAGCTATTGGGAACTATCATTGGGAGCCAGCTCTGTTCTGTCTATTGAATACCTCCCCGTTTTGAGCCAGCCAATCAAAATCTTTGTTTATCTCGACACTGATTGGTCAGTCGTTATCCGAGGAGTTCCGAATGGCGTAATGGCTTAGATAGCCGGAACACCCATTTTCCGGTGGTCAGACTATTGCCGCAAAAGTGAGAGCTAGCAATATTGCTGTTCGATTGGAACGAGAGCTACAATAGATCTGTGTGGAATACTTCTATTTAGAATTGTCCAGGGTGTGCTCTAAATGCTATAGCTCGAGCTATAGTCCCAATCGAAAACGGCCTAAATATAAAAAGGAAAACGCATTTACCTCCCTTCCATCAATGTTTTAAACGTGGTTCTTCGCGTAGAAAGGTTAATCACCGTCTAACAACGTACACCGGATGTTGCGATTGTTGAAGCGAGCGAATATTGACGCGGTGCGCTACAGGGTCAGCATTTCTCTGTTTTTTACATGTAAATACATCAAAATTCTTTGAAAACAAATCTCATTGTAGAAGCTTAGATATTAATGAATTGTTATTTTCACACCAGATGTTTAACAAAGATCTACAAGAGCTACAATTAACAAAATCAGACCACAATCACTGATTATTCCCCTTCGGCTGTCGCAAAATATATGTTTTAACAAATATATCGGTAAAATTTCAATCTACAATATGATGGAATATCTGAAAGAATGACTAGCAAACCAATGCCAGTCACTTGAAATACTCCAGAGCTACTTTTAGAATTGCAATTGTCGATACTATCCTCTTCTTCAAAGTGTTTCGGTGTACCGTCTATAGAGCCATGGTGTACGACTTATTGCAAAAAAATCTTTTCGTAGTGTACAGTCTATGGCAATACGACATCATATTTGATAAACCTTTTAGAGCGTCAAAACCTTTAGTTTGATTATGAAATGCACCCACCTACGAAGTAGAGGGGGTAAGTTAGTTTCACCATGTCTGTCTGCCTGTCAGTCCATCCGTTCGTCCTTAGACTTTTTCCTTACCGTGCTCTACCTCAAGAACCGTTTGACCTTACATCATCAGACTTTACACAGTTGTCTTATTATTATTTTGGGGTTATTAAGGTCAATTGTCAAAGTCACGATTGGACTTTGTTTAAAATCCGTTTCACTGCACTAAGTCAAAAACCGCTTGACCTAGGATCGTGAACATTTACATAGATCTTGCCCTTGACCGAAAAAGGTGACCTATTGTTTTTGGGTCATGAAGATCAAAGGTCAAGGTCACAATTGGACTTTGTTTAAGATCCATGTCCGTGATCTAACTCACGAACTGTTTGACCTACGACCATGAAACTTTACACAGTTATTGCCCTTGACACAAGGAGATATCCTATTGTTTTGGGGTCATGAAGGTCAAAGGTCAAGGTAACACTGATACTTTGTTTAAAATCTGTTTCCGCGTTCTAAATGAAACACTATTTGACCTAGGATGATGAAAATTTACACAGTTGTTGCCCTTCGTCCAAGGAGGTGCCCTATTCTTGTGTAGTGAAGTTCATAGGTCAAGGTCACCATTTTATTTTGTTTAAAATCCGTTTTCGTGCTCTAACTCAATATCCGTTTGACATAGGACATTTTGCAAAGTTATTGCCCTTGACACAGGTGGGTGGGTGCCCTTTTGTTTTTGGGTCACATGGGTCAAAGGTCAAGGCCACGATTGAACTCCGTTTCCGCTGAACATAAGACTTTTTCAGTGACAAGGCACCAGTCGGGGGTATTTGTCCGCTTTGAGAAGTTCTAGTTGAAATTCGGAAATACCATATTCTCCATTCCTTTCCTTTTCATGCAGGAAAGTTGCTGTTTTTGAGATCTAATTCCCTTTCTTTTTAATATTATTTGCAGATGACTACCAAAATGAAATGTCTTTACTGCGAACAGGAGTGCGCCAATTTCGCCAATACAATTGGTCACCTTCTGGAACATCATCCTGAAAGCGAAATGAAATTTATAAAACATGAAGACAACAAGATAAAACATGTAACTTTCAAGGTTTATTTATGTTATCCCTGATCTTTGCAGGGAAAATGGGAGGATTTTAACTTTGAACGGGGAAGAAATCAAAATTCATGGTTTGCGATCAAACCTGATGAATATTGGGGTTTTACGCCGTTTTCAACTACTAAGGTCATATCGCGGCGGCTGGAGCACCTAAATACGGATTCCTGGTATTTCTCTCGCCCGAACCCGGGACCTCTCGAATGAAAGGCAGATGCGCTACCAACTGCGCCATGACCGCGACCCTGATACCAAAGGGCAGTCCATTAAAAGAATGTCAAGGTCACAAGGTCATAGTCAAACGTGAACGGTGTTGGTGGGAGGTGTCCATGTGCGAGATATCAAGGCTGTATGTGTAAAAGGACATGATATATCAGCCAGGTTTAAGTATTTTTAAAAGTAGGCAGAACTCAAAGGTCAAGGTCATGAGGTCTAAGGTCATGGCCAAATGTGAACGGTCTAGGTAGGGGTGTCCATGTGAAAACTATAAAGGCTGTATATGTAAAAAGACATGAGATAGAGACCCGGTTAAAGTTTCTTAAAAACAGGTCAAACTCCAAGGTTAAGGTCACAATGTCCAAAGTCATGGTCAAATGTGAAAGGTTTTGCTAGGAGGTGTCCATGTGTGAAATATCAAGGCTGTATGTGTTAAAGGACATGAGATAGAGGCCATGTTAAAGCTTTTTTAAAAGTAGGTCAAACTCCCAAGTCAAGGTCACGAGGTAATGGTCAAATGTGAAAGGCTTTGGTAGAAAGCCCTCGTGTTTGAAACATCAAGGCTGTATATATAATAGGGCATAAGATATAGGCCACGTTAAAATTTCTTAGGAATTAAGTTTGAAAATCAACAAAGGGCAATTACTCCAAAAATTGATCATCAGAGTTACGGTTCTTATGCACTCCACCTCTCCATAATGAGATTTATCCACCTATGAAGTTTCATGATTGTACCTTACATACATTTTGAGTTATCGCCGGACAAGAATCAAGTTTGAAAATTAACAAAGGGCAATAACTCAAAATTTGATCGGCAGAGTAACGGTTCTTGTGCATTGCACCTTTCCATAACCAGACCTGTCAAAGTATAAAGTTTCATGATTGTACCTTACATACTTTTCGAGCTATGCGCCGGTTTGAAACTCAACAAAGGGCAATAATTCCAAAAATATGATCGACAGAGTAAGGTTTCTTGTGCACTGCACCTCTTCATCATGAGATCTATCCACCTATGAAGTTTCATGATTATATTGATGTTTTCATTTGACCTGACACTGACCTCTATGTAAAATATGTTCATATTCATATTCATACTTCTCACACAGAGAAAGTTACATAGTTTCGGCCTTACTTGGGTCACGGTGGGTAACCCACGTGACTTTTGGGAAGCGTTCACACCGAAATAATCGTCCGCTTCAAGGTATGTTTTGTTGTGCCGTGTTGGGTAGGACGCACTTGTAGTGTGCATCACACTTTAAATTACTACGATATATCTTTAACCTGGCCTGTATTTAAATTAGCGCTACGGATAAACAAGGTTCCGCTTAGAAAAAGTACTACAATTGCGAAAAGGAAATGAAAAACGACAAAACGTATACGTCTGCAAGCGGGAATAAACTCTTACAAGCGGTTTAAATGTAGAATAACATCGGATTTGTTCCAAAAATAGACTGGGTTTACCGTTATGTTTGGATAAACGGTCGGTGTTGTTATAATCAAGAATCAAGCCGTAGTTACGAGATTTTATAACAACACCCACGATATACTATTGTTTGTCCGAAACTACGTAACTGTTTACTTGATAAAATCGGTCCCTATTCTACAGCGATATACATGTACTTAAATTGCATGGTTAAGGATCTCGTAAAATAACTTTATACAAATCTATTTAGACTACGCCTCATGATAAAATGGGATTTTACGTGCCAGCAATAAATACACATAGATAAGAGCATTTGTAAACATCGTAAGTCGTTCCCTTTACATATCTTTCACTTATTTGAGCACAATGAGCGCATCTTCGAACAGTTATGATTCATATGGCGGCAGCAGCAAACGACTTTAAATGCATAGTTAAATTTCAGTCAAATGTAAACAATCAAACAATCAATACTTAAGTTCTTTCGAATTATGATACCACATACGATATCAGTTTGTTTAAATAAAAGTACGATTTTTCGCTGTAACCATATGCACACTTTATTTTGTGTGTCAGTATATGTCGCGTGTATTTAAGCCCAACCCAAACGGGTAAATTCCAGACTGACCCAATCCGAAAGTAATTACATAATTATGAAAAGACAATCATGAATGGATGTTAAAAGTAGAAAATGTGCATGTTTAACATTGGAAATATTGAGGGAAAAGAAGTAAATGCTGATTTTTCAGCAAAAATCGTCTTTTCCCTCAATATTTATCCAAAATGCTTCTACTTCGGACGTAAAAACCAGATTTTATTTGGGAAAGGGCTAAATCTGATCAATGGCAATATCTAACAATGCCACATACACATTCGTATATACTTGAATTTCAACAAAAGGACATTTTTTTCGCCAAAAACGACATATTCTTCACAGCTATAGCCTGTACACTGTTTAGCTATAGGATGTACACCGGCATAATAACAGACTGCTATCGACTGTACACCGGCAACTTTTGTTTTTCCGTCATATTTAACAATCCAAGTGCAAATGCAATATGACACTTCGTTTTCAAGGACATTGGGCAATAAAGAATGTTTGATGATGCGAAATTTTGGTCAAATCTAACAGTATAACTTTTAAAAGACAAGATTCGAGACAGTCGGCAATTGCTATGAAAAAAATCAGTGATTGAGCAGATGTTTTTTATCGATTATATCAAACACGAGCATTTCCCAAATCTGTCATATAGTTAGTGATCAAGATCGTTGTATGAACGATGATATTTCTATGTAACAAGCCTACTATGATAATATATGCGAAGTAATAGAAGAAATACATACCGTGCAATGCTCCGTGTCAACTTTCGCTTCGCTTCAACAATCGCAACATCCGGTGTACGTTGTTAGACGGTGTTAATACAAAACGAAAACCTAACCAAAATTGCCCAGTTGAAAAAGACAATGGAAATCAGAAAAGTAGAAATGACAAAATATTAGCAATATCTACTATTTCTCCAATTCTCTCCTTGCTATGATATACAAATTCCTGACGCGAAGAAGGACTTTTGTCGTCTGCAACGATTCTCAAGGGACAACAGTCTACTTTCTGTCTTTGAGAAAGAGTCAAATACTCGATAGCATCATCTTTGATTATCTCGCTTTTTTGAAATCAAAGAGTTGAATGGAGAAGAGCACTAACAGCAAAACGTTGGTGGGGAGTCAAAACCTCGTAACTACAGCTTGAATAAACTGGAGTTACGATTTTTTGACTCCCCACCGACGAAAATCGATAAGGCCACTATACGACAGACAATGAAAAACAACAGAGTTTGTATTTAGTCCTTTCCCTAACAAAACATGAAATTGACGTGTCTGATAGAGGAATCTTGAGAAAACCATATTAAACAAGAAGAAAATGTTGATAATCAGCATTTCCCCTTTTACATCAATACTTTCTATACCATATTGTACACAAATCCAACATTTCTAAACAGCAATTCTATTTTTCTGCAGCAGCCTTTCAATTTGGAAGGATCTAAATCGTTGCCGTTTGGGGAAATGTTAAGCAAAGTAAAGCCCATGGTGACATTAGGTAATGTATTTATAACATTTTACAGACCGTCATTCCCAAAGTGTTTGATATTTAGCCCCTATCATAACATTTGCTGTAAATAATGTACTTGATAAATGGTCCTTGTTATTACACGTACTTTCCACGGTAATTCAAATCTGATTAGGATCAGTCCCATAGGATACTTAACCCTTTTCGAAACAAGGCCTGGTATTGTAGTTCTCGAGAAAATAGGTTTTGGAAAACATCGAAACAAAAGAAGAAAATGCTGATAATCAGCATTTTCTCTTTTGTCTCAATATTTTCTGTGCTTTATCACACACTAATCCTATCTCTATCAGCATCAATTTTGTCCTCTGCAGCTCCTTTCAAATCAGATCAGTGGAAACTTTGCCATTTTGGAAAGGGTGAATGTCTGGTATCAAGCCCTTTGGTTGTGAATTCTACAATTTATGTTATGTAATACGACATAAAATTTGGACAGTTTGTATTTGTTGCTTAAAGAGCCAGAATAACAAAAACCTCTTCTTAAAGCTCCTTTCACAAAACATGGCTTCCTTAACCCTTTCCTAAACAAGGCCTGGTTTTGACGTCCGAGACAGACAAGACTTAGGAAAACATTGAAGCAAAAGAAGAAAATGCTGATAATCAGAATTTGCTCCTTTTGTCTCAATATTTTCTATGCTTTATCACACACACATTTTATGTCTATCAGCCTCAAGTTTGTCCCCTGCAGCTATTTACAAATTATATCAGTCGAAACTTTGCCATTTTGAATAGTGTTACTGTCTGGCATTAAGCCCTTTGGTTCTGAATTCTACAATCTAAGTTATGTAATACGACATACAATTTTGACATTTTGTATTTGTTTCTTAGAAAATATTATCTAAATCTATCTGTTTTCCAAAACAAAGCCTGGTTTTCACATCCGAAAGCACCGGAAAGAAATTCAAATAATAGTATTAAGTAAAGGGCGATAACCAGGGGTGTTCTTTCAACACCTTCCAAATGAAATTGAATTGTGTGTTGAAAGTTGTTATATTTTAATTCTACATTAATTAAACTTCGTGGAGAATAATTTCCAATAAAATATTCTCCTGCAAATGTCCGTTAACTTTTCAACACATTGTAATACCTTTTAGAACATTATAATGAGCCCAATTGACCCCTTTCAATTATCTTTTTAGTCCGTACCTATGAGACGCTTCCGGTGGTAAACAATGGGTTTATGGGAAATTGGCATCGTATACACAAAGAGACGGTTCCAATTTGTTACAACATAGCAACACATCAGCCGATTATCTATGCCAGATCGAGGCCCTGACCCGATTCCGAACAAAGCATCCCACGTGCAATGTCAACGAACGGTGATTGGCCATATTTGTCGTTAAAGATCGACTTCCGGTAGCTGTTGTGCGCGTTTAGGGGTTGTTAGTGAAAATAAGCTAATTGCGCATAATCCATCCATGCCCTGTAAAGTTTCAAAAAGTGGACGCACGTTATGTGATGGGATGTTTCACAATTTTCACTCAAACATACGTACCGTTTAGTTTTCCACACCAAACCATACACACCGGAAATGGTGGCCACGCATATCCCTGTACCAAAAGATACAAAATATGCCTGAAAAGAAAGGTGAATTCTGACTAAAAACGGGAAAACATGTCACCCAAAAGCATCCAATGAAAATCTTAGCTAAAAATGTTTATGCAGATAGTAAGGCATGACCAGAAGAGGGTCATTCTTTTAAAGGATGATTTTAGCATCCCAGAAACCGGAAGCACTTCACTCAGTGACCTTACAACGTAAGTAAGAGAAAGGTTCATGAATTAAGCCATAAGCCATATATCGTTATCTCTCGGGTTAATCATTGCCAAAACCAATAGTTTAGAAATGTTCAACAATAATTTATGTTGCATACAACAAAATGAACATCAGAAAACACAGAACTATTGTAAATAAAGGCATTCATAACAAGAAACGATTGAAGTTTTTCATTTATTAAATTTTCATTTCACTTTTATGCTTCTTTTCCAATGCTTACAAAAGCAATTTTAACTAAGTACATCAAAAATAGGATTTGCTTATGGAAAAGCTTACGTCAAAGGTTGACTGGTATATTTCTATAGCCGATGTCGTCTGTAACTAATCAGAACTGATTTTTTTCTAGGGAGATTGTTGTTAGTATGTATCCTCAGTGGTACCATTTTGTCATCCGTTATCCATTAGTCTACACAAGGTGTGATATGTCAATTTATTATATATGTCACATATAATAATATTTACTCAACATATTCTGTTGTAGATATACAACAAGTGTGCCGTTTGACACCATAACTATTATCTAATATTTTAATGCAAGAAGTAGTCGTTGCGCTTAAGTATTAACTCATTCCTAAACGGTAAAATTTTAGACTTGTCAAACTCCAGAAATGCTGCAGAAGACAATTGCATGTCAAATTTCTTTTACATTTTTTTGTCTTTTGCGGTAGAAAATATTGTGGAAAATGAATAAATTGCTTGTAACAAGCAATTTCTTCATTTTCCACAATGTTTTCCAAAACCAATATCTTGTGGGGAGTCAAAAAGAGTCACTGCGTGGTAATGAGTTTAAGAACAAATGATCTTTAATTATTTCAAAACCCATCTTTCAGTGTGTAAGATCCATGAAAGGACACAAGCATGATAATTTATGTTAGTATTGCATTTGAATTTTGTAAGAAATATCCACAAGTTTATGTTGTATTTGATAAAAATCATTTGGAAAACACTGATTTGAACGGTAGAAAATGCATACAAATGCAACTTTTCATGGTAAAACTTATGGAAATTTCCAACAAATGATTATTTTAAGGATAAAAAGATAAAATATAAGTTTCCTTTGGGTGTTTGCAGTAATTCTTAGGTGTTTTGATAATGAAATTCATTAAAAAGGCTAAAATGTATGCTCTTGGGGAGAGGATTTTGATTTTTGTCATTTTTGGCAGGTTGCCAATTGTTCCCTACATTTTTCATTACTTGAAATATTTTTGCCCACTCAAATTTTTTTCATGTATCAAATCTACTAAGATACATCTTTCAACTCTAGTAGAGGATTAGCTGCAAAAAGTTTTGACTCATTTGGAATATTTCTCTAAAAATTGCCAATTTTAACCTTTGTTCAAATTATGCAAAAGGTGTCATTTTCTGATGACGCATGTGAGTTATATGAAAGATGTACAGATATCTGATTAGCAGCGAATTAACTTCGAATAACAGACATTTCATACATTTGTATCGAAATAAAAGTCTTGTGGTTATACTTGATGTATTGTAAGCTCAAAAATGTGTCATTTTTACCCAAAAAGTGAGAAAAATACGCAAAAAATGGATTTTCCTCGTTTCCATGGCAACCATGCACAATTTTCAAAAACTAAGTATCAATTATGCATTAGGGGGTTGAAATGGGTTCACATGCAAAATTTAAGAAAAATCCATGAGATGCCGTGCCGGACCCCTATGTAAATTTTCTGGTCCTTACAGAGAATTCCTCTTAACGTCAGATACAAGAAGGACAAGAGAAAACATTGAGACCAAAGAAGAAAATGCTGATGATCAGCATTTTCTCCTTTTGTCTCAATATTTTCTACCCTGTGCTTTTGCAGAATCATTTCTCTGACATGTGTTTAACTGGATTGATCCCATTTTTTGTTCTGATGTCCAGATTATCTAGCTTAATTGAATCATTTTATATGAAGGCATATAGCCTGCCTAAAGGCTCTGTATGATTGGCTCTTGACAAACCAAGACACGCATCCATATGACAACCTTCAGAATTATGGTACATGTATTTACTTTCCATGTTCTTCATACAGAATTTGAATTCACCAATGGCATATATTACCTACCATAATAAGTTTGTTGTGTTGTGTGATATTTGTGAAGTAATTCCAGCTGGTTTTGTGAGATTCTATGGAAGCTGACTGTAATTTATCACTATAGTCTAGAATAAAATCCCAGGCCCTGCTCTCCTCGCTTCCACTTACACCTGGGCTTATTGTAATTATTACACAAACACACGTGCACGTACTGAATGCACGTGCTATCACAGATAATTCCATGTTTCTGTTATTTCAAATGTAATTGGAATATAACCTATGTTGGTAACTGTTTGTATGTGGTATGCTTTTCACCAACCGATCTAATGCTAAAATTATTTTTTTTACCCTTTCCGTATTGCATCATCTATGGTGATCAAACAGATAGAGATGACAAAATGAATTATACTTATACTAAATTTATGCACAATAAAGCACCGAACATATTAAAAAGAAAAAAAAATGAAAAAATGTTGTTTATCGGTACTTTCTTTTTATCTCGTTGTAAGACTCTAAAAGTCAAATATGCAAGCACTTAACTTATTGGCTCGTTACTTATTAGCATCAAAAATGTTGAAATCCCATTATATAGAAACTGAACATAGATCTGATAAATGGAACGCTGGATATTTCGAGATTATATCGCTGCTTTTCAACGAAAACATTCTAACTGCAGCTTAAACCACGTTGCAGTTACAATGTTTTTGTTGACAGGCAACGATATGCCATTTTGTACACTGCAATAATTTTCAAATGCTATTTTTCTGAATGAAAAAGTGAATGCGGATAAATCCCAGGATTTTAACACTCTCAAATGGACGTCCGTTTTAAAGTGAATTGTTATGTCTTTTGTAAATTGAGCGAGTAAATGAAAACAGATGGGATGCGATAAAAACTCATTTCAATTTTCTCTCTAATTCGCAGATTATATAAATCAATACGGTGATTAATAATTACGTCGATAATTTGTCATTTAGTCTGAATGGGCGTTTTTATATGATGTACCACGTGAGTGTACGGCTGTCATTCTAACCATAGACCCTGTGTTGTGGACCAGTTATTATAATTTTGGCATTGAAACAAGACTGTTTTGTTGCTTTTGTACATGTAAGCCAGGCCAAAAAAAGTTGGCCAAAATGACGAATTTTCCTTTTTTTTACACTGTAAATGGAGAAAATCCCATTTAGCTCCTCTAATATTCAGACACAGGGACTTGAACCCAACCAAATATAAAATTGCTTCTTACGGATCTGTATGCGCCATGGAAAATGGGAATGTATTTTCCAAACAGAAACGTTTAGAACCGTTCCCATTTTATATATCATGATGCAGACGACAGATTTGTTGTGCTTAAAAGAGGGAATGAGAATGTTATAGCGTAGGAAATATTGAAAGAAAAGGGAAAATGTTGATTAACTACAATTTCCTCTTTTTTTCTCTCCATGTTTTTTCTGTTTAGGACGTCAAATACACAAATTGCGTTTGTGAAAAAAGTTAACGATCACTGAATGTGTTATTTTCTCTTTGCATGTCATCACCATTTACTGTATGTCCACGCTCATTTACCCAGCACTCTATATTGTGCATTCAACACGTGGTTACTCAATTAAAACTGTCCAAAACAGCGAAATAATAGACTGCTGACAGAAATATGCTGCCGCAACCGACAAAAGACAAAATCCGTGTTTATCATAGCACGGAAAACATAAAGACGAAAAAAGATGCTGGTAATATTGATTATCAGCCAGCTTTTTCTGCTTTTGCCTAAATGTTTTCCCAAATATTTTTTCTTGTTTAGTACAGATAATCGATAAAATTACAACTCTAAATACTTTTTTAAACCATCGAACACTTAGATGCTTGAATCACCCAATCTCGATAGCGCTTCCCTGAACTTAAGACAGTCGTCGCTTTCTAACAAAATAACTCGTAACTGCAGATTCAAACAAGCTGCAGTTACGAGGATACTCGTATTGTTGAAAAGCATCGAATATACTCAAGCAGAGTGTATTTCCGCAAGATCAGTTTTGATACAGGCGTCGTACTCAAACATACTTTAACATTTTTCCAAACAACAAACTGTTAGACTGGTCCAATTTAAAAGCAATTCCAAAAGACAAGACAAAAATAGTGTTGATAAAAATCGGATTTGTGTACAATATCACAGAGAATATTGAGGCGAAAGGTCAGCATTTTCTTCTTTGCTTCAATGTTATTCAAAACTGTTCTATCAGGGACGTCAACTTTAATTGTCTTGTTTGGGAAAGGGTTAAAGATACATCACATTTCAATATGTCTTGATGCCAAGAATGCTTATTCTAATGTGTATAAAATTTCGAGGGCTCAGTGCAAAACTATAATTGTAACTACATATTCTCAGAAATTCACTTTTTTGCATTTTCCGAATCTTTAGGAGGGAATGCACCATGTGTTCTAATATTGGGTTTCAATTCTGTATACTTAAAAATATATTTAGATTTCTAAAAACACTTTTCCTCTTTCACTTTGAGAAAGTCAATAAGTTTTTCTCCTCTTCTGTAAAATTTTAAAAAATGCAGTTACAATAGTTTTGCACCAAGCCCTCCATTAATGCTCTCAGTTTTTAAGTTGATGCTGATATAAGCGAAAAACACACCTTGAAAGTTGAGACAAAAATGACAAATTACATATTATACATCTGAACTTCATCGGTTACTGCAGTTACAAAGTTTCTTGCGAAAAGTGACGATGCAGTGCATGTTTTTTGTTATAATTTACTCTGAAAAGTTTTCATTCTTTTCTGTCCTGCATTGCTTTGAAATATCAGACAAGAATGGCGAAAAATCCTCTAGAATTACACACAAGACACGGGTAAATCCACTTAAAAACATAGAATGATTTAAACGTATCGCTGCTTTGCAACAAAAACCTCGTAACTGCAGCTTGTTTAAAGCTGCAGTTACGATGTTTTTGTTGAGAAGTGACGATATGTTGTATGATACAACTACGTTCCGTTGTCTTCCCTACTCTTTTGACGGATTCTGCTACAAATACACAAATGTCTATCACTTTTTGTGCGAATTTATCTTTCTTTTCCCAAACGGCAAAACCAGCAGAGTAGCAGAGTAGCAGAGTGAACTTGGCAGACCAGCAGAGTAGCAGAGTAGCAGAGTGAACTTGGCAGACCAGCAGAGTAGCAGAGTAGCAGAGTGAAGTTGGCAGACCAGCAGAGTGGCAGAATAGCAGAGTGAAGTTGGCAGACCAGCAGAGTAGCAGAGTAGCAGAGTGAAGTTGGCAGACCAGCAGAGTGGCAGAGTAGATGACAATTTGAATTTATTTCTTATAATGACTTGTATGATCGAAAAAACGCTTTTAACAGTTGTTTTATGGTAAAATCTTCATTAAAAGACGAAAAACAGTAATTCTATATTGATTTTGCAACTTGCATTTTCTGCCGTCACAGTTGCAAATTAGTAGATTTCGTGCGTTTCGTTCATAATAATGCATTTCTGAGATGCAAGAAGGCTTTCTAACCACATTTTACCGAAAAAAAGCGAAAAATTTTCAACTCATTTCTACTCTGCTACTCTGCTGGGTCTGCCAACTTCACTCTGCTACTCTGCTACTCTGCTGGTCTGCCAAGTTCACTCTGCTACTCTGCTGGTCTGCCAACTTCACGAACATGGCTGATTCTGTAAAAATGGATGCTGATACGGTTGTTTTACAACAAAGCTACGAAAATATAGACACAATGGGAGAGAAGGGGTGTTGCAAATTTTCATTTAATTAAAGACGTAGAAACATTTAACAAAGCCAGAAATTGTTGGTTTTAAACCATTTGTTATAATGTCTTTTCTTTTATGGTTTTCAAAAAACATGTAAGCAAAGCCGACATCAGAGATAATTTCGTAAAGGATTAAACAATTCCCACACATATCTCATGTATGACTCCCGACAAGGTAGCGGCTGTTGAAAACTTAATGGAAAAAAAAAGAAATTGCCTGTGACAAGCAATTTCTTCATTTTCCAAAATGTTTTCTTACAATAAGGACTAAAGATAGAGACCATAATTATTGTGGTCTACATCTTTTTTTAGACTGGAGAGGTAAAAGATTCTGCCGTCTGGAAAAAAGATTAATGTGCTTTAGAAATGTAACATGAATATAAGGCATACTACACCCAATCTTATTGGACGGGACGTATGCATCGGCTATTCTGATTGGTTGTTATATAATTATTCCTGTGATCAGACAGACAAAATAGACAAGTTTGTGAATACAACCGCAGAAACTTGTTAACCCCTTCTCAAACAAGGCCTTACTCTAACGTCCCTAATTATTAGAAAGGTTTGGGATAAAAGTGTGGAATGAAAAATTAAAGTTTTGATTATCCACATTTACTCATTTTGTCTCTATGATTCATTCTATTCAGAGACATAGATAAACATTATATATTTCTCTGTTCTATTCAAGTCATATGTAGACCAAACGAAATTTTTTGTCTGCCGAATCTTTCAGTTTTGCGCAACCTACAATTTCGCCCGCCCGTGGGAAAGGGTGGATGCTCGTCATTGGAAACATCAAGACTATCAAAGTAAATTATCATTGATCTATTAAAATAGATATCGATCGAAACTGAAACCATGGACAGCTGTCATAAAACTAATTGAAAATAGCAGCTTTGCTATTTTGATTTGATAATTATTCAATAAATAATTCACAATTGTTTCATTCCATTTACGAAAGAGGACAAAAGCTCTTACTCTTATTTTTTCATTGCATGCATATCTGAAAACATCTTTTTACTTTACTACACAATGATAGTTTTTGACTCCTTACAAGATAATGACATTGGAAAACATTGCGGAATATGAAGAAATTACTTGTGAAAAGCACTTTCGCCATTTAAAACGATATTTACTACACAAAATTACAAAAAATACAGAATTTCGTTCACTTGATATAATCGTCCGCAGCATTTTAGAATTTGGATCAAATTTTGCGGTTTGAGAAAGGGTAAACCGTTTCCGAAGCAATACCTTTTGACTTCCCTGATTGCAGAACCTTTTTAAATATTGGGAAAAAACTACGGGAAAAACAAAATTGCTGATGCTGATAACACCATTTGTTCCTTTAGCCTAAACATTTTGTTGTGTTGTACATAATCATATCATAGATGTTTCAACATTCATTTTGTCATCTGCAGCAGCTTTCAACTTTGAAAAAACATACCTTTTTTACTTGTTTGGGGAAGGGCAAAATGCACAAAACTTAGTTTTGATACATTTGTATTTGTCAATAATTTGAATTCCGTTCGAACATGAGGAGGTTGCAAATCACGAATTTGCCGGAAGTAACGGATCTTTTCAAGAGTCATCTGAGTTATTGACAACCAAATATTTTTTACGATGTCGCCAATAACTTTTTATCGGCCTTTCATTCTTGAAATATGTACTACATCTATCTAATTTCTTACCTATTCCGCATTCTCTGCTTTAACCCATTGTCATACAATGACTCTTTTTTGGCTCCGCACAAGATAATGGCTGTAGAAAACATTGTGGAAAATGAAGAACTTGCTTGTGACAAGCAATTTCTTCATTTCCCACAATGTTTTCTACCCAAACAGTCCAAAAGATTTCAAATTTCATTCACTTGAAATTGTCGTCTGCAACATTTTAGTCTACGGACTTTAAATCCTACGATGACCCCTGATGGCATTCTTTGTTAATGCTCGGCATCCATGCTAGAATTGTTCCTTAGACTATTACAAACAAGATAGGGGTGGATGCCCAGCGTGATTTTTCGATTTAAGGTCACAGTGAGGTCAAAGGTCAATGAGTGCAAAAATCAAGAAAAAATGGCTTATAGATAAAGCAGAATTATTTACGTCCACACAAAATGAAAGCAATTTAAAAGAAATCAAATAAATTGAATCAGGAATGGACTGAGGCTCACCCAGGGCCTATATTGTCATTTTCAAACATTATTTTACCATATTTATGCTAAAAAAACGCTCCGGTCAATAACAAAATAAAGCATGATACTTAATGAAATTCATATTGAACTTGAATAAAGGCTTTAGTTCTTTTATTACACACAAATAATCCAAGACATTCTTGTAACCAAAGGTAGCAATGCTAGAAATACTCTAGACTACTTCAAACACTGTTCGGAAGCATGCTTAGCGTCTCTTTCGAATTCCAGGTCAGAATGAGGTCACAGGTAAATTACGTTCAAACGTGCGAAACTGGCAAATAGCTTTAGCAGATAAATGCAAAAATCATGCACTTGATGATGCAAGCATCAAACTTGGCACACGCATCTATTAAACCATGTAGCTAAATAAAAACCAATTAGCCATTCAAAAAGTATAGATGGCCGCCATTTTTCAAGATGGCCGCCATTGACGTATGAAAGATACCGCTTTTACCATAAAAGCTAATATATTTGGCCGATTTTTATCCTTTTCACAGCAAAATGATTGTTTCCAAACACGAGAAAACAGAAATTTATAATATTTTGTGCCTAAAAATTACAAGATGGCCAATATTTTCCAAGATGGCAGCCATTGACGGGTGGGAAATACCGTTTTTACTATAAAACTTGATATGATTGGCCGCTTTTTTTTATAAAAAAAATGTATGTTTTTAAACACAAGATAACATAATTTGAAAATGTTCTGTGCATAAAATTACTATTTCCTATATTTTGAAAAATACTTTTTGGCAAAAATATCAAGCCGGAGGCAGTAATAAAATTTGTGCAGACAAAACGCAATCTTTTAAACTAAGACCCTTTTAATTTCTAGTAATGGTTATGGTGAACTATTTCTCAATGGGAAGTGTTATACTTAATACCAGTTCTATGTTTCCTTTCATTTTGGTCAGAAATAATGTGATGTAAGCCTGACGCATAAATTACCTAACATTGGTCTCTTTAAATTGTAGCGTGCATAGCTCACCACTCTGATTTCTTGGAGCGTCAGCATACATCTGCAAAATCAAGTGCAGCGTAGGCTTAACCTATAGCACAAATCTTTGCATGACTTCTTGTACCCACAACAATTGACGGAAGTTAATCCAATTCCATACAGCATGCTATGTGATTCTTCATCGATTCCTTTCCTGTTTAGGAAGGCTCATTACTTCCATTTTGGGGAAAGTTATTTGACCGCAGGTGTATCCTACTTGATAAAAATAGACCTTTCCAAAGCTACATGCGCTAGTTGGGGATTACGCATCATATAGCTTTGCTGGCAGACATGATAAAAAGAGAAGAACTAGGCCCCTTGTCATATAACCGTACAGCTGAAACAATATCACAGCCAGTGAAAGGGAAAGACTTTCTCTTTCTTCCCCAAAAAACCTAGTGCATTGTATGTAGGGGCGTTTAGCATAAATTTATAATCATATACGAAAGCTTCTCAATACCAATATCATTTAGTCTTTTAAATGCATTGGTTATTATTATAGGGACGTCTGTGCAGCTGACTTTGATTATCAAACACGTATTTGCTCATGATTACAAGGTGCAATTTCCCCAAGACTGGCTACCTATAACCCTTTCTTTCCCTTTTACAATGACAATATTTTGCTGACACATCTGAATAATCTTCGACCTGAAAGGTGTTGAAATCAGTCTTGTTGTCATTGTCTAAATAAAATATATGTCATACTTAAGATGGAATACATTTGTCAGTCACTCTGTATTTGATGTCTAGACCATGCTTTGACCTTTGTTTCAGCATTTAGGCTGGCGTATCTGTGTACATCGACAAACCAAATCAGTTAGCCTTTAAAAGCCCATGAAGGTTTGGCACATTCGGCTGCATGTTCCTAAAGCCTTTGGAAGTACAAAGCGACTATGTGTTTATCACAGCTGATCCATCAACTATGATAGCAAAGACTATTGGTTTTGTATCTGCAGCTGCAATTTTGGTTCCTAGAACCGAGGCAATCTGGAACCTAGTACTGTTGTGAAGTATTTAGTTCCAACCAAGCACAACCGGAGAATTCGAAGAAATAGCTTCCTCGTGATTTGAAAACTATAAATAAGTTCGAGAAAGACTTACAATTTCACTTTTAAATCCTAAATTGCTTTTGACCATAGGGAGTTAATTCTGGTTTACATTACTCAAAAGAAGTCAAGTAGTGACTAATATTATCTTCAGGTAGAGAGTAAACAAATCAGGATATTCTTCTTGTAAAGGATTCCCCATATCATTCATGACATCGTCAGCGTGCACCTTTCCAAAATTGCTGAAGAGTTGCTGTTTACCCCAAAATGTGTGTTCATGATATCTAAAAAATCCATTTAAGGCTGGTCATAGTGAAATCGATTTGCTCAGATTGAAAGAACTGAAAGAAAGCTGAGTACTTTGAGTGTTCTAAAGATAAAATGCCTCTAAGATGAACAGATATCCAAGTTTGATTTCCTTCAAAAAGAAACTGTAAGAGGAGTTGAGCACCCAGGAAATTGCTAACGGACAAAAGAACATACAGATGGAGGATAAGACACTAATTCCATGACACTATTCGACCATTCGGGTGTATTTAGATGAAATTGTTGAGTCTTATCTTGAGGCGCTTGTCGTATCAGGGCTTAATAGAAAGATTTGTGTCATCATTTTTCATTGATTGTATTGTCGTAATAGTTATATGTACCTTTAACTCTTTCCCAAACAACAAAATCTTATGGTGCTCCCATTTAGAAGCTTCTGAAGCCGACAAAACGAATCTTTATGAATACTGGAATGTGTTTGTGTATCATATAGTCAGCATTTTCTTCTTTTGTCTCAAGGTTTTCCCAAGCTCTTTCTACTAGGGACATCAAAACCAGGTCTCGTTTGGAAAAGAGTTTATGTACAGACAACTTGATATCTGGACAAGTCTTGTTTCAAGATTATGCTTAGAGAACTAGAATAAAATCATTTACAGATACTATTTTACACTATATTCATATGCAAGGGAGTTAGATCTAATGTTGAACATTTTTTGTCAAATATTTCCTTAAGTATGCATTAGTTCAAAATTCGAAACCACACAAAATGCTTATATTTGTTTTCGGAATGGAATTGTAACACAGTTTAGGAATTACTGGCACTTTTAAAATTTCGCATCTGGCTCTTTGGTGCTAATGAGAGGTTGGATACCTTAAGAGCTATACGCCTATCAGCCTCTACAATAGCACTGCTACAACCACTAGAATGTAATTGAGTACCAATAGACTTCAGAGCAACCATTTCAATAGGAAGACTACAAAAGATAACTACAAAATTGCATTCACCGTTCTGTTCTGATCACTGCCATTGAACCATTTTGGCAAAAATATGTTAATTAGGGCAAAATTCAACGATATAACAAACGTTTTGGACAAGATGCAACTTCTGCGGCCATTCCTGAACAGGAGCATATTGCCATTTCAAGTGCAGACGTTATGAAGTTGGATTTGCATAGCATGCCATGGGTATTGGACTCACTAGATAGCATTTGGGACACTTACAGATCTTCTAAATTGAATGGAATTTTGTTACACCGACAAGGGACCCTGTGGTAGATTTCGCTGCATTACTCAGAACCGTGGTTAAATAGAGATATACCACGGTAGAACTCGGATTATTCCTTAGATATACAAAAAAGTGTACAAAGGACCTTATAAAATGTAGAGGACACAATTGCAAATTAAGAAATGCTTATGACTGAGGCATCGTGGCAAATACAGTTGAAAAAAGACTGAAAATGTCAGAAATATTCAGAGATATACCGTTTTTAGCATTGGAAAGTACATTTTTCCATCCCATAATAATCAAAATATTCACAAAAAGTCATCTTTTTTAATAAAGTAATGTCTCTGATGCAGTTTTCAGCATATTTAGCACAATTAGAAGTAACAATCAATCATTTAAAGCAGTTAAAATGTCTCAATGACTATTTAAACATGAAATTGCACCCATTTGACCTTTGACCTTGCTGTGACCTTAATCCAAAGTTTCAGACTGGGCATCCACCCTAGGAGGTTTTGTCATACCCCAAAGAATATTATTAGCATGGATGCCGAGCATTAACAAAAAATGCCATCAAAACCATTTTCTAGAGCTCGTACGAATTAGAGTCCGTAGACTATTTATTGAATTTGGAAAAGCCCAAAATATTATCGTTTGGTAATGGGTTGAAAAAATCATTTTCTAATTGGTCACATTCGAGCATAGATCTAATTATTTTTTTAAAAAAAAATCTCCAATTGTTGTGTCACGCGAATCCTTGTCGGGTAGTTGCATACCAAAATAGAATTAATCCTTTCCAAAACAGCAAATTTAAGGGTGGTCTTATTCAATACCTGCTGCAGACCACACTCTTAATGCTGATAAATTTACGTGCAATATAACATGGACAATATTTAGTCAAAAGGGGGAAATGTTGATTATCAGCATGTTCTCTTTTGCCTCAATATTTCCCTGGACGTCAAATCCAGGTCTTGTTTTAAAAAGGTTTAAGGGAAGTTAGGAAAAGGGGCCTTGTGACGTCTGATATAAGCGTTGAACCAGATCAGTCCTCTTACATTAACTGCATATCGTCGCTTTTCAACAAAAAAAACCTCGAAACTGCAGCTTAAAACAAGCTGCAGTTACGAGGTTTTTTTTGTTGCAAAGCAGCGATATAATGATAGTTGGTTGGGTTTTAAGGGTCAGCTAAACAGTTTGACAGTGAATTTGCGCCATTGCTGGCTCCAAGTTAGACAAGTTTTTCAGTAAAAAATTGTTTTATGTTCTGTTACATCATGATTAAATCATGCAATAGGCATAGTTCAATTGACAGAAAGAACAAAGTTGAGCACCAAAATCAACAAGACACGTCGAAAATTTGGCGTTTCTCCCAAAACCAGCAACCTTTTCTCGACAACAAATTTTCTTCTTTGAGATGTGCCAATATAATGTGCACATTCTAGTCCAGGTAGTACTACCTTGATATGTCAATGTATCACAGCAGTTTTCATGATATTCCCCAAAGACCATTCCCGCCCATACTTTTTCATCGGACGCCATTTGCAAAATCCATCAACTCCTATTCAGTAGTGTTTTGGGGGCATAAAAAGATAGACAGCGAAAACAAATGAAAAGTACCTTTAAATTGGATTCATTGTTCATCTTCAAGTACGATGCATTACAATCGATCGCGTCTTCACCTTCATATAATCGTCTATTTAAATGTCACTCAATCGTTTCCGGCCGAAGAATGGTCCATCTTGAAAACAGTGGCTTTATACGTATATTCATATCTTTGATAAAAAGTTATTTTTCATGACTATTATCAAGCTTTTCAGTTGTAATTATCCTATTTATTATATTTACAAATACATGTATCTATAAAATTTCGATCGGTAAATCAACAAAAAAGTTTCGCAAAATTCGGAACTATTTTCAGTGTTATTTGGTTGTGCCGGGAACCAGCATCCTCGAATTTGTAAACAAAAAGGCATACATCGAACAGATCTGCGTAAAAACATATTTAATGAATAGTGAGTTGTCAGGCACATTAGAATTGATATTTTAAAGGTGGTGTACGTATTACTATTCTTCGATTTTGGACTATGCCATGCATAAATATGAAATAATTTGCACCGGAAATGGACTCTCTTCATGTATTGAAATTTTTTCGAAAACTATTTTATTTCGCAAAGACAAAACGTGCATGCATACTAAATACAATATGCATTCCGTCTCTACACAAAAAATATTTTAAACGATATATCAAACGAAATTATATTGTAGCATAATTTAAGAAATGTATGGTGTAAAGCTACGACCATTACAAATTAGTAGCGTCCAGATATGTATCATGCTTTTTTTGATAATTTTCCTTGTAATTACCGAGCAATACAACATTACAACAAAGGGAATGTTATGCTAACTTATAACACAATTCTGATAACAAGATACCTTGAAAATATGTTTACACTTTTGGAATCAATATGAAAAATGTAAGTGGTGTGTCAATAGAAAAATGGGGAAAGGTAATTATTATCATGTGACATATGTCTTCATTGTGGGAACAATCACTGATTTATTTCAGTTCATCAAATAAAGAAAAATAACAATTTTATTAGAAAACCTAATTTAACTGCTTGAGAATATGGCCAAATATTTAAACCATACATAGTGTTTCAAAAAAATAGTTCCACCTTGAATTTCATATATAAAAATGAAGAAATGTCCAAAGTTTATTTCGAAAATGCACGTTTTTGTAGAAAGTAACTTCATGTAAGTAGTAGTACTACCAAGTTTAGACCATGGTGTATGTTTGTGTGAAAAACTAGCCAACTTCATTCAAGGATAACTATGTTCTCGGTTTTCCTGGAAGTCGTCCTTTTTCGCAATGTTTTGATTATGCTTTACAAGGTAGACCAGAATTAAGTTGCTTAACATCTTCTACTCATGTAGAGCTTTAATTTGATATATAATATGGCATATACTTTGAATTTTGTGTAGATACCGAATTTACATGAACCTTAACGCCACTTTCAATTATTATGGCATATCGCGGCGGCTGGAGCACCTAACAGGGGATTCATGGTATATCTCTCACCAGTACAGCCACAATATTCAATTCGAGCCTCCGGCTGCTCTCTCACATAAATGATACTAACTCGCGGTGGATAATCGCGTGATACATCAATTTCAGAAAATCTTCAATAACTTTGTTAATACGCGATCGATTTAAATTCGGTTTGGTGCAGAGAAGGTGGACAGACTTCACGCATTAGATGAACGTGGTGGATTTTTAAAAAAAATCAGCTGATAAAAAAGTTACTGACGATCAACCAAAATTTCTTCAATAAGTCAATCAGTTGATTCTTCAAATATCCACCACGTCCAGCTTATTTCTGGCATTTCTTCACCTTCTCTGCTTAAACCGAATTCAATGCTGTTTCAGACGACAGTCAGTCTAAATAAGAATAGAAGAGTGATATCTATAGGGCCGACTTCGGATCAGACGATAGCTTAAGCTATTGGGAACCATCATTGGGAACCAGCGCTGTTCTGTCTATTGAATTCCTCTCCGTTTAGAGCCAACAAATCAAAATCTTTGTTTATCTCGATACTGATTGGTCAGTCGTTATCCGAGGAGTTCCGAGTGACGTAATGGCTTAGATGGCCGAAACACCCTTTTTCAGGTGGTCAGACTATTGCTGCGAAAATGACGTCAATAGCTCGCACTATTGCTGTTCGATTGGAGCGATAGCTACAATAGATCTATAGATGTGGAATACTTCTATTTAGAATTGTCCCGCGGTGTGCTCCAAATGAAATAGCTCGAGCTATAGTCCCAATCGAAGTCGGCTTAGATATAAAAAGGAAAACGCATTTATCTCCCTTGCATCAATGTTTCAAACGTGGCTCTTCACGTAAAAAGGCTAATACAAAACGATAACCTTACCAAAATTGCCTAGTTGAAAAAGATAATGGAAATCAGAAAAAAAGAAATGACAAAATATTAGCAATATCTACTATTTCTTCAATTCTCTCCTTGCTATGATATACACATTCCTGACGCGAAGAATGACTTTTGTCGTCTGCAACGATTCTCAAGGGACAATGGTGTACTTTTTGTCTTTCAGAAAGGGTCAAATACTCGTTAGCATCATCTTTGATTATCTCGCTTTTTGAAATAAAAGAGTTGAAAGGAGAATAGCAGTAACAGCAAAATTGATAAGGCCATTATATGACAGACAATGAAAACAACAGAGTTTGTATTTAGTCCTTTCCTTAACCCTTTCCCAAACAAGACCTGGTTTTGACTTCACTACTAGAAAAGGCTTGGGAAACATTGAGACAAAAGAAGAAACTGACGAAAACCAGCAGTTTCCCCTTTTGTCTCAATATTTTCTATATCATGTTTTCTACAAAGTTTATCTTTAATAACTTCCATTTTGTCATTTATGGCAGTTTTTGAAGTGGACCCCCCTTAAAATTTACCGTTTGGGAAAGGGTTAATATAACCTGAAATTGCCGTGTCTGATAGCGGAATCTTGAGAAAACCATATTGAACAAGAAGAAAATGTGGGTAATCAGCATTTCCCCTTTTATCTCAATACGTTCTATAACATATTGTACACAAATCAAACATTTCTAAACATCAATTCCATTTTTCTTCAGCAGTCTTTCAATTTGGAAGGATCTAAATCGTTGCCGTTTGGGGGAGGGTTAAGCAAAGTAAACCCCATGGTGACATAAGGTAATGTATGACATTTTACAGACCGTAATTCCCAAAGTGTTTGTTATTTAGCCCCTATCATAACACGTGCTGTAAATAATGTACTTGATAAATGGTCCTTGTTATTACATATACTTTCCACGGTAATTCAAATCTGATAAAAATCAGTCCCACAGGATACTTAACCCGTTTCCAGACAAGGCCTGGTAATGACGTTCTCGAGAAAAGAGGTTTTGGAAAACATTGATACAAAAAAATAAAATGCTGATAACCAGCATTTTCTCCTTTTGTCTCAATATTTTCTGTGCTTTATCACACACTATTCCTATCTCTGTCAGCATCAATTTTGTCCTCTGCAGCTTCTTTCAAATCAGATCAGTCGAAACTTTGCCATTTGGGAAAAAGTGAATGTCTGGTATCAAGCCCTTTGGTTGTGAATTCTAAAATTTAAGTTATGTAATACGACATAAAATCTGGACAGTTTGTATTTGTTGCTTAAAAAGCCAGAATAACAAAAACCTCTTCTTAAAGTTCCTTTCCCAAAACATGGCTTCCTCAACACTTTCCCAAACAAGACCTGGATTTGACGTCCGTGACAGACAAGACTTAGGAAAACATTGAAGCAAAAGAAGAAAATGCTGATAATCAGCATTTGCTCCTTTTGTCTCAATATTTTCTATGCTTTATCACACACAAGTTCTATGTATATCAGCCTCGACATTTGTCCTCGACAGCTTCTCTCAAATTAGATCAGTCGAAACTTTGCCATTTGGAATAGTGTTACTGTTACTGTCTGGCATTAAGCCCTTTGGTTCTGAATTCTACAATCTAAGTTATGTAATACGACATAATAATTTATAATTTTGACATTTTGTATTTGTTTCTTAGAAAATATTATCTAAATCTATCTGTTTCCCAAAACAAAGCCTGGTTTTCACATCCGAAAGCACCGGAAAGAAATTCAAATAATAATATTAAGTAAAGGGCGATAATCAGGGGTGTTCTTTCAATACCTTCCAAACGAAGTTGAATTGTGTGTTGAAAGATGATATATTTAAATTCTACATTACTTAAACTTCGTGGAGAATAATTTTCAATTAAATATTCTCCTGCAAATGTCTGTTAACTTTTCAACACATTGTTATACCTTTTAGAACATTATAATGAGCCAAATTAAAACATTTCAATTATCTTTTTAGTCCGTATCTTTGAGACGCTTCCGGTAGTAAACAATGGGTTTATTTATGAAATAATAACAAGTTTAGCGGTCTTTATTGCGCAAATAAAACCCGATGTGCGACGGACTACATGTGTAGGTAAAAACCGAGGCGCACGGCGCCGAGGTATTTGCCTTAACATGTAGTCTAGAGCACAGAGGTTTTTATTGCGCAATAAAGACCGCTAAACTTGTTATTATCTCCATTATAACACTCTAAATATGAAACGCACATCCGAAATGTGCTATTTTGTGGAAATTCTGTCATGAACTAGTTTTCGGCGTAGGAAACGCATTGGCGGTTAAGTGACGTCATTGATGACGTCATTTGACGTTACCTTGACGGCACGTGACGTTTTGTCACATACACAAAGCATAATTACATAGAGTCTTTATTGAATGAATAAAACCCTCTGCAGTTCTTCTTTCACTATATATGGATTTTACGGAAACGTGTTATAATGGAAATTAACATTGTATACATACAGACATGGTTCCAATTTGTTACTAAAATAGCAACACATCAGCCGGTTTCTTTCTGCCAGATCGTGGCCCTGACCTAATTCCGAGCAAAGCATCCCACGTGCAATGCAACGAACGGTGATTGGCCATAATCATCATTAAAGGTCGACTTCCGGTGGCTGTTGTGTGCAGGGGGTGTAAGTGAAAATAAGCTAATTGCGCATAAAATGGCAAAGATCCATCTATGCCCTGTAAAGTTTTCAAAAAGTGAACGCACGTTATTTTATGGGATGTTTCACAATTTTCACTCGTATTCATACGTATCGTGTAGTTTTCCACACCAAAACAGACACACCGGAAGTGGTGGCCACGCGTTTCCCTGTACCAAAAGATACTTATATGCCTGAAAAGAAAGGTGGATTCTGACTAAAACGAGAAAACATGTCACCCAAAAGCATCCAATGAAAATATTAGCTAAAATGTTAATGCAGATAGCAAGGCAAGACCAGAAGAGGGTCATTCTTTTAAAGGATTATTTTGGCATCCTAGAAACCGTAAACACGTCTCTCAGTGACCTTACACCGTAAGTAAGAGAAAGGTTCATGAATTAAGCCATAGGCCATACATATATCGTTATCTCTCGGGTTAACCATTGCCAAAACCAACAGTTTAGAAATGTTCAACAATAATTTATGTTGCATACAACAAAATGAACTTCAGAAAACACAGAACTATTGTAAATAAAGGCATTCATAACAAGAATAGATTGACGTTTTTCATTTATTAGTTTTTCATTTCACTTTCATGCTTCTTTTCCAATGCTTACAAACGCAATTTTAACTAAGTACATCAAAAATAGGATTTGCTTATGGAAAAGCTTACGTCAAAGGTTGACTGGTATATTTCTATAGCCGATGTCGTCTGTAACTAATCAGAACTGATTTTTTCTAGGGAGATTTTTGTTAGTATGTATCCTCAGTGGTACCATTTTGTCATCCGTTATCCATTAGTCTACACAAGGTGTGATATGTCAATTTATTATATATGTCATACATAGTAATATTTACTCAACATATTCTGTTGTAGATATACAAACAAGTTTGTCGTTTGACACCACAACTATTATCTAATATTTTAGCGCAAGAAGTTGTCGTTGCTCCTAAGTATTAACCCATTCCCAAACGGTAAAATTTTAGACTTGTCAAAATCCAGAAATGCTGCAGACGACAATTGCATGTAATTTTTTTTTACATTTTTTGTCTTTTGTAGTAGAAAATAGTGTCACGCTATGGGAGCCTGACCAGCGGCACCTATTTTTTCGAGCGAACAAAATGGCGGACAAGGACGTGGATTCTGACGGTCCCAGCAGTTATTTGAACGTAAGTTGTGTTCTTTGTCCTATGACACCAACTTCGAAGCATAACTAGGTCGGCTTATGATTCAACTTCGTTATTGTCTTTGTCTTTAGCTCATCGGACTGGCATACATAACGTAAACGATAAGCAAACGTGATAAAGAGGCGTTGCTCGTGAATTATGCATATATTTGTCCACCCTTTAAATGATTAAAAGAAATAAAACATATATTTAAGGTACAAGTTATATTATCAAAATTACACTGACTACATTATTCTTTGAAAATCCAAAAGCCTAAAGATGATCGCAAATGTTAGAATTGGAATATTGATGTTTTTATTCACTGTACGAAGACCAAAAATTCCCCCGAACACGTGCATTACAGTACCGATTTTTTTGAGTCTTACTGGACGCGTATTCGGATTGAATTAATTTCATTTACGGGTGATTTGAGTTAATTTCTGTACGAGTGTTCGGAGCGTTTTATACATTTGTAGAAGATAGAAATCTTTGGTGTAAATCAGTTTAGATATTTGATTCCACATTTGTTTCTCTTTCCACCAATCCTTATGATGATAAAATGATACAGTGATTGGAATTCATATCCGGGTTGCCCCCCCCCCCCCAAAAAAAAAAAAACATTTTAAATCACAAAAGACAATTTAGTGTATCTTTTATAGCAAGCTCTAAAATCAATGTCTAATCTGTTAATTTTGCGAATTACCTCCCTTTGACATAAACAAATAGGGAATTTGAAATGTTTGATATTCACAAATTTATCAAGGTTTGGAGGTTTTTGCAACATCATGCTGACTTTACATGGCATTTTTAACCCATTTTTTTTGCACTAGGATTGTTCCCAGATGTCCATGCAATAGCGATTTCAATTTCCTAAGGAGATTACATTGTAAAATTTTCAAGCTTTGGAACACAATGAAAAGTCTGCTTTTAAGGTAAGAAGGGCCTAATTAGCACCAAAGAGCCAGTGGCAAAATTTGAAAAGTGCTAGTAATTCCTAAACTGTGTTACATTTCCATTCCAAATACAAACATAAGCATTTTGTACGGTTTAGAATTTTGAATTAATGCATATTTATGGAAATATTTGACAAAAATGTTCAAAATTACCTCCCTTGCATATGAATATAGAGTAAAATGATATTTGTAAATTATTTTCTTCTTGAAGCATAATCTTGAAATCCAGCACGGTGAATCAACTTATGTGAAGTGTATTTACAAGTGTGTGTAATTTGATACATTTCGTATGGCTAGAAAGTGGTGTTTTTAATTAGGCACTTTATACCTTAAAACATCATTTTCTTAACGTTAATACAATGTTACGAACGCTTCTTTACATTTCCTGACTGGTAACTTGACGGACTACCATTCCATGCAGTCCGGCATGGTTTGCATTCTTCTGCTTGAATTTCTGAAGGTTGAAATTGTGTAAAATCTCCGTTCAAATTGTACACCTGAAAAACGGACCCCTGTCACATTAAAAAGGTCTGTTTTTTCATCCACAAAACGTAAAGCAATAAGCACAACCAAGTCAATGAACAATGCGAAACACTTTCATTTGATTTTTTTACTTGTTGTAAATTTAGAAAAAAATATGACAAGCGAAGTAGGTGTAGCGTTTTCACTTTTGTTCAGTATAAGATTTAAATCCTAGGTAGACAGAGAAGAGAGGATGAGATGAAAGAGAGACGGACATACAAAGGATATCACACGGAAATACATACATAAGAGAAATATATAAGGACTCATAGATTTAATAATGTTGGACACGTGTATACCTTTTGGTAACTTTCTGTCGTATTCAAACAATTGAGCACCCACACGCCAGCTGAACAATAAAAGAATGCTTCTTATTTGCACGTCAAATAAAGATTTCACGAACGGAAAATTTTGGATCGCGTAAAATTACACCGACTATGGAAACGAACTATGCAAGACAATGATATATACATAGTATTTTATAGGTATTTACAACAGTCTTCCATCAACCCATGTCCAAAAATACACATGAATGGAAACTTTTACGCTCGTGCAATACACGGTTCACTGCGTACGAAATCTCATATTTGTATTGTTATTGGAGACACTCCACAACGGGAAATGCTTCCGGGTCGTAGTATACAAACATAGTTCCGTCAAAAATGGATTCGCTCCTTTTGATGCATTGATCCTGTGTCTATAGAAAAGGCAGAAGCATGTAATGTGGTCCTGCATACTGGCAGACCATCAGTGTACTGCTGGGGTGTGTTTTAATGAATTTGTCGGGAACTAGTTTCTTGCGCGGTCGTGACCTTTCACGAGGGTGTGTCACAAGCAGATCCCGAAAGAGATGGCAAATTGCAAGGGTGGCTGTGCTCACGGGTGCGTGATTTTAGCTGATGGTGCTGTTGATACCACTTTCTTTGTAGTACATTAAAGACAAAGGAATGGTCTGTCAGGCAGACTATGTAAAATGTGTCACAAAGACTTCTGAGAGAAGCTAGAAGCTGCCAAATTGACCCATCTTACTATATATTTAATAGACCTGTTTCGTTGAGGAGTGACACCTATTGGTTTAGACATATCGATGGAAGGAGTGGGATTTAAGGGGGAATGCTCCAGTTTTTCGGAACACTCGGTCATTACTATAGAAAAGTAAACATTTCGTACCATATATGATTCGCTACCATATTTTCAATAATATAACACGTGATTAGAATTTACAATTTTCGATGGTAAAAGCGTATTTATTATGCGAAACTGATTTCGTCAAGATGGAAATCGAGTATTTAGAGCAAGACAGTTGTAAATGTATACACAGTTACCACTGTTTTACGTCATTTTATTCGTGTGTAGCTGATAAAAATTGCTGTAATGCACTAAAAAGTGTACTGACCTATACACTTTCTTTTTGAATTATTACCAGGACACGTTGCTTAAATACAAAGATGGAGTTTTATCAAAGTCTATGATGTAGAACTTGAAATATTTCCAAAATATGCAAATTTTGACATAAAACACTTCAGCTTCGTTGATCGAACTGAACACGCGAGCATGCTGTTTTACACATTTGTGCGTTTATAATAGCACATATGTTGGGTTTTCTGTTCTTATTAAATGTAAGAAGTTACTTTAAATCCGTTTTCGGGACTAAACGATGATTATAGAGCATTTATAAGCATTTTAGTGACCTTGGGTAGGTGCAAGAAATTATGCGTTTTTTCGCTGTAGCGGTATGTTATACGAATGCCTATAAAATTCAAACAATATCGCTGACCATCCATTTTTATTTCATTTTTGAATTGGTAATTACATATAGTTTCAGCATACAAAAAATAAATGAATTCTTTTATTTGGAAAAATTTAGGAAACTGGGGCATTCCCCCTTAATGCTTATTTAAACTACATGGTAATATCGCTGCGACTGGAGCACTTGACTGCGCTATGGCCGCGGCCTGGTATCTACAAAATGTTCGAATGGGTGAAATGCCTCTTTCGACACTATATTACATGTATGAAAAGTAAAGCTAAAACGACTTACCAACATATTCCTGTATTTCTCTCAACATCTCTAGCACAGGTTTAAGATTGTCCACCCATTTGGTAGGAGACTGTGGCCAGTTTCATCAAAGGATTTAAGGCGTATTTATGTCTTAAGTACCAATGTCTTACAGTCTACACGCTTAGGAAAGGAGTCAGGTATCGCCCCTTCCATCAAGTCCTAGGTAATTTGATTGTTGTTTCGTAAGACATCAGTAAGTCAGAAATACGTCTTCAATGTTTTGATGAAACAAGTACCAGATTTCATAGAGGATATATGCCGCGCCCTAGGATCGAAACCGGGACATCAAATTTGAAAGTGAAACGCGATGCCATTTTTGTGATAACCGCGGTCATAACCAGCCAATGAGAGAGTGTGTGCAAGAAAAACAAGAGACAGTACTAAGGCAGACAGAACATGAGTGGTGTTAGGAGAAAATATACATTGAATACTATTTCAAAGACATGTTTCATTTTTAAATCAATATTTAGTGTCGATTTCGTGAATCACAAGCTTTGATGAGTAGGTTCTATATTAACCATTTAGTTTATTTGTTCATTTATTTCATCATCAAGACAGTGCTGTAGATAGCTCGGTAGCTCGAGATAGCTTAATTTGCATGAACAAGTTCCAAAAACTATATAAACCCTTTCCCAAACACGACCTGGTTTTTTCGTTCCTAACAAAAAAGGCTTGAGCACACATTGGGGCAAAAGAGGAAATATTTATAACCAGCATTTCCTCCTTTTGCATCAATAATTTCAATGCTTTATTTTACACTAACCCAATATTTTTTCAACATCAATTCTTTGGTAAACAGCTACTTTTGAATTGAAATTTACGCTTTGGAAAAGGGTTAAAATAATTTAAATGCGCATTTAGATTGACTCTGCTTAAAGAGATTTAATCCTTCATGCAGTTGATTAACTGAAAACGTTGACCACTAGGATACGTCTCTAAGTTTTCAATTGCTCGATTAACGCGTTCAGAAAAAACTGGAATTTCCAAACTAAAATCGTGTAAACAATGAACGAACTACGCATACAGTGGATTGTGACATTGCTCGGAAAAAAAGTTCAGTTTTTCTCGTACAGTAGTTTCGTTTTTTCGTTTTTTTTCTAATAATACACATCTCTCACGACTCAGAGTTACACAAAGGTTCTGTCATACAGAAATCTATGTCCACACACGAAAATAAAATCAGTAGAAACAGTAAAGTGTGATTTTTGATTGGTTCATTAAAGCATTTCTCGCTTAAAATGATGAGCACGGCACATCGTGAAGATTGTCGGCACAATTTTAGATAATCTAAAGATTAATAAGTTCATTTAAGAGTCAAAAGTGGTAAAGCAATATATGTATTCAAATATTAATGAGTATGAACGTGTAAAATTGAGTATAAAGGTGACAAATCTTCCTTTGTTTGCAGTATCTTTTTCTTGCAGGTTTGTTATGTCCGCCATTTTTGCTCGAAAAAATAGGTGCCGCTGGTCAGGCTCCCATAGCGTGAGTGTGGTAAATGAAGAAATTGCTTGTTACAAGCAATTTCTTCATTTTCCACAATGTTTTCCAAAACCAATATCTTGTGGGGAGTCAAAAAGAGTCACTGCGTCGTGATGGATTTAAGAACAAATGATCTTTAATTATTTCAAAACCCATCCGTGAGTGTGTAAGATCCATGACAGGACACAAGCATGATTATATCATATCTACTACAGTCGACACTCGTTGTGTCGAAGCCAGAGGGACCGTCAAAATATTTCTACATATCCGGAGTTCGACTATCGATTTGGTTAATTTCGATCAAAATGAGATTTTGACCATTCTTGTTACGCATAAATTACGTCTATATTTTTATCAAAAAAGTAGGAAAAAGGAAAGAGTTTTCTCGAAACAAGAAATTTCAACAGTTTCCTATTGTATACAAATGGAAAAAAGTAATTGTTAATGCTTATATTCTTGTTCATTATGTAAATATACCACCTATTGGCAAGAAACATCCCTCGCAATTGTCCATAAGAGACGCATGTTAACGAACTGTCGAATTCCGCCAACTGCACATGCACGGACGTTCGACGTTAACGTCCTTTTTGTTTGGGTGTTTTGTTGCACTGCAATATTCCTAAGTGAGGTTGAAATTTGTGTTTATGGCGAAACTGTCGTTAACTTGCTTGTTTTTCAGAAAAACATGTAATTTGTTTAATTGAACAGAAAACAACGCGATACTTTTATCAAAAGATGCACGTTAATGCTTGTTTTAGACAGTAGCCCCCTGTTACCAAAGCAAAGGTCGCCAAGCGTTTTGGTTTGCATAGAAACATCATGTAGGCACTTTTGAGACAATTTCAACAATTTAGAAACACACGCAACTTGCACATTTAATACGAGGGCACATCAATAATTTCGAGAACTAATACTATATCAGAAAGATACGTTGATTAACTTAGAAACATTACCCATTTCTTATAAAAGTAACATCCCTTGAACAGTTTGCATTCCTTCTACCGCTTGACCCACGCCTGTGGCACGTGCTACAGCCCGTCACGTGACATGTCCCACAAACATTTGTAAATGACGCACCCTAACTCTTCTTTTTACTCATTATCTACACCCCGTGATTTATTTCTAAGGTTTGGAAATAACTACAAGTTGCAAATTGCATAATCTGTGCGCTGCGGGGGATTTGGTAATATTTCTATTATCAGTTTCACAACACCGGCCTTTTTAACGCGTCAACTATGGCGCGACGCGCTTTCATAGTGTGGCAGAATTTCGGACCTTATAATATTTGCGCGCTGTCTAATAAAAACGGGCGGCATACCAGATTTTATTCTTGCTGCAAAATTATAAGTACTTACTCGACTTTAAATAGACATAAAATTTTTCAGAGTGATTCCTCGAATATCGATGAAAATTATGACATTTGTCTAACCGGCACATCTGGTAATCGATGCTTTTGTGTGTGAGAACGAAGAATAATGCTTCCAAAATAATATTTGTTCGTTACTTTCCGACTCAAAAATGGTGCATCAATGTCACGTCACATGTATTTATATGATTGGCAAAGTTATGGCGGTCTTCCTTATAACTTTGGTATTATTTACGACACCTTTTTACCCCCTGTCCCAATCGACCAGGAAGCGGCCAGCGCGGTATCTATGTTGCCGATGCACGCCGCATTCGGAGATTACTGGTTATACTGTCATTAGCCGTATCATACGAATTATTCAAGTGTCTTACTACTATTTCAACACCTAATTTTTAATTGTTAAGAATAAATTCTAGGGTTTTAGCAGCCTTCTTTTTAGCTTTATAGTCTCCGGTCAGCTAGTAAAATCACCCATTTTCTCTTGTCTCTCTACATACCCCTGAAGGTTGCATCCGCTTTCAAATAACGTTATTCGATAAACATATGTCTCTTAACAATACATGTAAAATTTCACGGATGACCGTACAGGAATTATGGAGAAATACATAAAACTTTATCAAAAGAGCTTACTCAAAAACGCAAGATGACGTCATTTTTAAACAAACGTAATCGACATGACGTCATGATCCTGCCATGACGTCATAATGTTTTGACGTCATCGTTTTTAAGTAAAATGAGTCGGTTGGAAAATGAATGAGCTTTCAGCATACCAATTTTCGTGAAGATACGTCAACGGTAAATTGAATAGTAGATTTAGTTATAGAAATTATTGATGGGCCCTCGTACGTCGACGCGTGACGTCATTCCGACAAATCAACTATAATCGGAACAACCACCAGTGAAATCGATTGTTGTAGGCAAAAGTTACAGGTAGGTTGATTGTAGAGTTGAGTTCTATCAGCAGAAGGCCTGTTAGAGATCGGTAAATGGAGCGCTACATCCGTCTTAGACGTACCCCGATACGTCTAGCCTTGTTACGGCGTCGTCGATGACATCGTTTACAGTGACTTAGACAGCATCTACCCTTTCGTAAGGTCGATTTCAACAAGGTATTCCATATTGGCTCACCTCGATTACATCTCTACAGACCGATGTTCGAGCTCGCATTCGTAAACGCGTCGGGGAACGTCATATGGATTCATGCTTTATTCGATGTCAGCGTTTGACTAGTTTGCTTCGTTATAGGTGAACATCTCAAGAAGAACCTTTTAAGAGCCGTTCGTGACAATTTAGCTGTCTCGTTGCTGCAGAGCAATGTTGGTGTCAATAGTGTTCACACTCGAAAATGGCTTGTGAACTTGAATCTTACCCCTACCCACTCTCCAGGCTTATTACGGTGATAACGAGTGGGGAAGCAAACTGACTCTTGTCAATTTAAAGGTTGAAATTTAAAGGTTAAACGTTAGATTTTTACAAAAATTGTAAAATTTGATTCATTTAACTCATGTTATATAGAAAGGAAATGTGCACAGTTACTTTTTTTCCGTTAGTATAGTTCAATGGCTTTTTTAATTATTTAATTTTTTGTTCGTTTAATTCTTTAAATCAACTGATAAGAACGATCAGAACACAAGATTCGTTGAAAATAGTAAAAAAAAAAACAGAAACATATTTTACTAATCAGAACTGTTGTTTTATTTTATGTTTTGAAAACCGCAACAGAATTATTTCATATCTACATGATATACATTGTTGGGTCGTCTATCGATAGTTTGGTGCTAATAAAGCGGTCAGATTATGGTAATAGAGTGACCTTACAAGTGTAAATCTGTCATACAGTATTGTTAACCTAATAACTTATTCAGATCACCGCTTTTCAACAATAAACACGTAACTGCATCTTAAGACAAGCTGCCTTTACGAGGTGTTTGTTGGAAAACATTGATATACAGTAGATTCCTTCATATTGTCGCTTTTCAACAAAAACATTGTAACTGCGGCTTGCAACAAGCTGCAGTTACGAGGATTTTGTTGAAAAGCATGGATATGTAGTAGACACATTCATGTGCCCAATATTGACCAGTCGCCAACTAGCACCTTCCCACTCCAGAACTAATCGCATACAAGGATAGGTAGATGGTGTCTTTGGTAAGCTATCAATACCATAAAAGGTAAACGCTTTGTCTATTGTGGTGTCGCTCCTAAAAATCCAGACACTTTAGCATTTAGGTCTATATGAACTAATTGATTTTTCATTGGCGACCATTATAGCATATTTGCTCATAGCTCGGCCCATGAGTTTGAAGCAATGATTCGACCTATCTAAAATTCTAGAACATCCATTCATACACCCAAAAACATGAATTTTAGTAGATCTATGGCATGAATCCTTTTCTCAATCACCTTTGACCCCATTTTCGAGATCAGTCTTACTGCGGAGCTAGTCTAAGAAATATTTCAGAGTATAATGCCCATCTTTTAAAATGGCCTAGAAATTGCCAAAAGGGTCCAGAACCATTGATTTTTATTTTGCTTTTAACTTGAAAATAGAACATAATCAGTCAGAAATGAATAAATCATGTTCAATGCCCGTAAAAAACATTATCCAATCATATGTCACCATAATCGTAATTATTCACCCGGATCTTCAGTATACAGAATGTCAAAGATTGAGCAAACACATTTACTTCCCTTAGATGTAAACAGGCACCTTTTGTGTTTCACTGCACCATTAGATGCCAAAACTGGATTTCTAATAACTTCAACATTTCTTGGAATATCCTTCTGAAATTTCTTCTGTAGATAGAAATACACACCAGAAACTTGCAGAAAACATGGTTTTGACCAGGTATTGATATTTTTTTAGTGTTTTTTTTTTTTGGATTATAAACAAAACATAGTTGAAAATTTGAGGGGCCGAATGACCTCCCTTGTCGAAAGTTTAAAAAAATTGTCTGCAAAGCATTATATTGGTGAAAATTGTTCAGGTTTATAAAATTATTGTTGATTTAATCAACGTTTTGTTATATATTCTTATTTTCTGCTGTTTTTTTTTTTTTTTTTTTTCAATCCTAAAATTGTGAGTATTTCTTTAAGACATTCTAGATGGAGAATATCTACAGATGCTGTGAGGATCTGTCTCAGACTGTGTCACTGCATTAGAATGATGAACATTCGCTTTTGACAGGCTGTTTTGATAAGAGAGGCTATGGTAATTTAAGGTTTAGGGACCCCCCCCCCTTGTTTCATCAGATTTCCAGACCATGACAGCCCTGAAACAGGCTCAAATCTGCTAATGCTCCAGGGGAAAGGGACTTTTACATTTGTAGCTATCTTGCAGGTACCCCTTCTGTGCCAAAACAAGTTATGTGTGACACCTGACCAATTTAGATTTGAATCAGGCTCCACAAACTAACAGCGGAGAACATAATTTAGACCGAACCGATGCAACGCCAAGCGGAAGGTCCGTACTACTCAACCGATCTTTACTAGTAAGTTTCTTTTGAATCATTCTAAAGGGGGTGTTCCATTTGTGCCCACGCACGGATTTTCTTGTAACTTTACACATAGAATGCCTCTGACCTATGAACTACAAAAATATATTTCTTTAACCCAAAGAGTGCATATAGGCATATACGCGGCACCTTAAAATGTTCCCGATTTTCATTGGTACCAGTCTTACAAAAACTCATTGTTGGCTATCTAGCTTTGGTATTCATCCACATTTTTTAATCAAAATAGAAAGAAGAGTCCTCGTAGAAACTTTTGATACCAATATTGTTGGTACCAACATGCGCAAATAATTTTTCGGAAATTTATTTAATCAGAAATTGTCAGAAAAATAGTCCACAAAATTTCGGAACCTAAATTTCAATCAAAATTTTTTGTATGTTCCCGTCTTTGTCAACATATGAAATTGATAAGAAAGTTGGCCATATATGTCCCCTATTTGTATGCAAAATTGTGTGAAAATTTGAAACCGGTAAAGTTGTCAAATAATGAAAATTGTGATCAACGGCACCATAAAATGCTCCCAGTTGTTAATGGTACCCCCTCTAGCAAAGGCCTAATGTTGCATACCTAGTTTTGATATTTTTCCCCAATTTTTAATCAAAATAGCAAGAAGATACATTGAAGAAAATTTTGAGACCAAAATTGTTGATACCATCAAGCACAAATATTTTTTCTGAAATTTATTCAGTCAGAAATGGTCTGAAAAATATCGAGAAATTTTCAAAACCCTTCAGTTTAATCAATTACTTTTGTATGTTCCTGTCTTTGTCAACCTATGAAAATGATATAAAAAGTTGACCATACACGTCTCAAGTTCGTATGCAAAAGTTTGCGAAAATTTGAAACAGGTGAAGTTGTCAAATAATGAAAATTGTGATCAATGGCACCTTAAAATGTTTTCAGTTTTCAATGGTATCCGTCCAGCAAAAGCCCAATGTTACCAACCTAGTTTTGATATTTAAGTCCCTAATTTTACATCAGAATAGCAAGAAGAGTCATTGAAGAAAATTTTGATACCAATATTGTTGATACCAACATGCACATATGATTTCTCAGAAACTTATTTAGTTAGAAATTGTCCGACAAATAGCCCACAAAATTTCGAAACCTAAATTTCAATCAAAATTTTTTGTATGTTCCTGTCTTTGTCAACATATGAAATTGATAAGAAAGTTGGCCATATATGTCCCCTATTCGTATGCAGAATTTTGTGAAAGTTTGAAACCGGTAAAGTTGTCAAATAATGAAAATTGTGATCAATGGCACCATAAAATGATCCCAGTTGTTAATGGTACCCCTCTAGCAAAAGCCTAATGTTGCCTACCTAGTTTTGATAATTGTCCCCAATTTTAAATCAAAATAGCAAGAAAAGTCATTGTATAACATGTTGGTGCCAATATTGTTGATACCAACATGCCCAAATGATTTCTCAAAAATTCATATAGATAGAAATTGTCAGAAGAATGGCCCAGATTATTTCTAAACCTAAAATTCAATTAATTAGAAATAAACCAATTACCAACATTTGACCCTGATACAGTCATTTTGTTGGCTTTGATCATCTGTTTAAAATTATATATGAAACACATATTTCCAGTCACACATATTTCCAGTCGTGATTTCACTGCTTCACATGTCCTAACAATCATTTTTGTTTTCATTTCTTTATCTTAAGTAAGCAAATTTCCATTATGTATGGGTTCTAGTAACAGGACAGAATGGGTCACCTTAAAGCATTTGGCATAGCTTACTCGAGTAATAATTTTATGATACATTTTGATCAATACATGAAGTAATACTTAAACATATTAATGCCTTTTTTTCAAAACTTTAAGAGCTTTTATCATATCATACATTTTAAATCGTTTACTAGGTTATTAACTTAAAGTTCCCAATGAGACTGTGATAGTCCCTCTGGAAAAAGGAAATAGATGCATTTAGTCGGTATCTTCTACTTTTTGGGATACACGGCATGTCGACCATCTATGATAGAGATATCTAAAGGCTTGATGACATAGAATTTCGCGTCCATTTTTTTATCACGCACACATCGCGTCCAATAATATGTTGTAGAACGTACCATGTGCTGCTGTGCTCCGGTAAGGATGTGCAAGACGAATTTTGTATGTGACCAAGCCTTTGATTGAAGAGTTCATTTTCTATTTATCATTTTAGTCTCATGAAAACTGTTATAGCCCATGAAATAATTATCAAAATTCCAAGTGCTGCAAGTGATCGCTTGCTTTTAAGCCTATTAACCACAGTTTATGATCTTTACTACATCAATTCACCGTTATTTTTTAATGTTGTTGTTTTCGATTACTCTTGACATAGCCTTAAAACTAAAATAAATCATGATAGAGACTCATGCTACATTGTGGAATATACAATTGGTAAAAATTAATTCAAGAAATATCATGTGGATAGGTCAATCTGTAGGGGCAGTTAATTTCTGTCAAGGAAAAATTCAGATCATGTTCATTTAGTCATTAATTTCTTAATCAAGTCTTAATATACGAGTACATGTAAATTTACTTACCCTTATTGTTGGTTTCAAATAGTACTCATAGCAAACTGGTCCTCATTTAAAAGTGAAAAGACCTGGGGCCAGTACTAAAATTTCTTTGACTCTAGATAATGTGATGCATTAAAAAATCTGCAAACTCTCACAATCCCCAGGTTTGTCTGACGCCAGAAATATCTACGGGCCGTTATATGAAAATACCATTTTTTTTAAACCTATACTCATAGATCGAGGCAGTGTGGCATAACAAAATGGGGCATAGGCAAAAAGCTGATGCATGTTCTTCATAGGTCTGATTTTGGCAAATAGTTAATAAATATGTCCTCAAAGCAGTAGATAATTCACCATAATAATAGAAATATTAGCAATTTTGCATTGAAGGGCACAATGAATGAACAATAAAAAATGTTTCTGTGTTCTTTTTATTATCTTGAGCAGTGTAGTAAAGAAATGTTCTATGTATATTAAAGTAGTCTAAGTGCTGATAAGACATGAAGGAAAGTTAAAAAAGGTGACATAATAGAAAACAAGAGCTGTCACTGTAAGATGACAATGCCCCCGACACCGCTTTGATTTTAAATTATGGCCAATCTATGTTCAAGGTCAAGGTCATCCAGGGGTCAAGGTCACCAAAGTATGTGCCTACAGAAAGGTAATGTACCAAGGAATGTTGTGGTAAAGTATGAAGCGAATATGTTAAGTAATAAGGAAGTTATGGCCAATGTTAAAGTTTTTGGACGGAATGACGGACGGACGGACGGACGGACAGACAGACGGACAGACGGACGGACAAGTCAAATTTATGATGTCTCCCTATCGGGGGCATAAAAATTGTATCATTATTGCATTACTTATATATTTCATCTCCACATTTCATAATGCATTCCACTGTGTTAGGGTGTTTACCCCTCCATTATATTGCGGGTGGGTGGGGTAAGAAAAAGTGCCATTAATTCACAAAAAAGCATAATTTTGTGTGAAAATGCTAAAATTCATGTTATGCATAAGTTGTTGATGTCAAATCAGGACACAACAAAGCAAAAAATAATTATGGACTATTTGTGTAATGCATATAGAAGGTATACAGTAAAATCTTAGATTTTACATTCTTAGAAATTTAGACCGCTTACACTAAAGTTGAAAAATGACACTGTTACCGGTTTTATTTTTACTTAATATTTTACTATAAACACAAGCATATATGGGCGCAATTTTTTATATAAATTTCATATGTTGACAAAAACTGAAACTGGGTGAAATTTAGAATCAAATTTGGTCAAAATGCTTAAAAGATAAGAATTTTGTCGATGACGTCATACAAAAAGTAATAGCAAATTGTTTTTTGTACAGTAATGTTTACCATTTTGGTAAATACTTGAAAAGAAATTAATATACATTGTTTTCGGCGCAAATTTGGCTCAAATACAACAATCCTGAATGTATATGCCCTCTTTTAGTAAGAATACCCCCTATTTTTAAGCAAAAATCTTAAAATTCTTAGAAAAACATTTTCCGGAATAGATTTTTGGAAAATATTTTGGGAATCATGCTGTAATACAGAACACTAACTTCATGCCAAATTTCATTGAATTCCGAGCGTGGGCACAACCCTATGGGAATTTCTAATAGGGTGGAACACCCCCTTTCTTAATTTTAAGGTGAATATGTGAGTTGTAATGCACAGGTAAAGCAAATATTTAGCAAAAAGCATTATTTTGAAGGTTTTAAACCTTTCCAAATGATGTTTTTCTCCAAATATTTACCACATTTTCAGTAATTTAATCAAATTTCAAGCCCAGGACAGCCAACAGAGTGGCCCTAATCTGCAAATGCTCCATTAGAAAGGGACTTTACTATTGTAACTTTCTTGCAGGCACCCCTTCTGTGCAAAAAAAAGAATGTGTGACACCGGACCAATATAGGTTTGAACCGGGCTCGACAAACTAACAGCGGAGAACATGATTTTGCAATCTCAGAGCAGAGTTGTCGTTCGTTACTCTCACATACATCTCTGCAACGGGCTGACGCTTGTCAAACCGAGGAAAACGTGTATTATTACTGTTTAACTGTTTCATGTGTAACATAATGAAGTAGACAAAGAAATTATAATTCCGGGTATATTTGAAAGGCATTATAACTGATGAATTTACCCATATACAATAGAACTATTTTCTCAAGCCTCCTTACGAATGTAAATGAATTTTGTGCTAAAAATAGACTCGATTTACTTTTTTGTTTTGATAAACCGTCGGTGTTGTTATAAAATCTCGTATCTACGGCTTGAATCAAGCCCTAGTTGCGAAATTTTATAACAACACTTACGAAATACTATTGTTTGTCCGAAATTACGTCACGGTTAGCTGGATAAAATCGTTCCCTATCACGATGAAATGTAACGAAAAATTACTGCGCCCTTGAATGAATGACATCAATTTAAAAAAAATATTATTGTTGGAAAATGATATTAAATTTTAATTGTGATATATTTTGAACTTCGGAAAAGAAAAATTATTTGTTATTGCCATTTAGATGTGATATAAAGTGACGTAATCTAGCAGATGATGACGCAATACCCTCTGAGCCAACTACAGAGGTGAATGCAATGAATGAACCGTGTGCAAGAGTGTGATGCTTTTGGCCGAATCGATGCAAGGCCAAGCGGAAGGTCCAGACTACTCAACCGATCTTTACGATTAAGTTTCTTTTGAATCATTCTAAATTTCTTAATTTTTTGGTGAATATGTGAACTGTAATGCACATGGAAAGCCAATATTTAGCAAAAAGCATTATTTTGAAAGTTTAAACCTTTCCAAATGATGTGTTTCTCCAAATATTTACTACTCTTTCAATAATTTAATCAAATTTCAAGCTCAGGACAGCCCACAGAGTGGCCCTAATCTGCTAATGCTCCAGGGGAAAGGAATTTTACATTTGTAGCTTTCTTGCAGGCACCCCTTCTGTGCAAAAACAAGTTATGTGTGACACCGGACCAATTTAGATTTGAATCAGGCTCCACAAACTAACAGCAGAGAACATAATTTAGACCGAACCGATGCAACGCCAAGCGGAAGGTCCGTACTACTCAACCGATCTTTACTAGTAAGTTTCTTTTGAATCATTGTAAATTTCTTAATTTTTATGTGAATATGTGAGTTGTAATGCACATGAAAAGCAAATATTTAGCAAAAAAACATTACTTTGAAGGTTTTAAACCTTTCCAAAGGGTGTTTTTCTCCAAATATTTACCACATTTTCAGTGTAAATTACACCCTGAAGAATCCTAAATTGGTACAAGATGAATGTATCTGCTACCAAAATGTGATCCTGCATCTGCAATAGACATTACTTTTTATTTGATGTCAATCCATTCAAGTATAAGGGAATAACCGGCATTGTTATACAGGTTATGAGTGAATGAAAAACCATGCTTTCAAACCTGGATTTTTGCCATACCACATTCTCTGTTTAAATGTCCATGAATCATTGGAAACAGACTTTAATTCTTTAATTTTTGTGCTATTTTACTCATAGATAACCCCAAAACTAGGAAAAGGTGAAAAAATAAGTTTACGTGGGAAATCTGGTTTCATTTAGGAGTGACCCCAGTAAATGTTTGCTTCCGGGTCGTTGTAAAATAGAAAAATAGTCCAAGATTTTTTTTTTTGTCTCTGCATGCAGAGGGCTGTTTGGAGTGTTAAACAATAGTTTAAGTACTGTTTTCTTTGATAATTTAGTATTTTTGCATATGCTCTTTGGGTTTATAGCATATTTTTTGCATTATTTGCAGGACTACTTTCTGCGGATACTTCCCAAAAATGTACATGTAATTTGGCGGAAAACAGCCATTCTAAAGTGAAAGTAAACAGTGGTCCTGTTCTTTGTTGGATATTTTATATATTCCAGTAAGGAGTGACACCGGCGTAAATTTTCCCTTATTTAGCCTATGTTAAAATGGTCAACTTACCGCTGTCACAGCACCTTCCACAACATTCGCGGACACTCGTGACTTGGGTTGCTTCGTCTACTGCCTCTATACTCTCTTTTTATGGCGGTTTCAATATAGGTTGAGAAGGAAAATCGTATATACACCATTACTCGGCAACTATCTAGAAAAAGAAATAACACAAACAGACCTGTAAAAGATAAAAATGGCCAAACTCTCACCAGAATTGAAGATCAACTAAACAGATGGAAAGAGCACTTTGAAGGCCTCCTAAGAGGATCCCCTGTATCAGAACCCCCAGAAATATCAGAAGAACCAGACTTAGACATTCACACATGACCCATCACTAAAGAAGAAATTGTAGCAGCTGTAAAGAAATTAAAGAACGGTAAAGCTCCTGGACCCGATAACATACCCCCAGAGGCACGAAAAACATCACCAGAACTCACAGCAAATATTCTTACTGGCCTTCTAAAACAAGTATGGAAACAAGAACAGGTACCCGAAGAATGGCGTATATGACACATTGTAAAATTACCAAAGAAGGGTGACCTTGGCAACTGCTCAAACTGGCGAGGAATCCAACTCCTGTCCATACCAAGTAAAGTACTCACCCGTGTGATATTGGAGAGGATCAAAACAGCTTTAGATCTAAAATTAAGGGATGAACAAGCTGGCTTTAGACCTGGAAGATCTTGTGCAGACCAAATCACCACATTACGCATCATAATTGAACAATCTCTTGAATGGCAAGCACCACTTTATGTTAACTTTATAGACTTCAAAAAAACTTTTGACATGATTGACAGAGATGTAATTTGGAGCATACTCAGACACTACGGAATCCCCCAAAAAATTGTCAACATAATACGCAGTCTGTACAATAATACCACCTGCCATGTTATCCATGGTATGAACTTATCAGAACCCTTCAAAGTCCAATCTGGAGTCAGACAAGGCTGCCTTTTATCACCCCTGATCTTCTCCATTGTTATCGACTGGGTTCTCAGAACTACTATGGATAAACCAAGAGGACTCCAATGGAACTTTACCAAGTCTTTAGAATACCTTGATTTTGCTGACGACATAAGCCTGCTAAGTCATACATTCCAATACATGATTGAGAAAACAGAGCAGCTTCAAAGGGTAGCAAAAACCACTGGGCTAGAGTTCAATATCGACAAAACCAAGTGTCTCCGTCTTAACACAATACAGACGACACCACTCAGCCTAGATGGACAAGAAATTGAAGACATCGATAATTTCACCTACTTAGGAAGTGTAGTCAGCAAAACAGGGGGTGCAGAACAAGATGTCCAAGCCAGAATAGACAAAGCTAGACACACATTACTGGCTCTACGACCAGTCTGGAACAACAAGAACATCCGACTTAAGACCAAACTTCGTCTGTTTGATTCCAATGTAAAGTCAGTCCTACTGTACGGTGCAGAAACCTGGAGAAGAACTAAAGGCCTAGACAACAAACAAACTTCAAGTCTTTGTCAACAATTGTCTGAGAAGGATCTTGCGCATCAGATGGCCAGAAAAGATCACCAATCTAGAGTTATGGCGAAGAGCAGAACAAATATCCATCACCAGGAATATACAGCAGAAGAAATGGAGATGGATCGGGCACAGCCCTAGAAGAAAACAGACCAACATTGCTCGCCAGGCCCTAGATTGGAACCCCCAGGGCAAAAGAAAGCGTGGACGCCCTGTTAACAACTGGAGATGTACCCTCAGGCCTCGACAGTGAGCTGCGACAAATTAAAATGTCTTGGGGGAAAACAAAAACTGCAGCACAGTACAGAGCAAGATGGGGGGATCTGGTGACGGCCCTATGCTCCACTGGGAGTGAAGAGGATTAAGTAAAGTAAGTAATAATCACGTGACTCAGAATTTCCGATAATCTTCAATATCTTTTTTAATACTTAATTAAATTGAATTCGGTTTGAAGCAGAGAAGGTGGGAAAATTCCACGAATAGCTGGACGCGTTGGATTTTTGAAAAAAAATCAACTGATAAAAAGTTATTGAAGATAAACCAAAATTTTGGTTCATCTTCAATAACGTTTTTATCAGTTGATTTTCAACCACGTCCATCTAATGCGTGACGTCTAATGCGTGACGTCTGTCCTCATTCTCTGCTCCAAACCGAATTCAAATTGGTCAAGTATTGACAAAGTTATTGAAGATTATCGGAAATTCTACGTCACGTGATTATACACCGCGATAACGACGTCGCCCGACAAAAATGGAGACGTCGTTCGAAGTTCTATTAATGGTATTCTCCCAAATGAAAACTGACCTAGATCTAACCTTTTTGTCTTAAAAAATCATGGATCATGATAATTTAATCATGCATAGGAAGTTTCTTTTCATATATATCAATATCATCTTTCAAATTGTTGGCATCGACATACTAGTGCTTATCTTTCTATGAACATTATGGTTGAACAACAATCAGAATCTATAGTATGTTGCTACAACTGCATCATAATCATCTTACGATAATTAAACTGGACTCTTTCCACCATGTTTTCCAAACATATCCAGTTTTGACGTTACTTGTGAAAAATGCGTGGAAAATATTGACAGACAAGAAGAAAATACAAGGACCATCATTTCCCCTCTATGCAATTTTTATGTAAGATACAAATCCTAAATATATAAACAAGAATCATTAATTTTGTCACATACAGTTAACATATGTCTGAAATTTTGTTATTTGTGGAAGGGTTAGCATTTTTCAAAACAATATCTGGTTTTAAATTATGTGATAACAAATGCTTGGAAAATCATTGAGACAAGAGACGAAAATGGCGATATTCAACATTTTCTCCTTTTTGCCCCAATACTTGCTGTACTATGTTGCACATAAATCCTAATCTTTTTTTTTTCAACACAGCTTTTTCGTCTTCTACGGAAGTTTTCAAATTGGGTCACTCTAATTTGGTGTCGTTTGCGAATGGGTTAATTATGATGGAACCCTTGAGAACGGATGGTGATTGCATCCTAAAGCGTGGAAATTAAGACATGAATAAATCATTAAACGGTGACGATTCATGAGAATAACGCTAGCGTGAAATGTGCTTTAAGAGCGTTATATGAGATTCTAATGCAGTCAAAATAGATATCAATATTTCTTATAGTCCTCAGAGAGCGGAGTTTGAAACCGTTTCCCAAAGAGCAATAATCCATTGCAGTCCCACTGAAAGGTACCGCAGTCGATTGAATTGATGTTTATAATGATAAAATTTGTGAATAATGTAGAACAGAAAATATTGAGACAAAGTGAGAAAATGCTGATTTTCAGCAATGTTTTCCTAACACATTTTTAATGGCGTTAAAACCAGGTTCTGGGAAAGGGTTAATATGAAGTAAACGTGAAGTAATCAAGGCTTAGCTACATTCAGGTAAAATCTTTGAAAAGGATTTTGAATTTTCTAGGAAATCTCTAAAAGATTCTGGTTTATTTCTTAATGTTCAAGTTCTATAATCCTTTCCCCACATTCACAAGCCAAAGATTTTACTTTTACTCTGTCCTTTTCTTATGGCCGTCATTCCCTCATTTGAAACACCACGGACAATTCTATCGAATCATACCTTGGATGCAAGTCGGAGAACTACTTTCAGACTATGAATAGAATAGAATAGAACAACAATTCAAAACGTTCTTCTGTGACTTATGTCAACAATGAAGCGATAATGATACTGAAACGCATTGTTTGTAGTTCTAGTGACCTCTCGTTTTAGAATGATTACAACCTGCAAGTCCCGCAAGTTGCCATGGTTGTTCATTTGGATGACCTCGAAAAATAATTTATGAAGCGTAGCTACTTCCGGCTAAGAAATGTGATTTTTTTCTTCATACACACACTTCCGAGTCGATGATTCGATCTCTGATCAACATTATCCGAGGATATCCGAACGGTCATTCCCTATGAGATTCACACGACGTCGGAATTATTCGTGAACGGTCCATTGCTGAATGTTACGAGGTCGTCCGAAAAGGTTCATGTTCGTAACGAATGTTTACGATGTAGCACGAAAATTTTTAATGTCGCATGAATCTCATAAGGGTGGACTGGGGATTCCGGAGGGGATGGGGTGTTGGAGTAGAATTCTTTGTTTGCGTAGAGGACCTTACCTGGTTTAACCCTTTCCCAAACGACAAAATTTTAGGGTGATCCACTTTAAAAACTGCCACAAATGACAAAATGGAAGTCATCAAAGATAGGATTTGTGTAAAATATGACATAGAAAATGTTGAGACAAAAGGAGAAACTGCTGGTTATCAGCAGTTTCTTCTTTTGTTTTAATATTTTCCCAAGCCTTTTCTATTGGGGACGCCAAAACCAGGTCTTGTTTGGGAGAGGGTTAACAATTAAAACTTCAAATCGATATGAATTGTCGTATAGTTTTATTTGTTTACTGGTTTGTTACTGTCTGATACTTGAAGTGATCAGAATTTGTTTTCTTCGTGATGCAGTGAGGTTCGTCAATACAGTCCCCGGGCTGATATTGGGCGCACATGTGCTTTCGTTATGGTCCGCGCTCAGTTCTCTCCTCCGCCAATTGTTGGAAAAGGAAGGCCGCGCTTCGATTGAAAGAATATTCTTATGCAAACTCATTTTTAGGCTCAGGTTAAGTATATTATATGATCCGTCATGCTAAAAGAGAACCCGGTGCCAAAACTGACCGTGCGTTTATTCTCCGGGCCGAGAAAGGGTGAATATGTGCTTCCGTTCTGGTCCGCGCTCGGCCCTTTTCCTCCGTCGATTGTCGGAAAACGAAGGTCGCTCTTCCGATGAAGAAATGGTCCAATACAACTCATGCTTAATAACAGGTTAACCCTTGTCTTACTGATTTTGAATTTTGTTTAAAACAATTTGCAAACTTAAGAGACATTACAATGAGTATATCTCAAGTTTTTTTGTAATTGTTGTATTTTGTTGTTGTTGTATTTTTGTCAAAATAATCCAGTTGAAATCTAGCAGTGTTGGGAATGTAGGCTTAGATCAGACTTTCATGAAATTTCAGGACTATCCTGAAACTACAAAAACACCGTTTTTGAAAGGAAATTGAAGTTTGTATACAAGTAGATAAAGAGCCTACTGTAAATGACATGGAAGAGCATCTCTAGCTTAAAGCTAGAGATATTCTGCCCGGTCATTTATCGTAAGATATACCTTGGACGCATTATTTTCAAGTCACATGAAAATTCAGCCGATCATATTACCTGGAGGACTAATCTATGGAAGATGGCGTCAATGCGTAGGAAATCAATGATTCATAATCAGAAATTATTTCACGCTATGCTTAGTTTCAGTTAGATAGATTTGAATAGTAAAATTCTGTAACATTTTTAAACACATTTTACTGGAATATGATCGCTTGATGGAGATATTGTTTTTAGATAGTATACAGAGTGTCCCAAAAAACGGAACCCATTTTTGAAAGTACATTTCTCATGTATCAGGCAATATTTCTCCACCAAATTTACATATGCAATAGCAACGACAGTTTCCTATTAGCAGTTAAAATTTGGTCGAAAATAATGATTAGTTTTGAAAATATTGACATTAAAATGAATATACCCAGAAAACCATTTTAACACGATATCGATCTTTTCGTTTTGCAACGCGCGCATACACTCATTGAATAAATTGACGCTATACAATTGGTTAAAATATTCAATACAATACAAAAATGATTTTGAATCATTGTATTCACAATAGTGCATTTTCATTTCATCTTTTTTGCTAATAAATAAACTGTTAATGCTGCGAGCTGCGATGTAACTAAACTGAATACAAACAAAATATCCAAGTGCATCACATACTCATGAATAATAATCATAGGCACTTATTTTATTTCTGACCAACATGCCGGTCACCGCTCAATTTAAAGTATTACGGGTTTCATTTAACCTGACACTGGCCTGTATGCAAAACACAAATAACACAAAATTCACCAAAAAGAATTAAATCATAGTCCACAGAACTGTATACTTTGCAAGAAAAGTATGGTTGGACTAATTTTAGGAAGCATTAATTATTGAGCTTGTAATTTATGAAAATAAAAACTAAAACTGCGCCCTGTGAAATGAATCCTATAATAATTAGAAATTAATTAAAACAACCACCCTATGGACTCAATTTGAACGTACAGAACGTGTACATATTAAATTTTGAGAAAATCGGTACATACATGTACAACGATAAAGAATTCATTAGCTGACCGTTAGTGCGCTTTCACGAACAAACAAGACGCAAAAATCAATATCATGTCAGATCGATTTTTAGTGTCATTATTAATTTGCTTTTAACTTTTGAACCGATGTATATTTTTAAGTGAAATTTGGAACGCAAACGCAAAAATAATGTATCTTTAGTACTGCAAATTCAAAAATTAGACTTTTTGCTTACGCTTTGAAATATTTGACTTTGAATTAGGGTTCCGTTTTTTGGGACACTCTGTAGTAATCGCGCCAACGCAAAGTGAGTTGATTCAAGTCCCAAAGGTGACGCTTTTTTCTTTTTTTTAAACCAAAAAAATTGAGGACAGACCATTTTGAAAAGGGCTGCAGGCTTCAGTGTAATTGATGACAATAAAAGAAAATATGTGTGTTATAGCTTTGAACATACAGTCGACACTCGTTATGTCGAAGTCAGAGGGGTCGTCAAAATACCTCGGCATATCCGGAGTTCGACTGATGCGATTTTGATCATTTTCGATGCAAACTATAGTCTAGGAGGTAGATGAGGTTTAATTGCGGTAAAAGCACCATACAACTTTTAGACTGATTCTTGTAGCAAATTGTCTCAGGAGTTCGGAAATGCGCGTCTGACGCGCATCCGCCTAGATATAAGGGGAGAAAATTGAGGTTAAAGTTGTCTGCCCTTGGATTTTTAAGCCAAAAATCGAAATCTTACTAGGCATTTCTTTTAAGGCATTGAATTATTTCAAATGGTTTAAAATTGGTAAATATATGCACATATCATCTCCATACATATTTAAATGATGTTTGATTAATGTTTTTGATCCATAAAATTCCAAAATGGCCACCAGAATGTCTATTTTTAGTAACAAAAAGGTGTTATTTTTTAAAATAAGTTTTTTTCTTGGATGCATAATACGCTGATATGATTTTTTTTCATGTGTTTAATAAATAAAAACTAGGAAATTGTCTCAGGAGTTCGGAAATGCGCGTTTGACGCACATCCGCCTAGGTATAAGGGGAGAAAATTGAGGTTACAGTTGTCTGCTCTTGGATTTTAAGCCAAAATGGAAGTCTTACTAGGCATTACTTTTAAGACATCCATTCATTACAAATGTTTTTAATTGGCAAATATATGCACAATTCATCTCCATACATATTTCAAAGATGTTTTGTGAAAGTTTTTGATCCATAAAGATCCAAGATGGCCGCCAGAATGTCTATTTTTAGTAACAAAATGGTATTTTTTTAGATAAGTTTTTTTTCTGGGACGCATGTATGTTGATATGAATTTTTATGCACGTATTTAATAGATATTAACCATTTGAAACTCAGCAAAGTAGGAAAAATAAGTTTTGGGTAGTCTACTGAAACGGATTTCATGTCCTGAGAATTTTGCGAAAAGCATTTCGATGCATTTTTCAAGGCACTGATTCATTACAACTGGCATTTTTAAATTGCGAAAATATGCACTTATTATCCCCATTCATATTTCAATGAAATTTAATGAAAGTTTTTGATCCATAAAGATCCAAGATGGCCACCATAATGTCTATTTTTAGCAACAAAATGGTCTTTTTTGAAATAAGATTTTTTTCTGAGACACATATATATGCTAATATGATTTTTTATGAATGTATTTGATAAATATTGACTTATTATAACATAGAAAAGTAAGGAAAATAAGTTTTGGATAGTAGGAAAATAAGTTTCAGATAGTGTTCCAAACAAAGTTTGAAGCTTAATTTGCATCTACATAATTCTGAGGATTTTGCCAAAAGTTTTTCGAGCCATAGATTAAACATATTTACAAACAGAGTTATTCTTTTCAATATACATGTGTATTTTACATTCTATATGTATTTTACAAATCACTTAGTACGGATACTTATAACCATCAAGAATTATGTAAAGCCAACATGAATGCCAAGATGGCCACCGTTTCATGAATTCTGTTGTATAAATGGGCTTGCTCACGGGAAGTTTTCCTAATCATACAAAATCGTATTTTGTTGACGCAGGTCTGTGTGTTATTGCTTCATTATCTGGCTGAACCACAATTAGAAACAACAAATTCGAGAAGCAATGAATCCGATAGAATTCTGTATTGGTTACACAGAACCTTGGTATATTACCTTTTCCAGGTTGTGGCCCTTATGAAGTTTTAAAATGTTTCATAAAACCTTTATAGCGTTATTTCTTTCTGTTTCACAGGTACACACAATAACTGATATATAATGCTGTAAAATTGGAAAGACATAAAAGGAGGTCAACATGTCAAGAATTAAAACCTTACATCTTGTCCAAAAATCATGAAGTGAAATCCTTTGATGAAAATACCTGATTAAAAGCATAAACATATGTGTCACTTAGACAGTCCAAAGCTAGTTCAAGCCTGTCAACCGATTCCTATTTTCCTCTAAAACTCCTAAATTTTGGGCACAAGTCCTATATTTTCAAGTACCTTGTATACTCCTATATGCAATTCTCCTATATTTTGAAAATATTTCCTACATTTTTTGGTAAAATTATTGTCAATGAATGATAATATGATATTTGCATCTTTATTTTTCAGGTAAGAGAATTTCTGTCTTCTATTATAGCATTAACATACTGTATAATGTTTGGTGTTTTCGTCTGTTCATCATCACTGATTCGGTTACCTACAAGGTTATTGAATAGGTCACATACCTTTAAGGTGCCGATACAGATGATGAGGATCATGGTATGATGTATAGTAGCCTACTTTCTGGATTGTGATGCTGTGGAACTGACAGGATTACTTTATTAGCTCACCTAAGCATAAAGTGCTGAGGGTGAGGTATTGTGATCACTCGTTATCCGTCGTCCGCCTGTCTGTTCACAAGTAAAATAAAACTCTCCTCCCATACCATAAAGCCTAGAGTTTTTGAAATTTTGTATGTAGAATCACATTGTATGAAGATCCTCTACCAAAGTGTTTCAAGTGATTGTGGTACAATGAAATTTAACCATATGTTGTGGAACCTGTATCAAATTTCATATAGACAATGAAGGAAACCCTGTACAATCTACTTCACTTGAATCGTTTGACCTAGGCTTTGAAATTTGGTCTATGGAATTGTCTTATAGCACCCCCTAAAGTATACTTCAAATCATTATGTTATAATGAAGATTGGCCCTGTGTTGTTAGTATTAGATTACATAAAGAGACAAAAAATAGGCTTATTTTTACTCCGGCTTTCAAATTTAGAGCGCTGAATTGTCTGAACGCCCTCTGCAAAAATGCTTTTAATTATTGTGCTACAATTAAATTGGGTCCTATGTTTTTAAATATCATTTTCTAGATATAGACGGAGGAGCAAATCCTCGACAATCTTCTACTCCATATATGTTTGACCTACAGCTTTGAAATTTGGTTCGTATAATTGTCTCATGGTCTTTAATTAAAATACTTGAAAGTTTTGTGGTGCAATGAAAATTGGCCCTTTGCTGTGGGATATTGTATTACATATGGATGGCAAGAATGAAATCTTGTACAATCTTCTGACAAATGTTTGCCTGAAATGAAAATTTGCTGGAAGATGTTGGTCTGGGATGAGGCAGAAGGTATCTGATACATACAATCTCCTCTAAACCTCAGTGTTGTACGATATATGGCCATCTCGGCTTTCTTGTCTAGATTAAACACAAAAGCATTAACATACAACAAATTACACTGGGTAAGAACTGTTGGTATAACACAAAGCTATCAGTGGAATTATGGTCATGGCTGTAATATTCCTTTGACTAAATATATCATATATATGTTTAATGAGATTTAAAGCCAAAATGGGCTGCTCAAAGCGCATTCAAATTTATTCCAAGGACATTTAGATTGTCAAAATTTTCTTGGGGGAGGACATTCATCCCCTTATGTTCAGAGATGATGTCTCTCATGTGCTTTCCCCCACTTGTACCTTTTGCGCTTGTTTGAATCAGTATTTTCAATGCTGCACCACTTTCAATAATAGCTTGAAAGCCCATGTGAATGCCTGAGAAAAATATTTTACTTAAACTCCTATATTTTAACTCAAAATGGGCTAAAAGCTCCAGTTTTTCTTGGAAAATATTCCTATTACAATTCCCTTTTTAAGAATACTTGGTTGACAGCCTGTAGTTCCTCTAAGCATGTCTCAATTCTCAATTCCCAGACTTGTTTGATGATACCATGGGATATCACGTCAACTGTTAAAGCAACTTCTCTGCCACAAGGGGTTCTACAGGACAACCTTATACTGTAGATGAGTCGAAGTCATACACAATTTGCTCTAATGAACAAGGGAAAGCTGGTCCATAGAGTACATCTGGTATATTCCTTGCAACCTGTGTATTTTGTGACTGTCCTGCGAAATTGAAAGGCCAGTATCACCAAAGCTGCAAGGAAACCTACATCATGGCAAGGATCTAGTTGAGGAAGCCTGCTATTATCTAATGGACAAATCACCTTCAGCTGATGATCATACTGTTAATTTACTAAAGAATCTCATTCAGGAATCACTAGTAGAGTGCGATGGAGCTGAATTCTTGGTATCTCTGCACAAATTTTACATCTGACTGAACCTGTAACAGTGGAAGCCCTTGCCAAATGCCAAGCAGATCCCACAAGAAATTTAATTAGATTCTTCAATGTGCTTTACACATGGTCAAAGGGTACCCTTAGAGTTTAAAATTGCTAGAGCCTAATCACCCTACAATTTTGTAATCTAGGAAAGGTTTAAATAATAGGGCTGCTTTAAGACTAAACCTAAGTAGTAGGTTGTCTCAACAATTGAGCTGTGATCAAAATAAAAACTGGAAGGACTAGCTTTCACTGGCATATCATAGCGCATCGTGTATGATTTCGACTCATCTACAGTGTTAGATTGCCCTGTAGAATCCCTTATGGCAGTGAAGTTGCTGTAGCAACTGATGTGATGTACCGTGGTATCATCAAACGAGTCTGGGAGAATAATCGATGCATATTTGGAGGAACTACATCTGGACAGTCTAACAGACGCACATGTTTGTGCTTTTAACCAGGTATTTTCGTCAAATGGTTTCACTTCCCCAGGCAAGAAGTTTGGTCAATGTATAAAGAACAATTCCTTGACATGTTGACCTCCATTTTGTCTTTAAATTTTGCAGCATTATATTTATTATTTTGAGTACCTGGGAAACAGAAAGATATGATATTATAAAGGTTATAGGTATGTTAAGTTTCTGTGTAAATCTATCGATCGAAAAGTTTTTCGCTTTTCGCAAAATTCTCAGGATTGTGAAAATACAATTTGAGCTTAGAATTTGTTTAGAATACTATCCGAAACTTGTTTTCCATTCTTTTCTATGTTCCAATAAGTTAATATTTATTAAATACATGTACATTCTTAAAGATTCATATTAGCATAATATATATATGCGTCTGGAAAAAAATCGTATTAAAAAAAAACCAACACTTTTTTGTTACTAAAAATAGACATTCTGGTGGCCATCTTTGATTTATATGGATCAAAAGCATTCATTAAACATCATTAAAATATGTATGGAGATAATATGTGCAAAAATTTGCCAATTAAAAACCAATTGGAATGAATCAATGCCCTAAAAGAAATGCATCGAAACGCTTTTCGCAAAATTCTCAGGACATGAAAATGCAATTTAAGCTTAAAAAATCGTTTCAAATACTACCCAAAACTATTTTTCCTACTTTGCTGAGTTTCCATTGGTTAATATCTATTAAATACGTGCATAAAAATTCATATCAACATACATGCGTCCCAGAAAATAAACTTATCTAAAAAATACCATTTTGTTACTAAAAATAGACATTCTGGCGGCCATCTTGGATTTTTATGGATCAAAAACTTTCACAAAACATCTTTGAAATATGTATGGAGATGAATTGTGCATATATTTGCCAATTAAAAACATTTGTAATGAATGGATGTCTTAAAAGTAATGCCTAGTAAGACTTCCATTTTGGCTTAAAATCCAAGGGCAGACAACTTTAACCTCAATTTTCTCCCCTTATACATAGGCGGATGTGCGTCAGACGCGCATTTCCGAACTCCTGAGACAATTTCCTAGTTTTTATTTATTAAACACATGCAAAAAAATCATATCAGCGTATTATGCATCCAAGAAAAAAACTTATTTTAAAAAATAACACATTTTTGTTACTAAAAATAGACATTCTGGCGGCCATTTTGGATTTTTATGGATCAAAAACATTGATCAAACATCATTTAAATATGTATGGAGATGATATGTGCATATATTTACCAATTTTAAACCATTTGAAATAATTCAATGCCTTAAAAGAAATGCCTAGTAAGATTTCGATTTTTGGCTTAAAAATCCAAGGGCAGACAACTTTAACCTCAATTTTCTCCCCTTATATCTAGGCGGATGCGCGTCAGACGCGCATTTCCGAACTCCTGAGACAATTTGCTACAAGAATCAGTCTAAAAGTTGTATGGTGCTTTTACCGCAATTAAACCTCATCTACCTCCTAGACTAATACTTAACCATTTTTGATGGACATAGTATGTGCCCATGATTGAAATATAGTAGGAAAAGGAAAGAACTTGCTCGAAACGAGCAATTTCTATCCTTTTCCTACTAAATCTAAATGACTGTATTTGTTTCGGAATTCATTTTGATATCCATATGTTGAGGATGGGACATGACTTTCACTTCGACTTAAGCGAAATTTTGACTTATCCGATGTCGAGATAACGAGTGTCGACTGTATTTTAAGAACAGTAAACAAACAGAGAGTGTGAGTTTGTGGTTTTCGGTCTGCTAAATCACGGTGGATAATCACGCGATACAATATTTTCAGAAAATCTTCAATAATTGTTGTAAATACTGGACCGATTTGAATTCGGGTTGAAGCAGAGAATGTGGACAGACGTCACCCATTAGATAGACGTGGTTGATTTTTGAAATATCAACTAATAAAAAAGTTATTGAAGATAAACCAAAATTTTGGTTTATCTTCAATAACTTTTTATCAGTTCATTTTTCAAAATCCCAACACGTCCAGCCTAATCCTGGCATTTTCCCACCTTCTCTGCTTCAAACCGAATTGAAATTGGTCATGTATTAAAAAAAATATTGAATATTATCGGAACTTCTGAGTCACGTGATCATACACCGTGTAAATGGTCTTGATATTTATAATATCTTATCAGATTGATTACTTCATTGATATGGGGTTAACGCCTCTTTCAACCGATATGGTGATATTGCGATTGTTGTAGCGCCTAACCGAATGTTCTAGGATTTTTCCTCACCAGTGATACCACAATATCTAATTCGAGTCTCCAGCTGCTGTCTTACTCTCAATTGGTGAGAGTCAAATGACTGTTTGCCAATGGAGACATTTGCCGAGTCGGCGTTCGAACCCTCGACCCCTAGTTTTAATCAGAAATTGTGAACCAACATATTTTTATAATTGACATCTTAAAAGCTCCAAAAGGGCAGTCAGCCGTCTTTTTTGACAAAACAGAAATTGTTTAAAATCAGCTTATACGCTATTGCTGCAACTTGCAAGCCCAAAAATGTTCACACAATTATATATAATTGAGCCGGGATCTCGCAAAAGGTCCCTTAAAGTGACATTTCACATTTATTTCATTTTTTAAAAGTATGTCTTGATGCAAAGATTGTTTATCCTTATGCGTAGAAACGCTATGAGTTTTTTGAAGTTGTTATCTATAAGTGAAAAATACGTCTTCAAAGTTTAGACAGAAATATCAAATTCTATATAAATCCGAACTGTTGTCCACAACAATTTGTTTAATTCTAGCACAAAAATATATATTTCTCGTAAACGATTAAATATTTTGGCTTGCAATATTCAGAATTTTCATAAGAAAACATGCTCTTCCAGATAAAATAAAGGTAAAATTTATGTAAAAATAATCGTGAAATGTCATTTTAAGGCTTTTGAGCCCAACTTGATTCCAGATCAGCCTGTGTATACGATCAGGAACCATGTTGTCCTCCAATAGCTTCTTCATTGTATGTAGCAACCATATGAGAGTAACATGGATAAAGGTCAGACTACACAATATGCTCAGCTTAATCTTGAAATATTGGTGTCTCAAATGCTATAAGGGATTTTTTTCCAGATCCCGGTTCATATACGGTCGACACTCGTTATGTCGACATCGGATAAGTCGAATTTTCGCTGAAGTCGAAGTAAAAGTCTAACCCCGTCCTCACCAATGGACATAAAAAAGTTTAGACAAAAAAAACGTAATAAATATGACCATTGAAATTTAGTAAGAAAAGGATAGAAATTGCTCGTCTCGAGCAATTTCTTTCCTTTTCCTACTATATTTCAATAATGAACTCCCTTGATGAGCAACAAAAATGATCAAATGTCATTCAAGTCGAAACTGAATATAATCGGATGAATCGAACTCCGGATTTGTCGAGGTATTGTTTGACCAAATTTACCTGAGACTCATCGTTTTCCGTAAACGTATTCCGGCATTCATCGGCGTATTCGACAGTTTCCGCGTGTTTATACATTGCGCTGTGAAAAATGTTAACTTTATTTCTGCGTAATCTCATTGAACAAAAACTAGCGTAGTGGAAAGACGCTGGACTTTCATCTACAGAGACTCAAGATCGAACCCAGCATTTTACTGATGAAACTTTTGTTAAGCTTTTTTTCTTTCTTTTTTTCCTATGAAATGGAATACTTAATTAATGTATTAATTTATTGATTCATGAAATACTCATTTTTTTTAAATTTCACAATAATTATAGTTCACTAAATATCTTTTCCCTTTTTATCATAATCTTTATTCGCTCATTTATCATTTATAATCTTCCCTTGAACGTTGCTGATGTGTTGGTCTCTCGCAGCTTCTCTCGAGTCAAAAATACATTGACCCTGCTTACGCAAATTGTATTGATGGTTAAGCGAGGAAAAAAGTTCTGTGTCCCCCAGTTGTCTAAAACAGTTGCAATATCAGCAAACAAGTTTTTATATTACCTGTATCTAAACGGTTTCGACATTTCTTGAATGGCTACTTAAAGTGAAAGGATTCAAGTGAACTGATTGAGGTTTACAATCTGAGTGCATGCATTTGAAAAAAAAAGAAATAAATGTTGAAAGTAAAAATATTTAAACAAAAGCGCTCCTGGGATGCGAACCACGGACATATGGTTTACAGGAGAGTCGCCTTACCCACTAGGCCACTATTATTCGGTGGATCTTGCGAAGTGTATAACAGTAGTTATACAGATTATAGTCCCGATGTAGAAAATACGGAAAGACCCGAATATTTAACGGAATATGCAAGGAGTCTCAGTTCAATCTGGTCAAACAATATAGCATTCCAACGATAATGTGATATTTACAAACAAAGCTATAAATAGAATGAACTCGGCCTACAGGTAAGAAAGACTTGTTATATACGATTAAAATCTTATATTTTACATCGAGTTACATAGACATACTCGATAGCGCAGTGGATAGAGCACCCGTGCTTCGTACATTTTCTTTTAGCAAACGTGGGTTCGAGTCTCATAGAACGATGGGTAATTACATATTTTGTTTTACAAGTATATTTTGTTTAATCATTTTAGAAAAAAGATGAGAAGAAAGCAGACTCTTTGTGATTTTTATATAGATTTATAAGATAATTTCGGAAAATCAGGTACATAATGTGCTATATAGTGGGTATATGGCCTACGACAACATTCAAGTCTTGAAACATGTGCTTGTCGCATTAAACGTGCTTTATGAGAGTTAATTATTGTATATGTTAATAAACTTTTTACCAGTTTATGCTCGATATTCGCATTGAATACTTGATCCATTATTAATTATGAGCGAAAAATGTTATTCTGCTGAAACGAAACTCGTCTTAAAGAATGTTTATAAGGTATTTATTTGAAATGATGGTAATTCGTAATATGATAATATTTCATCTCTTTTTCAATGTTAAATGACCTATGTGGGCGAGCAGCTGGAGGTTCGGTTAGGTGTTGTGGTAATACTGGTTATTCATCTATTTACAAATGTGAAAGGAACAAAAACAAAAAAGTGAAACGCAAATAAGGGGAAAAATAAAAAACACGGCTACGTGTGGAATCGAACCCACACAGTTAAATAAGAACTCCTTCTCTACGGCCAAGCGCCAACTGTTTAACCATTAGACCAAAGACACAGGTATTTTGAGGAAGTCATTCTTACAATATAATCATTGTTTTCATTGCGATAATTGCGATAATTGTGTTTTTAGTCTGTATAACCTTTCATTATCAAATGGGTATGGTCTATATTTTTGGCGGGAATCTCATTATCGTTGGAGCACTATATTTTGACGGTCACTCTGACTTCGACACAACGAGTGTCGACTATATATCATTTTCTTCAGACACGATATTGCGGACGAAAGACTACGAAGCGAAATTGAAATCCGACCATTTGTTACACTTACGTAGGTAAATAAAGACTAAAACCTAATTACTCAAGAATGAACAGTCAGAAATATTGCGGAAATACGTCCCCCCCCCCCTACAGTCAGTTGTCCATAATCAAGAACACATATCGAGGTCACATTTTAAAAATACTCTCTAGGGGTAATTGTGTAAACCCATTACCACACAATGACTCTTTTTGACTCCTCTTAGGAAAATGACTTCGGAAAATAATGTGGTAAATGAAGAAATTGCTTGTGACAAGCAATTTCTTCATTTCCCACACTGTTTTCCTTCCAAAAGGACCTAAAAATTAGAAATTCCGTTCAATTGAAATTGTCGTCTGCAGGATCTTTCAATTTGGACTGCCCTAACATTCTGTCGTTTTGTAATCGTGTTTAGCACACTGATCTTGTTATCAGCTTATTATCTAAACTCATCTGAATTTTACCATTTTGGAAATCAATTTCTTAGACAAGGTTTATTGACAGTAAGGCCAACAGTGTGATCCGATTGTTGTTTTACTTTAGTATAATATAGTGGAATCGCTTGGACATCTTTTAGTCCGTAGTTTGTCTTTGTCTACTGTTTAAATCATAACTAATTTTGACGTTGTGCATTTCCAGTTAGAGATTAAGGTATCGCCAATTTGTGTTGACTCGACATATTAACTCTGGCAAAGACACGCCTTGGTTTTGGCGTCCCTTATAAAATAAATTTACAAATATAAAGAAGTTTTGAGCCTATCGTAGAAACTTTTGATACCAAGCGGGTTTTTTTTCACTTTTTCTCTTTTGTTTGTTTTTCCTTACTAATCTTCTTTGCAGAATTGTATACAACTGCTGTCGTTGTCAACACTAATCATGTCGTCTGCTGCACATTCATCTTCGCAAGCCAAATGTGAAATCTACGACGTAACGTCGTTTCTGTATTCACCATTGGCGTATTTAGTCAGATTTTCTTGGTGTCATGTGAGGCGTTTTTATTATTTCTCGCTGGAACCAATCAGAATGATCGATACATATATTTGTTATGAATAAACAATTCGTGACAACGGGCGGGAAACAGTATTCCGTCTTCAATTCAAAAACGCGTAGATGAGCGTTTTTTTTTTTGGTTTTTTTTTTTTTTTGTCAGAATTTCACTTCAATAGACAGCTTTTTCAAGTTTAACTCGAGGAAATACTATTCGTGTGACAACTCGACCAAAAAAGCAGCTAATATTTACCTAGTCCGTATGACTTAGAACGCGAAGGAGAACGTGCAACATCATTAATGGACGAAATAACGGGTGCGTTCCATTGGCTGTTCCGAGTGTGCCGAACAGTCCGGTACTCAATGGAATGACACAGAACAGTGTTCGGAACATGCTCTGCTTGTTCCCGGAGAATAGGTGGTGCAAGCAGAACAGTTACGTCACTAGCATGGCAACCTTCGATTAAATCTGTGGTGGATTGAAATTGATTAATATTTCTAATAAACTGTATAACAGAAATCAAATTATTTCAGCAAATATAGGTGAATTATACATTTTAATACAACATAATGACCAATACACAACACCCAGCGGGCGACCAAAGTCTTTTTTTAGACCCAGCGGGTTACCAAAGTCTATTTTAGACTGGCCGTACGCGTTTTAGACCTCCCTACACCCTTTTTGTTCCGAAAGCATTCAACGCCAAATGCGTCTAGAACGCGACGTTTGATTGGTTGCTACTCCATAACAACCATCCGGACTACCGCTAGGCGGCGTTTTGCGATTTCATGAAAATCGGACTAAATCCGCCAAGGGTGAATACAAACGTAGGTGGGTTCAACCTTGGCTAGCGAAGATGCTGCGCCTTTGGAATTGGCGCAGACTAAATTTCTGTCGTTCGTGAAAGTATCAAACCATTACCACGAAGTTTGACTCCCCGTAAAAATGGCTTTGGAAAACAATATGGAAAATGAAGAAATTGCTTATGACAAGCAATTTTTTTCATTTCCCACATTTTTTTCTAATACAAAAGGACCAAAATTACCGAAATTTTATTCGCTCGAAATTGTCATCTGCAACATCCTTGAATTTGGGCCAGTCTAAATTTTACCGTTTGATAATGGGTTAAGGCGCGTAATACGGATCATTGACAAGATTTCCCAGCGAGACTAGGAATCCATTTATCCAGCACACGTCGGCTTTCTAACGCACATTCTCGGCTTTTAGCTCTATTTCCTATCAAGAATCGCTTAATTGCTGGAAAGTAGTCCTGTTTCCGACCGAGCCTCATTACCGGTAAATTCCTACACAACGAACGTCACCTTATCCGACAGGTCTTTTAAACAACAAATTAAACCTTTTCACAGACAACAAAGTTCAGGGTTTGGTCAATATGAAATAATGGTAGTCGACGAAATAATTGGTGGGAAGGGTACGCATTTTGTATGTTTTAAGCATATAAAACAATGACGAAAGTAGATAAATTGTTCGGTATTAGTAATTTGTTCTTTTCTCTCGATAATTACCAACCGTGTCGATGAAATGGATGACACAAACAGGCGATTCCTGTGGGAAAGGGTAAACCGTGCGCTGGTAAAAACAATAAAGAATGGGAAAGGCGGAAAACCGACGTGTAAATAAACTTCGCTCCATGCAAATGAGCAATAGGTTGCTGAATTTGACCAAAGTTGATCACTTTTTTAGTGTCCCAGAAAAGAAGTAACAGAGACGACAAATAGAGTTATTTCGCATACCGGAAATACTAAATCCTTCGTGTGAAACGGAAGCGGCTTTTAATATTGCCCTTTGTTGTTGATTTTTTCTTGTCGGGCTGTTGCTATGGCCGAGGCGCGCCTACGATTGTTCCCGAGTCTTACGTCACAAGATGGTAACAAGCGATCTGCTTAAATTTGAATATCTGCCTTATTGACTGGACTAATTGGAATAAAATCACAGCATATATTGTCTCGTCTATATACTACGGCGCGGAAGTATATAACCGGCAAACATCGAAAAACTTGTTAGTGAAAACTTAGGGCAGCTTTAACTTCCGCTTTTATAAACAAATAGACATGGATTATTTAAAGGTGAGATTGTTTTATTTGATTTAGTATAATATTATTGTTTATGCTTTAAGAATATCTATTTGGAATCCTGGTGTGTTCATTCATTGCAAAAAGGTAAAATAATAACTACAATAAATTGTATATTGAAATATTTTGATAATATAAATTTTGAACGTTTTACAGATACTATATTTTGTTGAAGGAGCCATTGCAAAATCGGAAAATTTCAAAGGCAACATTTATAACGCTTTTCTTTGTTAGGAACACATTTTATATTGATACACTATCTTCATTTTATTTGTAATTATCTGAGAAACATAAATCGTTAAGTGATGCTGATTTATTGTAATGGAGGCGTCACATTTGGATGATATATGTTTCTTAGAAGTTTAAAGACCATAAAACTGGTTATGACCTATATTACTATTGCTGCACTACCTTAAATTCGATTACCAGTGTTATTGTCCTTAAAGTGAAATAAAAGTTTTAATGACCACCTGATTGACTGTGATAATAATATTCTGGTTGCACCACCTAAATGCGGTCGTCTGTTTTGTAGACAGTATTACCAGACGGCAATAACATAGACTGGTCTAAATTCAAAGATGATGCAGACGACAACTTCAAGTGAATGGAAATTTTACATTTTGTGGTCTTTCGGGGTAGAAAACGGTGTGGGAAATAAGGAAATTGCATGTCACAAGCAATTACTTCATTTTCCACGGCGTTTTCCAAAATGTTTTTCTTTTGGGACATCAAAAGCGCCATTATGTGGGAATTTGTTAATTGTAGAACAATCGCGTCGTTAATGCATACAATATTGTCTGGACATTGAATGCGACACAGAGCTATTCCGACAATAAACGTCGAAATAACTTTTTATTGAAAAATATTTAGAGCATCCCTGTTTGTATATAGTTATGGACTATATTAAGGTGAGATAACTTTTATTTCTAATCGTTTTATGTTGATTTAGATAAAAGATGGACAAAAAAGAGAGAACTACAATTTTGTCTATCCATTAATAATAACAAAAGAAGATACGAGTTGTTATTTCGTAAATGCCAAGTTATAATTGATTAATGTAATTGTTGTTTGCATTTTTTTAAGTCCCACCTTAAAGCAATGACCATGATCACGGCGGGGGAACACGTGACAAAACAATTGAAAAAAATCTTCAACAATTCTGTTTATACGTGATCAATTTGAAAACAATTGGATGTGGTAGATTTTTAGAAAAATCAAGCGTTAAAAAAGTTATTGGCAGCCAAATGAAATTTCATTTGGTTTTCAATAACACTTCTATCAATTTATAAAAAAACAGTCTACCATGTCCATCTCTTATAAGCCGTTTTCCTCCTTTTCCGCTTCAAATCTAATTTCAAGAAGGTTCATGTTTGCTTGTTTCGGTATTTTCTTCTATATTTCAGAAAACTAAAAATGGGGTTCCATTTGGTTTGAATGGGTTTAACCCATTACCACACATTGACACTTTTTGACTCCCCTAAGATAAACGCCTTGAAAAACATCGTTGAAAATAAAGATATTGCTTGTCATAAGCAATTTCTTTATTTCCCACAATGTTTTCTACACAAAATTACGAAAAATTAGAGAAATCATGACATTTGAAATTGTAGTCTGTAACGTTTTTGAATTTGGACCAACCCAAATTTTTGTCGTTTGGTAATGGGTTAAACCCTCTTTTAACAATAATCTATTACCTCACATTGGCGCCTTTTGATTCGTTTCGAATTGAAGGCTTTGGAAAACATAGTGGAAAATGAAGAAATTGCTTGTGACAAACATTTACTTCATTTCCCACAATTTTTTCTTATCCAGAAAGACCAAATATGTAGAATTTCATTCACTTAAAACTGTCGTTTGCATCATCTTTAGATTTAGACAAGTTCTGTCTAGAATTAGATGGATATGGTTTTATAAAACTTATTGATAGTAAGAAAAAAACTAAGGACTAATCAAAAGAGTCAGGATCTAAAAAAGTGCCCTTTGTGGCACTTTTAGACCATCATAGATCTAGATCAGCCTACGTATACACACAGTCTGATCAAGATTTATGTAGTTATCCAAATATATGGTTTGTTCAAAACCAGAAGTAACAGTAAGTTAGTTGAATGGATCCTTACAAGACTACGTTTGACCGCAGGCTGAACTGAAAACACAAAATACTTTAAGGGAGTCCACCCATAATGAGAATTATGCGACGTTGATTTTTTTCTTTCGGCGTCGTGTTCGGACGACGTCGTAAGCATTCGGCGGTGGGATGTTCCACCACGGAATGGTTACGACGTCTCCCGAGTAAGACCAAGTCTGAGACCATCAAAGCGTGAATCTCATTAGGATATGGACAGCTTTAAAGGGCGTTTTCCAAACTGTTGACCAAAGCGTTCACTTGTAGGCCTATAGAATTTTAAGTTATCTCTGAATCTTACGTTCCATGAATTTTTGCAAAAATCTCTTCGTTCCTTAAATGAAAATAATCATGCGGTTTTGTATGTCATCGTTAATCTCGATGGTCTCCTTTTGGCCCAATGTGACTTTCATAGGGATTGTGGCTGTCTTTAAACGATACAATCTGTCACCAGGCGAACAAAAAAGCTTAACTAAACCGAGTCCAGAATAGTAAATGTGACGCTAGCTTCACTGCTTGTATGAGTGACCGATTTGCATGTTTCTACTGATAATTGGTCGCCGACAATTTTAAACAACTAATTCGTAAGTTTCTAACAGATGAACTTTGATTGTATCGATGTTTTCGTCGTTTCCAACAACTTTGAAGAGAAGTAAGTAACATCTGACATCTGACAGTCGCCTATAACAGGTCATCGTCATTGACCTCTTCTTCTGACCAATCAACTATACTCTTATAAGATTCTGAAAGCGATTGAAAATTCTAGTTCATGAGGACAGTATATTTAAGAACAGAAGCACGTGCTTGTCGAAAGGCTATTTTAAACAAGATGCATGTATTGTATTATTTAGCTTATAAATATTGATATTGATTTTCCTTGGACATTGAAGATGGCCCTTAAGGTGTAGGCTAACTCTAAAGTTTACATCGTATCTTAATCAGACTGTCCGTGTTCCTTCCATTGAAAGAAGGAAATACATATACCACGGTGGTTTGTTTTAATTTTCAGCTTATACTCTACGGATTTTGACGAGACAAATGGCACCGAACGCGTATTTGAGAGGGTCATTCGAGGTTGCACCACGTTATTCTCCGAAAACAGTGATTTTTTCAAACATTCAATCGAAAATGTTTTCGGTGCACGTGAACGCTTCCCACTTTCGTGTTGCACCGAAAAACACTTTCGTTTGAATGTTTGAAGAAACCACTCGATTTCGAGCAGAGTGACTTAGAACCGGGAATGGCCCTCTCTAAGGCGCGTACGATGCACCTTATCTCGTCTCGTCCGTGAAGTATAGGCTGAGAAATGCAACAAAACGTGCTTTGAAGCGGACGACTTTTTCAGTGTGAACGCTGCCCAAAAGTCACGTGGGTTACCCACCTTGTATACGCACGTACTGCGGTAGGTTCACATACATGTATAATTCATGTTTGTTAGACATAAACATGGATATTGCTTTTTTATTCCGAGGTGCTATGTTTTATTATTCTTTGTTAGGAAACAGAGCCTTAAAAATCGCATGATCTCTACAAATAGTTTTGACGCTTTATTCATGTTAATCATTAATGACTTAAGTGTATTCGTTAAACCATTCCCAAACGACAAAATTTTAGAGAGGTCCAATTTGAAAGCTGCTGTAGACGACAAAACAAATGTTACTAAACGTAAAGATTGTGAATAATGTAGCCTATAAAACATTGAGGCAAAAGGAGAAAATGCTGATTATCAGCATTTTCTTCTTTTGCCTCAGTGTTTCACAAGTCTTCTCTATTACGGATGTCAAAACCAGGTCTTGTTTGGGGAAGGGTTTAAGAAAAGGGAAAGTTTTATTTTTGTCATGACGGATCAAAGCTGTACCTGTTTAGAATCTTCATTGTCGTCGTTTCCCCGACTTAGAAATTTGACCTTTTCCCAAACAGCTAGAATTTGAATTGTTCCAAGTTGAAAGCTCTTGCATATTGTCGCTTTTCAACGAAAACCTCATAACTGCAGCTTGTTTTAAGCTACATTTACGAGGTTTTCGTTGAAAGGCAGCGATATGCCAAAATATGTGTTTACGCAGAGAGACTTTGTAAATTATTACTTAGAGAATAATTAGGCAAATGGATAAAATTCCGGTTAGAGTGTTCACTTTTTTCCTCAATATTTTCCTAATCATTTTAGTTTAGAGTCGGCAAATGTCTTGTTTTGGAAAGGCTAAACCACTTTAACCCTTTCCAAACAAAGATTCGTTTTGACACCATCTTTTTCTCCCATTTCTGCAATATTTTCAACCCATCAACGAGAATTTATATTCGGTCTATCAGGGTAATTTTGCGATAGCAGCATCTTTGAATTTGGCAGATTCGCATTTTTGCCGTCTATTAATGGGTCAAAAGGGTTAAAAATAGCCTACAAATTCTGCTGTTGTGGATGTCATGGAAGGGGGTCAAATGTAACGTCAAAGTAACGTCAATAAGCATAAACATACAGAATCGCATGTAGACTTTGTCTTGCGTTTACCGTACGAACTGAATTCAGGATATGTAAATCGTCGGCCACGTTCGCAAGTATGGTAATTACAGCTTGATTGATCTATAGATACACTGTTTTTAAACGTAGCCAAAAAGCCATCGAAATGACGATATAGATAAATTCTCATAAATAGTTATCTATAGTACATCACCACCCCTCACTTATAACAAATCTATACTTTTCAAAGAAAGCCTCGTAAATTCAGCTTGTTTTAAGCTGCAGTTGCGAGGTTTTTGTCGAAAAGCGACGAAATGTGACCCAAAGAGCAACAGATAACATGGTTGTGGAGACATTATTTTGTTATTTTACATCCAAACATATGTTGTGTGCACACAACAATAAGTTTCTATCCGTGCCGGTCTGCGAGGACTGCACAGACCTACTAGAGTCGATACCTTTTGACTTGAAAATGACGGTCTCACATTGCGTGACAGGTTACATATCATGAGTTAGCAGACAATCTAAAACTGCATGCAGTAACTTTAACCCTTTTCCAAACGACAAAATTTTGGGGTAGTCCGATCAAAAAGCAGCTGCAGGCAACAAATTATATGTGAATAAAGATTGCATTGGTATACAAAATAGCTGAGAAAATATTGAGGCAAAAGAAGAAACTGCTGGTTATCAGCAGTTTCTTCTTTTGTTTCAATGTTTTCCCAAGTCTTTTCTATTAGGGACGTCAAAACCAGGTCTTGTTTGGGAAAGGGTTAAACTGTTACATATAGCCGAAAGGAATTAGTTTTACGTCTCAATATTCAATAAAACGATGCCTTTTCTTGAAACAATAAAATTTGTATCACCGGATATAAGTACATGATGTAATCCAGGATTTTGAAAATGAATCCATATGAAATTTTAGACCTCTATGCTTCTATCCGTTTGTACCTTCAGCCGATCCAACAATCCGCAAAACGACGGCTCTATCTAGAAGTGCTTCTGCCGTGATGTAGACGCGGCATTGTATATGTGACCAGACTTTTAAGGTCATTATAGAGACGGGTCCTCGGTCAAAATCAATTTTGCATTGGTTGGTTCGAATCTTCCATGTGTGAGACACCTGCAAGATTCAAACCAACACATGCAAAAGTATAGTAGAGTTGATATTGTTCATATATGCAAATTTCGTACACATGCGCCATAATATCGTGCTCGGACTTTAGCGTACATATTCATCATGTACGTATCAAAACGTCAGACATTTGGGTCGCAGAGGTACTTTATAATTGCAAAAGGGGGTATCCCTTGTGACCATACTCGTGTTCATGCGTAGGTTATAATGATACCGCGTTATTTTTTAATGAGATAGTTACTGAATCGTTCAAATATGGTCGAATAATTAAAACATACGATAAAACCCATTTCCACGCAGTGACGCCTTTTGACGCCCAACAAAATAAAGCCTGTGGAAAACATTAATGGTGGAAAACATTGTGGAAAATGAAGAAATTGCTTGTGACAAGCAATTTCTTCATTTTCCACAATATTTTCTAAGAAAAAAGAGAAACAAATGTAAAATTTATTTTTATTTTAATTTACCGACTGCTTCATCTTTGAATTTTGATATGCCTAAAAACTTACTCTCCGGTAATTCGATAAAGTAATATAATATTGGTCATTAGAGCTTCATATTAGAGGACGTTTTGTTGAACACAGAATTATACTCAATATTAAGTTTTGTTGGGGAATTTCGTCTTTTCAACATTAAGGTATGTCTGTTTCTTCACATTTTGACAAATATCTTGAAACGAGAATGTATGCATTGCAATTTGTTTATTCAGCAAAATCCGATATAGACTGTGCTTGTCAGAATAGACGCGACAACGTTTACAGTTATGGTTGCAACAGAGTTTTCATATAGATCGCAGCACAAGTTTTTTTTTTTTTTTTTTTTTTTTACTGTGGAAGTCCGAAACTGCAATTCTGATTATTTTATGTAAATTAATTGCATGTTTGTGTGATAAGGTTACCAAGAACAGCTGTCACAAGACTTGCAGGTTTTACGTTTATTTTTCGGCACCAAATGCTCATTCTACGCCATGAAAACGTCCCTGTCCCTCTTATAGCTTTTCTCTAATTTTAAAGCGAACCATTTCTATTTTGTAATGGTTAGTACCAAATGAAGTATTTTTGTCCCAAATGTAAACATGTCCAGTCCTTATTATTTCTGAATGACGCATTTCGTAATTGTTGTAGACTCTAAATATCTATTGCTTAATATGTTACGCAGGGAAAATGCACGTACATTTTCAAAGTTTCCGTTTGCTGTCGAATTGCTGAATAAGCAAATATTATGTGGGTGCACCTACGAGACCATTCTCGTCTACAAATTACTAATCCACACCTATATACCTACACAAAACACATCGGGTCTTTTACCCTTTTTTATCCTAATCAAATCTCGGATGCTCAAAAATTAAAGGTGTTTTTAAACGAAGATGTAAATTATAGCAAAGGTTTGATTTTATGAACAGATAGGTTAGAAAATATTTAGAAAAAAGCTTAATGCGGATCATCGCACTTTTCTTCTTTATGTTTTTTATGTCTTCTAATGCAAACTCCAACACGAGCATCAATATTGTCGTTTGCGGCAATGTTATAATCGAACATACTTGATGTTCTAGTGCTTGATTATAAAGGAAGGTTCATGCCATGGTGTGCTTGACAGAAAATGGTAAAGGGTCATCTTCGTTTCCTTCTTTATTTTCAAATTCAAGTCTTATTAAAGTAATCTCCGACAGGAGCATCAATATTGTCGTTTGCGAAAATGTTAAAATCGAACATGAGATGTTCTAGTTCTTGATTAAAGGGAAGGTCCGTGTCATAATGTGCTTGGTCACCGGGTCAGCGCTTGAGAGGTGGTAAATTGTAATAACGCCTCTATACTCCGTCGTAAAAAGGTGTTAATATTCCACATCTTAAACCCTTTCCTAAACAAGACTAGAACGGGTTTCAAACTGACGTCTCTGATAGAATTGGCTTAAGAAAATATTGAGACAAAAGGAGAAATTGCTGATAACAGCAATTTCTCCTTTTGTCTCAATAGTTTTTGTGCTACATTGTTCACAAAGCATTCTTTATTAACATCTGTTTTTAGTCTACAACAGCTTTCAAATTGAAACAGCCAAATGTTTTGCAATTTGGGAAGAGCTTAATTGCGAGATAGTAGGCTACCTCACCAATCAGCGGTTTGAAGGTGCTAATATGTGGGTCAATGGACGCAACCTACATGGTATTGATGTTTTCCACTCTCCCAGCCTCGGTCACCCATTTACTTTTCTTCAACCTTTCAACTTTTATTAGATTACAGCTTAACCCTTTCCCAAACAAGACCTGGTTTTGACGTCCCTAATAGAAAAGGTTTGGGGAAAACATTGAAACAAAAGAAGAAACTGCTGATAACCAGCAGTTTCTCCTTTTGTCTCAATATTTTCTGTGACATATTTTACACAATTCCTATCTTTTAATAATTTCCATCTTGTCATTTTTTGGCAGTTTTTGAAGTGGACCACCTAAAATTTTGCCGTTTGGGAAAGGGTTAAGATATAAGCATTTACAAGTTTTATAATATCAAAATGCATCGGTTGCTTTCTGTACCCATGACTCAAATCCCCAGCTATTGTCTGCCACCGTCGGCAGTAAATGTCTTATATAGGAAGGAAAAGATATCCCATTAAAGATAAAAAAAAACTTTACCACGACAGCTAGTCAACCATTTCATACGAGTAAAATGAATCAGATAATCGTCGCTTTCCAACAAAAAATTCGTAACTGTAGCTTAAAGTGACATTTCAGAATTATTTTTACATAAATTATACTTTTCATCTATCTGAAAGAGCGTGTTTTCTTATGAAAATTCTGAAAATTTCTAGCCAAAATATTGAACCGTTTACGAGAAATATATATTTTTGTGCTAAAATTAAACAAATTGTTGTGGACAACAGCTCAGATTTATACAGAATTTGTCATTTCTGTCTCAACTTTGAAGGCGTATTTTTCCCTTATATATAACTACTTAAAAAAACTGACAGCATTTCTACGCATTAGAATAAACAATCTTTGCATCAAGACATACTTTTAAAAAATGAAATAAATGTGAAATGTCACTTTAAAGGGACAGTTCACATTTATTTCATTTTTTTTAAGTATTTCTTGATTTAAAGATTGTTTATTCTAATGCGTAGAAATGCTATCAGTTTTATGAAAATGTTTTTATAAGCGAAAAATACGCCTTCAAAGTTGAGACAGAAATGACAAATTCTATATAAATCTGAACTATTGTCCACAACAATTTGTTTAATTTTAGCACAAAAATATATATTTCTTGTAAATGGTTCAATAGTTTGGCTTGAAATTTTCAGAATTTTCATAAGAAAACATGCTCTTTCATATTGAATAAAAGTAAAATTTATGTAAAAATAATTGTGAAATGTCACTTTAAAACAAGCTGCAGTTTTCGTTGAAATGCATCGAAATTGTCATTTTCACGGTGGGGATTGTGCATGATGGGATGGATAACGAATACGGGATATACGGACAAATTTGCCTCGCTTCAGGTAAGAAATTGTGCAATAATTTTCTTATTTCAGCTCCAATTTTCAAGCGGTTTGTTGCATGTACCCCGCATTAATGAGCTCTTTCCTCAGATATATGACTTGTTTGTAGACTCTTTGTAAATTGATCCCAACCGACCAGAAAAACGACAAAAAGATTCAGGCCCTTTTTCTAGTCGGTTGGGATCGGTTTTTGAGAAAAGTACAGGGAAGTTCTAGATAAATAATACATCTGAGAAAAGGGCTCAGTAAGATGGAGTACATGCAACAAACCGCATGAAAATTGACACAGAAATAAGAAAGTTATTGCACAAATTCTTACCTGAAGCGTGGTTAATTTGGCCGTAGTCGTTACCATTTCGCTTTCTGGTCGGTTGGGACAATATTTCGGAAAAAGTATCATGAGTTATCTAATATGTCATACATCCGATGGAAGAGCTCGATAAGGCGGGGTACATGCAGCAAACCGCTTGAAAATTGATACAGAAATAACAGAGTTATTGCAAAATGTCTTACCTGAAGCGAGGCGAGTTGGCATCAAATCTTGTGCAAAAATAGACTGAGTTTACCGTTATGTTTGGATAAACCGTCGGTGTTGTTATAACATCTCGTAACTACGGTTTGATTCAAGCCGTAGTTACGAGGTTTTATAACAACACCAACGAAATACTATTTATTTGTCCGAAATTACGTCACGGTTTACTTGATAAAATCGTTCCCTATTGTCGGTAGTCGTTATCCATCCCATCATGCACAATCCCCACCGTGATTTTATCGATGAGTATAGACGAGAAAATGTTTACAAATTTTAATCGTGTAATAAAAGAAAAAATAACTTTCTTAATTTTCAATACAATTTTGCATAATGCAAACCTTAACATGTATGAAACTGTTGCAAGATTGGAACCTACCTCAAATGCAAAATTACATATAAATTGTGTACATAAATGCCATTATACCGTGACCAGACCATAGCATATTGTCGACTTCCGATATGTTGACGGAAGCAATTAACACATTACTGCACTTTGACGCCTTCTGACCCCCTCACAAGAAATTGCTTGAGAAAACATTATGGAAAATGAAGAAATTGCTTGTCACAAGCAATTTCTTTATTTTACACGATTTTTTATTCCAAAATTGATATGTATTTTTTTTAAATTTCATCAACTTGAAACTGCCGTCTGCAAAATATTTCAAATTGGAACAGTACAAAAAATTGCCGTCTGGTGAAAAGAGTGGCACTCTCAGTGCAGAAACTAGAATTTTTCAGACGAATTTATAATGTTATTTTGAATTATGTTCCGTTGAATTTGTCTAAATGTGAAAAATTCTGGTTACGCTCAGACAATGAAATACATTTTAATCTTTTAAATGCCTTTGACCTAGGATCTGAAAAGAAAAACGTCCGCTATAGCACTTGTAAGACATGATTTAACCCTTTCCCAAACAAGACCTGGTTTTGACGTGTCTTATTAAAAAGGCTTGGGAAACATTGAAACAAAAGAAGAAACTGCTGATAACCAGCAGTTTCTCCTTTTGTCTCAATATTTTCTGTGCCATATTTTACACAAATCCTATCTTATATAACATCCATTTTGTCATTTGTGGCAGTTTTTGAAGTGGATCACCCTAAAATTTTGTCGTTTGGGAAAGGGTTAAGATCAACCCGTGCTTAGAGTGACTTTGAATTTTCTCGTAAATTAAACTTTTATTTTTATCCGAAAGAACATATTTTCTTTTTTAAGCATTCTGAAAAATTCAAGCCATTTACGAGAAATACAATATTTTTGTGTTAGATTTAAACCAACTGATGTATACAGCAGTTCAGACCAGGGGCACTTGGATTCAGGAATTAAACAACTTACAAAAAATATAGTCTTGTAGAATATGAATAAAAAAAAAAGGTCGGACAGCGGCCATAGTTTCAAGTAACGGCTGTTGTTACAAGCGCCTCTGGTTTCCGTCACAGGATAGTTTTATCCCCTATGAACAAGAAACCAGCTACTTCCGTTACTTAAACAACGGCCGCTGTCCGACATTTTCTTTATTCATATTCTACAGGACTATAATTTTGTAAGTTGTTTAAAATCCTGAATCCAAGTGCCTATGGTTCACACGTATATAAAATTGGCCATTTCTGTCTCAACTTTAAAGGCGTGTTTTCGTTTATCAGCAATGATTTAAAACAAGAGCCGTCATAGACGGATTATGCTCCCCGAATAAGTGTTTGTAACACAAAACAAAATACCTATCGTACATTTAGCCCCGTTTTCCCATGCCAGATATTTTGTACACACATTATTTGTGAGCCAATATTTATTTTCGTGGAAATCTGACGAAAAAAGGTTCAATTTTATTTCCAATTTATTCTGTTAATTTTTGGTTCAGGATGAAAGTACTACATTTTAAGTAATGAGTAACGTTAACAGGAACATTCCTACGCATATGGAAATACTCAAAATCGTCTTTCATAAATCTATTGTCTCATTAAAATGTCCTCGCTGTAACAACAACATTTTCTTACAGAAATTCGATTTGCAAGTTTAAAGATTATTTCAAAATATGTTTTTTAAGAATAAGAAGCCAGACTGAAGGACTCATGTTCAATTCGATTTCCAAAAATGATTTGTTTGGCTTTTTTTTCAATGTAGCATTGTATTTTCATAATTCAATTGAAAATGTTTTTCAAATGTAATAAAGCTTATATCTAAGGAAAAATATATGGACATTTACTTTAGACTCTAGAAAATGTTATTCTCTTTCTATTCCAGACCCTATAAAGTTAGCAAAACGCCTTTTTTTGTGAAATAATTTGCTGAAAGTGCATCGTTACATCGAGGACATATTAGTTATTGCAAGGACAATATACGCTATTCTATGAAATAAACAAAAATAATTTAATTTCACCCTTTTAATCAAACTTCAAATAATTAGGTTCAGAAAAATACCAATTTTACCATCAAAACACATAATTTTTATTGAATCATGCTGCAGTTTGCATTAAATAAAAGTCTTTGTTATTGGAATGACATTTACCATTACTGCGAGGACTTATATTTAAATATTTTTCCACTTCCTACATTTAAGTGACCTATATATGGTCATTAGATATTAAAATCAATGCAATTGTAAAAAAATATATACATTTAAATGTAAAAGTCACTTTGTTGAACCCTTTCAAAAAGTTAAATTTTATGCTATGTTACAACTGCTGATCAAGTCAAATCGATCACCTTAACTGCTCAAATTCGCACATTATTCCCGACTTAAAGACTTTTTCTCGATCTCTACTCGATCAACCAGACCTCTACCATCTATTTGGTAGAGTGAACAGATAAGCACAGATCGAGTTGATCGAGATGTGGTTGGGAGCCACTTGAGTTAGAGTAAAAGTCTATGTGATCGATATAAAGATGTTAATCCGATCACACTCGATCTCCAGATTTGATTTATTCCTGATCCGGTCGATCGCCTATCCGATCAATACACGATCGCTTTTCGATCAACTTTCTACCAAATCTTGCATAAATATTTTTTGATATTTAAACAAATAGAGAAAGATGACAAAGTGGTGGGGATAAAGCTCGATTACCACGACCATTCCCGATCACAAATGGCGATTGCGATCGAGTTCGATCTGTACTCGATCGCTTGATTCGGCTAGGTCGAATTGATTTGATTGGCAGTGGATACCTGGCATAAAAAATATATAACTTGTAAGCTGTTGGAGACTTCAAAAATGAAGTTTATGAAAATCTATTTTGTGTGTATAATATAGATGAATGGATATCAAAGTCAACGGAGTCAGAGCTGGTAATCAGCATTTACTTCTCTTACCTTAGTGTTTGTAAATTAGGAAGTAAAAACTAAGTCTTCTTTGTAAAAGAAATGAGAAGTCGTGAAGAAAGTTAAGCAATTACAAATATGGCGTAAAAAAGAAAAATATATGAAATGTCTTAAACCTTCTCGTCAAGCCATAAAATATCACTTGGGGAAAATAATAACATATGCATGAAAATTCAAGTAAAACACATTCAAGGAATAGTACGGTAAATCGTTTAGGAGGGAAAATCTTGACCATAGTCTGACTGTACAGTCTTGGCATACTGATTTAGTTCGATCCTTTTAGAAATATACACAGATGATTTGTTGTTGTTGTTGTTGTTCTTATTCCTTTTTTTGGAAGATAACTCACATAATAATCTAGATACACGGCTGTAAGACGTTGAGTGTCCTAAAACTGATTGTCCAAAAAACAAAACAAAACAAAAAGAAAGAAAGTAGTTTGAAAATGTTATCTTCTTAACTTCTTGTTTACCTAGATAAGATAATATTTGACAAAAAATCCATTTTTCGGGATGAAATGTTGTGATTGCAAGACTACAGGCACGATTCGAATCAATACATGTAAATTGCATTGAAAATGATAAAAAATCTACTTGTCTTTCCACGGCACCCCTATAGCATCAAGAACTTCTTTGCCATGACCACTTTCAAAAAATGACTAAGTAATTTCTTCAGAACCCATGGAACAAAGATATACAGATTCATACCTTAAAAAGAAATAGTGTATAATGTCTCTCCGATATTGAGGAAAGGTCATTTCAGAACGATCATTTAGAATTAATCTTGTCAATTGATCTAGAATTATATCCTTCATACAACATTCCAATGTGATTGGCAAAATATCTCCATTAGACTTGTGATAAAATTAATTCATTTGTGGTACCAAGAATCCATAAATGTGTAAGGAGTCCTTGCAATAACGATTCCAAGTTAACTCCGTAACAACTGATCGGTACACATGTTTGGCAACAGTAATTATATTTTTTCAGCTGTAATACTTCGCTTTCCTCTTATAGTTTGAGACAATTATGCATTAAGACCTTTTTCTCTTTGACAAAAAGTCCATATTATATATGAAAATTTATTATGTCTTTGCGGTAACGATTTTCGTCCTCCCAGTAACAAAACTGTCGTTATTGCAAGGACAGTTATTGCGAGGAATTCCGCGACCATTCGCTCCAAATTACACACAAGGAAAACTAGGAAGAAAATATGTTGCATGCTGTAAACGACATTATTCTATATCTGAATAAGTAAAGCTATACGATTTTAAGATCTGAGCAATATAGTGTGGTTGATCGCGTTGCATAGAAAACGAAAAAATAAGTCTACGCAGCCAACGGCCTACCTAATTTGCCACTCAACTTCGAAACCAAGTATTGCTTTGTCTTCATTTAAACATCGTTGCTTTGATGAGTGTTTCCTCCTCCGTTTGGGTTGTATTTAAAGGCAATATAACCAAAAAGACTTTGATTACGCACATGTAAGTTATTGCGAGGACATTTCGTATAAAAATCCAGGGACAGACATATATGGCCAAAAATCTTCGTCGTATTTAAATTTTCTCAAAAAGGACTGACACTATTAATAATGTGAGATATAAAGCATTAATGAAATGAAGAAAAATCCGATCTTTACCGATTATTTTATATCGAAAATCATGTTGGAAATTGATAATTTTGTCCAGGGACAAGAGAAAATGGTCATTTTCCGGTACAAAAGTGCAATATTTTCAGAAACATTCCATCTGCCAGGCCAAATAAACTGTCTCCATTGTTGGTAGTGATGGTCGTTACACGGTGTGCCTAAAATGACATGTTTATGAAAAGCCATTTCTGAGAAAATGAACCAGGACAGCGATTTCCACGAAATAAAATATTGGCTCTTGTAGAATATGGTCTAGAACATCTTGTTTACCACACAAGCAACAAATGTCATTCAATTCTGCCGATTAGATGAAGAGAAATTAGAGAAAAAATATTTTTTACATTAAGGCTCCTTTTCCATGACACAGCCTCAAATTAAGAAACAGAAAAAATCTCTGGGGAATGTCCCATGGAGTTCACATGTGAAGTTTCATTGAATTTGGTCCAAGGATTGCTGAGATCTGGCTGTGGACGGACGGACAGAGGGACAGTCGGACGGACGGAAGGACAGCGTGGCGACTATATGCTCCCCCTAAATTCTTTCGTGGAGCATAAAAAACTGATATTATTTATATGCATTAGAATAACCAATCATGGCATCAATACATACTTTAAAAATGAAATGGGAAAGTGGTGTCTCTTTAAGTGCAATCATGCCAAATCCATGCTGCTCATTCATAGTTTCTGCTTGTCATGAAGAAGCTTTGGAAAACAACGTGGTAATTGATACACACAGTCTGATGTAGAACCATGTTGGGTCAAAAGTAGACCTTTTCCGGGCTCTGCCTTATTAATTTTTCCAGACATTAGCACTTATACAAATTGCACCGAACATTTTGTTTGAAAATTTCACTTAAGGGTTGGGGGTGATAACAAGTGGCATTTTGTTCCACCCAACACATAGCTTTTTTAAAAAATTAAAAAAAAAATAAGTGAAAACAGCACAAAGGTTGGATTGGCGGTCAAACTATCGAATATTAATTATAGAAAGTAGATTGAAACCGCGTTGGTCTATATCAACAATTAGGTGCAGTAAGATACACCCTTTCCCAAACGACACAAGTTTTAGGATGGTTCCCAATCGTATGCTGCAGACGACAAAATTTGTGTTGATATAGAAAGAATGTGTATACAATAAACCTCAGAAAAAATGAGTCAAAAGAAGAAAATGATGCTTATCAGCAGTTTCTTCATTTGTCTCAAAGTTTTACACAAACATTTTATAAGGGACGACAGAACTATGTCTCCTTTAAATGCAGTTTATACACGTTTTGGAAATGCATTTCAGAGGCCAAGGTTAACACTTGGGCATATGGGTCGGCAAATTTCATCGTAACGAGATGCGTAAATAAAATTGTCACAATGTCTGATACAAACCACTATATCGTCGTTTTCAACAAAAACCTCGTAACTGCAGCTTGTCTTAAGCTGCAGTTACGAGGTTTTTGTTGTAAAGAAGCGATATCTTGTTCTATCTACGACGTTCCATGAATGAGACGTAAATATGAAGAGAATACTTGACTTTTAACGATGACGAATGCATCTTTAATAATCTGTCGTGTGTAGAAAGGTTTTTCATGTTGATAGAGAATCCTTTATCCCTAGAGAATGTGTATCTATACTATGCCGCTTCTTTTCAGCGGAAACCTCGTAACTGCAGCTTAAAACAAGCTGCAGTTACGAGATTTTCGTTGAAAAGCGACAATATGTATAGACTATGTATGCATTAGGATATAGTCCATGGGCCCATAACCGAAACCCTCCCCCCCTAGTGGGATTTTTGAAGACCTATATTTTCTTGAAGCTTATTATGTATAGTAATGAATTCAGGTTGTTGTTCAATTTAAAAGTGCTGGATAAGCAAATGGCAGGCTCGTTACCATGGCAACTGTCCATTTTTCTACAATCCAGCGCTTGGATCAATTAATTGCAATAAAATTACTTATTTTTGTCATATATCTTTCAACATAGTTTTAAATTATTACCAAGATATTTCTCTCATAATATAGATATTTTTTAGAAAATTTGCTAATTTGCATATTCATGAATATTAATGAGAAAGTAAGAAAATGTGCTTAATTTGCTAAAAGCAAGACTTTACTAGTGAATTTAAACCTCCCTACCGGGTAGGATTTTTGAAGATCTATATTTTCTTGAAGCTTATGATGTATTTTAATACTTTCACTTTGTTATTTGATTTAAAAATGCTGGATAAGCAAGTAGTTGGCTTGTTACCATGGTAACCACCATTTTCATTCGTTCCGGCGCTTGGATCAATTAATTGTAAAAAAATTACTTATTTTGGTCAGAAAACATTAAGGCTGGTTTTAAAATGTTGTCATTACATTTCTCTCACAACCAAAAGATTTTTCAGAAATTTTGCTAATTTGCATATTCATGAATATTAATGAGATTGTGGAAAATATGTGTTTAATTTGCAAAAGACGACTTTACTAGTTTACTAGTGAATAGAAACCCTTCCCACCATGTGGGATTTTTTAAGACCTATATTTTCTTGAAGCGCAGGAAACATATTAATGAATTCAGGTTCTTGTTTGATTTAAAAGTGCTGGATAAGAAAATGGTAGGCCTGTTACCATGGCAACTGCTCATTTTCCTGCGTTTCAGTACTTGGATCAATTAATTGCAATAGAATATTTTAAAATACTTATTTAAGATATATACTTATTTTGGTAATAAAACATGAGACTAGTTTCAAAATTTTAAATAGACATTTTTCTTGAAATCATTTTTATTTAGCTAATTTGCATATTCATGAATATTAATGAGAAAGTTGAAATATGTGTTTAATTAGCTAAGACAAGGCTTTTCTATGGAATTAATATGCTGAGGCGATACGTTTTTATAATGCTTAATGTTTCAAATGAATAAGAACACTAATAGATCAATAATAAGTTCACAAACCATTCATCAGCTACACAGAACAAGCAAGTACGGGCTTATTCGCATTCACAATTATTTGCATACTTTTCTCTAAATGGCAAATAAATTCTCAAATATTCTCAAATAATGTTAATGACTTTCATTTTTGCATCTTTTTCCCTAAATTGTTTACTTGTTGTGTTTGAAAACTAAAATTTCATGATTTATCCATTAAAAGGGAGAATCTTAACAATATATGCTCTGAAAAATTACCGTATAAATGGCAATAAAATTCCATTTAGCGCAAATGACATGCTGAAAACTTTAACCTACTTTCTTTGATTTATTTTCTATGTGAAATACAGTTTTCTTTTACACAAGAAACTTTATTTTGTAAAAGTTAAGTACTAAAAAGCCTTTTAATAATGAATTCCCATTGGAGTACATGTATGGTCACCTTTGATTTATACCATTTTTGCCTTGTAATGCATGCTTTTTTACATTTTGCTCCAAGTTTAAACTTAACAATACTATTTGAGACATGCTGTGCAGTAGAGAAATCTTCACAACCACTTCTATTGATTGGAATGCTATGTTACAGGAACACAGTTTACCAAATATATTCTAATAAGCGATAGTTGAAACTGGTCAATTTCATATTTGCACTGTCATGTGCATTAATTGATGATTTAAAATTGCCTATAATAGCAACTTAAATATTCATTTCTTTATCAAATTGCATTCAAGTGACATCGTTTTACACCTTAATAATTCAGAATACTTATATGTGATAATATAAACAGTTATAAATTGTACATATGCACTTTATTGGTTGGATACCAGTACTTCGAAGATACTTGATTTGTGAGGAATCCTCGTATTCGTGTAACAAAATATTGTTTTGAAAGATTTAGTTTAAATAGCAAACACAATTTCTGTTGATTATTATGAGAGGGAAACACATCATATTCCAACTTCTAGTGTTGTAATATGTCGCTTGCCGAAGATTTGAAATCCTTCGTTTTGTTATCAGTTTTTAGATATGCTCGTGCATTTCTTAATTCATTTCAAACATCTCCACCACAAATTAGTTTTTGGAATTCTGACTTTTGTGGAAGACAACAAGCTAACCTCAGGATGAGGTAAAATCCATAAAACATAAGGGCTAGCTATGAATAACACATATAAGCAATTTCCAATCAACTAAGGAATCCGCGATTTATATATGTCATTATATGTGCACAAACTTGTCTAAATATACGGTTATTAGAAAGCCTTTTCACAAAAAAAGGGAGAGCCTGCTATGGTTCGACACTTGTATTGAAAAGGGACTGAGGGTAAAACATGCATGATGAGTTTACTGGTCTTCTGTGCCATCTTATTCTCAAGTAAAATATCGTGGTTGGGGTGGGGGGAGCGGGGGTTATAACGCGACAGAGAAACTTAAGAAGATGATGCTCGGTCTGAAGGCAAAGTTGCAACCACTGTCGATGGTATGTCATAAATTCACAGATCTGATATACTTGCTGAGCGAATTAAAGTAAGAAAATTTTCATGCATTATCTTTTTCAAGATATTGCTTGGTCGCAAAAGGATGCACAAATTTACAGACTGTTAGGTCTAAAATTCCAAAGAGTACATGTTGCATCCTCATGAACGAAAAAAGGGTCCAGGGGCCTGTTTCATCAAAACATTTAAGTCGTATTTTTGACTTACCGACGACTTACGACAAGTTTAGGGTAAGAAAAGTGTATCGCCATTCTATCAAAAGCTGGGTTATGCGATTGTTGTTTTAAGCGAGTTTTAAGACATTGGTAAGTCAAAAATACGACTTAAATGTTTTGATGAAACAGGCCCCAGAGTCCTAGTTACGTTGGTATGGACTCCCAAGGGCCAAGAAAATTATTCAATGTTTTACAGACAAGGTTCAGTATTCAATGTTTTGGGACAATTGGGGGTTGCAATAAAATATTTTGTTGGACATATTACCCAAGAAAGGTACAATTAACGAAGCATACTATGCCAAGTTGCTAGACAATCTGAAGCAGACCATACGTGAGGAACGTAGCGGCAAACGCTCAAAATGTGACCGCTGCTTGCAACTGAAAATTACATTAGTAAACAATTGCCAAAGTACAATGGATGCTGTCGAGAAAAATGGGTATCAATTTAGATCACATCCTTCCGATCCACATGACCTTGCTGCTATCGACTTCTTTCCTAAAAGGGACACGAACGGTTGCAATTTTAAGTCTCATGAAAGAAGTTATTGATGCAGTTTAAGTGTGGTTCTTTGGAAAGTTCTCGGACTTCTTTACTTCTGGACCCGATGTCACTTGACCACCTTTAACGTTGATTAATTTGAGTTAAACTTCTTTTTCAACTGCTATGGTCAAATCGTTTGGTCAAAGCACATAGGCCTTGGTGGAAAGTATTTCAAGAGAAAAGATGTCGATCTAAACATAAAAATTTAGGTCAGTTATTCATTGATCCATGCTCGTATTTGAGCATTTAGGCAGATTACATAAAATACATATTATTGTATTGTATTATATGTCATGTAAATTAACAGTGAAGAAGCCATTTTTAGCGTGGCAAAAGTATTGATATTGGTGTTTTGTATTAAACATATCCACCCCACATAAAGAGCTTAAACGCTTTATGACCAAAATAAGCCTTAATGTCTTTATACCCTCTATAATACATATTATCCAAAGCGTCCCTTGTCCATGTAAGACTTAAAACCTTCATGCAGAAAGATACCAATGATGTACTCCAATGTGGACTCATTATCAAAGAATCGGGTACATGGTTTCTGTCAAAGAGGGAAAATGCTTATCTCTCCTAGAAAATAATCAATTTGGATTTTCTTCAGTACTTAATTTATGGGGTTGGGGATTTATTACCATTTATACGGTAATTAGGACCGTTTTGGAAATATATATTTTCAAGGTTATGTCATTTATTTACTTGTTGAATCATGTAGTAAGAATAAGAATAAGAATAAGAAGTTGAAATACATTTGATAATACAATATTAAGTGCAGAAGATTTGCAGAAATGAAAAAGATTTACATAATTTTGCATATTTGAGATTTTGGCGGCCATTTTGAAAATTAAAAAAAAGACAAAAAAAAAACCTATTATAAGCATGGCAACACTTTTAGATTTAATATACTCAATTTTCCTAAGAAATGATCTCATTTACATACAGAACATGATTACAAATTATAGGGCAGTGATATTTTGATATTTAGTCAAGTGGTCATTTTGCGGCGGCCATCTTGCAAAATCATTTGAAATGTCGAATATATCCTAAAATGTCGATAGTCAACACATTGAACACATTGACTTTTATTACAAGGCATCTAATAAACACTTTAAAACAAATTCTAGCAATTATTCGCTGTGGAAATGATTTCCAAATGCAAAGTAAATATAAACAAAGGCAATATCTATACTATTTTTCTCTTGTTTTACATATTCAAGGGGCATAATTCGTGCTAATTTTGGTGTGAAATTATCTTTTACTATTTAACGATATGAATTGATAAAATCTATAAGCATTTTGGTCATTTGCGCTTAAATTTGGGTTATTTTGGATCCCATGAATGTGTATAAGGTGAGTTATAAACAATTATTTTTTGTTATTCAAGGGGAGATAATCAATCGTTCCGCATATGCTTATCCAGCACTTATATATCAAACAACAAGTTGCATTTGAAAGGGAATTCATCAAGCTTTACAATGATATAGGTGTCATAAAATCCCGGTAGGGGGGACCTAGGGTGTAGCCAGCCCACGGACTAATACTCCATGCTTAATACAGTTGTAATATACTAGAGGAAATAAGAAACACAACAACTATTTCTTGTTACGAGAATATTAACTGATAAAAAAGTTATTGAAGATCAACCAAAATTTTGATATAATTTATATATCTTAATTCTTTTATGTTATTGAGTCAAAGTTTTTACTGGTTATTATTGTTGGCGCAAGATAGTATGGCACATGTTTACGTTTTGTTCAAATGTAAACAAAACATTATTCGATAAAACGAAAAAAACTCTGAACAGTGAACAGACCGCTCTACCAATGTACTTAAATTTTCAATATGTCTACGTCACTACTTATAAAGAATTTATTCATCTTTTATACAAAACTGTTTTGTTTACATTTGGACAAAATGTAAACATGTGCCATACGATCTTGCGCCAACAATACAGGGAATTGTATCTTGATATTTATCTTTGTGTTTATTTTTGAACAAGTCTCGCCCGTGAGATAACGTCAAAATAAATGTTAAAACGTTTCTGACGTGCAAATCATTAAATATCCAAGATTTACATAAAAACATTTTGATTTGTGCAGATGCACGTCGACTCGACAAAAGGCAACGCTTTTCGTTTGGATCTAATCCCTCATATCTGTTTGCGACTTATTCAAAAACGTCGCCCGGTAGCAATTTTGATGTTTACGAATGGAACATCTAACCTGCAATTGCTGCAGACGTTGGTGTACATCGGTTGGCTAAGTATTGCTTGAGATAACGTCTTCGAACGAACGGAACAACTGGCCGTCACCAGAAAAGCGGTCGTCAACGTCTAACGTCACGACGTCAAGACCATAATAACGTTCTTTGATTTTACCTACGGAAACAAATTCTCTTATCGAGAAAGTGCTGATACTATTCATGGACAGTACAGCAAGGAACCGTTAACGTAAGTTTGGATTGCATGCAAGGACGCATTGAACGTTGACGCCAAACCGATCTCATTCAAACGCATATTGATTGCACGTACTTGTAACTTGTGACCTCGATGAAATTTTGACGAAAGTAAATGATGAAGTTTTATTATGCATTAAAAAAAGTACTCGAATGAGGTAGATTTTGAGAAAAACAAAACGTATAATCAAAGTAATTTGCTGTTACGTTTCTTTTTTCCTTCGGTATAGTATATCTCTCACGGAATGGTAGAATGAAATCTTTGAAATTGCCAAAAGGATCGACTTGGATCAGGCTGAGAACCCGTCTCCCTCTGATTTGGGTTAAGTCTTTTCACATGTGGCTGATTGTCTTATACTCAATAAATACATTTAATAGCACCATATTCAAAAAGTACTGCTTGCAACATTTTTAACCAAGGACTAAATTTGTGTGGTGAGTTGTTTTGGGGTTTTGGGGATTTGTGAGGCTAGAAACTTTACTAATCGAAATAGCAAGTCGAATCACTTTAGTACTAAGATGATTGCATAGCCTAGCTTAAGGCATAGGCGTAGGAAGGTTTATAATATGGGGGGAGCAAATGTTAATTGAATGGAACCCGACTGAGCATATCGTTGCTATGGGGAGTCTGGGGGCATGCCCCCCCCCCCCCTCCAGAAAAATTTTGAATTCTAAGAAGCCGTTTCCTGCAATTTGGGCACTTTCAGACAGCATTTTATACCTGGACCTTTCTTGAAGGAAAATAATGTTTTTCATGGGTGAAGGATATGCTGCCCCCTTCTAAATAATTGGGGCCTTCCCCCTTGCCCCCCCCCCCCTCTTCCTACGCCAGTGTAAGGCATTCCATCGATCATAAGATGCCGAACAATTCGGACATCATCCGTTGCCACGAATGATGAGCGAAGTTGCACGAAAAGATTTGTTAACTAATAATGGATCGAATACGTTAAGGAAAACGATAAGAATCTGATAAAAATTATCGTAGTTAGATTTTCGGATAGTTACGATTTTTCGATCAACTTTCAATTAATTCAACTAATTATCTTCATCCTGATTAAGAGAATTGGAACACGTGCATCGGGATTTGTAAAAATGGGTCCTTAAGGCATTGAACCATTTCCCCCAACAAAACATGGTTTTGACATCCTTGGTAGAAAATTTTCAAGAAAAACATTGCGCGAGAGAAGAAAATTCGGATAACCAGCATTTCGCTTTTTGCCTCAATATTTTCTGCACAAAATTGTACATAAATCCGATACAGTCCTCTTGGCTGTAAGAGTAATCATTGTATCATCATGTGCGATTACCTAAGCAGAGCTAGAGAAAATGATGCAATAGTTCGTCACTTTTCAACAAAATCCTCGTAACTGCAGCTTAAAATAAGCTGCAGTTACGAGTTTTTAGTTGAAAAGCATGGATTTCTTTTATCGTTCATCAAACCCAGGGTTTGGTATTCAAATAATAATGTTAGAATGTCTTAACTGTTGCCCTGTCAAGCACCGATTGATCTGAGTCTCCAGTAAAACATAGTGCACTTTTCCAATGCCCCTACTCATATCTAATTTCATAGCGTAATCGTCTAATTACATTTGAGTTCGGTTCTGGAGATAAGGATTATTGTGAAATTTTAGAACAGCATGAATACCGATCGGCTTGTGCAGAACGTTACAAATTGTCTGGTTTTAGGCCTCAAGGATGTTGATCAGACTTCGTGAAGGCGTTGGCTGAGCAGGATCCAATTTATCTCTAAAGACATCAGGTGCCGCTTTTCCAGAATGTCGCTCAAAAAGGTGTCAAGGCTTTCCCAGAGCCTCTACCGTGTTTCAAAGCGCCATCCGCTTATTCCCAAATGACATTTAAATTTAATCTCATTGACATAAAAATATGCTTGATCTATAGATGCTGGATTAAATATGACCTGTCATACCAAAAGGGGACCTTTTGGGAAGTGCATAAACCAAACTTTGAGAAGCAGATCAGAATTTAACCCTCATCCTACCAGCTGGGGTCAATCTGACCCCACGCGTCATTTTTTGCGTGTCATATTTTTACCGCATGCACCCTGGTGTCCAAATTTTAGGAGTTTGTTGGTCTACCAAAACCTTCTTCATGTCACGCAACATTTCAGAATTTAGCATAATTTGAGTTTGAAATATTGATTTTTTGCTGGGGTCCGTTTGGACCCCACTATAATTACTCTTTATTACAACTATTTAAACTTATTTAAAACTTTTTCGAAAAAAAATATTCATCTAAAAAACCACTGGATGCATTTCAACCAAACTTCACAGGAATAATCCGTGGGCGACCCTCTCTAAGATTCCTTCAAGAAACTTTGATTTAACAAAAATACCCGAGTTATCTGCCCTTGATTGTCCAAAATTGTTGTTTTGACATATTTTTTTTATTATTTCTACTCACATCATCAAATTTTGACTAATCAAAACACAACGTGAACAGAATGTTGGTGACTATGATATCTTGCCTGAGTGCAATTTTCAGCTTGATCGTAATTTTAGATCATGAGTTATGTGCTCTTGAATTTTATGCAAAAAATACATAATGTAGTGAAATGAATACATGCCTATGGAGCGATTTAAGCCCTTTGGGGCCTTCTAGTTTTTCATTTCCGTATGTTTTTGTGCTATAATCATTTGTTAGTACCTAATATAACATTTAAACAAATAATATGTCTTTTGTGAAACTTATTTTCGCCATGAAATTAAAGGATACGTGTGGGGTCCAAATGGACCCCAGTTGGTAGGATGTGTATGTAAAATATGTTTGTAGGATGAGGGTTAAAGGCGTCAACTAGATGTCGCTTTTTGGAAAATGAATATAAAGTAAGGTACAAAAAACAATATACCGGTAGATCCAGAAATTTACCTTATACATGTATTAAAAAGTTTCGAATCTAGCCAGTGTCAGACTGTGCGGTCTGCGCAGACTGACTAGCGTCGATAATTTTCCCAATAACCTTAACCCATTACCACACAGTGACTCTTTTTGGCTCCCTGTAAGTCAATAGCTTTGGAAAACATTGTGGAAAATGAAGAAATTGCTTGTGACAAGCAATTTCTTCATTTCCCACAATGTTTTCTACCCAAAATGACATTTTTTTAAAATCTCATTCACTTGAAATTGTCGTCTGCATCATCTTTGAATTTGGAGCAGTCGCAAATTTTGTCGTTTGGTAATAGGTTAAGGTCCCTTTAAATGTGACGGGTCGCAAGTATTAAGTATCTAATATCCTCGTGAGTTAGCAGCTCTTCGACAGATTTTGGTGCGAGAACGTCGGAAATTAAAATTAGCAGAAATTCTATGTAGTATTTTCTCAATTAAAACTAGGATAAATTTAGGCCATAAATTTCTAGGTTAACGAGATTTTTAAACTTTCCCCAACAATAATATGACAAGTTTATTGGTAAATGAAATTTCATTTCTGCATTATGGCAAAGAAAATATTGAGAGGAAAAATGGAAAGCTTAGTGTCTTCAAAATCTATCTTTGGTGGGGACGTGAAAATCAGTGCTTGCTTGGAAAAGAATTTTAAAAGTTTTCAGATTAATAGTATAAAATTACATTTCTTTTAAAGTCCGGTCATTATTTAAGGAACGAATGCAATTTTACTTTTTTCGTGCAGGTATGAAAAATAGAATCTATTCACACTCTATGAATCGGCGAAGCGGTTCAAACAAAAGTGTGATTAGATTTAATTTTTCATACCTGTATGAAAAAAAATAAATTTACATTCATTTCTTATAATTTAATATTCTGTGATTTAAAAAAAAAAGAACAAAAACACGAACTTTGAAAATTAATTGTCAACAAAAATGACAGGTTAATAATGCGGCGTAATACAGTGTTTGACTCGAAAAGTAGTCCCGGCATTTTTTCATGGAGCCATAAATTTTTTTTCAACCAATCAGAACGCTCTGATTTAAATGAAATCGACTAATATATTGTATTAGTTTTGTTTAAATCGAATCTAGTCTCCCGTACAGCAGATTGACAAGAGCCTTGTCCGCTCACCATATTATGACACATGTTTACACATTTTAGCAATGAAACAAATGGAAACACGTTCATAATACTCATATAATTTTGCATGAGAGGGTTCCATCTTGCAGGTGTGAGGAACCTGCATGATTCAAACCATCACATGCACAATTACAATAATTATATATTGTTTTGTGTTCGACATTATGTTGGTAGAGTGGGTAAATTTTGTATTTAGTGTTCGTCCTAGTTTTTGGACTAACGAAATTGCAGTATATTTGAAAATTCCGGCGCTATATTTCACATAAACGCACTGCCGGTCAGTTTATACATAGCCACGCCCCCGTTTCCTGTGCAGATATGATGTAATATTTTTGGGAAAATGGTGTAATATACGGGGAAATGATGTAATTCCAGTAAGATCCACTTGATAGTAGCTCCGGTCTTAGGCGTGGTTTGAAGAGCGTATGTGTTCATTGGTTAACGAACACCAAGTCAGATAGAGTCTGTATAGTAGATTCTACGCGACATAAGCGTTCAAAGGCTGCGCCTTTTGAACGTTTGTATCGCGTAGAATCTACTATACAGCCTCTATCTAATACGTATGTGCTATTGCGATTGGATCATATCGATTAAACACAACAACAACTATTTTAAAAATATCCAAAACCTCGTTTTGCTTTTTTTATTTTTTATTTTATTCTTTCTTTTGTATTTGTCATTTAATTAATTTTACAATGCTCTCCTGCAAAATTAATCATTACTTCATTTTGTCTTTTGCATGTTATGCATTTTCAAGTTTTTCCTTTGAGGTATGTCGAGTGGTTTAGTTTAGCAAGGGTTTTATTGAAAGCTAAATTATTGTAAAACAACGTGTAATTCATAGCCAAAGTGAGAAATTAGCGCTTATTGTTATAAACTTGATTTAACGATGTGCCATTGCCACAATATATTCTTAATGTGCAAGATTTCTCGTGAAAATTAATTTTGATCTTGTTGAAATTTGTCGACAATAGCGCTTTGTTTGAGTGGGAAGTGATAACACACTACAGTCTTTTTAAACAACAACGGCGACAAGAACAACTAATCAAATCCATTAAAGGTATATTATTATCACCATGCCTAAATCCCTAATGATCCACAGGAGCTTCAGCGTTATAAAACTATGTAAAATATTTCAGCGATGTGATTGTATTTACAAAACAAGAGTTGTCCGCAGACAACGTAGCTCGCCTATACAAAAGATTGTCGCCAAAAAGGAGTCCAATGTCAAAGGCCAAGGTCACTAGGTCAAATGCCATGGTCCCAAGGTTAAGGTTATGGCATGAGGTATCCATATGTGAAATATCAAATCTCTATCTATAATAGTGCACGAGATATAGGCCAGCTTAAAGTTTTTCAAAAGTAGGTCAAACTCCAAGGTCAAGGTCAGAAGGTCAAATGTCATGGTTCCAAATGAAAGGTCCTGGCAGGAGGTATCCATGTGTGAAATATCAAGATTCTATCATACATAGTGCATGAGATATTGGCCAGATTAAAGTTTTTTTTAAGTAGGCCAAACTCCAAGGTCAAGGGCACTGGGTCAACGATCATGGTCTCAAATGAAAGGTTTTGGCAGGAGGTATTCATGTTTGAAATATCAAGGCTGTATCTCAAATAGTGCCCGAGATATAGACCAGGTTAAAGTTTTTTTTTCAAGTGAAGACGCGACGGGACGGGACGGCACGCCGACACTAGGGCTGTGCCATTAGCTCCCTGGACTTAAAGTCCCGGCTCGCTAATGATGCGATATGGGGTTTTACATCCGTCGTAATCTAAGCCAATACATATCAGGCGAAGCTGAATTTTGCAAAAAAAAATTAAAGGCCATATTCTAATGGTGTACAATTATTTTTACATAAAATGGCCCCGAAAATAAGTGAGTGTGTATCTTTAAGATAAAATTGAAATAAACATCGGGTTGGGAAAGCTCTTATTATCCCCCAATCTCCGAGCAGAGTTGTCGTTCGTTACTCTCACATACATCTCTGCAACGGCCTGGGCGTATGAATGACAAGAATCTTGTCAAACCGAGGAAAACGTGTATTATTACTGTTTAATTGTTTCATATGTAACATAATAAAGTAGACAAAGAAATGATGATTCTGGTTACATTTGAAAGGCACTATAACTGATGAAATAACCCCTATACAATGGAATTATTTTCTCAAGCCTCCTTACCAATGGCAGGAATTTTGTGCTAAAAATAGACTAGGTTTAATGTTTTGTTTTGATAAATCGTCGGTGTTGTTATATAATATCGTATCTACGGCTTGAATCAAGTCGTAGTTGCGAGATTTTATAACAACACTTACGAAATACTATTGTTTGTCCGAAATACGTCACGGTTAGCTGGATGAAATCGTTCCCTATCAGAATGAAACGTACAGAAAATTTGAATGAATGACATCAATCTAAAAGAATTAAATTATTTTCGTTGGAAAATGATATTAAATTTTAGGCAACGTGAAGTATGACATATTTTGGACTTTGGAAAAGAAAAATTATTTGTTATTGCCGTTTTGATGTGATAGAAAGTGACGTAATCTAGCAGATGATGACGCAATACTCTCTGAGGCAACTACAGAGGTGAATGTAATGAATGAACCGTGTGCAAGAGAGTGATTATCCCCAATTTCTTATCCTATATCAATCAATGGTGGCGAACTCGGCCAAAGCGAGGGACGTTTTTTTCGCGATCAATGTATTCCGTCGGTGTTGTTATAAAATATCGTAACTACGGCTGTATCGAAGCCGTAGTTACGAGATTTTATAACAACACCGACGGTTTGTCAATACAAAACGGTAAACCCGGTCTGCTTTTAGAACAAGTTCATTGTTATAAGAAAAAAATCTATAAACCCACATTTAAACGCAAAATATCTATACCTTGTTTAAGCGAAAAACGTCCCTCGCTTTGGCCGAGTTCACCACCACTGGTAATAGGATAAATAAAGAACGACTAGAGAACAAATGATGATAAATCTTATCTTAACTGATCTGTCGAATAAATATGAATATGTTATTTTTTATATGGTGATAAGACATCTATTGTCTCTAGGGGAAATGTAAGGTACTACGTACTACATTATATGTATATTTTCGTCGCTTTTCAACGAAAACCTCGTAACTGCAGCTTGTTTTAAGCTGCAGTTACGAGGTTTTTGTTGAAAAGCATCGTTATGTTATGGTGCACGAGACAATTGGTCGAACTATTTCGCTTTTCAGTCATTTGTCGGCCGAGTTGTCTGCCGATTTTCGGTCGTTCTTGAGTTTGATCAAGATCAAGTCTACCTCCTTACAATTGAGGACGTATCATGGATCATCATCAAACTGCGCCTGTACACCGGCTGGTGTGGATCCTTGCTGACCCCACATGTCCATTTTAAGTTACCAGCTCATGTAACATAATTAAAAACAAGAAATCGATCAATACGCCGTCGCTTTTCAACGAAAATCTCGTAACTGCAGCTTATTTTAAGCTGCAGTTACGAGGTTTTCCATGAAAAACAGCGATACACTTCTTTAGTGTTTAAGAATCCCTCGCTTAGACTGGGAAATCAAAAAAACAATCACATGACATAACAACAATTTGATACTGGTTATCAGCAGAGAAGTCAAAAACACTACAGGTAACGGATCGTTTAAACACTATCCGTTAAAAAGAATTATTTACGAGCAAACAAAATCCGACAATAAAACTTTTATCTTTTTTCCCAAAGGACCCTCGACATCAAACAAAAAGATCTTGACACTCCAACCTTCTCTGCTTCACCCCGAATTCAAATCGGTCTCGTATTAACAAATTTATTGAGATTTCTGCAATTGCTGTTTCTGTGTCACATGAAGAAATAGATTTATAGACCGAACAAAGTATGACATTGGACTTTTCATATAAGGGCACATACATGTAAATATCGCCCGGTTATTGCTACAAAAGGTGTTACTAAATTGATCTGTGACCGATTTCATTCTTACAACAGATTGAAAAATAACTTAACATTGTGACTGAATAGTAGACAACAGACATCGAGATGTGTCTGTGCTTCTTTGTAGTAAATTACTACTAGCATCACCTCTTTTACTACTCTTCTGCATTACATATTTTACTACTCTTCTGCATTACCTCTTTTACTACTCTTCTCCAATACCTCTTTTACTACTCTTCTGCAATACCTTCATAAATAAAAAGGCTTTTAAACGTATTGCACGAGAACTGCTTTATGAGTGTGGATACTAAGAAAAGACGGACCTTAATGGCATTAGATTTTGAGATCACTATTGGTAAAGTCCCTTTTGCATATTTACGCATTCTGATTAAGATCCGTGTTGTTTTTTCCTCGTGTTTCTTCTTTATTAACCAAAGCAATCACAGTGGTGACATTTTGGAAACGTTCATACGCCCGCTTCAAGGTCTTTTTTCATCTAATTTCCATTACGGGTTTTGATTAGATAAAGGGAATCGTGTGTGACTTTGTTGGCTACATTCCGGGTTTTATCTGACTTTACACCAAACAGAATGAATTTTGCAAACATTCAAATGCAATTTTAACAATAGAGTTTAACGTCTCCCACTTTTTCTCGGGCACAGAAAAATGCTTGCTTTTGAATCTTTCAGGAAAACTACGTGGTTTGCGACATCAGAACGATCCCGCGATTGGAGAAGGTTAATTGTAGACGACAATAGATATAACAAGAGTTGTCCGCGGACAACGTAGCTCGCCTATACGGCAGCCTGTCACAAAAACAGCATTTTTTAAAAGTAGGTCAAACTCCAAGGTCAAGGTCACAAGGTCAAGGGTAATGGTCCCAAATGAAAGGCCTTGTCGAGATGTATCTATGTATGGAATATCAAGGCTGCATATCTAATAGTGCCTGGGATATAGGCCAGGTTAAAGTTTTTTAAAAGTAAGTCACACTCCAAGGTCACTATGTCAAAGGTCATGGTCCCAAATGAAAGGTCTTGTCGAGATGTATCTACGTATGAAATATCAAGGCTGTATCTCTAATAGTGCCTGAGATATAGACCAGGCTAAAGTTTTTCAAGTGAAGACGCGACGGGACGGGACGCGACGTGACATTAGCTCCCCGGACATAAAGTCCCGGCTTGCTAAAAAGCCATCGGTAAGTGCAAATACTTTGTACTTTGAAATGTTTGCGCATGTTCAACACATTCCTTAATATTTCTAATGAAAATACGGCCAATGTCATTTCAAATTCAAGGACAAATGTTAATGTTCGGAATCTCTTTCACAGAAATCAATATTCGCACGTATAACAATTAAGATGGAAATATCATCAATGAATAGATAGAATAACATTATTTTTGTTTCACTTCAATTACAAATTGTCGCTTTTCAACGAAAACCTCGTAACTGCAGCTTGTTTAAAGCTGCAGTTACGAGGTTTGATTTGAAAAGCATCAAAAGAGATGGAATCTGGACAAAGGTTATTATGGTATTTTGATCACCATCGAAGTGCTTAACCCTTTCCCAAACAGTGAAAATATAGGGTGAAGAGTTGCTGATATTGTTGCTGATGTGTATATGTACAATATAACATAAAAATTGCGACAAAAGTAAAAAATGCTGTTTTCCAGCATTTACTTCTTTTGTCCCAATTATTTCCAATCTTTTTTCTATTATGAGCGTCAAAATCATATCTTGTATACGAAAGGGTTATAAAAATTTGGTTAGGATCCACACAGCCCTCTGGCTATTACATCAAGTTTTTAAGGACGTATCTTGATCATACTATGAAGTGGAAGCTGATTTACACCCATTTTAAATATATCGCTTTTCAGCAAAACCCTCGTAACTGCAGCTTATGACAAGTTGCAGTTACGAGGTTAAAACAACCTCCAGTTACTAAGTTTTTGTTGAAAGCAGCGATATGGTCCTATCACAAACCCAGCCTAACTTACTGTGCGATGATTCTTAACTTCCTATATCGACATTATGTCCAACATCTGTACCATTGTTTGATCATTTCCAAAACAGCAAAATACTAGGCTTCTTCAATCTAAATGTTGTCGCAAACTAGAAAATGAATATCGATTAGGACAGCATTATGAGAATGGCAATGTAATATGAACACAGGAACTATTGAGATAAAAGGAAATATAGAGGATATCAGAATTTCCTTCTTTTGTCTGAATGATTCCCTAATCGTTCCGTATTAGAGAATTCAAAGGCAAGTCTTGTTTGGGAAAAGAGTTAATGTGACTGTTTTTCAAAAGAATGTCAAGAACTTACAATCATTACATAACGAATTAACCACGACTTTCTATTTTAGTAGCTTTTTCCGTCATAAACCAACAAATGGCAGATTTTCTAGGACATGCGTCTGTTTTTGAAATTTCAAAAAACAACACATATTAGATTGAATGATTGGCAAACACGAGATTTCAATGTTTCTATTTATATTTCGAACAAGGACAGAGCCTATAAAACAAACGCTCTCTTTTGAAGTGACTCTTGACAACATAACTCTGCCTTTCAACGAAAATCTCGTAACTGCAGCTTGTTTTAAGCTGCAGTTACGAGGTTTTTGTTGAAAAGCGACGGTATCTCGTTTGATTATCAATGGTATCTCCAACCGTTCATCAGAATAAACCTGAGTCTAGCTAGTTTCAAACGGCTTGAATCTCTAAACGCATGTTTCTGATTTGAAAGAGGAGTGTGTATGATTGAGTGAGCTGTTTGTCTTACTTGAATGATAGATACATGTACGAGGTCAAAAAGTTCCCGGACTGTCGTAATAAGAGAGTTGAACGCAAAAGTTTTTTTTTAAGGAAATGCCATAAATGAAGAAATAAAAATCAAGTCCAATAATCACTGGTGGTGAACTCGGCCAAAGCATGGGACGTTTTTTCACGATCATTGTAATCCGTCGGTGTTTTTATAAAATATCGTAACTACGGCTTCGCTACGAGATTTTATAACAACACCGACGGTTTGTCAATACATATCGGTAAACCCGGTCTATTTTTAGAACAATTTCATTGTTATTAGAAAAACTATTCAATCAGATCTTTAAACTCACATTTAAACGCAAAATATCTTTACCTTGTTGTAGCGAAAAAGGTCCATCGCTTTGGCCGAATTCATCAACAGTGATAATATAATCGTCTATAAAATCATAAACCAACAGTATACGGATAACGTTAACGTCGGACAACAACGTCTAAAATTAATAACATTGCATACAGATTCGAAATCAATCATTCACGTCTGTTTATAAACGGTCATATTATTTACACTCGCGGCCTCAAACTTGACAAATTTGTATAATAATATAATATAAAGTTTGTTATATATTTGCAAGACATCAATTTTGATCCAAAAGACGTTTAAATGAGATGTTCAAGACAACTTTTTTTCAATGCATTGTGTACATGTATATCAAAGAGTATCCTTTAAGAACCAAAAAGTTGAACGATTTGAGTTCGGAGTACATTGAGATCAAGTTTTGATTTTAGGGGTTTATAAAGAAAGAGCTATTGTTTACAAATACGTTCATTTGTAGTCATAATGTTTAACCCTTTCCCAAACAAGACCTGGTTTTGACGTCCCTTTTAGAAAAGGCTTGGGAAAACATAGAAACAAAAGAAGAAACTGCTGATAATCAGCAGTTTCTCCTTTTGTCTCAATATTTTCTATGCCATATTTTACACAAATTCTATCTTTAATAACTTCCATTTTGTCATTTGTGGCAGTTTTTGAAGTGGACCACCCTAAAATTTTGCCGTCTGGTAATGGGTTAAAGAATATGGATAAAAGATATTTTGATATAATCTATATATTTATCATCACCCAACTAGGTACGTTAAGTTGGTCCACACCATGTGAGATTCGTTACGTATCCGAACTTACGACAAACGGTGAAAACGATGGTCATTAGCCTTATAATGTATAGATTGGCACTCACTTGCCTCAATGTTGTCCGTCCCAAGCTTTCTCTAGTTTTGGACGTCAAAGTTAGCTCTAGTTTTGGAAACAGTTCATCGGCACCCTATATAACCAAATGTGGGTCACTAAATTAGTTTATTTGTTTGCTTCTATTTGCATTTATTTACTGTTGACACCAGATGAGCACATTTAACCCTTTCCAAAAACGACAAAAAATACAAATCGTTTACAAAGTGAAAGTTTAACCCTATAGTTTATTTGAAACTATTCTTTCAAATGGGCCAACATGCATATAATATTTTGCCTTCTTACGTTCCGTCATTTAAGGTAAAACAGTTTGTCATCTATCTAAAAGCATGGATTTTGTATTAGCCTTCAAATCATTGTTCCGATGTGCGACATTCCTTTGCGTGCTTTAACCAAGAAAAATCATATCCCCAAGGAAAGAATTAATGATATAAATTACAGCATTACCCTTTTTTCAAGTGTGCATGATTTCTATCGGAAAATTCAATAGGGAACGATTTTATCAACTAAACAGTGACGTAACTTCAGACAAACAATAGCATGACGTAGGTGTTGTTATAAAAACTCGTAACTACGGCTTGAAATAAGCCGTAGTTACGAGATTTTATAACAACACCAACAGTTTATCAAAACCTAACGGTAAACCCGCTCTATTTTAGCACAAAATTGAAAGCTATTGTAATCCGCTGCATGGAATTCATGTTTTTTATAACAAGGAAAAATAGCATCGGCAAGATTCAAAGCCGAGACCCTAAGATTCCGAAGTCTATTCAATCATATGATTGAAAGACAAAACAAAAAACAATAAAAAAACAAGCGGGGATCTGACAAACATGGACCCTTTTCACGCACTCTCATCTGGCGGGATAATGTTCTCTCATATCTTTTTCATGGCATGTAGCGACCATAAGCACGGTGGATAATCACGTGATACAATATTTTCAGAAAATCTTCAATAATTTTGTAAATTTATACTGGACCGATTTGAATTCGGTTTAAAGCAGAGAATGTGGACAGACGTCACGCATCAGATGGACGTGGTTGATTTTTAAAAAATCAATAGATAAAAAAGTTATTGAAGATAAACCAACATTTTGTTTTATCTTCAATAACTTATTTATCAGTTGATTTTTCAAAAATCGAATACGCCCAGCTTTTTCTGGCATTTTCCCACCTTCTCTGCTTCAAACCGAAGTTCATTTGGTCAAGTATTAAAAAAGATATTGAAGATTATCGGAAATTCTGAGTCACGTGATTATACATCGTGGTAAGAGAGCAACATGGGCCTTGATCAGTCTGTACCCATGTCCTATAATCGCTTTTGTTCGAATTCTGGTTCAAATGTTTAAAGAAATTTGCCATTCTTGGTGAAATCACGTGGTTGGGAAGAATCTTTTCACACAAATTATTATTATTTCGACTCTATCTTCGCCTTTTTCCAAGACAACGGAAATTAGCGAGCATATCCGAATATTAAAATCCGGATACCCTCGTCAATTACCGTTAATATAGATGACGCCGAAGATGCACGAATTATTTGGTATATCAAATGATGGGTTGAAAGCCTAAAACTAGCTGTCATTTTGGTCCTTAGATAGCTCTAGTTGTAACTCAAAGAATGTGTACGTCGTATTATGTTTCTTACATCAATATTGAAAAAGACACCTCGATCTTCCTTCTTTGATACTTTCAATAAGAGTGACATTTTACTTCCATTTTCTGCACTTTGCTTGTAATCAATTTTTAGCTTGAACACACTGTCTTTCTTATAGTCGTACCCGTTCTGTCGATACTTGTCCGTGTACTTTTTCCCATTTCGAGTTATCAATAAAGAGACCTGTGTAGTTAAATTGTTTTGTTGTTGTTGTTTTTATGTTTTTACCATACCAATACATTTTAAGCATTTCAAAAGACATTAGACTTTAATTTCCATAATTCTTTCTCATAATTTGATAAAAAAAAATCACCGACCTCATTCAAATCCGGTGTTTATTTACAGACATATCTGACGGGCACAAGTAAGGGGTTATCTTCAATGATTTCAGAACCATATGTTTGCATGTGCTTGTCGTGGAAAGTTAGCCTAAATTTATCACGAGATTTGATTAGTTAGCTAAATATAGCTGATTTTTGTTTTCAAAGTTCATAGAGGTTGACCACTAACTGGAGCCTGTCATATGTTACTGTTAGGTGAGACAGTGTTTTAACCATATTGAAAAGTTCACCATTGTCAAACTTGTGTATGAATTTTCAAAAACAGCTTAGTATCTCGTGTAAAAAGCTCTATCCTAAAAGTAATGGGTTTTCGCAGTTAAAAGAAATATTATTAAAACTGAATCGAACTTTTGTCACCCATCCCTATTGTGTTCGGTTTGTTTGTTTAGAGAGAATTAGCGTAACAGCTCGTTACCGTGATCAATGTCTGTAGATAAAGAGTTAATGACAAACAGGAAGTACCTTGACAACAACACATTTCCTGTGTACATGTGATAGACAAGATGTGTTGACGTCACGTAAAGTGTGGTCGTAACTTGTCAGACGGGAAACAGTAGCGTTACCAACACCATTACAGTTGTTCTAGGGATCTTTTGTGTGGCCTTTTGATTCAGAACCACAGTTTGATAGCAAAAGTTTTATTGTTTCGGAAAGTTTTTTTTTAAATTTCATAGCAGTGAGTATTTTGGAAGACTTTTTGATTGGTCTATGTCATGATAATTGCATGATGAAACAGTGTTAAATTAAATGCAAAGATTTTCCTTTTTAATTGGTTCATCTTTCCATTATTTTGTTTGTTCATTATCATTTGTAATTTGTTATGTTGAATACTCATAAAACTTTTGGAATTTTACATTTTTAAGTCACTTTTGTATACACAACATTGTATAGGTTGATAATAATTTGGGGTGTGTTATTGTTTCTTTTAAATCATTATTACATGCGATTGCTAAAACATCCTTTAATCATTTGCTACAAGTCAACTTAATTTTTTTTCATTTGTAGATCTTTAAATAATTTGAAAATCTCGTATTTTCCTTACAAGCATTATCGCAAAAAGAATATGAATTTCTTTGTGCAAAGTTCTCTCATCTTTTCTATGTATAGTATTGATATTTACAAAGAATTTTTGAAATATAAATATTTGGGATCTTTTTCAAAGCAGTTCTTACTTACGGAAATAATACTATTGTAATACAATGTTAAATGCTTAAAGTGTTTAGATATATCACATATTTGTTTCATTTAAAGTACAAACTTATTGTAGTGATGGTTTATTTCAATTACAATTACCATTATAAAAATAAACTCAACGTACTTTTCTGTCAACAGTATTTACTAATATGAAATTTGAAATGTCACATTAACCCATAAATTTTTGTAGTACGTTAGTGGGACTGAGATTAGAATTTGACCAAAATATAAAAAAAGAAATGTTGTATGGGTTGGTAAAACTTTGAAGGTAAATTGTCACAGCCAAGCAAAGATTTGAGGAGGATTTTCCTACATATGGCCACTGGAAGATGCAAAAATGTAAATCCGAACAGGAAAGATGTTCATGAGTTCAATTTGTTCTTAAACTTTTTTCATCGACGTCTTTAAAGGAACAACCGGTCGTACGTGCTCCTGCGTGCGACCTGCGTGCGGACTGCGTCTAAAACGTACGTTTAGTCGTGCGATGCACGCACGTGCAACGTATGATTTTGGTGGACGCAACCACGACGCAGACTGCACGTAGCAAAGAATTGACCGGACGATTTTTTGCTATGACTATTCTGCGTCTTTTAGAACGCCAGGAGCACACAAGACAGAAGTACGGAGCACGTACGACAGGCGTGCGTGTGACGCAGGGAACGATATACTGAAGAATGTGTACTTTTGTCGAAAGAGATTCATACTATTGACCTGCTTTAAATGTACATATTTTGATGCGCTCTTACGACCCGTCGTGCGTCTTTGTAAATCGTGCGATTTTGCAGAGTTCTAAGGGGGAATGCTCCAGTTTCCTAATTTTTTTCCCAGTAATAGAATTTATTTATATTTTGTATGTTGAAATTACATGTTATTACCAATTGAAAAATAAAATAAAAATGGATGGTCAGCGATCTTGTTTGAAATTTATAGGCATTCGTATCACATACCCCTACATCGAAAAAATGCACAATTTCTTGCACCTGTCCAGGGTCACTAAAATGCTAATAAAATGCTGTATATTCATTGTTTAGTCCCGAAAACGGATTTAAAGTAACGTCTTACGTTTAATAAGAACAGAAAATCCAAAATATGTGCTAATATAAACGCGTAAATGTATAAAACAGCATGCTCACGTGCTCGGTTAGATCAACGAAGCTGGGTTTTTTATGTCAAAATTTGCATATTTTTGGAAATATTTCAAGTTCTACAAAATAGAATTTGATAAAACTCCCTCATTGTATTAAGCAACATGTCCTGGTAATAATTCAAAAAGAAAATGTATAGGTCAGCGCACTTATTAATGAATTACAGCCATTTTTATCAGCTACGCATGAATAAAATGACGCAAAACAGTGGTTACTGCATGCACACTTACGACTGTCTTGCTCTAAATAATCGATTTCCATCTTAGGGGAATCAGTTTCGCATAATAAATACACTTTTACCGTCGAAAATGGTAAATTGGAATAATGTGTTATATTATTGAAAATATGGTAGCGAAACATACATGTATTGGTACGAAACATTTAATTTACTACAGTAAAGACCGAGTGTTCCGAAAAACTGGAGCATTCCCCCTTTAAACGTACGATTTAAAAAGACGCACGACGGGTTGTAAGAGAGGCTTTACCCACGCCATAATTTAAGGATGATCCAGATTAAAACAACAGTTTCAAGAGAATGAAATTAATTCTTTTGTTTCTTTCAATAGAACAGACTTTTGGAAATGTTACAAGCAATTTCTTCATTTTCCAAAAAGTTTCTAAATCATCTTAATAAGGCACCAAAAGGCTTTATTTTGTGGTAATTTATTAAACTGCTGCTCTCGCTGTGAGTCGGTGTACGAGTATGCATTCCTGTAAAAAATCGCTTCTGGAGATTGAAAGTACGTCTTGTGTGTTTTTACTTTTTTTAAAAGAACTGTGTGTTTGCAGCGAAAGAAACATTTGCAAAAGCAGCATTGGACTTTTACAAGAATATCATCCACGACATGCAATATATTAAAGGAAATAAAAATATAAATGAATTTTATTTGAACTAATTAACGGATTAATTTGTTTTTATCTATTAACAGTTTTGCTATTGTCCATTTTAATGGTTCATTGCCTGTAAGTCAAAATATTTCCTTTTAAATCGATTGTCCGAGTTATAGTACACCAAGACAAACGTTCAACTGTATAAATATTTTCGTCTCCATTCGATCGCAATGTTGTTTTCAATGTTCACATGGTAATGTTTGATTACATACACGTGTGCGTCGAAATTACTTTTTTATTCATCCAACTCCATTTTTACAAAGCACATACTGTCCATAACTTTTTAAAAAAAAATGAGAACTGCAGATCATTCAAACTGTAATTACGATATTATCCAACGTAGCCTAGCGATACATTCTATGGGATAGTCTTTATTTAATACCATTTTGTATCATAAAAAGACTTTAATCTACTGAAAGAGACTTAGGAACAGAATGAGCTTAAGCAAAGCAGTAGATAGAACCAAATCCGCCTCTTTGTATTTATGATACTTATGTACTGCGCCTCAAATGGTTATAATCTATACATTCAATATATTATATCTATTATTGAACTTGGTGCAACTTTATGACCACCTGTGGTTAATTGCCAGACACCCTCGACAGTCGGAGGCAAAATTATACGAAGCGTTTGGTAACTGCTGGCGCAAAGAATACTTCGTTATGTTTTCGATATTTCATTATCGAAATTGGACAATGAATACTAAAACCAAGCATTGTGGAATAAGTTGTTGTTTAGTGCTGCTCTCTGTATTAATTCTACGGGCCCTTATCAGATGAGCCATCATTGGTTTGACTTTTAGAGTAAGTTAAAGACAAAAGTGTATCTTGGCATGATGACTGTCACCCAATGATAGGTAAATGTAGCGTAAAACATATCAAAGAAGTTTTAATTATTCAAATAATGTTTCTTTCATTCTAAGTAACAAATTGCACAGAGTTTCGTGTATGACCAGAGCCCGGTGTCCATGCACTCAATCGGACTATAAAAAGTTTTGTAATTGAAATAGTAAGTGGTATTGATTACGGACAGTACATTACCGACGACGCATGAAACACTGAAGTCATAAACAACATTAGTCCGTCAAGTGGATGGGAAGTTTATTGGTATAGATCAAGCAACACCTTTCAGGATTGACGATCTGTTAGTAATGTCAAAGAGACTCATACACAACACTCTTACATTCAGATCCCCACTGGTTCAAAAACGACAAAATGGATAAAATTTGTACACCAATATAATTAGTTGAAGTTGGACATGTTGTTAAACTCCGTTTAACCAATCAAACATATTAATTTTCTGATTGACGGTTCAGGCCAGAAAATTGGTCAAATTAAGTAGTCTGTTTGCTTTTTGAAGCGATAAATCTTCCAATTTTGTTTCTTTTTTTTCCGGTAATGAAAACTTACATTATTTGTGTTCAGATATGTTTACATGTACTCTCAATTCCGGCAATGACTTCCTTATCACGGGCAATATGGAAAGTGCACAAACTGCGAGAAATTTCAATGCCAGTCATTCTGTATATCTTGTGCAGAATGATTAGGACCGATACTCTTCGCATTTCTAGTAAGCAAACCTAAATATTGTTTTCATGGCGGACTCTGTGGTATATAAGGGGATCTCGTTGAAAGTTCACAAAAGGTGAGAAGTTTCTGTCCTAGCCAGACTGCGTATCTTGCTCAGATAGTCCAGGATATTTACTTATTGCTCTTTCAACGAACGAACTTCATCAAGCATTTGTAGTTTATTGATAAAATCATTGCACGTACTGCTGTATTTACAGGTATTGAAAGCACTGTCAGTGTTTTCTAGTACATATCTACGACCGAATTTGAGTTCGTATGAATGTTGACACAAAAAGTGGAAAGTTTCCATCCTGCCTAGACTTCTTTATTCAATGCACATATTGCTATATTTTCAGATAATGAAAGCCTTAGAAGCCACGTTTGTGTTCGTCAGTATATTCTTAGTAACAATATCTAGGGCCGAATTTGCGTCTAAAGGAACGTTGACGAACGGTGGAAAGTTTCGACTCTACTCACACTGCTATTAAAGATACACATTTACTGTTACTTACTTATTTTCTGGATAATTTACTGTAAAAATAACTGTACATAAATGAAATATGGCCTTTAATTTTCATCTGTGCCAAATGTCAGCTCTGTCTGATCTGTATTGGCTTAGATGACGACGGATTTAAAACCCAATATCACATCATTTCGTAAACACTATCTGGCAGATAATGCCCACTTTGAATATTTTACACCGCTTCAAGATTATCGATTTATGTCATTTACTGTATGAAGCTTGTATTCTGTCTTATAAAGTCTATAAACGGTGCGACAACATGCTAAAAGCCAACTTCTGTGGATTATATAAGGGATTTGGGGCAACGGATACTAATGTCACTTTAATTGCATACATTCTTTATATTCACAGATAATTCAAGTCGTAGAAGCCCTGTTAGTGTTCGTCAGTATATATTCTTAGTCACAATATCTAGGACCGAATTTGCGTCTAAAGGAACGTTGACGAACAGTGGAAAGTTTCGACCCTACTCACACTGTTATTAATTGCATACATTCTTTACATTTACAGATAATTAAAGTCGTAGAAGTCCTGTTAGTGTTCGTCAGTATAGTCTTGGTCACAATATCTAAAGCAGAATTTGCGTCTAAAGGAACGTTGAGACTGTAAAGTATTTATCCTACCCAGACAGCTTATTAAATGCATATCGTCGCTTTTTAACAAAAAAACTCGTAACTGCAGCTTAAAACAAGCTGCAGTTACGAGATTTTTGTTTAAAAGCAAGATATATTTGCTATATTTTCAGATAATGAAAGCCATAGAAGCCCTATTAGTGTTTGTCAGTATATTCTTGGTCACAATATCCACGGCCGACTCCGCGCCCTACTGGAGACCACAAGGACGATTTGGTAAACGATTCTCAAATACTAGAAACTCAGACCTTATGGCAGCCCTTCAGACAGGTAGGTGCAGAATTATGGCATACCAAATGGGTCAAAAATCTGTTTTCAGCAGACATGCGTAAAAATACGCGTGCGTGTGTATATGAACACGTATACACATGCACGCATATATGAAACATGTTCACGCGGAAATATGCGTGCGTGCGTGCGTACGCGTAAATATTTTGCGATCACGCGTAAAAATATGCGCATGTACGCGTAAAATAAACGCGTGCACGTGTATGATAATTTTTGACCCATTTGGTACTTCAAACATAATTATAGCTTGAAGCACACGCATTGTTGACGGTTGGTTTCTATCCTTTTTAGTAGGGGGTCAATTCTTCCAGGACATTTAGTGAACACTCACATTTCAGAATTAAGCCTGCCCAACCTAAAATTCTTTAAAAAAAATGTCATCGATATCCATTCATTCTAGTTATGTATTTCTGAAAGAATGTAATTATGACGTTACACGTATGATCAACTAATTTCTTAACTCCAAAGCATAAAATTTATTGCATTGTTTCAGTATCGAACGAAAACGATAATTTAGAGCCTTTGTTTATGGACGGATCGGAAGTGACGTCAAACAATGACGTGATGAATGACTTTTACAATAACCTACCCGCTGATTTGCCATCAATACCATCAAAACAACTTTTGGTTGGCGGACGAATATGTATAGAAACCAAAGTACCCGGGGTATTCCGGTGTCATAGGTAGGTGGTCGTCCTTTGGTCTCCGATTAAGGCAGTCTACACTAATGAGTTTCGAGCGAATTATACAGGCGACGTCTAAAACATCCGGCGGTGGAAAGTTTCACCGCCGAATGTTTACGACCGCACCCGAATAAGTTCGGATACGTAACCACGACGCTCGGAAAAATCCGATGTTTTATGAATCTTAAAACGACCATATTACGGGTATTCTACCTTAAGAGTTGATAAGTATTATCTCGACGTCACACAATAAATCGAAGTATCCGAATTAAGACACGCCTATAGCTCTCGTATATAATTAGAATTAGTAAATTAAGGTTTCATATCCAACATTAGATACCAAACAGTTTGTGAATCTTCGGGTGTCATCAATGGCAACGGGAATTTACTTTGGTATACCCTCGTCAATTTCCGTTGCCACGGATGACGCCCGAAGTTGCACTAAATGCTTGGTAGCTAATGATCGTGGTGTGAAGTTGAAATGTGGAAGATAAACATTCAAGAGATGAATCACTTGATATTGGGTAGTTTCTCCTTTTCTTCTATTGTAAACTGATAAAAGATTTTATTTGTGATACAAAATTCGACTTCAATTGCTAAGGAAGAAATTCATTTTTTACGTAACCAAACTACATGGTCATTATTGTCAAAGATTACAACCAGTTATTAGATACCAAACACTTAGTGCATATTTGGGCATCATCCATGGCAACGAAAAATTAACGAGATATATACTCTGGGTGTCATTCGTGTCAAGGAATATTGACAATGAATATCCTCGTAAATTTCCGTTGCTACGTATGACGCCCGAAGTTTCACGAAGAGTTTTGTAGATAATGATGGATAGAATACCTTAATCTATTTCAGAGGACGAAGATCAGCAGAAACAGTCCTGACGTTAGACGAGCAATGATTGGTGCAGAGATATCTTAACTCGATGAACCAGCGTTAAACTATTTTTATCCTGATTTTTGGAGTTTATTTTTGCTTTTGTATCGTGAAAAAGTTTTCTTCGACAGAAATACAAAATTTGACATGTGCTTTATTTGGACATATCCACACATGATCGATCAGACTGATTTCGGAAATGTACCTAAAATGGATAGATTTTGAAGAGTGTGTTAATACATGTATATTCAAAAATGGAACTTTGCACAATTTTGATTCATCAACCATGCATTGATATCGAGCTGTATAGCATGTATTCAAGACGTAACATGAGTTGACTTTTTAAATTAGAAGCAAGTGTCGATACGAGTTTAAATACGAAACTTGTGTTGGCCATCTTTAAAATGAAACAAAATGGATCGTATTATGTCATTTGTTTTCAAGATCAAAATTAAGGTGCGCTGGGCTTTTTCAAGGTCAAGCGAATGTTGTCTCTTATTAGACGTAACACATGTTAGCAATTTTTGAAGAAAACACTTGTTAGTCCATTACAAGACATATAAAAAGATTGTCGTTTTCAATCACGGCATGCATTGGCTTCTTTAAGACTTATCAGTTGACCGTTTTTGCGACGTAGCACGGTTTGGCGTTTTTCGTGATGAAAGATGTCGATGCTTTTCAACAATACAACTCGTTATTGCAGCTTGCTTTATGCTGCAGTTATTTTGTTGAAAAGCGACGATGTGTTGGTTATTTTTTATACTTTTAATGGCTTTATTGCTTATTTCCACGATGAGACACTTGTTGGCCTTTTGATAGGGGAAACACTTGTTTGATCTCCGAAAACGCCAATGAGGCCGAAATATTCATGCAGACATTTTTTGTTTTCTTAATTGATTTCGTAGTTTAAAAGAGGAAATTTTAATTTTATCGTTTTTGATTAACTAAGTTTTATACTTTTATGCCCATGATTTCAAATCCTCTTTACGCAAAAAAAGATGTTGGCAGGGCAAAAATATTACATTCTTGTCTAAAATTTGTTGGGAAATTGTTCTCTCAAAAAGAATCACTTGTATTTATAATTTATTCTTGTAAATACGCTTTCAAACAATACAATAAAGTTTCACCTGCCCTTTTATATTTGTTTATTTGATTTTAGTGCTTTATTCCAGAATAAAATAGGATATCAAAAATCATTTGAGTCTTTTCATCAAAATGGTCTCTGTAGGGAGTCATGTCACACAACAAATATGATACAGAAAATGGTCAATAAATCTGTTAAAACTGAACCATGTGTTCGGTTCAAAGCAGAGAATGTCAGGGATTTGCTGAATACGGACGATGTTTAAAAAAAACGCCACTTGATAAAAAGGTATTAAAGACCAACCATTTTGATTGGTCGTCAATGCGTTTTTATAAGGTGTCGTTTTAAATGATCCACCAAATCAGAAAAATCGTGATTTTGTACCCGCTTCTCTGCTCCAAACCATTTCTAAATCGGTCATGAATTACAGAATTTTTACACATGTAAGTTCGTCTTTTCCTGGACTTGTTGTGGAAAGTGTTAAACAATGTTTATACCTCACGATAAAAGACCTGGCAGAGCAGCCCATGCTAATCGAATGAGATGCTCTGCCAGGTCATTTATCGTGAGGTATACCAAGATTCAAATAGCGTTGAATTTTGTGCTAAAAATAGGGTTGGTTAACTGTTATGTTTTGATAAACCGTCGATGTTGTTATAAAATCTCGTAACTAGGGCTTTATTCAAGCCGTAGTTACAAGATCTTATAATAACACCAACGAAATTACTATTGTTTGTCCGAAATTGCGTCACAATTAACTGGATAAAATCGTTCCCTATTCAGATTCTCTTTTCATACATAGACCAAGATATTTTCTGTCCAACAATATAAGGGAAACGACTCTTGATATTTCAAATAGCAATGAACTTTGTGCTAAATATAAAATGGGTTGTCTGTTACAAATTGATAAATCGTGGGAATTGTTAAAAAAAAATCTCGTAACTACGGCCGTAGTTACGAGATTTTATAAAGCATTGACGAAATACTTTTGTTTGTCCGAAATTACGTCACTGTTAATTAGGTAAATTCGTTTTCTATTCGATTCTTTTGCCGCATTTTTCGCGTCTATCCGGGATGCTGTCCCGTGTTTGTTTTTATTACTTCGTTGAATATATCATCAATGTTATTTCAGAAATTTACCCATTCTCAAATAAGGCCTGTTTTTGATGCCACCGATAGACTAGGTTTGGGAAAACATTGCGGGTAACGAAGGAAATGCTGATATTTAGCATTTTATTCTTTTGTCTCAATATTTTCCAATCCATACTATGTTATACAGACATCATATCTCTATCAACATCAATTTTGTCGTCTGATGGCAGTTTTCAAATTGGATCACCCCAAAATGGCTGCTTGTGAAAGAGTTAATGTAACAAACAATTTGTTCTTGTCATTTTTCATACCAACACTGAACACAAAATACCGGTACAACCCAAGCTATACATTCGATACACTTCTTTCATTTCTGAAATAAAAACCGGCTTAAATCTGCCAAATATCGAAAATAGTAGATTTCCTTTATCGTAGAAATGGGTTGCAGAAAGGGCAATTACTTAATATGAATTCAAAGCTACATATCATATAGAAAACGTCAACATCATTAGTCAAAATTAGGTGTTATTTTCGACAAGACTTCCATTGAGTTAACATATTTTAATACATATGTAGATACATGCTTGTCAGATGTTAAAAGGCGATCGCTACATTGAAATGATCTGAATCACCATATAAAAGAGTGATAGCTCTAAAGTTACTTTAGAAAACAACAGACCTGTTCCACATACTTTAAAAAGATGTAACAATAGCGTCTGTCAGAACATAGTAGTGTTTTTTTCGCAGCCTTTTGAAGATAAACAATATTGTCGCTTTTAACCGAAAACCTCGTAACTGCAGCTTGGTTGAAGCTGCAGTTACGAGGTTTACGAAAAAGCAGCGATATTTAGTTGTTTCCCGTTCAGGTGTGAAAATTATTCATCGATATTTGTGGAATTGTCCCTGTATGGGTTCAGGGCCGCGCTTGTTATTATTATCTGTATTTACCACGCACGGTCATTTACCACATATGTACCGGAACATACATTACAGTTCATTCTTACAACAGCTGGAAGTTGGGAGTAAAGTACCAGATACCTTAACCCTTGCCCAAACAGCGAAATTGACTGTTCTATTTTGAAAGCTGCTGTAGCCAACACAGTGCATATTGGTAAGGATCCCATTTTCGTCTGCAATTTATTTCAAGTTGGAACACTAAAACCTTCTTTGTCATGGGTGAAATAATTAATTCTAAGGTCAGGATGTCCCAAAGACGCGGTCGGCAAATTGGCACGTGTCGCTCGCCAAAAGAAAGATGACGAATTGATATTGCGGGTAGTACACATCTATCGATCAGCTTCCAAAGGTCATTCAGTAGTACAGAGGTCTAAAATGTTCTGTATCGGACGTATGTCAAATGATGAGCTACTATTTATTTGTCAATACTTCTTGCGCTCCTTGGATTTTTTTCTTTTGTTTTATTTTTTTTAAAGATCTATTATCGTCATGAACATTCGATTGGGCTAGATTTCCAAGTTAAGAGATAATGTATGATGAATGTAATCGTTTTACAAGACATCTTTTCGGAAAATATAGATTCAATTCAACAAAAAAGACACTCAAATGTTTTGTGTGTCAACTTCTTCCATATGATTTAGCCCTTTTATTACAAGTTACCCATTGAATCCTTATATATATTGCTATTTTAGAAAAGCTTATGAAAGACAATGATGGTGATCGGAATTTACCTTTTTCTATACAAAAGCTATGTTATCGTTTACCATTTTATGCTTTTTGCATTACCTTTTAATACAGACAAGTCTATAATATTGTTCTTGTTTGGAAAAGTGTTGATTATATGTGTAACGGAACATAAAAATTATAGTCTAGACATTGACAAAAATCTCCTCTATCCACTTGAGTTGTTCATTTTGAGACGGTCCCCCTGGATCCCGGCTCTGTCTAATTAATTACACTACGACATATCGTCGCTTTCCAACAAAAAATCTCGTAACTGCAGCTTATTTTAAGGTGCAGTAACGAGGTTTTTGTTGAAAAGCAGGGATATCTTGGTCAGAAACCATCAGGGATATGACGCATGCGTCACATTTAACCTTACCCCCGCCATTCATTAACTCTCGTGTAGTGAAACAAATGAAGTCCTTGTGAAGAAAAATGTCAAGCTGCAGGAGGCGTCTTTAAGTATTGATGAAATGTATGCTCTTTGTATTTGAATGGGAATCGTCGTCAATACATCTTGATAGTTAATATATAGTCAAAATTTCTCGGATGCCCGAAATCATTGTTGTAGATCAACCCTATATTGCTATTACTTCAACTTTGCACAGTCTGTAGTTACGATATATCTAAAGTAAACTGACGACATATCAATAGTGCATGTTTAGTGGAAGTATATTATATTATTTCGAATATTATACTGAACCCAAACAAAAAAATGTCAAAGTATGAGGCACTTGTTCAATGGTATACCTCACGATAAATGACCTGGCAGAGCGGCCCATGCTAATCGAATGGAATGCTCTGCCAGGTCAATTTTCGTCCGCTATACCACTTAGATGTACACACATATACATGTAGTAGCTTTTAAAACATTTTTGTATTATTTGCCAAATCGGTCGGCTACTCACCGTATAAAAGCCCGATTTGGTTATTAAACATTCAATTCTAGTTTCATGCTTGTGTTAGGGATACATGTATCTACATTCAAACTTTGCGAAAGCTTTTTTAGTTGAGTATAGGTGTGTTGAATATTTTGATATGGCTATGTGCCGACGCAACAAATACATAATTATGCATTTGACATAAATACTTTTAATTGGCTGTTACTAGTCGGTGCCTCTGTCTGTCAAAACACTTCTTTTGGTTGTGTACTCTCATGCGTATTGTCCAGCAAGATTAACCCGGGACATCTGCATATGTAATGACCCCGCTTCGGCAATGTTTTGTTACAAGACGCTCAACTAACGGACTTTGTACACGAAAATTAAGTTATCACTGGTTAGTTTTTGTTGACAATACCCATTTCATACCCCTGAGTGAAATGGAACAACTTTTTTGCTCCGAAAAATCCTCATGGCTCCGGTGGAACCAAGGATCATTTGGTCCCGATGTTGGCATCATACCAACAGAGCACAGCACTCTACTGGACAAGTAGTTGTCAGCAGGTCACAATCAAATAATGCTAGATCTTTCAACGAAGTAGCATTAATACGAATCCGTGAAACCAGTTCATAAAAGAACACATGACACTGCGTACATTTATAAGAATATACATTCGTATACAAACTCCTGTTGTATTTAATCTTGCAGAGATTGTTTGCAAGTGTACTATGAATAAGCAGTGAGCACTCCATTGTTGTTTTCTTTGTGTTAAAAAAACGTAACATATCGGCTAACTGTCTTGGTAGCGCATGATACTTCCGGTGAATGTCATGTCGACGCTTTTCAACTACAATCTCGTAGCTGTAGCTTTAGACAAGCTGCAGTTATGCGGTTCGTGTTGAAAAGCGACGAGAGATTGTTTGCGAGTGTACTATAAATAAGCAGCGTGCCCTCCATTGTTGTTTTCTTGTAGGCTGTAACCTTGTGTGAATAAAGCGTAACATATCGGCTAACTGTCTTGGTAGCGCAGGATACTTCCGGTAAATGTCATATAAAAGAATCTGATTATTTAACACTTTCTCAAACAATACCTCTCTTTGATTTCGAAACTGTATATTGCAAAGGATAATGAAATATTTTCTACCCTTCCGTATTATGGTATTCATTACAAAGAGGATTCATTTATAGAAGAAATGTTAACCCATTCACTGCCGTATTTAAGTGCATGTGATATGCCGGGGAATGGTATGACTATTTAGCTATCTAGCTCACACCGGAGTTATACAATTGACTCTAACTTTAAAAGTACTTCATAGAATTAAAACAAATTTTGTATGTTTGTTTTACACATGTTCCTCTATATCTTATCACAGATTGTACAATGATATCTTGTCAAAAGAAGATTTGTTTAGAAATACCAGTTTTCAATACATTTTCTACTTCATAAAGCTCCCATGACCAACAGGGGAAAGGGTTGAAGAATTTTGCAATTTTTATGCATTTTTTTTTCGTTTCTTCCTTTAGAATTTGAATATGAATCATTAACACTGCTATTGGATGCAGTTTGCAGTTTAACTATAACATATCAGCTAGCAAAAACACGATCTTTTTGTACCCCTATCTGCATTTGTCACTGTTCAAATCATTTCTAGATTCAACTTTTTTGACACAAAAAGTAGCAAAAATTGTATAAATTTTCTTTGATATGACAAAAAATATTGGACAAATAAGCTTTTCATATATAAAACATTCGAGGGTGCTTTTGTCCTAAAAAGGGATACATATATATCTGGTATTATCGACAGAGCACTTATCGAAACTTACAGCCAAACAAACTTAGTAGATGGTCAAAGATCAAAAACTTTTACGCACGAATTGATTACATAGGACTGTGGACATTGACTTTTTTTCTTGCTAAAGAAAATAAAACGGTTTAAAAATTTGTTATTACATTATTTGAGGCTCACCACTTCAATACGGAAGACACAAGACATGGTAAGTCGAATAAGTTAAAACCTGAATCAATGAACTTGCTACAAAGCGAAAGTAACACCCTTACTTATTGCCTGCCGTGATCTAATACGTTTCCCCATAATGATGTTTTCTGATCCCCGACAAGAAAAATGCCTAGAATACATTGTGGAAATGAAGAAACTGTCGTCTGTAACATCTTAACCCTTTCCCAAACGACAAAATTTTGGACTGTTCCAAATTGAAAGGTGTTGCAGACGACAATATCAAGTTGATGAAATTTTAAAAATCTTTCCATTTTTGGTTAGAAAACCTTTTGGAAAATGAAGAAATTGCTTGTTATAAGCAAATTTCTGCATTTTCCAAAATGTTTTCCAATCCTTTTCTCTGAGGTAGTCCAAAGGCGTCACTGTGCAGTAATGGGTTAAAATATGGACCACCCTAAAATTTTGTTTGGTTAAGTGTTAAGAATATCTTCATTTCCATTCTATTTTATTTGAATGGACATGTACTCCAGACTGTTAATTAACGTTTAAAGATAGACATTGACATCAAACGGACCTTGCCTTATTTAGATCACAAGAAATTATTATGTCCTCTTTTAGTTATAACCTTTCCTTGCGCTAAGGTTTGGTGTTGTATTGAATTGTATAGAAGACTCATGAAAGGACTCTTAAATATTTCTCTAAATACATAATCATGAAAAAGGTGCAGATAACTAATTTGGTGTTATTTCGGTCACCTTGAAGTAATTCGATTATTGCACAGAAAAGCATTATTTTTTCTTTTAAAAATCCCTACATAATCTGTATTTACACGGTTTTTGGAAAAAAAGCTTCGATTTATTGAAATGATCCTATGTATTCTAAAAAACAACTGGTCTAGATGTAAATTTTAAAAAAAATCATTGCATAAAATGTGTGTTTTCGGACCGTTAGCAGCATGAATAACGATTTGATTTTATTTTATTGGGGTTTTAAGCCGTTTTCAACTTTTATGGTAATATCGCGGCGGCTGGAGCACCTAACCGTGGGTTCCTGGTATTTCTCGCACCAGTACAACCACAATATCCAAACCGAGCCTCCAACTGCTCTCTCACATATGATGATTCACACCCATTGGTGAGAGACAAATGACTTTTGCCAAATGTCAGAATGGATACTGGCCGAGCCGGGGTTCGATCTCGAAAACCCTGGATTGACAGACTCCGACGTAACCGACTGAGGTATCCGGGATCGGCACAGTGAATAACGAGAAGAAACTGGGCTGATATCTTGAAAACCGTGTGTTATTTTGGAGATTGTCGTGCGATATCGGACCTGCTTTGCAATCAAATATCCTCGGTCGGGGATTTGTTGTGAGTAATTCAGAAAATTGAAAATAATGCCGAAATTTTGCCATTTACCTTTTCCGCGGTGTAATTTCTTGAAAGATCCTCTGTACACCTCATAAATAGTAGACTAGTTATCTCCCAGTCTAACCATATCTGATGACGTAATTGTGACGTAGGTTTCTTGAACAAAAGAAGTAAACAGAATTTTCGACTCGTAAAAGTGGATTTTGTTGACAGGGAATGATAGAGATCAGTGGTTGTTTATCTTATTGCAAGGGAATGGTCTCGGCCTGTGGATTTTACTAGGTCGCTGTCCTCTTGCAGTTTGGATTTCTGTCAATATTTCAACATTTACACACATGACTTAGGATGATGTTCAGCTTCAAAAGTGGACAACTGCGGAAATCACTTGTAAACACACATTATCTAGAGATAAAGATAGGATTGATGGGAGCAAATTGGATGGATCTAACGATCAAATGCGGTAGGGATTTGTGTTTCGTGTTCTTGTTTAAGTTACTCCAATCTTTCCTTTTCAAGCTTTGAATACAAAGTTAACTTTGTTCATTGGACATTGAAACGGACGAATTAAATACCCGAAACGAACCGCTTCAGGAGTTTCGATTTCTTCTTTTATATATCCTTTGGTGAAAATAATGAAAGTTCAGTTGAAGTGACGAAGACGGCCCCGTTCAATGCATAACTGCGTTCATTTTGAATTTCTGACCGAATACCGGGAAAATCCGGTACCTTTTCTGGTTGTGCCGGTTCATAGTTTTCGACGTATTTCGTCATTTTTATCACAATTCTGTAATTTTTGCCCCAAATATGCATATTTTATGCAATGGTAGCGTCAATTCACGTATTATTTGGTCGTTAACATTCCCAGAGGCCAGCAAAATACTAATACGACCCTCCTGCTTCGCAGTCTAGCGTCAACGTATTCCTTTGGCCTCTGCGAATGTTAACGACCTCAAAAACGCGAATTAACCCAATAATAGACGACAAAGATAATGCGATATCTTGCAATCCTAACCCTCTCACGGATATTAGACTAGTTCAATTTGAAATGGGTTGCAGATGACAAAGTAAATTAAAGACAGTAGAAAATGTGTATTTTTAGCATATAATATATAAAGGCAAAAGAAAAAAAATTGCTGATTATCATATTTTTTTTTTTTTGTTTGCCTTAATGTATTGCCAAGTACGTCAAAAGCAGTTCTTGTTTGACAAAGGATTAATTTGATTTGATGGAAGACATTGAGAGAAAAACTTTAAATGCTGGTTTTAGCAATTTCTTTTCTATCGAAAATTTCCTGATGCTTCCCTCTAAGTGACGTCAAAATTAGATATTATTTGAGGATCGGGTTGGCTTGAACGTGGTTGTAAACAATATCTATTCCGTCGTTTTTAAACGATTTTATAACAAATGAAACTTTACAAAATTGTCCTTTGGGGAAAAGTCTGGGATGTTTTGAGCTATTGTCACCACCTGTGTCGTTTTTGGTGAACCCTTTCCCAAACGACGATATTTCAGAGTGGCCCAATGTCATAGATGCTGCAGACGACAATCTAAAGCAAATAGAATTTTATATTTTTTGGTCTTTCTAGATAGAAACAATGCTGAAAATGAGGAAATTGGTTGTTACAAGCATTTTTTTATTTTCCACAATGTTTTCCTAGGTATGCTAGGGCGTCAAAAGGCGACAGTGTATCGTTCTTGATGAACCCTTTCCCAAACGACAACATGTTAAGCTTATCTAAGGAAGCAGACGGCAATCTCATGCGAAATCAATTTTGCATTTTTTTGCATTTTTGGTATTTCTAGATAGAAAACATTGTTGGAAATGAAGAAAATGTTTGACACAAGCAATTTCTTCATTTTCCACAATCTTTTCCAAAGTCTGTGTCTCCTGCGGAGTCAAAAAGGACCAATGTATAGTTCTTGGTGAGCCTCTCCCAAACGGCTACATTTGAGGCTGTTCCAACTTGAAAAGATTTTAGACGACACAATTAATGCTAGAAATCCCGATATCTTTAAGGCGAAATGCTGGTTGTCGATATTTTCTTTTCTGCAAGCTTTTCCAAGCCCAAATTCTATGAGCTTGTCATTAGAATAAATGTTTCGGAAAAGGTGTTCCCTTAACCCTTTCCCAAACAAGACATGGTTTTGACATCCCTAATTGATTCGGCTTGGGAAAATATTGAGGCAAAAGAATAAACTGCTGATAACTTTTGTCTCAATGTTTTCTATGCTGTATCGTACATAAATTCAATCATAATCAACATCCATTTTGCTGTCTTCAGTAGCTTTTGAATTGGTCCACCCTAAAAAGTCATCGTTCGGGAAAGGGTTAAGAGTAAAAGAGAATGTTGATGTTCATATTTTTACCCAAAATGAGTTTTGCCCTAAATATTTTCCTAAGATTTTTTCACAAGATTTCTCGACAATGGACGTGAAAACCAGTATTTGCTTTGAAGGACTCTAAGTCTCTACTGGTCAAGCTGCACTAACTTCAATATTACAGTCGACTTTTGTTATGTCGACATCGGATAAGTTGAATATCCGCTTTTGATAAAAGTCGACGTAAAAGTCCGACCCCGTCCTCACCAATGGATATAAAAAGTTTAAACAAAATAATTTCGAAAAAATGTGACCATTGAAATTAAGTAGGAAAAGGATAGAAATTGCTCGTGTCGAGCAATTTCTTTCCTTTTTCTACTATATTTCAATTATGAACGCACTTGATGAGCAACAAAAATTATCAGATGTCATTTAAGTAGAAACTGAACAAAATCGGATGAGTCGAACTCCGGATATGTCGAGGTGTTTTGACGGTTCCTCTGACTTCGACACACCGAGTGTCGACTGTACTTCAACTCAGTTTTTGTCATTATTGTAAAGGTCATCGGCTTAAAATGAAAAGAAATTGTAGGTGTGTTTGTAATTTATTCCAAATTACCTTGTTTTTCAGTCATAATTAGGATTTCAATTAAACAGAATTATTTCTATCCGGCTTATGAGACGGCTAGGAATCCATTTTACAAAAGTGATTTCTCTGAAAACTACTATTCGACGATTTGGACTGAAGATTCGCAAAAAGTTAGAAATATATGTTAGTTTCAAGCTTCATACGGAGTGATTGAATTATTCAAGACAACCATTGATGTCCCAGTCCTTTTTCACAATTTGATTTCATATTTAGGAAGCGAGGTTAAAAACAGTAGGCCTGATAACTATATATTTTAAATTGACGCAGGCCCGTAGGAACAGGGGAGCAATGGGGGCTAAGTTCCCTCCACCAAATTGGCCAAAGTGCCTTTTTTATTTTACACTGAAAATTTAGGGAAAAATAATCAAAAACAACTTAGACACCCCCCCCCCCAATATTCAGACACTTAATTGCATCCTAAGGGCCTGTGACGTCATGAAATTTTAAGATGGAGTCACAATTAAGTCGAACTTTTTCTAAACTTTAAAAGAGACCTTCCTAGAAAATAAAAATTAATTCGTCAACTTTGGATCAGTTCCAGAGTATACGATTGCATTGTGTACCGCAATATTGGACCAATTCGAAAAGGATCAACTGGGGAACCACGAAACCGATTATCAGGCGAATGCTTTGTGTGCTGAAAACATACCAAGACGAAATACCGAGTAGATTTGTTTTACCTAACCATTTTTTAAATCAATTAGTGATCATACAAGTAGCTCATCTTCCTCAATTTTTTGTTCAACAAGACATTATTACAACATAAACACAATACTAATTCAATCTTATTCAAATCCTATGATAACTTTGAAGCATCATCTGACAATAACCCGTTAGAAGTCATCCTAAATGACATTTTGCTCTGACCAATCAAATTAAATTATTTCAGGATTCTGAAAACGGATGAAGCCGAAAAACTAACCCACGATGGTCTATCATTCAGAACCCCATTTGCAAGTGTTCGTCATGGAAAATCATACACAACAATACTTTTTATTAGATTAGTTAGATTAAAATAGATGATATCTGAATTCCCTCTAATTGTCAAATGTTACTGTATGAGACAAGATCAAACAACCGGTTTTAAATAGGTTGAATGCTAAACGGTAGTCTTTCGAATTTGATAATTATATCTTTTACTGCTCAGTATTAGATTCAGCATTTTCGTATTTTTTCAATAGTTCTGACCGATTTGAATTAGATTTGAAGCAGAGACTTTCTGGATATTAGATTTATTGACCACAAACAAAGATTTTTGACTTTCTGTGTGTTGCTTTTTAAAGATCTTTCGCATTCAGCAAATTCGTGGCGATATCCCGCATTCTCACCGTCAAAGTTTATATCGATGAACATGGTGTCTTTATGCTCACTGGACGTAAGGGCATACGATAAATGACAGGCTGAGATATACATACAAGACAAACTGAGGCGCGTTCTTTAGAGCGAGATTTTTAAGATTTCTTAAGGTGTTTTGGATAAAGCGTTTTTAAGACCGAAACTTTGACCGAGCTGTTCCGAATGCTCCATATTTATACAAACGACGTCTCCGCGGTTTATGAACTATGGAGTGTTCGAAACAACTCGGTCAAATCTCTTTTATATTGTTTGTACAGAGTTGACCTAGGGGTTCCGCACGAAGTATAGGGTAATGGTGCCTCCCATTGAGCGTCTTAAAATCTTGCTCTAAAGAACGTTTTATCCTAAAATATCTTAAGAAATCTCAAGATATCTCAAGAAATCTCACTCTAAAGAACGCACCTCTGGGGATGCAAGTTTCATGTTCGGTGCTGACTAGATTTGCCAAAAAGTATGATATTGATCTGGTTGAGAAGCAAATCAGCTTAAAATGTTTTACGAAGTGAAATATGTACTATAAATAAATGAAGTTGAAAAGTTTCAGAAACTCATCCGTTCCAAAAGCAATACACCAGCCTGGACATTTTGAGGCGACCTCATGATATTATGCCAGTTGATCAAGCCAAATCGTATGTGTAATAAGGTACTCGCCATGGTGTATTTTACTGGGAAACATAAAGACGACAACGATTCCTACGAAAATGTATACTATGCCAACGTTTTGTAAACGATAAATGAGCAGATGCTCATTGAATAAATTAACGTCACTTCTCTTCTAATCTAGTTTTACATAATGAATTTGTATAGTTTACCTTTCTATCTGTGATATATATTATTCAATTTTGACAACACGTCTATTCTATCCAACAACGTTTGTTTTGCATAGACATTTACATAAATCTGTGGCATTTTTATGTACATGAAACTATTCAATACCACTTCTGCACTTGAAACTATTCATTACTCCTTTTGCATGTACAAACTTACACTCCAGTAGCTAACTTGAGTTTGTTTAACAAAATATGCTCGACGCTTCAGGCGCCGAGCAATGACGGTACTTATAAAGTTCTACCTGTTAACAGTGCTCCCTTAAATGTTGGATTGAATCCTGGTAGATAAGAGTTAGGAAATGGGACAGAACTTATATTTGAAAAGCGATATTCTATGGAAATAACTTAAACAGGGTGTGTTTGGTCCGTCCGCTCAATTAATCTATGCATTATATTTGCGGCTATCTGCCTTCCTGTTTCATTAAACAAGGACATCTATTAACCCTTTCCCAGACAACAAACTTTTATGGTGGTCTTATTACATATGTGTTGCAGACATCAAAATGAATACGAATCTCATAATGAAAAAAATCTTTCATATTCGGTAAACGAGGAAAAGAGAGAAAATGCTTGTAATCAGCATTTATTTCATTTTCTTCATTTTTCCACAGTTATAAGACTAAAGGTATTCAGTGTATCATTGGCAGCATGAAGAAAATACGATAAACCAAATATATTATTGGAATAAGCATGGAAATCCAAAACTACCAGTAAATACCAATTTCAATCAAGATTTCTTTATTTATCTATTTTTGAAAAAAATATAGTTTCATATTATCCGGCAGTGTCCCAAAAAATGCCACAAACTGCATTTATTAAATACAGGCAATAATAACACAATACAATACAATACAATTCTTTTATTGCCTCCATCAATGGAGATATTGTGTCATACATTTTCAACAATTCAATTTAACAAGATAATAGAAGAGTAAATTGTTAATTGTTGCTGATAAGCCAAAAACGCCTTTAAAGTTGAGACGGAAATGACAATTTCTATTTTCGTACATCTGAGCTGTGGTAAACGACAATTATTTCAATTTTAATTAAAAAAAATATCTTCCTCGTCAACGGCGCAGTACTTTGGCTTGAAATATTCAGAATTCTCATAAGAAAATATACTCTATTCAGATAAGAATAAGTAACATTTATGAAAAAAATATTTACGGCTTGTCTGTTTAACGATTAAACAACAAGAAGGACAGTTCAATGTTTCCTTTTTCTTTCTTTCTTTCTTTTCTTTTTTTTTTTTTTTTTTTTTTTTTTTTTTTTTTTTTTTTTTTTTTTTTTTTTAATTAGTTGGTTTATTTGAGACCTTTTGATAATGCTATGTTCCCACTGTCGTGCGTTACATTACGAACGCCGCGAATGACCAGTCGTAACTTATCGTTGAATTTCATCGCACTTTTTGCGTTCAATACGTTTCGATGAGAATTATTGAGGTCTTAAGCGACCTGCTGCGATTTTATACGATTATTCCAATCCACGGAAGGCGACATGATACGATCTTATCGACGTTCATATACGATTATGCAAGATTTGATAAGGTCCGATACGTCCATCAAAATCAGGCCTGTCGACATGAGACGATAAAACACGTGTAGATACGTTCCGATGAGTTCCTTCTGACCCTATGCGCTCACTTGAGACCAGCTACGCTTGTTGCAGTGCGATCCAAAAGAGTGTGTCGCGATTAGCTCTATGATTGGAATCTGAAGGGGTATTTGTCATTTTAAGCATTAGCTTACAACAGATAGGCCATAGTATTAAGTAATATGACAGAAAGAACAGAAAATGGTGTAGCATTTTCTGTGCTTTTATAAGTTTATATTGGCACACATGAAGATGAGGAACAAAGACAACTACAACACCTACGAGAAGTGCTGCAAACAGACAGTGTTGGGTGCGGCTATGGCTTACAGAAGAAAGGATGCTGCTTTATGGACATTATTCCAGACTCTTAGACATCCATTAAAATTTGAAGATCCAGCGGCGTTCCATAATTATACGCATCTTACACGAGACATTTTCCAAGAAGTATATCAGTCGGTTGCTTCACACATCGAAAGGAAAGCCATCTGTTCCAGGAAACCCATCACACCTGGTCTTAAATTGTCGATGTCGCTGATGTATCTTGCCACTGGAGATAACTACATATCTCTTGCATGTGCATTCAGGTGTGGTGTATCAAGTATATCGAAGATGGAACCGGAAGTGTGTCATGCTATTGTGATGGCATACGAAGACGAGGTATTCAATTTTCATATATCCCCTCAAGCATTGCTAACATTAGCTAGTTAGTTCGAGGTGAGATGGAACATTCAACCCACAATATGAGCTGTAGATTGAAACACGGAGTTATCAAGAAGCCGCCATTATATGGAAGCCTTTACTACAATTTTAAGGGGTTCTTTTCGATTCCACTTCTGGCTCTAGTCGATGCAGATTACAAATTTGTATGGGACGAGCTTGGAGTAAAAAGGATGCATGTCGGACGGAGATTCGGAGCTATTTAATCGACTTGAACATAGGACTTCCCCAACCATGCCCAATGACAGCAAACCTGGCGGATCATCAGTGTGTACCATTTGTCATCTCAGGGAATAACGCTTTTGCTATATGGCATTACCTTGTGAAGCAACAGTATGAATAATTTATGAAGATGAAATGATATTCAAATACTAAGTACAGAATATCAAGGGGTCGTCGAGTGATTGAAAACTCGTTTGGGATCTCAGCTAACAAATTAAGGTGTTTCATTTCGACTCTAGAGCAGAATCCTGACACTGTCAAGGATGTAGCAGAGAAAGCAGTGGTTTTACACAACCTATTCAAGATACGGTACCCAGGGGTAGTAGCGCAAAGGCACACCGCAAGTATATTAGCCGTAACATTATTCAAGGAGCATAGAGGGACCAAGTAGACCGGTTAGATATAGAACAACCTTTTGCACCTTGCAACTAAGCTACCTAAGGTGCGAAGAACCAAGTTGAGCTTCTAAGTGCGTTTTCCATTTTACTCAATAAGGCAATGGAATGGCAAGAAATGGTGATTGGGCTACAAGATCAAGAAGTTAGAGATGATATCTGATGATTGTGTTGAAGTTAAAAACTGAAAGTTTGAATATAAATTTCAACGAGACGTAGCCATATTTTCGATTTGCCATGTCCCGATCAGCGCGATTGTGAAGTACGATTAGATACGGTCTGATGTGAAGTGTTACGATTTGTTAGGTTCTGATGCGATAAATACGACTGAAAATTAATCGTGTTAATCGTAGAAATTTTTTTGGCAGCCAAAAAAATTTCTACGATTAAGGCGATTGACACGATCGACTTGAAGAACTGAGAAGATCTGATACGAGAGCCACGATTAAGATCACGATTTCAATCGTGGCACCAATCGTGATAGTGGGAACATAGCATAATAGACTAACAGTGAGCCATTAACCCTTACGTAAACAGAAAAAAAATGTTTTAGGGTTGTCCAAATTCCAAGTTGTAGCAGATTTTTTTTTTTTTTTTTTTTTTTTTTTGAAATTTTACATTTTCTGGTCAATTCCGGTAGAAAACATTGTGACAAGCAATTTCTTCTTTTTCCACAGTGTTTTCCAAAGCCTTCGTTTTTTGGGGCGTCAAAAGGCGTCATTTTGTTGCAATGGTTAAAAATTAAGGTCCCGAAACTGTAATTGGAACAATCACTTAGCTTTTTGTTAGTATATCTTGAACGAATTAACAGAAAATCCTACGTTCAAATTTTTCACATGTCGACAACCATCATTCGTGACGGGGACTTAGTTCTAGAGATAATGGCTGAAAAAGTGGGTGGGGTAAATTGACAGGAGAAGCAAACTCTTACTTTGAAGTTAAATAACTTTTTTCTGTATAGATCATAATCAAAATTAAGTTTTGCATCAACATTCAATGGACCAAGAACAGAATATTTTAGCAATCATTCTTCATACAATATTATTTTATATTAATTTGTTGATTTTCTATATTCGTACATCTGTCAATTTTAGATTTAGCTGTATTTTGGTTTACTAACTTTGCGAAATTATCAAAAGTAGAATCGGCGGTAACCGAAAATTCGACTTTATTAGGTCATCATCATTGCTTTGATGCGTAATTGAGTGCGTGATCGCTATTTGTGTAGACTTTTATTTGGATAATGCCATAATTGAATAACAACGGTGATGCAGTAAATGACGTCACAATATAATAGTAGTAGATCAATTTTGATAGCGTTACGACAGAGTTTTAACCCTTTCCCAAACAGCAAATTTTCAAAATATCCATTTTAAAAGCTGCTGAAGACGGCAAATGGTCGCTGTTTAAGATAGAATTTGTGTATAATGTTGAACAGAAAATATTGAGACAAAAGAAGAAACTGCTGGTTATCAGCAATTTCTTCTTTTGTATCAATGTTTTCCCAAGCCTTTTCTAATAGGGACGTCAAAACCAGGTCTTGTTTGGGAAAGGGTTAATTGATCAAAAAGAGCAATCAACTCTGTGGGGAGTGTAGAATCTTCAAAGTTCCACTGGAGAAATTTGCGCGACCATAGTCGGACGAAGCATGTACATGTACAACATAGCTATGAATTACTAATGACTATTTGAACGATGAGGATCGATGTTCTAGGTTGTCTTTGTTCATCGCAAAGTGTACCGTTTTCAACCGAAAAACACCGATCTACGATCATTTGTCGATAATGCGATAAATAAGTTCTGAGATAAAAAAAACAACATGGTTCATAAAGAGAGTGTGCAGGGTTGCGGTGTTCATCCCTGGACATTAACCTTTAACGAACGAAAAAAATGTATGGTGGTTTTTGAAAGTTGTTGTAGATGTAAACATGGGTGATGATGAAGGTAGAATTTGTGTATAATGTATCTCAGAAAATATTGAGACAAAAGAAGAAAATGCTGATAATCAGCATTTTCTTCTTTTGTCTCAATATTTTCCCAGGTATTTTCTATGAGAAATCTTTAAACCAGGTATTGTTTGGGAAAAGATTAAGTAATTATCCTCGCTCTATGATGTTGTAATGAACGTCATATAAGAGACAGGAGCGGAACGACGGTCTTCTGTATTTTTTTGTCTTCATAAAGGCGACTCCTTTTACCCTTTCCCAACCGACTGAATTCTGAAATCACTTTTTGATTGAAAATTGATATAAATGACATCATATAATGTCATTTGAAACAATGAATAACAATGAATGTTTATCAAGGAGCACAGAAAACATTAATGAAAAATAAGAAAATTCTGGCCATCAGCATCTTCTTTTCCCCTATTTTTCCCAAAAGTTTATAATATCAATGAGACCAAAACAATCATTTTTTGTGGGAAAGGTTTAATAGAGTTATGCCTATAAAAGGAGATGACAATTCCAATATTACTGCTCGACTGTTCAACAACTTGTGAAGGCCTCGTGTGTGCGACAAGAGCCGTGATCATTCCATCTTACAGGAGGCTTGAGACTGACTTACTCCATCCGGTTAGTATTTTTATGAGTTTTTTTTTAAAAAAAATCTATGATTTTGTCATGTTTTGTGTCGAAGTGAGAGAGTCAACAAAAACACCTCGACATATCCAGAGTTCGACTCATCCGATTTTGTTTGTTAGTTTCGGTGAAAATGATATTCAATCTTTTTGGATTCGCACCATGTGCCTTCAATTAAAAATATAGTAGGAAAAGGGAGGAAAATGCTCGAAACGAGCAATTCCTTTCCTTTTCCTACTATATTTCAATGGATATATTTGTTTCAAAGTCACACTGTTAAACATATTTGGAAACCATTGATAAGGATACGGCAAGATTTTCACTTTGACTTACGCAGAAATTCGACTTATCAGATGTGGACATAACGAGTGGCAACTGTATGTTATTTATCATGTTTTAAATATCATATACATGAAATAGTGAAAGGATTGTTTGTTTGTTTGTTTTTGTTTTGTTTTATTTTTTTTTTTTTTTTTTTTGCGTTGTTGTTTCTTCAAAATTGGTTCCATACCAGATCAATAATTGCATCAGTGAGTCAATTTCACGTGGTTTGGAAGAAATGGCAAAACTAAAAAACGAAATTTCAGATTTGAAAAAAGTAATAGTAGATCTTCAAAAATATCTGAATAACCGCAATTTATGTGGGACTCAAATGATTTGGGACTCTTATGTGGGACTCAAATGAAATGTAAGAATCAAGGAGTTTTATTTATGAAATAATAACAAGTTTAGCGGTCTTTATTGCCAATAAAACCCGATGTGCGAGGGACTACATGTGTAGGTAAAAACCGAGGCGCACAGCGCCGAGGTATTTGCCTTAACATGTAGTCTAGAGCACATCGGGTTTTATTGGCAATAAAGACCGCTAAACTTGTTATTATCTCCATTATAACACTCTAAATAACAAAAACGCACATTAGAAAGGTGTTATTTTGTGAAAATTCTGCCATGAACTAGTTTTCGGCGTACGAAACGCATTGTCGGTTACGTGACGTCATTTGACGTTACCTTGACGCCACGTGACGTTTTGGCGCATACACAAAACATAATTGCATAGGGGTTTTATTGTAAATAAAACCCGATGTAGTTCTTCTTTCGCTATATATGGATTTTACGGAAAAGTGTTATAATATATTGTAACGTCAACAATAGAAAGTTTCATAATTATTATGTACCTGGTACCTGCGAGTTAACAGTTGTACAAATTGCATACATTCAGCTGAGCTTAACCCATTACTAAACGACAAAATTTTAGGGTGATCCATTTCAAAAACTGCTACAAATGACAAATTGGATGTTATTGAAGAAAGGATTTGTGTAAATATGGCACAGACAATATTGAAACAAAAGGAGAAACTGCTGGTTATCAGTAGTTTCTTCTTTTGTTTAAATTTTTTCCCAAGCCTTTTCTACTAGGGGCGTCAAAACAAGGTCTTGTTTGGGAAAGGGTTAAGGACCACAATCCGTCATGATCTACACAACACTTCCTGCATCTTCGGGTGTCATCCGTTGCAACGAAATTAACGAGAGTTAATTACGGTAATTTCCTGGCGTCATCCATGGAAACGGAAATTGACGAAGGATAGTACCGTCGTCAATTTTCGTTGCCATATTTTTTAAGCAGCCTGAATTTGGAAATCCTGAAATTTTGTGTTTTAGGGAAAGGATTAAAGTATAGAAACCTAGATGAACTTTGACTACATACATCGCAAACAACGAGGGGTGTTCATTAAAGATTTCCCCTGACCTACTTTCAGTTGAGGTAGGACGTTGAAATTGTGCACATATATAATCGTATACCTCTATAGGTCACATGGAAATTTGCAGCTCTGAAATGTAATTTGTTTCTCATTTCCGTGTGCTGAAGTAAGGTAGCGTGATGGAGCAAGCAGATTCCTGTATTTGAAAGGTCGCACTCCCAAGGAGGCATTTGATTAGAAGAAAAAAGTTTGTGGGGATGATCTCTCATCATATGACGTTGTCAAACACTGTTGTACTCAGTTCAGGTCAAGTGTGGACGTAAGTCTGTGGAAACAGCCCGAATCCTGGGCGCCCACAGTCTGTCATTGATGATGCCACATCAAGTCAATGCAAGGTTTCGGGCATAATCTACGGTGTTCTTCAGAAGAGGTCTCTAAAACTGCATTAAATGATGGCAGAAGTGTGTCTCTCTGGCTACAGGCCGTGTAGAGAAAGAATAATATTTGTACCAAGTTTCAATTTTCTCTGCTCATTGGAAGTAGTTCAGGGGAAATCTTTAATGAACGCCCCTTGTATCTAAAAAAATTCTAATGTGGTTGACTTTGGAAATCTATTTTGTTTCTTCAAAATAAGGAGATTAGACTACTCGTATTAAGTAATATTGTTGATTAAATTTTGTTAAAGTGACATTTCACAGATATTTTTGCACAATTTTGACTTTAATTTCTATCTGAAAAGGCATGTTTTCTTATAAAAAAAATTCTGAAAATTGCAACCCAAAATATTGCGCCGTTTACGAGAAATATATATTATTTTCATTTTAAAGTTAACAAATTGGTACGTACAACAGTTCAGCTGTACATGAAAGTTGGCATTTCGTCTAAACTCTATAGGCGAATTTTTCGCTGATCAGCGACAACTGATAGCATTTAGATCCATACCCATTAGAATAACAAATATTGTCATTAAGACAACCTTTTAAAAAATTAATGAAATGTGAATAATTATGATGTCTCTTTAAACGACACATTTAACCCATTAACCAAACGGCAAAATCTTAGACTGGTCCAAATTCAAAGATGATGCAGACGACAATTTCAAGTGAATGAAATTTTGCATTTGTTTGGTCTTTAAGGTAGAAACCATGGTGGAAAATGAAGAAATTGCTTGTCACAAGCAATTTCTTCATTTTCCATGATATTTTCTAAAGCCATTATCTTGTGGCGAGTCAAAAGGGGTCTCTGTGTGGTAATGGGTTAAGTTATTGGTCATATCATGGTAGCTATCGTTGTCATTTCCGCAAACTTCCCGTCCGTTTGTGTGTCAGTCCGTCCATGATTTCTTGATTTAGGCTTTTCTCTCTGGCACCCACAAATATAGGCGAATCTCGACCATGCTTTGTCCAAAACAAGTATGGTATCGAAAGACTGAATGTGGCCAACATCGTTCCAGAAGGTTATCTGCCCGTGTATGTCAATAAATATGCATATGGTCATTCAAGAAGCATTATAATACATGATATTTTTCTGTTTATGGTTCCAGTTGATCGGGGCAACAACATATGTATATGCTCAACGGAAATTAAATGGACCCCCCCCCCCCCCCCTGGAAAAAATCTTGGGCTTGGACCCCCCCTGGAAAAAAATCTGGATCCGCCCTTGATTTACTGTATGACAACAGCATGTATCCCGGTCAGACTGCTTTTAGGCACATCCTGATCTTGAAACGTGCCTCAAATGCTATTAGGGACGTTTTTTCATATCCTGGCTCATTTCTTATGCCTTATTGATATTCATGTTATCAATCCCCTGTCCGATTCTAATTTCAATATACAATGTACATGTACAGTACTACATGTAATATTTAATTTATTCGTCAAACTCTATGTTGTGGGTACCCATTGAGACGATTCCAATGAGTACTCAAACATAGGGTTTTGAGTTGAAATTACAAAGCCAGAATGTTTTACCCCGCTCGTCTGTTCTGAGTTTAAGATCGTTTCTGATGTTATATCAACATGAATCTCATGCATCATTATATATTTTGGATCTTCTTATCGCAAAATAGCACAACTAATGTTTTCGAAAATTAGAAAATTCTGGTTTCAGAATTTTCTTATTTCGCTCCTTTTCTGTTTGGGACAAACTGTTTTCTTATATATTTCGATAAAGGAGTCCAATTAGTGAGCCAATGTGACTATGGCATATGGCTAAGATTAGATAAAATATTTTTCGGTCTAGAATTTGACACTTATCTAGCTGTCATTTATATCAAACCTAAAACTCCAACATTTGATCCAGAACATGCATTTGGAAGACTAAAAATGGATATTGCCAAATATTCACCTTTGGGAAAAATTATATTGACTGAAGATTTTAATGGCAGAACCGGGAAATTGCCGGATTTTATAATAGATGATGGTATGTTTCCCAAGTCTGTCGAGGAATTACTGCCCTCGGATTACTCATGCGACAATTGCGTGAACAGACTTAGTAGGGACAAAATTGTTAATTGTCAAGGTAAACCCCTTTTAGAAATGTGTATTGAAACAAAAAGTAGAATTCTAAATGGTAGATTGCTGGGAGACTCAGTTGGGAATTATACTTATTTTGACCCCAAAGGAGGTTGTAGTTTGATAGATTATTGTATTGTTTCTGAAGATATTTTACATTGCATAACATATTTTAATGTCACACCACTTAATGAGTATTCCGTACATTGTATGATTAGGATGGGGTTGAGATCTAGAAATCTTTGTCTTGATTCAAAACCAATTAATGATAATCTAACATATATGCCCGGTTCTTTCATGTGGTCTGACGATAGTAAAGAGTCATTTAAGAGAGAACTATTATCCATTGACTCTCAGAGATTATTAACAGAACTGATGGTCGAATTAGACACTGAGAAGGAGGTCGACATTAATTTAGTTACTTCAAAATTTTCGAACATTGTTTTAGATGCAGCAACATTGTCGGTTAGGTTTAAACTATCAAAGCCTAAAAAGAAAAAGAAGAAAAAACAAGCTTGGTTTGATGATAATTGTTTTTTTCTTCGCAGAGAATTAAGAAAGTTGGGCAGAAGGATCCACAATACCCCAGACAACCACAATTTAAAGCAAATTTTTTTCGCATTAAGAAAGAGGTATAATAAACTAATCAAAGTAAAAAAAAGAAGAATTTTATTGATAACTAATGAATCAACTGTCAGATATGAATGAAAAGGATTCCAGAGACTTTTGGAAAACACTTGATAAAGTTAAAAACCTTGAATTTAAAGAAAATAACCCCGTTAACATACAGGACTGGCAGACATATTTCAAGACCTTGTTAAATTACAACGAAAATGATCTAAAACCCTCCACGGATCGAAGACCAGACCATAATACTTGTGAACCTCAATATGAGGATGTTGAATTGAATAAACCTTTTTCGTGCAAAGAAATAAAAAATGCACTAAAGTCTCTGAGGAATTCTAAAGATGCTGGAATAGATTTGCTCTTGAATGATTTTTTAAAGTATGGTAAAGATATCCTTATTTTACCACTAGTCAAGCTATTCAATAAAATCCTAAACTCAGGAAAATTTCCAACTGTTTGGAATATATCATTTTTATCTGTTATACATAAAGGAGGGTCAGTGTATGATTGTGATAATTATAGAGGAATAAGTGTATGTAGCTGCTTATGTAAACTTTTTACAAAGCTCATACAAAAAAGAGTCTCAAACTTTTTGAGCGTGAATGAAATTTTAGAAGATAATCAAACAGGCTTCAGAACAAACTATAGAACAACAGACCAAATATTTATAGTAAAAACTTTAATAAATAGATATCTTCATAAGTTGAAGAAACCTATGTATGCATGCTTTGTCGACTTCTCAAAAGCATTTGATTCGGTGTGGAGAGAAGGCCTATTTCTGAAGCTTGATAACCTGGGCATTAGCGGTAAAATATTAAACATTATCAAGCATATGTATTCGATTACCACATTTTGTATTCGCAAAGATAATTACATATCACAACCAATTGATAATAACAAAGGGGTAAAACAGGGTGATAGTTTGAGTCCTACACTTTTTAACATTTACATAAACGATTTAGGATCCTATGTAAGCAATCAATCTAAAAACGATCCAGTCTTCCTAGGTGATGTACCTTTAAATCATCTCCTCTTTGCTGATGATCTACTCCTGTTGTCTGAAACAAGCACAGGTTTACAAAATTGTTTAACTAAATTAGAACAGTACTGTAATAAATGGAGATTAGATGTCAACTTAAAAAAGACAAAGATTGTTATTTTTAATAAAGTCAAGCATAATTATGAAAATTACCACTTTACATACAAGAATAATAGGGTTGAGGTAACCGATTCATACAAGTATCTGGGCATAACATTTTTCTGTAATGGTAATTTGAAACATGCTGCAGAAGATCTATATAATAAAGCCATGAAGGCCATGTTTTCGTTGAAGAAAAAAACTTACAAACTTTTCCCAGTTTCCTACCAAGCTAAGTTCAAAACTATTTGATTCTCTAATTAGACCTATTCTCACTTATGGAAGCGAGGTATGGATTATGGACTATACAATTAATTTAGATAATGTTAACCTCCTTCCACCTGAAAAACTGCAACATAAATTTTGTAAGTCTGTTCTTGGAATACGTCGGAATTCCTCGAATCTCGCAAGTCGTCTAGAGATGGGTCGTTCCCCAATTACGTTGTTTATTATTAAACTTATGCTTAAATACTTCGAAAGATTAAGAACTGTAGCTTTGTCAAAGGCATTTCAAACTGATAAAACCCTACATCTGAATGGAAGCAAGTCATGGTACTCTTGCTTGGATAAAACTTTGAAATCGACAGGCATTAAATTTGATCTAATGTCCGTAGACTGTAAAACAATAAATGAAAAGTTGAATGAATACTACTTTAAACAAACTGAATGTAAACTGGAAATATCAAAATCTAAAGATGATAGTAAGCTGAAATTATTCTCCTCTATTTTGTATTTTGATGGTAATTTGCCAAATTATTTGAATTTAAATCTAAAACAGAAATATAACTCTATAATAACTAAATTTAGATTGAGTGCTCACGACTTAAATATAGAAAGAGGCAGATATACAAGACCTAAAACTCCACGTGATGAAAGGACATGTAAATTTTGTAATGAAGTAGAGAATGAATCTCACTCTATACTGTTCTGATCTAAATATGATAGAATAAGGGATGATTTGTTACAAGAGTTTGGCATTGATAAAGCAAATATTTGCAAAGAGAAAGAAATAGACTTGCTCAAACTTATACTAAACCCTGAAAATAGGAATCAAGCAACTAAATTATGTACATACCTATTACAAGCATTAGAAATTAGAGATACATAATACATTGTAGTTATGCTATTTAGAATTGTTTAGAAATTGTGCATACAATGTTGGTAGCCTTGTATTTTCCTATCTACCAATGTGTCTTTATACTCTTGATCAGGAGATTATACTGTGTGTGTATAATCATGTACATTGTAATGTTTGTAGTAAGAATGTTTATACCTAAATTATTGCTTTATTTGTGACATATTGTGCAATGTATGATATCACTGTTTAATGCAGTATTTTCATTAAAAATAATTGAATTGAATATTTTTAGAAATCCATGATCCTTTAGCATAGGGTCATTTCATTCAATAAAGGAAGGGTTTATTAATGACATTGTCATTAGATCAAACGCTGGCATTTAGAGAGCCATTATTTATCTCATGATTGAATACGCCGAACAATTCCTATATCTCGCGAATATCTTACCTATTTACTTTACATGTTAAGTGAAATTCATTGATAATATCTATTATCACTGTATATCGTCGATGGGAAGTAAAAACATCGTAACTCCAGCTTATTCAAGCTGCAGTTACGAGGTTTTGACACCCCAACAACGATATCATTTTCTCATCTATAGTGCTTCATTTGTGTGAAAATTGTCTGTTTAAAGTGTCATATGAATTAGACATTCGCTAATTTAGAAAAAAATGAAAGTTCACGTGTACTTTTAATAGCTTAAAGAGACATCACATTCCAATCTCATTTTTAAGCATGTCCTGGTGACATTAAGATTGATCATTCTAATTCGTATATCAGTTTTTAAGTTGTTGCTGATAAGTGAAAAACACACCCAGAAATGGCAAAATCCATAAACATCTGAACTGCTGTATACATTAGTTTGTTAAATTCTAACACAAAAATATATATTTCTCGTAAACGGCACAATACTTTTGACTTGATATTTTCAAAATTTTCATAGAAAATATGCGCATTCATATGAAAATAAAAGTAAAATTAATGAAAAAATCTGTGAAATGTCACTTAAAGACACATTCATATAGATAGAATATGAATATATATACAATCGGTATGGTTGGCTTACGAAGGGCATTCCATAATATCGTAAAATTGCTTGAAAAATCTGCTATAATATCAAGTCGATACAACTAAGTAATAATAATCTTGCTGTACGGCTTCGGATGCTGTCCACGCGTTTTGTTCTACTCGCCATCGCGGTGGTTAATCGTGTGACTCCGAATTTAAAGATCTTCAATAACGTTTTCTTCGAACGATTTTTCAAAAAATCACTACGTCCAGCTTATTCCTGGCATTTTCCCACATTCTCTGCTTCCAACCGAATTCAAATTGGTTAAGTAGTAACAAAAATGTTGATGATTTTCAGAAACTTTGAGTCATGTGATCAACCACCATGTTAAAGTTATTGAAAAATATTAAACTTAAATACAATCGCAATCTTTATTTGTGTTGAGCCTTCACATACCAGAAAATTGAATGTAACCTCAAAAAGATAATTGTTCAAACTTGTGGGTTTATTCCACGAATGAAACAGTCGCATTAGATTCATTTGCAATCAATGATAATTATATCGTTTTCAACGAAAACCTCTTAACTGCAGTTTGTTTTAAGCTGCAGTTACGAGGTTATCGTTAAAAAACAGCGATTATGTGCTTTTAACTTGACATGAATCAGCATAATATTTAAATTGTTTTGATTACTAAATACCAGTATTATTTTTATTCTTCAAGATGGACATTTGCATAATTATACAATATCATTCAGTAGATTAACATTAACCAAATTCTACATGATGGCGCTTTTTGACGCCCTACAAGGTCTTACGCACTCACGGATTGGTTTTGAAGTAATTTTAAAAAGATCATTTTGTTTTTAAACCCATTACCACGCAGTGACTCTTTTTGACTCCCCACAAGATAATGGCTTTGGAAAACATTGTGGAAAATGAAGAAATTGCTTGTGACAAGCAATTTCTTCATTTACCACAATATTTTCTACCCCTACTAAGGGCTAATGCGGCATATCACCACGATTACCCGTGCGTCTGTCTGATCGAGCATTTTGCTCTCTCTCGGCTTTTGTATTCTTCACTAAATCTTGCACCATGCCAACTAGACTACTCAAACTATGATCGACCTTATTGAACCTTTGTTCCACACTCTGAAACGAGGGATCCAAGTAGTTGTCTTTCAATAACCTTATTTTATAATCCACCTCACTTTCCTGCTGACCTGATGCCTGAGCCACCGAGAAATTCCTGTCCGAGCCAAGAGGATTGCTAGCACCAGGTATGTCAGGAGATAAATGAGTACCGGAGTCAACACTGACAGAATGTAGTACATGTGGTACATTAAACTGCATCAGTTTTCTGTCAGTAACTCCTAGCTCGTCCAGTATATCACATATAGGTGTGGCAAGTATTGTACCGTCCGAGGATCGGCCCTCTAGTATAGCCACTGCACGTAGATCAGTCCTGTTACCGGCATATGGAACAAGGACGAGGGCACCGGAGTCACCGTGTTTCGCGAATTCTACTCCGTCTATACTGTTTGATATTTCTATCTGGTTAAACAGCAATATGCTGCCATTGTCCTGTGTTAAATATTGTTTTCTGACGGCTGTTCCGTGTAACCGGAATATACCCCGTGTCTTTCCTGTTTCACAGCCAAATTTTATCACTTCAACACCATTGTTCTCTTCGAAAAACTCCTTTTCACAAATATTTCCCGTCCTAAACTCCATGAGACTTCCTGCAAACATTACAATATAGATGTATATTTCATAGTTACAAATAATAGCGTCTTTCTGGATAAATCAAAATCAATTTCTAGTAAAAGGAACGAATAAATAGATGATCGCTTTAATATTAAGGATAGTACATTATATTTTGGAATGCGTCAAACTCTTTGGTCAAATCCTGTATAAAATGTACCTATTAAAATAGCCTCATCGAGAGGATTAAATTGGGAGTCCATAACAAGGGATCTGTATGTCAAATAATTATTTCAAAGTTCTATAGTTATAACTTACCAGAAACTGTACGAGTACGTGGTTGTCTTTGGTACAGTATTGACTCCTCTTCCCTAAATGTATCATCATATACTAGATCACCTGAGGCTCTACAGTCATCTGGAAACGTGCCTGAATCTGGATGACGATTTGTTACTCTGATGACTGCTATCTCCATACCAGATTTTTTATCATCACCCGGTCTGAAAATCATTGAACACACCTCACCAAATGGTTGAGCAAGAAAGTAAGAGGACGGGTCGTGTTTTGGTTGATACATATTCATGGATGTTCCTTCTGGGTTCCATCTATGGTATGATTGATCGGCTGGAAGGTCTCCAAATGCAACATGAGCTGATGTCAAACAGTATATTTCTCCACCATTTTTCAAAAACGCACCAAGTGTTCCATATTGTGATATACGATCACCGCTTATTTGACACCCCATTTTCAGTTTTGGATGCCATTCATTTGCACCAGTACAGAATTCAAAACCACCCTCTCTCACATCTGTCGGAATACCGTCCAATCTGCTCGGAAGTAGTTTCTCTTGTAGTGGTATGTAACCCTTTTTGGTCACATAAAATACAATACACGGACATTCGCTAGATGTGCCCGAGGAGTTTGAAGTTTTGTATTTCCTTGATTTAAGGAGACTAGCAGACACCATTTGTAAATTAGTATGAGATCTCATTAAAGCAACGTTGTTTTTCTTCAGACAACACGATAGTTTGTTAGCATCTTCCTTGCTCATTTTAATTTTTTGTTCTTTCCTTCTCACATAAGCCCCTTCTTCGTTGTATTCACCTTGTTTATGAAATATTAGATTATAATCTAGGTTCCAAGCTTTAATAGTGTGTTTTATCCGTGGATCATTCATTGTAACAAGAAAGAAGATTCGTTTTTGTGTGTCGCGAGATGCTTCATACACAGCAGTTACATGAATCGCCTGGTCTGCTGGTTTATCCCCACTCCATCTATCTTTAATCCATGTACATATATCACTACACATTCGACGTACAATAACTGAAGCTCTCTTCCATTTCCAGGACACTTTATTCACTATGCCAGAGGTAGGTGGTAATACCCCTCTATCAAGCAGGCTTGTCACGCTTGATTCACTCCCTTCTCGAATAGCTCTACTCCACTCTTCTATACTTTCGTCCTTATCGAGACTTGTTTCATCTGAAAGCAACAATACATAACAAGTATGATTATAAATGAACCCAAAATAGTAATGGAACAAAGATCAGCTATAGGTCATTTACACAGTGGTGCCCGGTTATATTTCTTATTTTGAAAACATTTTATTGGATGAGTTCTTGGTTCATATACCACTGCTACAAAATGTATCTATGTAATTACTACAATTTCATACAACACTTCTTACAATACTTGTCCGCTACCGAAATCCCGTGTATATGGACGAGCTGATTAAGTGTAGGAACAGCTAACACTAGAATTTGTGGAATGCTGAAAGACAAATTTAAAACATTTGAAAACGCAGCATGGATGTCTATAGGTTAAAATAAACACTAAATATCTCGACCAAACTGAATGAACCTAACAATAACCATTTCATACATTTCATTACCATATAAGTACAACATAGACAAAATACTAAACGTTTATGCTTTGATATGATGTACATAAAATAGTATACCCTCTCTACCGCGGGTGGCACTATCAGGAAATCCAAAACTCTCATCAAACTTCACCGCGCTTGCTCCAGACGTTTGTGTTCCCTTCTCTTCTTTATATGCCATAGAATCTTCTGCTACACTCGAGTTGAATGATTCATCTACAGTTGTTTCATCTGTTTGATATTTTGTCAGAAAAAAAATTAGAAATAATACTAAACGTGTCCGAAAACGCTAAAAGAGAGGTGTGACCTTGAAAAATTGAAAACTATCGACACTAGTCAGTCCAAATAGACTGTCTAGTATAGAGACCGATTCGCGCGGTATCGATTATATTACAATGATAAGTAAGTAAGCATAGTTGTTTACTCATCGGGTAGGTTCATAATCAAATGTAATAGAATAAGGAAAGAAACCTAACAATATCCCTCATTGTCCTATTATATTTCAATGGATATGTTTATTTTCCAAGACATGTAATTGTGTTAACATTTTTTATTTGTGGTGATGTGTTCGGGATCAAGCTGTTAGCACGGCACTAACAGAAATTCGACTTATCCAAATGTGAAGATAACGCTATTTAAATGTACCTTGCGAAATATCTACTGTCTTTGTTCCATCGCTGTATCCGCTGTCTTTGGAAACTTTTACGTCTGAGAAGAAATAATTGATGAATTAATTAGTGAGGTTTCGGAGTGTTTTTTTCCTTTGATTTTTTTTTCCATTTATTATGAACTGATATTAAAAGATTATAATGATGAGTGAAAAAATGGCAATATAATATTTCTTTTACCAGTTGGTTGATGAAATAGTCTGATTGTCGGGGAATTTTTAATTTCTCTTTTTGGTCAGCGCTAAAAAGGAAGCCAAATGGTATCCTAATGAACAGTCATGAAAAGATATTACAATATGACAAAGTTAGAACTAATCAACTAATATCTCAACAAAAAATGCCTTCTTTGATATAGTTTTCTTCTTTTTTGTATGATGACTATATTGCGTATGTACAGGCGGATCTTAATTGGGGTCCGGGTTTGACTCAAATTTCATATATCTCCATTTTCTATATCCTTCCTAAAAACTTTTATCATTACTTGCCTATTCCATATATAAACGTTTTCCGTCTAACCGCAGTGTCCTGACCTGATCTATGACCTTCTGAGAGACGTACAGTTCCATGCATGTGGAAACTGGATTTCAAACTGTACAAAACCTTCTCAATCGTTGGTCGACAATCAGGTTCTTCAAACAACATGTTAGTCAAACAGGCCTTCAGAGCATCACAGTAGGGTACTTTAATGGCCAACTTCTCGATCTTCTGCAAGACGGATTGTTAGGAGAATTGAATAACCATCAGCGAGATATGAAATGTGTTTAATATTAATCAACCAATGGATTGAATTTGATATTTTCCACAACACTATCATTTGTCGTGGTTGAGATGCTTCTGATAGCACGCCGATATGTTGTGAAAGAAATGATATTCCGTCGTTTTTAATGAAACACACCCTTTAGCTCGTTTGTAGGTACAAGGTAATTTGAAGAAAAGTAGCAATGAAGATAATGATAATGTTATTGAAGATGTCGTTCGTGTATGTGATTTCCCCATAGACAAAATATTATCAACAACGGATTCCCTGTGTTAATTTAATATTAGAATATTCATGAAGGAATGAAATTGCAGACCAAGATAGAAATTTGTCGAAGAAATTCGAAAAAGACAAAATCAAATTATGAACAGATTACAAGCTTTGATGTTTTTATTGTCCAAATAAAAACCGATGTGGGACAAACTACAAAGTAAGGTAAAAACCGAGGGTGTAGCGTAGTTTTTGCCCTTATATGTAGTCCTTGGCACAGAGGTTTTTATTTGGACAATAAAAACCCGTAACACTGTTACTATTTTCATTATATTAAATGATTAATTAGATGCTTCTGACACATAAAAAGGTCATATGTCTCTCATCAATAGATACATCGTATTCAAATGTGGGATGAGCAGACGGTGGAGCGATTTGTATGATACACTTGCTAAGGAAATGCAAGAAATGTTCACCATCGCTACAGATAAGAGGGGCTAATGACTTCAAAATTAAATATTTCTCTAAATGTTTACCAAATCCTAAATGGTAAGTACTCTTTTAGAATCGTCTCTTCTGAATACCCACAACATAGGCTTTGGAGTTTAGATGAAAAGAACTCCTTATCTGTTACCCTTGTGCATCAAAAATTTGTCATACACTGAACAGATCTTCTAAACCGCCACCGCATGTTACTCCGTAAATACTTTAGATAGGAGCTTGAAATTTTCAAATAAAAAAATAAACCATTTTCAAAAAAAGATGTAAAAAATTCATGGAGACTCTTGAAGTTTAACACGACCAAATTGCTAATTGAAAAGGGCCATCGTTACGTTAAATTTTCACACCAGAAAAATAAATTGTAAGTACGGGATATGACATCCCTCTGCGTCTAAAACTCTGCTGGACAACGAGCCTTCTTTGAGTTGTATCTACCTAGGAAGTTCTGAGTTGTCATTTCATTGCCCACAGCCGCTTGGGTATGTCTTCCGCATTTCCAGTCACCTGGAAACTTTGCCAAACCCTGTTGTAAGGCATTGTGGTTACATTGGACCGATTTTCTCCTATCTAAATTGATCAATGCATTAAATCTAAGTTATATTTGATTACCATTAACAACGATGTCGGCCAATCTTTATATTTGAATGTTTTGGGGGGTTTCTACGGAATACATTACATGCTATAAAAAGAAGGCGAAAATACAATGTGTACACATTACTTTGTATCCACTGCAGCAGCAACCCTGCGTCTAAAATCCTTTTATAGTGTGAACAACTGATTCATAATTCGTGTCTTTCGTAAAGAAATGTACACGTGGATCAATAACAAATTTGTATGGTAAACTGTAAGGATCATGCTCTGTGGTACACTTTGACGTGGTTTTGACACCAAAGACCGCGTTATAAAGACAACAACAAGAAGACAACCGATACATTTAACAACGATTTCGGCAAATCATCACCTTTTGATGCTTTATAGTCTTCAATGGAATACAATATGTGCTAAAAGAAACAGAAAATGTTATTTGTTAACATATCTTTAAATCGTCTGTACAAAGCAGCACACACGCGTCAAACATCCATTACTGACATGCTTAATTGATGCACGAGACACGTCTTCTGTCGAAGAATGTACATGTGGAATAATAATGTTCTGTATGGTAAACATTAGAGGCCATGCTCTTTGGTGTTCTTTGAAATGGTTTGGGGTCCATAAAACTCACAATGAAGAAATCAATTGCTCGACACACAAAAAGTTGTTGTTTTAATTTTGACTTTGTCAAGTTAAATCGATAGAGTGTAATCACAAAATATGATATGCAACTTTTGTTTCAAACGAGCTTTTCGTTTTTCATTTATACCAAAAAATCTTTGTCGAAAAGTGGCGGTTTAGAAGATCTGGTCTGTGTATATGTCGTCAGCAATCTTGGGATTGAGTTGAATGGTTTTGCATAACCTACGGAACACACGTTTAATTGAGCAGTCTTGAATTAGCTCGAGCAGTCTAAAGACTGTTCAGAGTTCAGTTTAAGCAATCTTAAGACTGCTGAAAAATCAAAATTGCTCACAACATTATTTACCCTAGTATCGTTGATATGTGTCTTTAGTGACTCTGAGTTATCTGCTTTAAACAGTGGATTCCCGGTACCCATCTCATACATGCAACAACCAAGGCTCCAGATGTCTGTCTGAATACAGAAATAACAAATTTAACGTTCTTATACGTCGCATAACTGTATAGAACTACCTTTTTGAAAATTCACACGCTGAAATAGTTCAAAATTATAAATGATCAGACGATCATTTAGAATCAGAGAGAATATCTTGGAAAAAGGCCTTTACGACAGTTTCAGACGCCACCTCATTACTGTAGATTATGTACCGTCTTTTGATTAATCTTGTTGGTCTCGAACTATTGCTACACGTAATGAAGAGGTTTTATGAGAACAGCAGTGTACTTTATTTAAATGTCTAGGCCTATATACGGGCTTATATGGTCATAATGGACCTTTTCCTTGTAGCTTCTCAAATGGCAATAATAGCAGCCAGTATTTCAGGCAGCTTGAAATACACGGTGTTGTGATAATAAGTTCGATAAGTCACCAAAGCTAAACCATTACTATCTGGTCATGATTTTATGACACATATTTACAAAATTTACTTATGTAAGCAACACAATATCGAACTACAAACTATTTTAATTGCATTTGATTTTTCGAATCTTGATGATGTCTCAAATTTGGAAGATTTGATTCAACGTATGCAAAATTGTACTACAATTATGAACGCCTTTTCCATTATTTACTAAGGTATAATGTGTTAACATTTGCCAAAATAGTGTGACTGAACTATAGTCTAGATCTAGCAACTTTCAAATTTGATCATTCATTTGCGTTTGAGAAAGGAATATAAGAAAGGGTGGACATTTTAAGGACTTAGGAAATGTTACATTACCTTCAGTGTATATGGTTGACCATTTATCATTTCTGGACTCATGAAGTAAGGAGACCCGACTGATCTCGTGAACTCCGTCTCGTTCTCGACTGTCCTGTAAATCATGCAAAACAATTGGGCCGGGATCTGGAAAAACCTCCCTTATAGCATTTTTAAAAATTAAGTTTTAAGACCAGCCTGTTGTCAAATGCAGTCCAATATGCATCCATGCTGCTCTCTTTAAATAAGTTACTAAAGGTCACAAAGAAGCTATTAAAGAACAATGTGGATCCTGATCAGACTGTGCGTATGCACAGGCTGGTCTGGATCTATGTTGGGCTCAAAAGCCTTAAGGGACGTTTTTCCAGATCCTGGCTCAATTCATTTTCATGGCTTATCAACATGAATTGAAAACTCGACAATGTCGCCATTGTCTTTAGGTGCATATTTATTCCTTACAAAAACTGATTGTAACGTCCCTGCAAGCTACTTCTGACATTTCATTCGTTTTTCTTCATTTTTCCGATTGCTTATCAATCTATTTTTCTGCTTCGTTGGCAACATTTGTTTCGACATCGACAACACATTTGATTTTATTCTGCCTAAATGTTAAAGATATACGAAGGGTGTTCCGAAATTAATGTTGCGCAATATTTCGAATAAAACAGTACCAGGTCTAAGGTTAAATACAGTTTGACCATTACCCATGATTCATCAATAACTATTCAATGTGAAGCCTAACTCAGACAGAACAGTGGTTAAACAACGATAGGCCACGGTAACGCTCAGAAAGCGAATCACCAAAAGAGAGAGTCGCTCAGTGGTACAATAAACTCGTCGGTCGCATTTTTTTTCAAATTACACCTTTTTGTTAAAATCACTACGAAATTGTTGTACAAACATAAATCTTTTTCGAATTGTGTACAGTACAAAGGAAACCATTTTTAAACGGATAAACGAAACCCGCCTGATATTGATATTAATCCAAGCCTCTGTCCGTAAATAAGCGATGCTAGAAAAAATCTGACGACAATGTTGATTATCATAATTCCGATAGAAATAGGTCAAAGAATAAATGACGTCATCATGACATTGTGACGTCGCATTGTCAGCGGTATCAATAAACGGAGCTTACTTCATTAGAATGGAAGATTCCTTACAATGCAATACAATCAAATAAGTCATAAAAAGAAGAATTGTGAAACCAAATTCGATCGATGTGATCAATTCAACATTCATGATTAATGATAAAATTTGGGAAAAGAATTGGTTTTGTATTCTATAAGCAAGAATATATTTCAAAATTGTTTAAAATACGTATGCACGAATTGAATTAAGTTTGTAAAACGTTTAGGTGTAAATATCCAATAAGTTATCAACATATAGATATTTCAATACCAATATCTTTCAAAAGAAGACTTGAATAGTTGCCAATCGCTTTTTAAAATTCTAAATGGGGAAGTAAATTTAGAATATCATATATTACTGTACAGACACTGTCAAAATTGACGGACTTCAATGTCAACCAAACGTTCCTTGTCGGCAAAATAAAAGTTATATTTTGTCCCACACTGGTCCGTTTCGGTAATTTGCTCTTAACCCTCTCCCAAACAAGACCTGGTTTTGACGCCCCTAATAGAAAAGGATTGGGAAAACATTGAAACAAAAGAAGAAACTGCTGATAATCAGCAGTTTCTCCTTTTGTCTCAATATTTTCTATGCCACATTTTACACAAATCCTATCTTTAACAACATCCATTTTGTCATTTGTGGCAGTTTTTGAAGTGGATCACCCTAAAATTTTGTCGTTTGGGAAAGGGTTAAACAGTTTTGCACCAATCTCAAGAATTGTACTTGCACCCGTCATTGGCTCCGAAATGTCCCACCGATAAGTCGGATAAGAAATTTTACTTGGTCGAAATTTAGGGCTACTAGTAAAGTCAGACCTAGCTAATGTGTGTACTTATATGCACATATCGCACAACATTTGAGCCAGGATCTGGAAAAGGGGGCCCTAAAGGTATTTGAGAGCAACATGGATCCAGACCAGTCTATGTGTATATGCAGTCTGATATTGATACATGCTTCTTTTTAATCGACTCCTCTATGAACTGTAAGAGAGGAACTTGGAACCAGATCAGCTTGCCATGAAAGGCCTATCTTTTTTTAATCGATGGTGTTTCTAACGTGGTGTATTTACTGTATTTAATTACGATTAAAAATAAAGCAACATCATACTTAGCCAGTCCGAGGTCTGCTATCTTTATTTGATGCTCCTCTGTCAGTAGTATATTGGTCGTTTTGACGTCTCGATGAACCACCTTTTTGTCGTGGAGGTACTGTAACGATGAATTTGAGGTTACAATAATTACAGGGCCTTTTTAGTGTCTTATCTTAACGACTTCTTCTCTTCAGTTTTTATAAAAATATTTTTTTAATCCAATGGGTCCATTGCATAACGAATGTTTACAGCTTTAAGCATTTGAAACACAGTATCTGTTATGCAGTCTAGCCAATAAGTCTAAGCATTTTTGGGAAGCAAATTTTACAAAATTTACTTAATTTGCTTCTCTATGCAGCCACTTCTCTCTGTACTTTACCATTCTCTGCATACCCCACAACATCTTCCGGTCCTCCTCACTATAAATAGTTCTATCAAAAGCAACGATTAATTAAGTAACAGTCATTCGAATATTTAATATGTAAGTCTGAAGTTATACATGTAGATATTGAATTGTGTGACTGGAAATGAAACATTCAATTAATCATGTGTCTAAGAGAAGAAAAGACCGACGTAGTAATTTGCTTTATAATGGTTTAAAAATCAGTCCAATGGCTTTCCTTGTAAATGGGTCAGTCAAGTTTACTGAACTATAAAATATATCCAAAGCTGTAAATAGTTAGTTAACATGCATGAAGGTTGCACTAAAAATAGATACAACAACTCCAGCATGGAATCAAAGTATTCAAGGTATTAAAATGGATAATCAAAGTACCTAATCAAAGTACCTAATCAAAGTACTCTACTTCTGGACAGGCCCACATTATTAACAAACTTGCTTCCCAACAGTACTTTCAGTACTTTGATTTTATGTAAGTTGTTACTACATTATTTTATTATTATCATATTGTTTAGTTGATAAAAAGCATTGTTAAAACTACCTTTACAATATTATGACCTGGTATTTTGTGAAAATAATAGAAAACTGTGTAAAAAGATACGAATTATTTATTTTGATGTTTTAAGGATTACAACCCGTCATGAGATACCAAACAGTTTATGCATCTTCGTGCGTCATCCGTGACAGCGGAAATTACCGAGAGATACACACGTCAATTTTTGGCGTACGGATCACCCTCGAAGATGCACGGTGTATGATATAATTAATGACGCAGATGGGATGTAATTCTTAAGTTCAATCGTTTGAACTTTATATTACGTGTGTCTTTTTCCTACCTTGATACCGTTACATATCTGAGTAAATAGTTGTAGAAACTCTTGTTCTTGTATATATTTCTGTTTCTGTATGTACTGCCGTAGATTCCCGCCATGACAATATTCCATCACAATACAAAGATATATTCCCTACAAAGTAAACCATGTATCATAGTCTGATATTGAAATATTTTCTGTTCGTATAGTCGTATATTCCACCGAAAAACAGATACAACAATTAGGATCCCTGTAAATTAAAACATCGTCGTTTTTTTCTTTCTAAACCACGTGACTATAGCTGGGTTTAAAATGTAGTTTGGGGGGGATGATAAAGAAGAGCAGCAACATGTAATATTACCGAATCTTATTCGAATAGACTCTTTCAATTATCGTTTTAGTCCGTACCACCAGAACACTTCCGGAGGCAAACAATGGGTTTATGGGAAATTAACGTTGTATATTCTGAGATACGGTTGAGAATTGTTACTAAAAATAGTAACAAATCGACATTATCAAAACGAGGTTCCAAAAATGCGGAGAAAACAATGACGGTGCACGTGCTTTGTGTGCATACAGCGATACAGCGAAATTTTGAGGGGAACAAAAACTATAAAATTGAATGAATTCGTTAATAGCCGGTAAGATTGCAATCTGAATGAATTCAGATGCATCTTATTTCATCTTATTTCATAATGTTACATCTGAGAATCACCCATTAGGGGTCATCTTCTGTGACCTTGGAAAGTCCATTTTTTCTATTTTTAGACCAACCAATCAAAACGCTCGTTGCAAACGCAGGTCTGTTGTCCTTGACAACAACACCAAAATGGTCGCGGTTGATAGACATGCGCTTGACACCGAGCAAAGAGCAAAGTCCGTCAATTAAGTTACTGCTAGTGTCAAAATATACCGAAAACTATCTACTTCATGAATGCCATATCTTTGCTCTCATAATTAACGGACTTTGGTCTTTGTCTTTGTAGTGAAATCACCGCACTGGATGCCACCATGGCTACTAATCTTGTTATCCTTAGAAACGGAAGTGTAGTGTGCATGCCCGTGCGCATGCCAAATTTCTTTCAACTTTTCCAAAGCTACAATCTGATTGGTCCAAAGAAAGGTCACAGAAGATGACCCCTAACGGGTGGTCGTTAGATGTTACTGAAAGATAATATCTAAAATTTATTTAGATTGGTAAGATAGTCATTTTATTGGATTTACAGGCCGCGGCCTTAGCGCAGTTGGTAGCGCATATGACCCTCATTCGAGAGGTGCCGGGTTCGATACCCGGCCGCGGCTAATACCCTTTCTGACAAAATTGTCACCCACCAATGGCTTTGAAATCGTTAACCTAAGTGGGCGAGCAGCTGGAGGCTCGGTAAGGGTGTTGTGGTAGTACTGGTTTGAGAAACAACAGGAATCCATGGGTAGGTGCTCCAGCCGCCGCGATATGACCCTGGTAGTTGAAAACGGCGTAAAACCCCAAAAAACTCAAACTTAACTCAAACTTATTGGATTTACAGTCAATCGTTCCCCGTTTAAAGATTTCGCCTTTTGCCTCTAAGGACGACTTCATGATTGTGGCTGTTATGTGTGTGGTGGAGGGGTCTTAGTGGAAAATTGTCTATTGCCATTTTAATTGGGAATGTAGATTATTTCGTTGTTGTGTTATTTTGATATTCGATTGACGAAGTCATTTGAAACGAAGTTGCGTTTTTGCTCTGGAAAGGCTATGTGTAAATGCGAAATGTATCATTCATGATTCTTTCCGACCACAGTCTGGTTTAGGAATCAGTAATTTTATTGCTTTGTAAAATATTAAAAATATAATATGTTCAAATTAACATAGACCTTTTTCTCCCATCTTCGCAAGCCAAGGGTGACATCTACGACGTAACGTCGTTTCTGTATTCACCCTTGGCGGATTTAGTCCGATTTTCTTGGTCTCCTGGAAAGCGTTTTCATTGGTTCCAGCGAGACCGCTGGAACCAATCAGATTGTCGACTGATACATTTGTTATGAGTAGCCAAATCATGACAACGGGCGGGAAAAAGCATTGCATTTGCAACTCAAAAACGCGAAGATTTGCGATTTTTCCTACGAATTTCACTGCAATAGACAGGAATTCTCTAACTTTAATCGACGAATTATTATACTTTCGACAATTCGACCGAAAAAACAGCTAACTTTTACATAATCTGCACGACGTACGACGCGAAAGACAACGCGCGTTAATGACGTCATCAATAATGGACGTAAACAACCAGCAGAACAACCGCTAGGCGGCGCTTCGCGATTTCAAGAAAATCGGACTAAATCCGCCAAGGGTGAATACAAACGTAGGTGGGTTCAACCTTGGCTAGCGAAGATGTTTTTCTCCTGGCTTTTTAAGCCTTTGTAAAGTCATCGTCAAAGCTATGAAGTACTGGTGAACCGGTCAAGTTATGGTAGTCTATTTCATTTATGCAATCATGATGTCTTAATTATTTTACGTGACATGACTCGACGATTAGCGGATAAAACATTCAAACCTCTTTTCATATTGAATCTTGCTAATCAAATAGATGTCTAAATGAAATTTTGATACGGACTTGAATTTGTATTGCCACCAAATAAAGTTATCGTGTTAACTTTGTACGCTTGTTAATTTGAAAAATAAAACTTGGGTATCCCAAATATTGGATCAGCATCTTATTTTTGCATAGAAAGATTGTCTAGGCTAAAGAAAACATGAAATGGGATGGGATTTTCGAAAAGCATAGAAGGCTACACGGTTTGATTTTCGGCTATTTTTAATTTTCTTTACAGAAATATATTCTAGAATTTACCTTGTTATCATTTAGCACTTGAAGGCACCATATCAACCCCAGTGAACGAAAGTATTTTTAATCTGGGAAGCAAAGGAGTGGTTGTTTAGCATTTATCAAAACCAATTAAAGGCTTTTTTTATCTTAGAGATTGATGTTTTTCCAGAAAATGGCATTTTATATCGGATTAAACACTAATAAGCGATGATATTACAAGAAGAATCGAATATTAGGTCAGAGTCATGTCAAATGAAATCAGGCCCCAGTTTCTCGAAAAAACTTAAGCACGTTCTCAGACTCAAACCTGAGCACTGTGCTCAAATCACACGAAATCAATATATACTTCAATTGAATACCAGTCAACGTTGATTTGTATTGAGTTGAAATTCACGTTGTTTTCGTGAGTATATACTTAAGGTTTTTTTTCGAAAAACCAGGGCCAGATATGTCATGTACAAACTTACACTCCTGAACGAGTCCACATATTTCACAATGTTTGGATGGTCACAGGACTGTAACTGCCGAACTTCATCCAAACAATGTTGTCGCTCCTTCTCATTACAACCTCGTAGATTAATCTTCTTCAGTGCAAAAATTTCATCCTGAAATATTACATGTAATATCAGTGCATGGAGAACATGACATTTTGCTGTCTTTGCTTATAAGCACACAAAGAAAATAATCGGACAACAGAAGGAAAATTGTACTAAAGTAGGCCTAAGTGTCCACATCATGCACATAGACGTGACCAAAAGTTCCAAAAAATGCTATAACATTACTCAACCAATCAAAATAGTAAATAAGTGTATTGTCCAACAAGGTTAACCCGGGACAACTTAGTTTTCGTGCGCAAGGTCCGTTAGTTGAGCGTCTTAACAAAACAAAGCCGAAGTGGGGTCATTACATATGCAGATGTCTCGGGTTAATCTTGCTGGACAATAAGCCTTTTTACCATAGAGGACGTGGTTTTTTATTTTTTATTTTTTATTTTTTTTTTCTTCTTCTTCTTCTTCTTCTTCTTCTTCTTCTTCTTCTTCTTCTTCTTCTTCTTCTTCTTCTTCTTCTTCTTCTTCTTCTTCTTCTTCTTCTTCTTCTTCTTCTTCTTCTTCTTCTTCTTCTTCTAGAAAAAAACTAATTCAATAGAGCGAAAGAAGAATGTGCTTATAAATAAGCAATTTACTATCTCCTTTTGTCTGTATAAATAAGCCAATTGTGTCGCCTACATGTTTTGCCGTTTGGGAAAGGGATTCTTTAAAACATACCTTGTGCTCCGGACTTGTTACTGGATAAATACGTCCAAAACTGCCTCTACCTATTTTATAGTCTTTCACGACTTCATAGTCGCCAATCATATCTGGGTGTACACGCTATTCCAAGAATTTATTTTTCTCACATGGGTTTCTTCTATTGAGTTAAACAGCCATCTAGAAAAATCAGTTCTAGATTTCTGACTTCGTAATCAAATGTCATGTGTGGTGTTCAAAATTACCTGACAAAAGAAAGAAATTGCTTGATTTCTTTTGTTTCTCAACTATTTCCGTGTTTTCTGAAAGCAAGTATTCTAACTTTTCACTTTATCATTATTATTTTCACTTTAAATTACCGAGATTGTGACCAGGAATTCTTCTAGTTAATCGATGTCGGCATAGCGAGCGTCGTATGTACTCTCTTCTTCCCAAATAAGAACTTGGCTTGGAAGAACATTGAGGCAAAAGAAGTAAATGTTGATAACAAGCATTTTCCCTTCTATTCTTAATATTCTCTGTAGGCTACACGATTCAATTTTCGTTGAACACCGATTTTGATTTTGCTTCAACTTTGGAAGTGAATGAAACTACAATTCTGTTGCTCGGAAAGGATTAAACCGATATCACGATCACACACTACAACTTGTATATCCATAGATTCTTTCCAACAATAGTTTGGCTTAATGTGTTGAAATATTCACTAAACACTCCAGTGACATAATACCGGTAGTTTAGTAAGCATTATCCATAAATCTACCTTCAATATGAAAAAGAGACCCATGGCTTATTGATAGATTTGTGCTATCTTTTATTCGTAATTATTTGAGCATTTAACTTGAGTACAGCACTGAAACTTTTTAAAGGAACGGTTTGGTGTCAACTGCTTGGTTGATAATATATTCCTCTGTTCCATATTTTGATTCATTTATGGACTTTTTTCCAAGAGAAACGAAGCCATAGATTTCTTTTAAGACCCGGTCACACAAATCTCCACGTCCCAAATCTCGCCAAAAGGAAATTAGCCTAATTCGTCGGTGTAAATGCAAAACCTCGTATGTCGAATGTCGCGATTTTCGAAGTACAAACTTGTGCACCCATTTCAGACAATTCTCATAGGTTTTGAGATATTTTACTGACCTTTATTAATGACACATTATTTGTGAACAATATCTCCAATTTTTAAGTAAAACATTTCAGTTTGGGAAAAGTTATAGCACATTTTTCCACCCCCTTTAAAATTTTCCAAAAACGAGATACGAGGTTTTGCATTTACAACGACGCTATACTTTAATGAAGGATGGCTTTTCTGAGTGTGCTCTAGCAACGATTATGCAGTAGGCCTATGCTAAATGTGTGCTTACATAACTTTTTACACCATGTTTACGTAAGAAATAATATGCAAGTTGTTCTGACTCAATGTCGGTCTCAGACTCCACTTCAATAGCAATTAATTTTCTGCTAAAAATAGACTGGATTTACTCTTTTATTTTGATAACCCATCGATTTTGTTATAAAATCACGTAACAACGGCTTGATTCAAGCCGTAGATACGAAATTTTATAACATCACCGACGAAATACTATTTGGTTGCCCGAAATTACCTCACTGTTTACTTGATAAAATAGTTCCCTATTGTCAAAATTCTAGCACTGTCTTACTACTAATTGACAAGTCACAAGTTTGATAACATAAATGTTATCAGTGACGAATGCATGTACATTCATTTAGATGTAACAATCATAAATAGCTGAATTTCTTCCAAAACCTTGTAACTGCAGTTTTCAACAAGCTGTAGTTACGAGGGTTTTTGAAGAAAAGCGGCAAATACTTTATCTTTTTAGGCTATTATTATTCGCAATTTTAAGTTGACCGTCACGCAAAAAATGGGTATTTATACCCCGTGCTTATATGATTGATTTATTGGTGTTTAACGCCGTTTTTAACTGCTATTGTCATACTGCGCCGGCTGGAGCACCAAATCGTGTATTCCTGGCATTTCTCTCACCAGTACCACCACAATTACCAAACCGAGCCAACAGCTGCTCCCTCACATACTATTAGATGATTCACACCCATTGATGCCAGAAAAATGACTTTTGTCAAATGTCAGAATGGATACTGGCAGAACCGAGGTTCGAACTCACAACCCCTTTATATATATTCGTTTTTAAGAGTCCCCGACATGCTGTCTTCTTGAAGTTGCGCATACATTGTGTATTAAATTGTTCCTTAACAAGACCTTGTTTTGGCGTCCTCAAAAGAAAATGTTGGGAAAACATTGCGACAAAGAAAAAAGTGCTTCTAACCACCATATTCTCCTTTTCGTCGCAATATTTTCTGTGCTTTATTCAGGTATCCTTTATTTATCGACATCCGTGTTATTGTCTGAAACTGTTGCCAAATTTTATAAGTCTTAGGCCTAATTATTGACGTGTGCCTACAAATGCGTAGCTTGCAATGGCGGATCCGTGGGTTTTTTTTTCAAGGGGAGAAGGGGGGGCTCCAAGCCCAAAACTTTTTTCCATGGGGGTCCAAGCTCAAATTATGGCTTAAAAAGTAATAAATATGTAACGTTACACTAAATTTATATAGTGTATAGGGAGTACGGACCCCCGACCCCCTCTAGATTCGCCCATAGCTTAGTACGAGTATTGACCCTTTCCCAAACGACAACAATTTAGACTGGTGCAATTCGAAATCCGCTGCAGACGACGAAATCTTTGTTGATAAGGATTATGCTCATTGCATTTTACTTGTCAACTTTTCCAAACATGAAAATGGCTCGAGAAAATATTGTGGAACATGAAAAAAGTGCTTTTGACAACAAATCTTCATTTCCCACAATGTTTTCCAGATAAAGAATAACAGAAAGTGTTAAAAAAATTATTCACTTGAATTTATAGTCTGCAATATCTTTGAATTTGGAAAATCCAAAATTTTGCCGTCTGGTAATGAGTTAATTCTTAAACTATTTCTAATAGAGACCGTTTGGTAATGGGTTAATCGATTTACAGTCTAACCAGTGTGTTAATTATGTCCGTGCAACTGTAAGAAAAAATTAAGAGGATTTCTGTTTTATCTTCCTTGGAAAAAACATGCTTTGAAAACATTGGGGGGGGGGGGGGGGGGGGGGGGGAGAGGAAAGTGGTCACTATTATCACTATTACCATTTGCTTTCCCTTGCATCTCGATGTTTTCCATATTAGACATCTTACATTTCCGAGAGGAAAGTGGTCACTATTATCACTATTACCATTCACTTTCCCTTGCATCTCGATGTTTTCCATATTAGACATCTTACATTTCCTGGAAATCATAAGGTTTGTTTTCTCTCCTGTAACACCCAAATGTGTTGTATAGAAAAGTATTACTCGGAATTCATTACTAAGATTATAGACTTCATATATGTGACTCGTCGTGCTAAAAGTGTCATTCTTGGAAATCTAAAAAACCGAGTTTTGATAAATGGGTCAGATTTACCAAACGTCACCCAAGATGTCACATTTAGTCGGTGTTATTGCAAAAACCTGGTATCTACAGCTTGACTAAAGCTGTAGATACCAGGATTTGCAATAACACTGACGATTTGGAAAATTTACACATAATACAATAAGATAGAAAAAGCAATGTAGATCCAGAAAACAACCTTAGAATGGAAATATTCGACCGTGCAGACTGAATAGGCTCGACAATTTCCACACTGCCCAGAGTGACTTTTTCAGCGTGACGGATCATATTAACCTATTACCAAACGATAAAATTCTAGGTTGGTCCAAATTCAAAGATGTAGCAGACGACAATTTCAAATAAATGAAATTCAAATTTGTATTGTCCTTTTGGGAAGAGACATTGTGGAAAATGAAGGAATTGCTTGTGACAAGCAATTTCTTTATTTTCAACGATGTTTTCCAAAGCCATTATCTTGTTAGGAGTCAAAAAGAGTCAGTGTAATGGGTTGTTACAAGAATACCTTTGCATTTCTTCGAAAACTTTTTTTTAGAAAAGCGACGATAATTAATTACGCAGACGAAGCTCAGTGTGATCCATTCAAAATCTTTGAACTTAGGCGTAAAACAAAGTTGTTGCCTAGTTACACTTTTCTGGGTCTAGAACTCGTAAACAAAACCTTAAACTATTTCCAAGCAAGACCTGGGTTTGACGTCTCTAAAAGAAATGTTTGGGAAAACTGGGAAAACATGGGGACAAAAGAAGAAAATGCTGATAATCAGTATTTTCTCCTTTTGCCTCAAGATTTTCTGAGCTGTATTGTTAACAAAATCCAATTTTTATCATCTCCATGTATACGTCAGATTTTAGGCTATACTCAAACGGTCTAAAATTCAGAGGTTTGGGAAAGGGTTCATAATTTTTCCACTTTAGAAAGCGTTGATGCTATAAAAGAAAACGAAAGTTTTATTATTGTTTTAAAGTACAAATGTAAACAAAGTGAGTTTTATGACAACGTGTATAGATCGGAATTCAAGTAAGGTAGTTTAATCATCTAGCCTAAACTTTTCCCATACGACAACATCTTGGACCAATTTAATAGTAGTTATTGCAGACGACAAAATTCAAGACAAAAAACAATGAAAATTTATGCACATATTAGCACATAACAATAAATACATAAAAAATAAATAAATGAAAATGAGAAAATGCTAGTAAATAGCACTTTTAAAAAGCCCCGCTCAAATATTTTAGTGACGTGGTTTTTGTTGTTGTTGTTGTTGTTGTTTTCTTTCTTTTTCTTTTTATCTTCGCTACTAAAGCAGACAGATAAGGGGTGATATTGCTCGCACTATCTTCCGTGGTACAATACATAAAAAATACGGTAATATTTTGAAATTCAAATATTTTAGTGACGTGTTTTTTGTTGTTGTTGTTGTTGTTGTTGTTGTTTTCTTTCTTTTTCTTTTTCTTTTTTTATCTTCGCTACTAAAGCAGACAGATAAGGGGTGATATTGCTCGCACCATCTTCCGTGGTGCAATACATAAAAGATACGGTAATATTTTGAAATTCAAATATTTTAGTGACGTGTTTTTTGTTGTTGTTATTGTTGTTGTTGTTGTTTCTTTCTTTTTCTTTTTCTTTTTTTATCTTCGCTACTAAAGCAGACAGATAAGGGGTGATATTGCTCGCACCATCTTCCGTGGTGCAATACATAAAAAATACGGTAATATTTTGAAATTCAAATATTTTAGTGACGTGTTTTTTGTTGTTGTTGTTGTTGTTGTTGTTGTTTTCTTTCTTTTTCTTTTTTTATCTTCGCTACTAAAGCAGACAGATAAGGGTTGATATTGCTCGCACTATCTTCCGTGGTGCAATACATAAAAGATACGGTAATATTTTGAAATTCATATTTTCTCTTTAGAAATAGTTTAAACGAATGCGAATTTCATATTTATAGTGTCGAGAGATTAGAACAGACTTTCGAGGAAAAGATTCTCTAGAAAACCTTATTTAATTTTATTTCTCACCAAAAGCCCAGGGCCCGTATTATCAACGATCTTACGACTACGTTTTTGTTTATACTGTGCGAGAAGACATCTGATTGCACGATATATCAGATTGGGCCAATCAGGTTTGTTGTTATGTAAATGATTATGCAAAAAATAATCGTACGACCGTTGATAATAGGGTCCCAGTTTACATCGTTCCAAGATAGTAAGCATTTCCTCTATATATGCAAAGATTTGAAAGCAGTGTTTACCTTGGAAATTTAAGTCTCAAGTAAGTAAACTAGTGGCAACCGGGCAGATCTTATTTTACACTTTCTGTTTGCAGTATTTAACCCCCAATCAGTCAAAACCTAGACTGTTTCAATTAAAAGAAACTGCTGAAGACGCCAAAATGGATGTTAATGAAGATTGGATTTGTGTTAAGTGTAGAACAGAATATACTGATGCAAAAGGAGAAAATGCTGGTCATCAGCATTTTTTTTTTTTTGCTTCAATGTTTTCCCAAGTTGTAAATATTAGACACGTCGAAACCAGAGGCCCGTTTTATCAACGATCGTACGATTATTTTTTTGCGTATTTACTTGTTTATTTATATCGTTATACTATATTTTGTAGATAATGAAAGTTGTGGAGGCCCTGGTAGTGTTCGGAGGTGTTTTCTTCATAGCAATATCCAGTTGTAGCTGTGCTAGTAAATGATAGTAAACCAATGGTGATCTCACTCATCTATTTTACTCTTTCTATTTGCAATATTTCTAAAATGAGTACCAATATGTCGAGGCTTTTCAACAAAAACTTCGTAACTGCAGCTTGTTTTAAGCTGCAGTTACGAGATTTTTGTTGAAAAGCGATGTTATTATATTTTGTAGATTATGAAAGCTATGGAGGCCCTGGTAGTGTTCGGAGGTGTTTTCTTCATAGCAATATCCAGTTGTAGCTGTGCTAGTAAATGATAGTAAACCAATTGTGATCTCACTCATCTATTTTACTCTTTCTATTTGCAATATTTCTAAAATGAGTACCAATATATCGACGCTATTCAACAAAAAAATTCGTAACTGCAGCTTGTTTTAAGCTGGTTGTTTTCGGGGGTGTTTTCTTCATAACAATATCAAGTTGTAGCTGTGCTAGTAAATGATAGTAAACCAATTGTGATCTCACTCATCTTATTTTACAGTTTCTATTTGCAATATTTATTTCTAAAATGTGTACCAATATATCGACGCTTTTCAACAAAAACTTTGTAACTGCAGCTTGTTTTAAGCTGCAGTTACGAGGTTTTTGTTGAAAAGCGATGTTATTATATTTGTAGATAATGAAAAGCTGTAGAGGCCCTGATAGTGTTCGGAGGTGTTTTCTTCATTACAATATCAAGTTGAAGCTGTGCTAGTAGATGATAGTAAACCAATGGTTATCTCACTCATCTTATTTTACACTTCCGTTTGCAATATTCTAAAAACGCGTACCAATATATAGAGGGTTTTCATAAAAAAAAACTCTTACTGCAGCTTGTTTAAAGCTGTAGTTACGAGGTTTTTGTTGAAAAGCAATGTTATAATATTATTATATTTGTAGATAATGAAAGCTGTAGAGGCCCTGGTAATATTCGGAGGTGTTTTCTTCATAACAATATCAAGTTGTAACTGTGCACCACAGTGGCGACCACAGGGAAGGTTCGGTAAACGATACACAAACACTAGAAATACAGATATAATGACCGCACTACAGTCAGGTGGGTATAGCTCATGGTAATTGACCTGGCAGAACAACCCTAGCTATTAGCTACGGTTGATCTGGTTAGTCATTTATCGAGAGCTAAAGTCAATGTAAATCGACAAATCAAAGTATTCATCTTCATCAGAGCATATCGCTCGTTTTCAACGAGAACCTCGTGATTGCAGCTTAAAGCAAGCTGCAGTTATGAGGTTTTTGTTAAAAAGTGACGATGTCTGAATTAGGGGCCACATAACTACGGTCAAAGGGGCGCTCTACAGTCAGGTGGGTATAGTCAATGTAGATCTAAATAAGGGACCATAACTTCGACCACAGGGGCGGTTCGGCAAACGATACACAAACACGAGAAATACAGATATAATGACCGCACTTCAGTCAGGTTGGTAGTTAATGTAGATCAAAATAAGGGACCATAACTACGACCACAGGTGAGGTTCGGTAAACGATACACAAACACCAGGAATACAGATACATGTATAATGACCGCACTACAGTCAGGTTGGTAGTCAATGTAGATCTAAATAAGGGACCATAACTACGACCACAGGGACGGTTCGGTAAACGATACACAAACACTAGAAATACGGATATAATGACCGCACTAGAGTCAGGTGGGTAGTCAATGTAGATCAAAATAAGAGACCATAACTTCGACCACAGGGTAGGTTCGGTAAACGATATACAAATACCAGAAATACAGATATAATGACCGCACTACAGTCAGGTGGGTAGTCCATGTAGATCAAAATAAGGGATCATAACTTCGACCACAGGGTAGGTTCGGTAAACGATATACAAATACCAGAAATACAGATATAATGACAGCCCTTCAGTCAGGTGGGTATAGCTCATGGTAATTGACCTGGCAGAACAACCCTAGCTATTACCTACGGATGCTTTGTCAGGTCAATTATCGTGAGCTAAAGTTAATGTAGATTGAGAAATCAAATTATTCATCCTCAACAGAACACATCGCTGCTTTTCAACTAAAACCTCGTAACTGTAGCTTAAAACAAGCTGTAGCTACGAGGTTTTTAGCTCACCTGGGCACGAAGTGCTCGAGGTGAGTTATTGTGGTCACTTTTTGTCCGGCGTCCGTCCGTCTGTCCGTCCGTCCGTCCGTCAACATTTGGGGTGTTTACACTCTAGCATCCACAAAAGTTACTCAATCTTGATCAAACTTGGCCAAAACAAGTACGATCATAAGTTCTCGGACAAGTTCGATTATGGGCCTGATCGGACCAGAAAGTGCGGAGTTATCTGCCCTTGAATGTCAAAAAATGCTGTTTTTAAGTTTGTTTACACTCTAGCATCTACAATTATTGATCAATCAAGACAAAACTTGGACATAATGTTGGAGACCATAAGATCTTGGATGAGGTCAATTTTCAGTCTGATCTGACCAGAAATATGAGAGTTATGTGCCCTTGAATCGGGCAAAATTGCCACTTTTTTGCTGTATTCAAAAAAGAGTTAATCTAAGGGAAGGAACTCTGACACTACTTTACTTCAGTATAAGTAGAGTTATCTAGTTTGATAGAGGATATAAATAGATTTACACTCTTATTAACCCATTACCAAACAACAAAATTTTAGCCTAGTCCAAAATCATAGGTGTTGCAGACGACAAGTTCCATTGAACAAAATTTAACATTTTTTGGTCTTTCTTGGTAGAAAACAGTGTGGGTAATGAAGAAATTGTTTGTCACAATGTTTTCCAAAGCCTTTATTTTGTGGGGCATCCAAAAGCGCCAATGTGTGGGAAAGGGTCAATCAAGACAAAACTTGGACACAATGTTGGGGACTTTAATATCTCAGATAAGTTTGATTTTCAGTCTGATCTGATCTGAAAGTCAAGAGTTACGTGCCCTTGAATTTGACAAAATAGCCATTTTCGGCTGTTTTCAACCTTTTTTACGCTCTAGAATCTACAATTATTATTCAATCAAGACAAAACTTGGACACAATGTTTTGGACCATAAGATCTGGGATTAGTTTGATTTTCAGTCTGATCTAATCAGAAAGTCAGGAGTTATGTGCACTTGAATTTGACAAAATTGCTGGTTTTTTTTTTTACTGTTTTCGACTTTGTTTACACACTAGAATCTACAATTATTGACCAATCAAGACAAATCTTGGACACAATGTTGGAGACTATAAGATCTCAGGTAACTTCGATTTTCAGTTTGATCTGATTAGAAAAACAAGAGTAATGTGCCCTTGAATTTGATAAAATTGCTGTTTTTGGCTGTTTTCGACCTTGTTTATACTCTAGAATCTACAATTATTTATCAATCAAGACAAAACTTGAACACAATGTTGGGGACTATAAGATCTTGGATGAGTTTGATTTTCAGTCTGATCTGACGAGAATGTTGAGAGTTATGTGCCCTTGAAATTGACAAAATTGCCATTTTTCGGCTGGTTTCGACCTTGTTTACATTCTAGAATCTACAATTATTGATCAATCTATACAAAACTTGGACACAATGTTGGGAACCATAAGATCTCATATGAGATTAATTTTCAGTCTGATCTGATCAGAAAGTCGAAAGTTTTGTGCCCTTGAAATTGACAAAATTGTTGTTTTCGGCTGTTTTCGACCTTGTTTATACTCTAGAATCTACAATTATTTATCAATCAAGACAAAACTTGGATACAATCAGGGCTACAGATAAGTGGAGGTGAAGACATACTAACATTGTTTTTTCGAATTCAAATCCTATGTTGTGGGTACTCATTTGAATCGTCTCGACGAGACGATACAAATGAGTACCTACAACATAGGGTTGGATGATCACTGACAGCATTATTGCAGTTTGAAAAGTCACCACCCCCTCTTATCTGGAGCCCTGTACAATGTTTGGCACCATAATTTAGATCTTGGATGAGTTAGATTTTCACAACCTTATTGACCATAAGTTCTTTTTCAGTCTTAAAGTAATAAATATTAATTGAATTGAACAAAAGTGTTGCTCATATCATTTAGGTTCAGGTGAGCGATATAGGACCATCATGGTCCTCTTGTTTGTTGAAAAGCGCCGATGTCTGAATTGAAATAAGGGACCATAACAACGGCCACATGACAGGTTCGGTAAACAATGTATACAAATACCAGAAATACGATAGATATAATGACCACACGTCAGTCAGGTGGGTAGGCGACAATTAGAAGACCAATCAAATTATTCATTATACAAATGCAGTCCGAAAACCTTTTTTGTATTCAAACCATACTAGAATTCTAGCGTGATGGCCATATGAAAAGTCTATGAATCGATAAATAATAACTTGAAACTTAGATATGATGTCAGCGCTACAGTCAGATGAGTAGTCAGAAGTTCCAATCAAATACTGTTCAGTCCGGACCAGTGAGTGCGAATGGAATCTGAGCAAGGATCTGAAAAAATGTCCCTGAAGGCTTTTGAGCCCAACTTTACACGCAGTCTTATCAGGAACCATGTTGCTCTTTTATAGCTTCGTCATGGCATGTATCAACCATATCAGAGTCACGTGGGTTTAAGTCAGACTGCACGTAGGTAAAGCCTGGTCTTGAAACAGGGCTATCTCAAATGCTATACAAGGTACGTTTTTCCAGATCCTTGCTCATTTGTAATCACGTACATTGGCGACCCGTGGACAGGTTTAGAACCGTAAACAAGTACTAGAAATACCGATAATATGACATTCCTACAGTCAGGTAGGTAGGCCTAGTCCAATCAAAATATTCATTCACCTCGGGGCAGGTCTGGATTAAATTGTTATAAAGGGAGATAAATACAGTCATTCTGATTCAAGGGAGATAACTGCAAAATGAGGTTAGTATGGTATACAAAGGAAACCATGAAACACAGGTACATCATAGCGCTTTCTTGCATTGCTTGTAAACTAATTTCGTCGTTTTTCAACGAAAACATCGTATTTGCAGCTCAAAACAAGTAGCAGTATCGAGGTTTTCGTTGAAAAGCGATCATATATATTTTCTTTCTATTTGACCCCCGTCAAGCACTGATCATTTTACGTGCAAGTTTTTGTGCAGCTAGCTATGCCATTGTAAACGTTTCTATTATTTGAAGGTAGAATACCCGTAATGTGGCCATTTTGAGATTCATGAAACTTCGGATTTTTTCGAGTGTCATCGCTACGTATCCGAACTTATTCGGGCGCGGTCGTAAACATTCGGCGGTGGAAAGTTCCACCGCTGAATGTTTTCGACGTCACCCGAATAATTCCGACATCGCGTGAATCCCATTAGAGGTAGACTACCTTAAGAAGGTTTTGTGCAAACTTTTTTTTTAAATTCAATTCCATATTTTCAGTATCAGACGAAAACGAAAACTTGCAACCATTATACGTTGAGAGCCCGGATGTAAATTCTGATAGTGACGTCATGAGGGACTTTTACAACGATGAACCGCCCGACGTCCTGTCTTTACAAAACAGAGGACCTTTGATTGGCGGACGAATATGTATAGAAACGAAAGTATCCGGAGTTTTCAAATGTCACAGGTACGTAAACTGTGTTTTCACCATACTGTTCGTTTGTACATATACCACATACCGGTATATTCCATTTGACAATGCGCATCTTTAGATTTTAGTAGGCGTACATCATAAATTACAAACATGAGCTTCACCATAAAATTAATGCATTAATTAATACTTTCGTGCATGTCTTTTATATATTTGTACTATGATACAAATTTTTTTGGTGTATGTTAGGTTATATGCAAAATATGAACACATTTTGCATAAAGGTCAATGCCGTGTCAAAAGATAATACGTATCATGCATGGGAGAAACGACAGTCGTCGCAATATGACCATAGTAGTTGAAAAGGGCGTCAAAATCAAATCAATCAATCAATCAAAACAGAAATTGACCGATCTACCTTGTCAATCAAAATGTGACCCGTCTCCAAAAATGGACCGTGTCGGAATTTGAAATATCTTTACCATAGACTTTCTGTATGGTAAAAAAATGATGTACACTAATCTGTAATTTTGAAATGTTTCCGTGAATGTGAAACCAATCATGGTGACGTTACATCCAATCAGTCCTTACAAAGCGAAACATGTTCGATCTTGGTCAGGCTGATCAAGGTCTACAGTTTTCGCACTCGCAACCCTATTTTAAATATACTTAAGGTAGTCCACCCAGACTGAGTTTCAGACAACGACGAAATTTTCATATGGCATCATAAACATTTGGTACTGAGCCCATCCGAACCTATTCGGGCGACGTTGTAAACATTCTGCGGTGAAACGTAAAACGTTGCACCGCCGAATGTTTACGACGTCGTCCGAAAAAATCCGACGCCGCGTTAATCTCATTAGGGATTGTCTACCTTAATTTGATATAATTATGCATCGTTTATTTGTCTGTATATTTCAGGGGCCGGCGATCAACCGACTCAGTCTTGACGTTAGAAGAGCAATAATTTACACAGAACAACGCTACTAGTTTCAGCGACAAAGTGTTCACATGCAAAATTAAGATATCGTCGGTGTTATTGCAAAACCTCGTAACTCCAGCTTGATTAAAGATGGAGTTACGAGGTTTTGCAATAATTCAGACAATATGCGGAATCGGCCTATAATCCATTACAAAACTCCAAAAACTTCGGCTATCCCAATTCAAAGATGTTGTAGACGACAATTTCATGTGAACGAAAATCTACATTTTTTGTCTTTCTTTGTAGAAATATTGTTGAAAATGAAGAAATCGCTTGTCTCAAGCAATTTTTTTTCATTTTACACAATGTTTTCCAAATCAATTATCATGTAGGGAAAAAAGTCATAATGTGGTAATGGGTTACTTGGGGCCTACGTGATTTCTTTTTACTGTCGAAGGACCACATTAAATAGGCCGATATGACATTCACGGCCATAGTGACTACAGAGTGTCCCCAAAAAAAAAACGGAACCCTAATTTAAAGTCAAATATTTTAAAGCGTAAACAAAGAATCTAATTTTTGAATTTGCAGTACTGAATATACATTAATTTTGCACACTAAAACGCCGATCTGACATGATATTGATTTTTGCGTCTTGTTTGTTCGTGAAAGCGCACTAACGGTCAGCTGTTGAATTCTGTACAGTTGTACATGTTGTAACGATTTTCTAAAAAAAATTAATGTGTACACGTGCTGTACGTGCAAATTGAGTCCATATGGTGGTTGTTTGAATTATTTTCAAATTATTATGAGATTCATTTCACATGGCGCAGTTTTAACTTTTATTTTCATAAATTGAAAGCTTGAGATGTTTACTAAAATTAGTCCAGTCATAATTTTCTTGTAAAGTATACATTTCTGTGGACTGTGATTTAATTCTTTTTGGTGAATTTGGTGTTATTTGTCTTATATGAACATGTTTTGCATGAAGGGCAGTGCCAGGTCAAATGCAACCCGTAATACTTTTCATTTGAGCGCTGACCGGCATGTTGGTCAGAAATAAAATAAGTGCCTATGATTATTATTCATGAGTCTGTGATGCACTTGGATATTTTGTTTGTATTCATTTTAGTTACATCGCAGCTCTTTTTTTTATCAGTTTATTTAATATATTTATTAGAAAAAAGGACTTTTGTGAATACAATATTTCAAAATCACTTTTGTATTGTACTGAATATATTAACCAATTGTGAGGCGTTAATTAATTCAATGAGTGTAGGCGCGAGCTGCAAAACGAAAAAAATCGATATCGTGTTAAAATGGTTTTCAGGGTGCATTCATTTGAATGCATATATTTTCAAAAGTAATCGTTATTTTTCAACCAAATTTTAACTGATTATAGAAAACTGTCGTTGCTATGGCATATGTAAACTTGGTGCAGAAATATTACTTGATACATGAGGAATGCACTTTCAAAAATGGGTTCCGTTTTTTTTGGGACACTCTGTAGATAGTCTCTAGTGTAAAATTACGTCAACGGAAATCCCATCTCAGCATTTTACGTCAACGTCTTGTAGTGATCTGATTTTAACGACGATACGTATATTTTTCAATAAATTGTAACTCACGATAAATCATGTGGCAGAGCATCCCTATCGATTAGCTAGAGATGCTCTGCCAGGTCAATTATCGTAAGCAATACATCAACTGAAATCCCATCTTAATAATTTTTTGCGTCAACGTCTTGCAGAGGTCTATCTGATCAGAACAGCGACACCTATTTACAGTCGACACTCGTTTTGACAAGTCAGAGGGACTGTCATTACGATCTTATATTATAGTTGTCTATGAAAACAATAAACGAATGATAATAGGCATGTGCATATTCAATGCCTTCCATACTTTTTAAAAGCTTTGCATAACTTCTCCCCTGCTAGATATGCCTAAATATGTAAGATCAATTGAACAGATGAAAATAAATCGGGTTCATGCCTAACTGGAAGCCCAATGTATCTTTAATTATTGTTTTTTCTTATTTATTCATTTGTGAACCACAAGGCTTTAGGGGATCTATGTGAAGTCAGTAAAACCAAATTTTGAGAAAACGGACGAGACTCATAGGTCAACAGTGGCGGATCAAGGGGGTAGGGGTTAAAACGAACACCCTCTGAAGCCAGATCATTTCATTTTCATGCAGAAATTCAGTCACAATTGTGTAATACTAGGAAAACGAACACCCCTATTTGTATATTCGAACCCCCCTCACAGAAATCCTGGATCCGCCGCTGGTCAAACAGATGTATTTGGTAAATGAAAATATTGTAAGTTAGAAAAAAAACATTCTTTATTCAGAAAATTACCCAAGAGTGAAAAGTTTCGATCTTAGTCAGCCAGACTGGCCAGGATCGATATTTCTCGCCCTTCCCATAATGTCCCTATAGAAGTGACGGGCCACATTTATAAACCTTTTGCACCCCATACAACCGACTGTGGCGATGACAGATCAGGATTAAAGACGGCAGATTAGCATAATAGCAAACAAAATATGCATTATGTCAAATATAGACTGGGTTCCAGTCTGATATTTTTTCCCTCTTTTACTTTCTCCAGTCTAAATATTGACGACTGGGCACAGGCTATGTCAAATCATTTTACTCGTATAAATAATCGAATAGATCTAAGTCACATTCTTTAAATTCTTGGTAGGCCTATTCTTTATTTCAAAATTATCATCGAGTGTTGGCTTTCTTTGGAAGGGATTCGCCGCAAGGTTCCCTCCTTAGAAGCCTTTTTTTCAAACCCAATTCTTACTGGTTCGTCTCTCAACCATAGAATAGGCCTACTAGAGAACATATAGTTTTATTTAGATCTAGATCTATTTCTACAAAATAAAATAGTTCGACATTGGCGCTACCGTCCTTCGAAAATCAATTTGCGAATCAACCATCGCCGCAGTCGGAGAACTCCAAAGCCCACACAAAAGTATGCCTTATGTTAATTAGTAGCTTAATCGCTCAGGGAAGAGAAAGGCCTATGTTAGCGACGTCGATCCAGGAAATATAGATCTGGATTTAGATATCTAAATCTAGATCCATTTTTATCAAACTTTAGGCTATAGGCCTATCCCGAATGACTAAAGAAGCAAACATGTCGCTTTTCAACGAAAACCTCGTAACTGCAGCTTTTTAAGCTACAGTTGTGAGGTTTTCGTTGAAAAGCAGCGATGTGCAGATTTATTCAAATAGCCCTAACACTAGATCTACCTAGATCTAGATCATTCACCAACAAAGTATAAGTCGTAAACAAAATTTTCTATCAATGTTTTCTACTGTAGGCTATGTCTAGATCTATGCAAATTATTGTTCAATATGCACTTTTTAAAGATGGTCTTATCGTCGTTGTAAATGCCTCGTATCTCGTTTTTGGAAAATTTCAAAGGGGAGGGAATAAAGTGTAATAGCTTTTCCCAAACTGGAATGTTTTACTTGAAAAATTCGACATATTGTTCACAAATAATTTGCTATCAATACTGATCAGTAAAATATCTCAAAACTTGCAAGAATTGTCTGTAACTGGGCACACAAGTTTGTACTTTGAAAATCGCAAGGATCGACATACGAGGTTTTGCATTTACACCGACGTTATAACAGTTTGAACAGTTCTAAAATTATATCATTTGGAAGCGCGTATTATTCCCGCGTTGAAATTGTCAACCTATCGTTGATTGGTCGACGAGTCAGATCCTATTGTTCGCGCTGCGCCATTACCTGTATCTTTGCGGTATTACCTTTATCTATAGACTTTACTCCCAGCAATTCTGTCTCCTCGATAGTATAGTGGTAAGTATCCCCGCCTGTCACGCGGGAGACCGGGGTTCGATTCCCCGTCGGGGAGCAATTTTTTTTTATCTACCTCGACAGATCAAGAGCCTAAATTCATTGAATGCAGCTATTTACAGTAGACAATTTTCTGGTCGGTTGGGATACTTTTTTCGAGAAAAGGGAAAGTTAAATCTCAGTAAGGCGTGCACCCAATTTTGAAAATCTAAACCCAATACTGACAGCAAAATTTAAGCTTGTCCAAATTGTAAGAAGCTGCAGAGTGCAGATGACATTTTCAGTGTGATGAAATTTTGACTTTGTAAATTTTTTTGGTGGAAAACACGGCGTGAATGGAAAGAATAAATTGCTTGTCACAAGCAACTTATTTATTTCCCACAATGTTTTCAAAAGCGTATTTCTTAAAGTGCGTCAATGTGTGGTAGATCTAACAGGTAAAGTCTTGATTCTATCATGACCTTTGTCAATAACTTTCAGTACATTTTGTCGTATCGCTACAACCAACCGACGAAAATTCTCCTTGTTCAATGCCTGACCACCAGTCCAGTCGGCATGCATGTGACGAAAGTTCCTATAAATTTGGGCCACATGATTGAAGTGAGAGGAATACCTATAAACTGGTTTGTTTATTGGGGATTCGTCATTTTAACTGCAAATGGTCATGTCGCGGCGACTGGGGCACCTAACTGTGGGTTTCTCGTAATTCTCCTACCAGTGCTGCGACAATATCCAAACTGAGACTCCAGCTGTTCTCTCATATAGTTGACCCACAATTTTTCATATTTTCGAGGATTTTTTGTCAAATATAGGTCAACTGCTAGTCAAGCATTCAACAATGAAGGCTCTTGCACATGGGTTATAACGGTCTGCCAAACATTAGGAGAGTTTTTGACATTAAGTTACTGCAAGTTATTTATACAAGAGGACCATGATGGTCCTATATCGCTCACCTGAACCAAAATGATATGAACAACACTTTTGTTCAATTCAATTAATATTTATGACTTTAAGACTGAGAACGAACTTATGGTCAATAGCGTTGTGAAAATCCAACTTTTACGAGATCTTATGGTGCCCAACTATGTCCAAGTTTTGTCTTGATTGATAAACAAGAGGACCATGATGGTCCTATATCGCTCACCTGAACCAAAATGATATAAGCAACACTTTTCTTCATTTCAAAAAATATTTATGACTTTAAGACTGAAAACGAACTTATGGTCAATAACATTGTGAAAATCGAACACATCCAAGATTTCATCGTGCCCAACATTGTGTCCAAGATTTGTCTTGTTTGATAAATAATTGTAGATTCTGGAGTATAAACAAGGTCGAAAACAGCCGAAAACAGCAATTTTGTCAAATTCAAGGGCACATAACTCTCGACTTTCTAGTCAGATCAGGCTGAAAATCAAACTCATCCGAGATCTTATGATATCCAACATTGTGTCCAAGATTTGTCTTAATTGATAAATAATAGTAGATTATAGAGTGTAAACAATGTCAAAAACAGCCGAAATCGGCAATTTTATCAAATTCAAGGGCACATAACTCTCCATTTTTTTATCAGATTGGACTGAAAATCAAACTTATCCAAGATCTTATGGTCTCAAACATTGTGTTCAAGTTTTGTCTTAATTGATAAATAATAGTAGATTATAGAGTGTAAACAATGTCAAAAACAGCCGAAATCGGCAATTTTATCAAATTCAAGGGCACATAACTCTCACCTTTCTGGTCAGATCAGACTGAAAATCAAAGTCATATGAGATCATATGGTCTCCAACCTTGTGTCCAAAATTTGTCTTGATTGGTCAAAAATTGTAGATTCTAGAGTGTAAATAAGGTCAAAAACAGTCAAAAACGGCAATTTTGTCAAATTCAAGGGCTCATAACTCTCATCTTTCTGATCAGATAAGACTGAAAATCAAACTCATCCCAGATCTTATGATCCCCAATATTGTGTCCAAGTTTTGGATTGATTGATCAATAATTGTAGATTCTAGAGTGTAAACATCGTCGAAAACAGCCAAAAATGACAATTTTGTCAAATTCAAGGGCAAGTAACTCTCGACTTTCTTATCAGATCAGACTGAAAATCATACTCATCCGAGATCTCATGGTCCCAAACATTGTGTCAAAGTTTTGTCTTGATTGATGAATAATTGTAGATTCTAGAGTGTAAACAAGGTCAAAAAACAGCAGAAAATGGCAATTTTGTCAAATTCAAGGGCACATAACTCTTGTCTTTCTGGTCAGATCAGACTGAAAATCGAACTCATCCGAGATCTTATGGTCTGCAATGTTATGTCCAAGATTTGTCTTGATTGATCAATAATTGTAGATGCTAGAGTGTAAACAATGTCAAAACTAAGTATTTTTCGCATTCAAGGGCAGATAACTCCAGACTTTCTAGTTCGATCTGACCCATAATCGAACTCATCCGAGATCTTATGGCCATACATGTTTTGACCAAGTTTGGTCAAGATTGGCTTATATTTGTAGATGCTAGAGTGTAAACACGAAATTGTGGACGGACGGACAGACGGACAGACAGACGGACAGACAGACAGACAGACAGACGGACGACGGACAAAAAGTGACCACAATAGCTCACCTTGAGCACTTCGTGCTCAGGTGAGCTAATAATTGTAGATTCTAGAGTATAAACAATGTCGAAAGCAGCCGAAAAACAGTTTTTTTTCAAATTCAAGGGCACATAACTCTCGACTTCCTGATCAGATCAGACTGAAAATCGAACTCATCTGAGATCTTATGGTCCCAAACATTGTGTCCAAGTTTTGTCTTTACTAATTGTAGATTCTACAGTGCAAACAAGGTCAAAAACAGCCGAAAATGGCAATTTTATCAAATTCAAGGGCACATAACTCTCGTCTTTCTGGTAAGATCAGACTGAAAATCAAATCAATTCAAGATATTATGGTCTCCAACATTGTGTCCAAAATTTGTCTTGATTTGTCAATAATTGTAGATTCTAGAGTGTAAACAAGGTCGAAAACAGTCAAAAACGGCAACTTTGTCAAGTTCAAGGGCACATAACTCTCGACTTTCTGATTAGATCAGACTGAAAATCAAACTCATCTAAGATCTTATAATCCCAAACATTGTGTCCAAGTTTTGTCTTGATTGATTCAAAATTGTAGATTCTAGAGTGTTAACAAGGTCGAAAACAGTCAAAAACAGCAATTTTGTCAAGTTCAAGGGCACATAACTTTTGACTTTTTGATCAGATCAAACTGAAAATGAAACTCATTCAAGATCTGATGATCCCCAACATTGTGTCCAAATTTTGTCTTGATTGATTGATAATTGTACATTCTAGAGTGTAAACAAGGTCGAAAACTGCCGAAAATGGCAATTTTGTCAAATTCAAGGGCATATAACTCTCGTCTCTCTGGTCAGATCAGACTGAAAATTAAACTCATCCCAGATCTTATGGTCTCCAACATTATGTCCAAGTTTTGTCTTGATTGATCAATAATTGTAGATGCTAGAGTGTTAACAAGGTCAAAACTAGCTATTTTTGACATTCAAGGGCAGATAACTCCGCACTTTCTTGTCCGATCAGGCCCATAATCGAACTTGTCCGAGAGCTTATGACCATACTTGCTTTGACCAAGTTTGATTAAGATTGGCCAACTTTTGTGGATGCTAGAGTGTTAACACCAAATTGTTGACAGACAGACGGACGGACAGACGGACGGACGGACATTGAGTGACCACAATAGCTCACCTTGAGCACTTCGTGCTCAGGTGAGCTAATAAAAAAGGTTATTCCCTAGTTTTCTCCACCCGACCGATTAATGGTTGTACACCATGTGGTACATTTGTTGTAGATAGTCACTTAGATGGGACATGTAAGAAGGCTTTATCGATAACCCGAACCCAAAGAGCAGAAGACACCGTGAAGTTACAGTTCTTGGACACTACACTCCCCCATAATGAGATCTATCCACCTATGAAGTTTCAGGATTCTACCGTAAATATTGGTACTCTTTGGGCGCGCTTGATTCGCACGTTCCAGAGCGTTCTGGAACGTCACACTACACCGCTTTGAATAAAGTTGGGTGCAGTGGAATGGAGCGTTGCACCAGTTCAGCAGCGAATCAAGTATGGAACAATTTGTTTGAAAATCTACAAATGGAAGGAAATCGTCATCTGAAGCTTGAATAATGCGGGTTTCAGCATTTTCATATTAAATTGGTCCATGAGTTAGCAAAGGAATAGTCAACGCCATCTTTTTATTTTTGCACCATCCTTGATTTGATGGTACATTAATACACCAGAATTTTGCATCTATTCCCAAAAGAGCAAATATTCCAGAACTGCGCCATTTATTCAAGAATATTTGTGCCGAGGTTTATTTGTTTGGATAATATGTATTTACATGCAGCTGCGCAAGAGCTATGTTGCTTTAAAAAGGCAAGAGAAGAGAAAAACAAGAGGACCATGATGGTCCTAAATCGCTCACCTGAATCAATATGACAAGAGTGATAATGGCAATTTTGTCAAATTCAAAGACATGAAACTTCTAAGGACTTTCTGTTAGGAAACAATTAAGTAATAATTTTGTTCCAATCGATCCTGTAAAGTTTGTTGTGAAGAATGATCTCCATCTGATAAGCTAGGTTAATCCCTTCTTATCTGTTTACATAAGATAAACATGGGGCCAGAGCAACAGATAAGAGAAATAGATGAGAGAAATAGGAAAGCCTTTCCTTTTTTTATTATTCATATCCAAACCCTATGTAGAATTTATTTAGCATCCTAGCTTACAGATCAGCATCAATCAAGTATGCACATCTATTTGAACCAGGTCATGTCATTCCAGGCTTTTTTCTCCTTCTTTGGACGGGTCCGTAAAAATGACCCATTCCCAATGCCAAAAAGGGTAATTTTTTCCCAAAATCTGGAAAGAAAATTCCCAATGCAGAAGTTATTCCTTCTGTTTAAATGAAAATTCAATTATTCCCTTTCATATGTCGACGTTTTCCACCTGGCGGAAGTGCTATATACAAAATGGCGAATTTGATAAGACCGGACAATGAAATTTATCAAATTCAAGGGCACATAACTCTCATCTTTCTGGTCAGATCAGACTGAAAATCAACTTCATCAAAAGTAAAGAATTTTCTTCTGATTTATCTAAGTCCGATAAGCCCCTTTCTCCCTGCCACTGCCACATTTTTTGACAAACGTAAAAATTATAATTTTGTGAACAAATTTTGAAAAGAGTGACTTAAGGAAAATTCCTGAAAAGTCTGGTTCAATTGGGCCCTATGGTTGATTTTTAAAGAATTTTCTTATGATTTCTCTAAGTTTGATAAGCCCCTTTCTCCCTGCCACGGCCATATTTTTGGACAAATTTTAAAAAAATTGTAAATAAATTCGAAAACAGTGACTCAAGGCACATTCCTACCAAGTCTGCTTCAATTGGGCCCAATGGTTGATTTTTAAAGAATTTTCTTCTGATTTCTTTAAGTCCGATAAGCCCCTTTCTCCCTGCCACGGCCACATTTTTTGACAAATGTAAAAATTTGTGAACAATTTTTGTAAAGAGTGACTCAAGGAACATTCCTGCAAAGTCTAGTTCAATTGGACCCTATGGTTGATTTTAAAGTATTTTCTTATGATTTCTCTAAGTCTGATTAGCCCCTTTCTCCCTGCCACGGCCACATTTTTTGACAAATGTAAAAAATTGTGAATAAATTCGAAAAAAGTGACTCAAGCCACATTCCTACCATGTCTGCTTCAATTGGGCCCAATGGTTGATTTTTAAAGAATTTTCTTCTGATTTCTGTAAGTCTGATAAGCCCCTTTCTCCCTGCCATGGCCACATTTTTTGACAAATGTAAAAATTTGTGAACAAATTTTGTAAAGAGTGACTCAAGGAACATTCCTGCAAAGTCTGGTTCAATTGGGCCCTATGGTTGATTTTTAAAGAATTTTCTTATGCTTTCTCTAAGCCGATAAGCCCCTTTCTCCCTGCCACGGCCACATTTTTTGACAAATCTAAAAATTTGTGAATAAATTTTTAGAAGAGTGACTCAAGGCACATTCCTGCCAAGTTTGGTTCAAATTGACCCAATGGTTGATTTTTAAAGAATTTTCTTATGATTTCTCTTAGTCTGATAAGCCCCGCCCTGCCACACCCACATTTTTTGACGAATCAAAAATCCGCGAACAAGTTTTGAGAAGGGTCACCCAAGGAACATTCCTGCTAAGTTTGGTAAAAATTGGCCCATTGATATAGGAGGAGACGATGTTTAAAGAAATTGTGAACGGACGGACGGACAGATGGACGGACGGACGGACGGACAGACGGACGGACAGACGGACAGACGGACGGACGACGGACAAAAAGCGACCACAATAGCTCACCTTGAGCACTTCGTGCTCAGGTGAGCTAAAAATGAACATTTGCGACACTTCCTAGTAAGTGGAAGCCATCTTTGTTCTAACATCCGGGTTATCCACACCTACCTGTCAGTTGGGTCAAAAGGTGTATGCGCCGAACATTGTTCTGTCTCACTTGATTCGAGAGAACACTGGAAGGTGTACACGGAACGGCAAATCAAGTACGCCCTTTGAATTATAATCTGGATAAGGTTTGTCTACAGACTGACAGACACTTGCAAAACGATACACCCCTCATTTTCTTCAAAAGGGGCATAATACACTACATTTACAAACAACAACTAGAACTGTCGCAAAGCGGACGAATACCCCCCACTAGGGCCTTGTCACTGAAAAAGTGCTACATGTATAGGTCAAAAGGTTCTTGACTTAGAGCACCCAAACGGATTTTGAACAAAGTACAATTGTGACCTTGACCTTTCACCTTGGTGACCCAAAAAACAATAGGGCACCTCCCTGGGTCATGGGCAACAACTGTGTAAAGTTTCATGATCCTAAGTCAAATGGTTCTCGAGTTAGAGCAGGGAAACCAAATTTTAAATTTTGACTACTCCCCCCCCTAAAAAATTTCAAAGTGGCCTAACTCTAAAACTAATGACTGGATCAAGATGAAAATTGCAGGTGCACAACTTCATATGATAGGAAACAACCTGACAAAATTTCAGAAAAAATGGTCAAAAACTGGGGGAGGAGAAGAGGACAAAATTATGTCCACAGACGGACAGACGGACGGACGGACAGACGGACAACCTGATTCCAGTATACCCCATAACTTTGTTGTGGGGGTATAACTAGGTCCATTCAGAACAAAATGAAAGCTGGGATATGGGTTATGGCCCTTAACCCTCTCCCAAACGGCAAACCTACGGAGCCATCTAGAACAAAGAAATTGCACATTACATCATCACTTTCAAGAGCAGATTTGTACAATATAGAGCAGAAAATATCAAGGCAAAAAGAGAAAACACTGGGCATCAATTTTTCTTCTATTGCCACATTTTTTCTTAAGCTTTCTGATTTGGGACATCAAAACCAGGTGTGTTCTTTGGAGCAATTTCTTTAAGATATAATAAGATTTCTTCAGGTCTTTTGGATAAAGCATTTTTAAGAGCAAGACTTAGACCAAGGTGCTCTGAATGCTCCATACTGTATACAAATGATGTCATTTGTATAAAATAATGCCCATTTGGAACACCACGATTTATACATTATGGAGCATTAGGAATAGCTAGATCAATTTTCAATCATATTATTTCAACAGAATTGAGAAGTGTACAGCACATGGACTCCCATTGAGCAGCATAAAGATTTTGCTCTCAAGTACACTTTACCTATAACATCTTGAGAAATCTTAAGAATGTGCCACTGATCTTGTTTGGTTTTGAAAGGTGTTACAGATGACAATTTAAAGTTTATGAAATTTCAAAAATCTTTCCATTCTGGATAAGAAAACATTTTGGAAAATGAAGAAATTGCTTGTGACAAGCAATGCCTTCTTTTTCCACAATGTTTTCCCAACGCTTTTATTTTGAGAAAGTAAAAAGGCAATGTAAGTACGCTTTATCTAAACATCTCAAGAAATCTTAAGCATGCGCCTCTGGTCTTGTTTGGTTAACCCATAACCACACAGTGACTCTTTTTGACTACTCACAAGAAAATGGCATTGGCAAACATTGTGGATAATGAAGAAATTGCTTATGAAAAGCAATTTCATCATTTTCCACAATGTTTTCTACCCTTAAAAGACAGAAAAAAAAAATTTATTCACTTGTTATTGTCGTCTGCAACATCTTTGAATTTGGCCAAGTCCAAAGTTTCATCGTTTGGTGATGGGTTAATGCATTGGAGACTCAGACCAGCATACTGTTCCACACAATCTGAACATGATTTTTGTTGTTCACTTGATCCTTTTCTATCATACGCCCATCGTAGATGGGGCGTATTATGGGATCATCCGTGGCCGTGGCGTCTGGTTGTCCACTTTTTTGTCCGGAGCATAACTCTGTTACCTTAAATCCGATTTACTTTAAACTTGGCAGTTATATTCTTCTCATCATTATGGAGTGCAGTGCACAAGAACCATAACTGTACCTGGCGTATTTTTTTAGTTATTGCCCTTTGTTGTTTTTCATAAGCAGTGTAACAGGCGTATCTTGTGACAGTTTGACACCTTGTTGGTTTTAACTTCAAGTGAGCAATATGGAGCAGGATTAACCAGACAACAAAATTTTTCAACCTATTCAAATTCAAAGATGCTGCAGACGACAATTTGAAATGAATAAAATTTTACATTATTCAATTTTGGCTTTTTGAGGTAGAAGTTTGAAAAGTTTTGGTCTCTAAGGGAAGAAAAAAATGTGGGATATGAAGAAATTGCTTGTCACAAGCAATTTCTTCAATTTCCACAATGTTTTCACAAGCATTTTCTTGTAATGGAATAAAAAGGGATCAATGTGCAGTAATGGGTTAACACATTGCCAGATGGCAAACACATAGACTGGTACATACTCAATATGTTGCAGACAATAATTTCACATAAATGCAATTTTACATATTGGGGGGGGGGGGGGGTTCTGTAATAGAAAACATTGTGAGAAATGAAGAAATTGATTTTTTCACGAGATTATTTTTTCATTTCCCCCATTGTTTTGTAAAGCTTTTACATTGTTGAATGTCAAAAAGAGTTACTGAAAGTGTCAAACTGCACTTAGACAAAGGGTAATCTCTTCTATGTAGGTCACAATGCTACGAGGGTTGTTAAAAAATTATCCGGACTGTGTCCGGTAAAAAGATATTTGCCAAGCAATTTTACCGAATTTTATATCATTTTATATCGGAATTCAATACACACCTGTCTATACCTGTTTGAATTATTTTTCTAAAGAAATGTGCTTACAATTACCATGGTAACATGTACCCGGCGCAGCCCAAAATATGATTCTTTTAGAATCCCTTTTGCTGTTCATAACTTTTCCACTGTAATTGAAAACAACGCAGAATTTTCACAGAATACATACTTTGGTGCGTATTACATCTTCTCCAAGTTTTACATCACTCGGTGAATAAATGCACGAAACATGCACTTTTGAATAGCGGTGGTCGGAATGTTGACAGTCAAATGTGACGTCAATTGACTGTTTGGAAATTCGTTCTGTCATAAAATTCTGTAAATACCGCGAAGGAACGCCGACAAACTCATACAAAAAGATCATCACAGCAAAGGTAAAAAGATTCGGTCTCACGGACCCTACTGTTAAATTGGTACAGACGTTTTAAGAACGCAGCGGAAATCATTGAAGCTATAGATGAACAAGACCGGAAAAGGAAATAACGACGACGTCACGACCATTGCGGAGGCGCTATGTAGAAATCGGAGGATGACGGTACGGACATTGTCAGACGAATTCTATATTAGTGTAGGCATCATTAATTTGATTCTTATAGATGAACTGAAAATTACGAAGATAATTTTGTTTTAATATTTTCAATTTCAAATTTAGTAGCAATGTACTTCTTTAATAAAAAATTCCAAAATTTCCGTAATATCCATTTACCGAACGGCGAAATTTAGACGAGTCCAACTTATAAATTTTCTACTGCACATGGATAAGCCCAATGCATATCATCCCCTATGGCAAGTGTTACCGATCTGTTATTAGCTTTAATTTGACTCGAAACCGTACCCTATCCACCATATTCTCTAGATTTAGCACCATTTGACTTTGCCATATTCCCAACGATGAAAGCACAACTAATGGGTAAAATATTAGCATCATTTCAAGATGATTACCAGACAATATTGGTCTAAGTGACATGGTGCTATTTACAAACAATAGTTGCGCCGTCAACGACGTTGTATTGAACATGACGGCAATTACTTTGAAAAAAGAATACGCAACATTATGTTTATACTTTCCGACGACGTCGTCGACGTCGCCTTGTGATAAGTGACGTGCGCCGGTCCCTAGTACCTATACGAATTTGACTGCTTGTAAATTCCATACCCGTGATCGGATTTTCGTATAATTTCACAGAAGTGTGCATATTAAATCTAACTTCCGTTGAGTGAAGTATCGTTGCTATTTGATATCCCATTTAAATTCTATAGACACAATCCGGATAATTTTTGAACATCCCTCGTATAAGTTCAAATTTGCTACATCCTTTCTCAATCATTTATTTTTGAAATTTGAACACAAATGTGGTCTTGACAATCGTAGCACATTTAGTTGTAATTTTGTAAGTTACATTAAAGGCAGAATAACACTTAATATCTTGCAAATTTTCCGAGAACTTCGTTCAAAAAAATAAATAATATATCATTAAAATATGGTCTTTAAATTGCATATATGCCAAATCTTAGCTTTCTACCTTGTGTATTGGCTTAGATGTCGACGGATTAAAAACCCCATGATTTGTTGTCCCGGGGATAATATTTACAATAATGGAACATATGGGGTTTTAAATCCGTCGACATCCTAGCCAATACACAAGATAGAAAGCTAAGATTTGGCATAGATGCAATTTAAAGGCCATAATTTCATAATACATATTTATTTTGTACGAAGTTCTCGGAAAATTTGCATGATTTTAAGTGCCATTCCCCCTTTAACAATTAAAATCATTTTAACCACAGCACATTTTTCAATCTGAATTTTTGATGGGATGTGATAAATTGACAGTGTAATTGCAAAACATTGTAACTACAGCTGTAGTTACAAGGTTTTGCAAAAACATCCGACACATTACATGTATTATATTTGTTACCTGCCCAAACTAGGCAAGCTGTTTTCAGAACTTTTGAAAACAAAATCCCAATCTGTAACAAGGAATATATCAAGTCGAGACAAGCATTTTCCTCCTCCACCAGAACCCAATTTAAATGAGATGTTTCAGTAGATATTTTCGGTCAGGTTTTTCTAGGAATACAGATTTTTGAGATGTCAGCATTTCACAGTAGATATTGATATCTTTCAACAGAAATCTCGTAACTACAGCTTGATTTAAGCTGCAGTTAAGAGGTCAGTTTTTGTTGCAAAGCGACAATCTGTTCAGTCCGGGTTATTCGAAGAATCCAGATTTTTCAGATGTTGCAGTAGATATTTCCCTTTCCTCATTAATGCCTCTTCTATGTCAGGGTCCAGGTTCCCAGCTTTAGTATCGATAAAACCTTGCGTAGAGGAACCAGCCACACCCTCACTTGTATCCATGGCAACCTCGTTTGTTACGTCTATGATGTCTTCTGGTGCGGCCTCTTTCTGTAATTATTAACAACATTATTTCATTACAGTGTTCTGCCCAGCCAAATAAGCTGTATCTGTCCCACTACCTTACTGTAAATCAGTTTTCTGTCTTAACCCTTTCCCAAACAAGACCTGGTTTTGACGTCCATAATAGAAAAGGTTTGGGAAAACATTGAAACAAAAGAAGAAACTGCTGAGAACCAGCAGTTTCTCCTTTTGTCTTAATATTTTCTATACCATATTTCACACAAATTTCATCTTTAATAACTTACATTTTGTCATTTGTGGCAGTTTTGGAAGTGTACCACCAGAAATATTTTCGTTTGGGAATGGGTTAAATGAATCCCTGAGTGTAGTAATTGTTTACACATTTACCAAAGCACAGATGAAATGACAATGCAACTAATTGCAAGGTTTTTATTGCATTGACCAAAGTCAAAGATAGTAATTTTTGCAACTGAACCTGTCCTAGGTGATTACATGTTTCAATGTTTTTTTTTAAATATACCTTTGAGACTGTTTGTCATATATTGGCACAAGGAGCATGTGCAGAATACAAAGTCACAATGCTTACGAAAACTATTGCCTATGCTCAACAGTATATGCTCGCAGGCGAGTATTGATCATTCCCCAACACAATCATTCATTGAATATTCATCAGGTTCAGGTGAAATTTCACTGCCTATCCCTTTCCCAAACGACAAAATTTTAGGGTGATCCACTTCAAAAACTGCCACAAATGACAAAATAGTTATTAAAGATAGGATTTGTGTAAAATATGGCAGAGAAAATATTGAGACAGAAGGAAAAACTGCTAGCTATCAGCAGTTTCTTCTTTTGCCTTAATGTTTTTCCAAGCCAATTCTAATAAGGACGTCAAAACCAGGTCTTGTTTGGGAAAGGGCTGGTGATTACAATGGTTTCCTAAATATATCTATGAGACTGTCCATCTAAAATTGTCACAAGGAGCACATCCAGAATACAAAGTCACAATGTTTACAGAAACTATCAACTCTGTTTGACATACAGTGTACAATTGCTTGTGAGTAATTGATTATTCCACATCACAATAATTCATTGAATATTCGATTAGTCGCTGTTATTTAAATTTTTATTTACCTGTTTCCCGATGCGTGGATGGAATGACTGTGGTTGTCTATGTAGATCGCAGTATGAGCTATCTCTATGTAGCATGACAGGTTTTTTACAATCACCGTCACCAAACATGCACGGTTGGTATAGTATCTGATGGGGGTCATCTAATATGTCTGATGTACAGTCAAGGATAAACTTCACATTACAACAAGCATTCTGAAGTATTGCAAAACAATATCAAGTCCCCTACCGGCTTTATATATGCCCTTAGAAAAAGAAGCCCAGAAAACTGTTATATCCAAAAAAATTCTAAGTCCAGCATCCGGATCTTCCCCAACAAGAGGCCCCTCTGGGCCTTATCGGTCACCTGAATCAAATGAGCAGAAACATTTAAGGAAAATGTTAAGTTAACAAAAAGCGCAACCCCCCAGCACCACCATTTCTTGACAGTCTTTTTTTCTCTTGTACAAACTTATTCAAAGACTCAAATACCAAAATGTGAATTCAATCCAACAGTAGAACATTTCTTAATATGTACCCTATTTACCCCCTTTTGGCACCTTTTGGGGCCCCAAAGGGAGATAACTCCATGATTTGTAAAAATCTGAAGCGGCTTCCCATTGGAATGCTTCCTGCCAAGTCTGGTAGAAATCTGTCCAATGGTTCTCAAAAAGAAGAAGAAAATGTTCAAAGTTAAGTAATAACGCGAAGCCCTCCCATCCCCCATCCACAGCACGGCCATTTATTGACGAGTTTTTTTTTCTCTTGTACAAATTTTGTAGTCCTTGCCCTAAAGACTTTAACTTCCAAATGTGTATCCAATGCAACAGCCGGTTCATGAGTAGAAGATATTTTAAGATGTACCCAATTTACCCCCTTTTTGGCCGTTTATGGGACCCCAAAGGGAGATAACTCCATGATTTGTACAAAGTCTGAAGCAGCTTCCTATTAGGACGCTTTCTGCCAAGTTTGGTAGAAATCCAACCAATGGTTCTTAATAAGAAGTCGAAAATGTTAAGTTAACTAATACCGCAACCCCACTCCCATCCCCCATCCCCAGCACGGCCATTTCTGGGCGGATTTTTTTCTCTTGTACAAACTTTGTTGTCCTTGCCCTAAAGACTCTAAATACCAAATGTGAATCAAATCCAACAGCCGGTTCATGAAAAGAAGATTTTTTAAGATGTACCCTATTTAACCCCTTTTTGGCCCCTTATGGGGCCCCAAAGGGAAACAACTCCATGATTCGTACAAATCTGAAGCGGCTTCCCATGGGGATGCTCCCTGCCAAGTTTGGTTGTAATCCGTCCAATGGTTCTCAAGAAGAAGTCGAAAATGTTAAGTTAACTAATAACGCGACCCCCCCCTCCCATCCCCCATCCCCAGCACGGCCATTTCTGGGCGGATTTTTTTCTCTTGTACAAACTTTGTTGTCCTTGCCCTAAAGACTCTAAATACCAAATGTAAATCAAATCCAACAGCCGGTTCATGAGAAGAAGATTTTTTAAGATGTACCCTATTTAACCCCTTTTTGGCCCCTTATGGGGCCCCAAAGGGAGATAACTCCATGATTCGTACAAATCTGAAGCGGCTTCCCATGGGGATGCTCCCTGCCAAGTTTGGTTGTAATCCGTCCAATGGTTCTCAAGAAGAAGTCGAAAATGTTAAAAGTTAACGGACGACGGACGACGGACGACGCACGACGACGGACGAAACACGGTCGCAATAGGTCAGCATGACCTTCGGTCAGGTGACCTAAAAATCACTGGACCTATACGAAACTCATACTTGTTCTGTATCTCATCAATATGTGTTCATATACCGAAAAGTTTGAACAGTTACTGTTGATAAAATCGATATTGGTAAAGACTGGGTTTGTGTACAATATAGAACAGAAAACATTGAGGCAAAAGAAGAAAATGCTGATTATCAGCATTTTCTTCTTTTGCCTCAATGTTTTCCCAAGCTTATTCTATTAATGACATGACAAGAGGTCCATGATGGTCCTATATCGCTCACCTGAACCAAATGATATGAGCCACTGTTTTGTTCAATTCAATTGATATTTTAGACTGAAAACAAACTTATGGTCAATAACATTGTGTCAAGTTTTGTCTTGATTAGTCACTATTTGAGGTTTTTAGAGTAAAATTTGAAAGGCAGATAGCTGAGCAAATTCTATTCTGATTATCCTAAAATTCATTTATCCAAGATCTTATTGTAATTAACATCATAATCCAAAGGGGGTGTCTCACGAATAGGAAAAATAACATGGGAGTCTGCCCACGCTCGGAATTTAATGAAATTTGGCGTGAAGTTAGTACACTAGATAACAGTTCATATTCATGAAATGTTTCAAATCGAACATTCCAGAAAACAATTTTCTCGGAATTTTAAGTTTTCACCATGAAAAAAGAGGGTACCCTGATTAAAACAGTGTGCAAGCGTTCTGGTTGTTAGTTTCATCGCGTAATTTATTCTAAGAATAATGCCCAGTAGTCCGTGATCCTGTATGAAACAAAAATATATATAATTATGTACGAAAAAATTGTTTTATATCAACTGGTGTAAGGGGGTAACCCAAAAATTCATTGTTTTTAAATATTTCAAGCAAATTCTGTTCAAAAATTTTCTTTGTTCCAGTTTTTGTCAAGATTTGAAAATTATGTAAAAGTTGCTCACAAATATACTGATGATTATCGTGAAATATTGAGAAAAAATAAAACCGGTAAAATGTTGCTTTTGGAATTTCCCCCTGAATAGTGCCCATTTCCAAGAATGGACAAAACAAGAGGACCATGATGGTCCTTAATCGCTCACCTGAACCTAGATAGAAAGAAAGTCACAATGTTGTCAAGTTCAAGAGCACATAATTTAAGATATGAGATTATGATCCAGCTGAAAACTGCTTTTATAATCTTGAATGATCAATATTTGTGGCTGTTACAGTGAAAACAAAGTGGAAGAAAACAACACAGTCAAGGGCACATAACTCTGTTCTAACAAAAGTATTCTCATCAACATTATGTCCAATTTTTTTTTATTGGTCAATATATTAAGAGTGAAAATAAAGTCGAAAACTGTAATTTTGTGAAATTCAAGGGCCGATAACTCTGGTTTTTCTAGTCAAATCAAGCTGAAAGTTTCACTCATCCAGGATCTTATGGCCACCAACATTGTGGCCAAGTTTGGTCTTGATTAGTCAATAAATGTAGATGCTACAGTGTAAACAAAGTCCAAAACAACAATTTTGTCAAATTCAAGGGCACATAACTCCAGACTTCCTACTTCAATCACACTGAAAATCGAAGTCATCCAAGATCTTATGGTTACCAACATTGTGGCAAAGTTTTGTCTTGATCGGTCAATATTTGTAGATGCTAGAGTGGTAACAAAGTCAAAACTAGCTATTTTTGACGTTCAAGGGCACATAATTCCAGAATCCATGTCCGATCTGACAAAAAATTGAACGCATCTGAGAACTTATAGTTACCAACATTGTGGCAAAGTTTTGTCTTGATCAGTCAATATTTGTAAATGCTAGAGTGGTAACAAAGTCAAAACTAGCCATTTTTGACGTTCAAGGGCACATAACTCCAGAATTCCATGTCCGATCTGACAAAAAATTAAACTCATCTGAGAACTTATAGTTACCAACATTGTGGCAAAGTTTTGTTTTGATAGGTCAATATTTGTAGATGCTAGAGTGGTAACAAAGTCAAAACTAGCCATTTTTGACGTTCAAGGGCACATAACTCCAGACTTCCAAGTCCGATCTGACTCAAAATCAAACTCATCTGAGGACTTATAGTTACAAACATTGTGGCAAAGTTTTGTCTTGATCGGTCAATATTAATTTTGTAGATGCTAGAGTGTTAATAAAGTCAAAACTAGCCATTTTTGATGTTCAAGGGCACATAACTCTAGACTTCCTGGTCGGATCTGACTCAAAATCAAACTCATCTGAGAACTAATGGTCAAACATATTTTGACCAAGTTTGATTATAATTGGTCAATATTTGTAGATGCTAGAGTGGTAACATAGTCAAAACTAGCCATTTTTGACGTTCAAGGGCATATAACTCCAGACTTCCTGGTCCAATCTGACTCAAAATTAAACTCATCTGACAACTTATAGTTACCAACATTGTGGCAAAGTATTGTTTTGATCGGTCAATATTTGTAGATGCTAGGAGTGGTAACAAAGTCAAAACTAGCCATTTTTGACGTTCAAGGGCATATAACTCCAGACTTCCTGGTCCGATCTGACTCAAAATCAAACTCATCTGAGAACTAATGGTCATACATATTTTGACCAAGTTTGATTAAGATTGGTCAATATTTGTAGATGCTAGAGTGGTAACAAAGTCAAAACTAGCCATTTTTGACGTTCAAGGGCACATAACTCTAGACTTCCTGGTCCGATCTGACTCAAAATCGAACACATCCGAGAACTTATAGTCATACATATTTTGACCAAGTTTGATTAAGATTGGTCAATATTTGTAGATACTAGAGTGGTAACAAAGTCAAAACTAGCCATTTTTGATGTTCAAGGGCACATAACTCTAGACTTCCTGGTCCGATCTAACTCAAAATCGAACTCATCCGAGAACTTATGATCATACATGTTTTGACCAAGTTTGGTTAAGATTGGTCAATATTTGTGGGTGCTAGAGTGGTAACAACAAAATGTGAACAGACGGACGGACGGACGGACGGACAGACAGACGGACGGACAGACAGACAGACGGACGCCGACGGACGAAAAGCGACCACAATAGCTCACCTTGAGCACTTCGTGCTCAGGTGAGCTAATTAAGATATTTTAAAAATGACTTTTTTTCAAATGTTTTGTTTTCTTTTTTGGTTATTTTAGTTTACCTGAGGATAAATCAAGATACAATGCATTTTTTTCGGTTATTTCTGTCATCTGTCTGTGTGTCTGTCTGTCTGTTGGCATTTTCTCAAAAATTCTTTTTTCTCCCAATCTGATATGTAAATCTTATTGAAACTTGATAAAAAGTATCCTCGGGTTAAAGGAGTACAACTCTGTGTATTAGAATTTCTTTTTGTCATAAACTTTTGTTGCTGTGGCAGCATAAAAGGGGAAACATTTCATATAATAAAAATAAGCTCTTTTTGTAAAGCTTTACACAGCCATGAGGTTTAAAATTTTGTATGTTAGTTTGCTTAGGGGTAGACTTCAAAGCTGGTTACAATATTTTTGTCCGGGGTCACATTAGATCTTGTCCCAGGTGTACCTACTTTACAAAAAAGAGAGGAAATTGTCTAAAAAAATAATTATATATTATTCAAGTCAGCCGTGATTCATGAAAGCTAACACCAAGAGTTATTCATAGATCTTTTGAAACATGAGAAAGCAAAAAGAAAAAGCACCGATTTCTCTGATGGCATTTGACAATCGTGCAAAAGTGAAAATATTGTTGTGATGCATAAGAAACAGATAATCCAGCTTCCATGTGACTATTAAGGGCTATTGATGGCTAAACAACATGTTAATCATATGACATCATTGAAATGTGTATAAATTGCGTATCAATACAGGTTAAGCTATGGTCAGAAAAATTATTTGAGGAAATAATTGCACCCTGTTTTATCCCAATAGGGCCACGTTTTGATATAAACAAGCACATTTTCAACTGTGTAAATGAAAAGATATAATGCTGTAACAGTCTTTTACTGAATCAAAGGGGGCCTTCCATATCATGTTAGTTCATTAGGGGCGCTTAGAGCAAAAATATTTGGTTATGTATTGGTTACCGGTTCTAAGCGTCTTTTCATAACATTTGGATAGACATTTATTGCATGTCATAGTCTCACTAAAAATGGTGCATAGACAATGTGACCAAATAGTAAAGAAAACTTGCAATGTGTATATGTATGCCTATCTTGGCTTCCATACATGTAATTTTGTAAAGATAAGTAATATTTATACTAATTCTATGTTTTTTCCAATGAGTTTTTTGGGCATGAATATTGCTGTAGGTTTGTACTGTATGCTCCAGTTGATTTTACTGAATATAAAAATGTTTTTAGGAGCACAATCAAATTTTTACTGAATACAAGTTTTGGACCAAAACATCACCTTCATCAATAATATGTATTATATAAAATTGTTACCGGTTTTGGATTTCTATATAATTTTGCTCAAAGTAAGAGGAAATATGTAGCATATTTTTGTGATGATATGGAATCTTGACAAAGACTCCAACATACTTAACTTTGGAATTCAATTTTACTCTTCTCCAAAATTTTGCTGAAAAATATGCATTTTTTCATGATTAATTCAATAAAAAACATTCATAATAATTTCCTCAAATACATTTTCTGGTATGAATGTAATGCCTTATGTGTCTCGGATCAAATTCAATTGACATATCTTGAAAATACACAAAACTAAAGTTTTGCGACACATGAAAAAGGGGCCATGTTTCATGCCATAGTGGGAATAAGTCAAGGTGGCTTTATGGAATCCAGTTTGGATTATCTAAGAAACTAAATGCATTTTCATAGTTTGTATATGGTCCTCTATCACCATGCAGAATTAAAAGAAAATTCATGCGTGGGCAGATTTGAGACACCCCCTTTCGTCTTGATTGTTCATTATTTGTGGTTGTTAGAGTCGAAAGAGCAATTTTGTCAGATTCAAGGGCACATGCATGACTGACCACTTTCTCATTTGATTGCAGTAAAATTCAGCTCATGCAAGGTCTTACAATCAGCAGCATAGTGTCAAAGTTTTGTCTTGGTTGATCGATAAATGTAGATTCTAGAGTATAACAGGGTCGAGAACAGTCAAAAACAGCAGTTTTGTCAAATTCAAGGGCACATCACTCTTGACTTTCTGGTTCAATCAGACCAAAAACCAAACTCATTTGAGATCTTATGATCTCCAACATTGTGTCTAAGTTTTGTCTTGATTGGTCAATATTTGTAGATTCTAGAGTGTAAACAAGGTCGAAAACAGTCGAAAACGGCAACTTTGTCAAATTCAAGGGCACATAACTCTCAGCTTTCTAAACGGATCAGACTTAAAATCAAACTCATATGAAATTATATAGTCCCCAACAATGTGTCCAAGTTTTGTCTTGATTGATCAATAATTGTAGATTCTAGAGTGTAAACAGGGTCAAAAATGGCAATTTTGTCAAATTCAAGGGCACATAACTCTTGACTTTCTAGTTCAATCAGACTAAAAATTAAACTCATTTGAGATCCTATGGTCTCCAACATTGTGTCTAAGTTTTGTCTCGATTGATGAATAATTGTAGATTCTAGAGTGTAAACAAGGTCGAAAACAGCCGAAAAACAGCAATTTTGTAAAATTCAAGGGCACATTACTCTAGTCCTTCTGGTCAGATCAGACTGAAAATCGAACTCATCTGCAATCATATGGTCCCCAACAATGTGTCCAAGTTTTGTCTTGATTGATCAAAAATTGTAGATTCTAGGGTGTAAACAAGGTCTAAAACAGTAGAAAACAGCATTTTTTTTCAAATTCAAGGGCACAAAACTCTTGTCTTTCTGGTCAGATCAGACTGAAAATTGAACTCATCCGAGATCGTAACTATGGTCTCCAACATTATATCCAAGTTTTGTCTTGATTGATCAATAATTGTAGATGCTAGAGTGTAAACAAAGTCAAAAACAGCATTTTTTGACATTCAAGGGCAGGTAACTCAGCCCATTCTGGACCGATCAGGCCCATAATCGAACTCATCCAAAACTTATGCTCATACTTGCTTTGACCAAGTTTGGCCAACTTTTGTAGATGCTAGAGTGTAAACACCAAATTGTTGACAGACGGACAGACAGACAGACGGACGATGGACATTGAGTGACCACAATAGCTCACCTTGAGCACTTCGTGCTCAGGTGAGCTAAAAATCTGGTCTTGTTTGGGGAAAGGTTAAAATAGGTCAAAAATACACCACTCTTTTCAAACATTTACAAACACAAGACTAAGTGTTAGAAAATTGACAAAATAACTTTACAATTTTTTATAAAATAAATTGATTCGTTTTACCAGGGTTTTCCTAGTTTTTTTTCTTAAAGCCATATTTGTCATTTTACAACACAGTTTAAGATTTATTTCTATATGAACAGATTTTTTGTGTGAAAACACTTATGCCCGGAAATGGCATACTTTTGGAGAAAAGGCCAATTTCAAATTTTCAAACAGACATACAAAAGGATGAGCAGACAGACACAAGTAAAACAATACTACAGATCTTTCGATACAAGGGCATAAAAAGTATAACAGTTCTGTAAAGGATACGATCTAGACAGTATTTTGAGAGAGGAAGAGTCCTGTTTGTACATTTCTGTCCCAGATGGTTATGCGTACATTTGGCTATAGGTTGTGGTCTACAGTTACTGCCCTCTGAATGTGCTATACGACGCTCTTTAGACTGACGATGTAATAATGCCTCCTGAAATATAGTTCACATGCTTAGCCCATTACCACACATTGATGCTTTTTGTTGCCAAACTCAAAGAATACTTTGGAATACATTGTAGTAGTAATTAACTCATTACCAAACAAAATTTTAGACTCATCCAAAATTAAAAGAAGTTGCTGATGACAATTTCAGGTAGATGGAATTTTATATCATCTGGTCTGTCTGAGTAGATGACAACATGGGAAATGAAGAAATTGCTTGTCACGAGCAATTTCTTCATTTTCCACAATGTTTCAGTTTCTTCCCTAACAAGACCAGGTTTTGATCTCCCTTTTTGAAAGGGTTTGTGAAAACATTGTGGCAAAAGAAGGAAATGCTGATGACCAGCAAATATTTTCAGTGCTACATTTTGCACAAATCCAAATCCTAATCTCAATCTATTTCATTTTGTCATCTCAAACAGCTTTCAGAAACATGACTGTCAAGAAAATAATGGTTACTGTAAACCAGGAAATGATTTCACGCGTTTTAAGTTAGCGTCTTTCGCGGGTGGGTGTGATCCGCGAACTTAAAACTCCGCGAATAGGCTACTTCCAATAACAAGAGGGCCAAGATGGCCCTGTATCGCTCCACTGGCTTTTAGACATTTAGACTACAAACTTCTTCAAGGAATACAATAGTGGTCTTTTCAAAGAAGATTCATGCTACACCAGAATGAAATCCAATAAGTGATTATATATAAGGAGCAGAAATGTTTTTAAAATTTTCTTAAAACTATACTGTTTCATATAGCGAAAAAAAAGCCTAGCCCACAACGGCCAAGCTTTTCATCCAATCGTGAAGGAATTTGGAACAGATTCATGCAAGGAAGATTCCTGTGAAGTTTGGTTGAAATTGGTCCTGTAGTTTTGGAGAAGAAGATTGTTTAACATTTTTTTCGAAAATTCAATTTAATTAAATTTATCAAAATTTAAGTTCTACACGGAAATTATATTTTTAAGGAATTAAGAGGAGATAAATGCAAGGAAGATTCGTGTGAAGTTTGGTTAAAATTGGTCCATTAGTTTTGGAAAAGAAGATTTTTCGAAAATTTAATTCAATTTAATTAATCAAAATTCAAGTTCTACATAGATTTTTTTTTTGAAGGAATTAAGAAGAGATTAATGCAAGGAACATTTCTGTAAAGTTTGGTTGAAATTGGTCCAGGAGTTTTGGAGAAGAAGAATTTTTAAAGAATTTTCGAAAATTTAATTCAATTGAATTGATAAAAATTCAAGTTCTGCATAGATTTTATTCTTTTGAAGGAATTTGATAAAAATTCATGCAAGGATGATTTGTGTGAAGTTTGGTTGAAATTGGTCCAGTAGTTTTGGAGAAGAAGAATTTTTAAAGATTTTTCGAAAATTTAATTCAATTAAATTAATTAAAATTCAAGTTCTCCACGAAATTTATTTTTTTGAAGGAATTTGATAGAGGTTCATGCAAGGAAGATTCCTGTGAAGTTTGGTTGGAATTGGTCCAGTAGTTTTGGAGAAGAAGAATTTTTAAAGATTTTTCAAAAATTTGATTTAATTTATTTAATTAAAATTCAAGTTCTGCACGGAATTAATTTTTTTGAAGGAATTTGGAAGACGTTCATGCAAGGAAGATTCCTGTGAAGTTTGGTTGAAATTGGTCCAATAGTTATGGAGAAGAAGATGTTTAAAGAAAAAGTTTACGCACGGACGCACGGACAGACCAACAATTATATGTTTGTGAGCTTAAAAGTTTAGGTGGTTATTTTGTTTAAATTAAAGAGCTTTTCAAAAGTGCACCAACATTTGGGTGTTGTGAGCTAAAGGTATTAGGAGCTTCTTGTCCATATTAATGAGGTTTTATAATCATAAATGCCACAATATACAGAATTGAACATCTTCACTTTAGATAACTGCTTTAGATGTCATAAAGGAAACACTAGAGTCAAGCAGAAAAGGGAGAATGCAAAATGTACACTGCAAGAGGTTAAAGAAGGCTTTGCGTAGGATTTCACATGCTCTTTATCTCTGCCGACTGGGCCATCGAGGCAGACATGTCAACCAAGCTACTTACGGCTAATTATTCGGAGGCCTTATAGGGTGATTTCAATGTAATTCAAATGTGCATGGGCCAATATGATCTACTTCCTGTATAAACCATCCTTAAGCAAGAATATATAAAATTGTACTATTGTTCTGATATGAAAACAACAGTTTTTCACATGTTAGCCGAGTGAAATGCATTCAATTATTTTTCATAATCCACTTAATTTCACTCCAATGAAAAAATACTCCTTTTATTATATGACTGATGAGTACATATTCAATAAGCAAAATATCAGTGACAGGAATAACCAAATAGCTTGCACCTACATCATTTGACCTTACCAAAACAACGGAAACCGTTCCGAACCTTTTGGCAGTTTCTGACATAACGACAGCACTGTTACTTTTAACGTTGGCAAAATGATGTCATGATGTAAATAACCTACGGTATTGAAAATGCAGTTGCTAATAAAGATACATACAAATGAAGACTTATACACATGAATTTGCTCAATTTATGTGCTTAATTAAATTAAAGTGCACCATGGTATCAGAAAACTTTGCTGGGTGGAAATTTCGCGGGTTCCCAATCATGGGCTTTATTATATGACTATCCATAAGTTATAGGAATCTATGTGTGAAGTAGATCTTTATATTTCACTCTAGCCTCACATGCATTTCGCCAAACTTTGTTTAGAAAACAGAGTGTTAAAACCTTTCATGATCATTAAATATACTGAGAGGCATAAGAAAGTATACACCTTTCTTTTGTCAATATCTCTCTTGATTTTCATCATATCAATTCGAAATTTTGTATAATTTGTTTCTAAGCATAGACCAATAATACAGTGTTTGTTAAATTTCAACTGAAATTGCTTGACTATCCTTAATCTTGCTACATGCTGATTTTGCAAACTTTGCATGTGTGACTTAGTGGAACATCAGATTTTGCTGTTAATCCGTATTCGATTCCTTTATTCCCGACTACAACAAATCACAAGCTTAAATTTTCTGAAACATTATAACACAATTTTTGGTGGCTGGTATAAATCGATCGAAATGCCACTTTTTCACATTAGGGCCCATTTTTCTATGACGCAGCATAATATGAAAGAAAGGCGCACTATAAACACTTAGACAGGTGACTATGAACATTCTGTGCTAATTCAATCAAAATCCGTCAATAAATTCAAAAGGGGTCATGTCAGATAACTTGTTTGCATCAAGCCCCCTTTTGCCATGACGCATTGTAATATGGAAAAGCACTAACAATTTACGCATGGTACTAGGTGACTATGCACTTTCTGTGAAAATTCTATCCAAATCCTTTCATAAATGCAGGGTTGTGTCAACGTTAATGATTGCATTAATTAATTGATTCCCTTTTTTCGATGGCGCTATGCGATATGGAAAAAACCTTCGCAACAGAAGGAATGACATACAGACGGATAGACAGAGGTTACATCGATAAACGACCACCTTCGTACATAGTCTTATTATAAATCATATTCTCAGAAAACGTGGAAGAACTAGGGTGTATACTTATTTTTGCCTCTCAGTATATAAGAAATGCGAATACTTTATACAAATATCAAAATAATGACAGGTTAGAATTAATGCAGATGATAAGAGCAAATGATTATGCAAAAAGTCACTCTTTTGAATGATGTTTTTAATAATTACAAATTAACGTAAGTACTTCATATTGCCGTTGTTATACATTAAGCGCTGTCATGACGTCGGAAAGTGCCGAACGTTAATGAACCCGGGTTCCAAAATTATTTTCAGTCACTCGTTTTGAAGTGTAAAGCATTGAAATTATAATTGCCCATTGAATAAAAATAGCAAAATTTGCACTCGTCCTGCCGAATAATTCACTTGTAAATATTATAGGACAAGTGGAATTTTAGAACTCTGTGAACGTTTTTCGGTTATTTCAGTTATAGAACATAACAAATTATTGAAGTGCTAGATCTTCAGTAATTTTGCCACACACACTTTGTTCTTTTTTAGATATAAAGTCCTCAGTCATAAAATAAAACAAGAGGGACATTGGCCCTGAAGCGCTCACCTGAGATAACTGGCCTCTAGAGTGCTCACAAGGTTTTACTAAGATTTGACCTCGTGACCTAGTTTATGATCCCAGATGTCCCAATTTTGAACTTGACCGAGAATTGATCAAGACAATCATTCTGATCAATTTTCAGGTTGATTAGGCAAAAATGTGGCCTCTAGAGTGCACACAAGGTTTTTCTATGATTTGACCCCGTCACCTAGTTTTTGACCCCAAATGACCCAATTTCGAACTTGTCCGAAAATTGATCAAGACAATCATTCTGACCAATTTTCAGGTTGATTGGGCAAAACACAAAGTTTTACTAAGATTTGACCTTGTGACCTAGTTTTTGACCCCAGATGACACAATTTTGAACTTGTCCGAGGGCTGATGGAAATAAACTTCCTGAGCAAAATTAGTAGCCTACATACGGACAAAAAATGTGGCCTCTAGAGTGCACACAAGATGTTGACAGATGACGGATGTCGCACGACGGTCAACTTACGCCGGACACAGCTAGATCACAATAGCTCACCTTGAGCACTTTGTGCTCAGGTGAGCTAAAAAAGTATTTTTTCGTAGGAGTGAAATATAGTATTACTTTCTATCCAATTATAGAAACAAATGAACGCATTTCACTCGGCTAACGCCTCGTGAAAAACTTGGTTGTTTCCGTAATCCGAATGAAAGTAAAACTCTGTATTTCACTCCAACAAAAAATACCTTCTATTTACTGCACCTGTTTTTGCATGTCAAGTTCCTATGCAATATATTAACTGACAGGGGCAGTTTTGCAAAGACATAATTTTTCCCTTTTACTGCTCCCTCTAACAGCTGTGAAAATTTTTGAAACCATGTTATGATCGATTAACTACTTTTGTATGGCATTTTTTCTCTTTAGTGCAAAACTTTTGTAAGTCCTTCCTATTTCATATGTTGTTACAATAGCTTTGCATTAAAGTTATTTTGTATTTGTTCTATTTCTTGCTATGTCAATAATGTGACACAGTGTTCCGTTTCACGCAAGATATCAAAGCTCTAGGCCTCGCTTATCTATCTATAGCTGCTGTGACCTAAATATGAAGCAGACTAGAACCATTTGAACAGCAAGGCGTTCAGAAGCAAAAAAATCTGTGAGCTGTTTGCTCACACTTTATTGGACGGCATTTTGTAAAATTCAATTCTTTGCTGTGCTACCACCTAAAAACTACACTAGCACCGCCTGATTTTCTCGCCGTGTAGAAATGTAAACAAATAGCACAAAGAAAATAGATCGATAAAGTGCATCAAAATTCAATTCAATCTTATGTTTATTGCACCTATCTGTTTGACGTGCAATGTGTTTCATCCCGAATGCATGGGTCAGTGAGGTAAAATCCACATGTTTTTATACATGCCACAATGGACAATGGGCATCTTTGAATACTCTTCAATTTGCATGCGTACCACACTTCAAATTTGGTCGCTTACAACTTTTTGTGAGGTGTAAAATTTGCTGTTTAGTGGACCTTCCAAAAAGTTGTACGCGCCCAAAGTGCTCTATTGAATGCATTTTAGGGTAAGGACCATCCTCATTCTCTTTAAGTATTAATTATACAGACATTGGCCAATGCCAGAAGCTAACTTTGCACTTCATGTCGGCATGATTTTCCTTCTAGGACTTAAACATGTAATTTCTTCCACATTCTCTACGGATACTAGTAAGTAACGACTTTATTTATAGTGGATAACAAATTTGGTGCTGAGACCAATTTTCAATATGGTCCACACTTCTGATGAAGTTCGGGCCATCTTTTTTAAGAAATGATCCTCATTTGGCCTTTTCCTTTAAGCAAATACATGTATACTATTTTATATTCGTCTGCTAAGTAAATACTTTCAAAAAGGTGAAGTATTGGATGCAAACAGTTTGGGCCAAGATCAAGTCCCACAAACGGCTGCAGCCTGTACTTAATTGTAATAAACCTTAATCATAAATAAATTCTGGTGATATGATGTTCCAAAAGCATAACCTAAAAATAGCACTCCCAGTATGATTGAAACTGTTCAGTAGCAGTGTTCAAGAGTTGTCCGTGGACAATGTAGCTCGCCTATACGGGAGCTTGTCACAAAAACAGCTAATTTTTAAAAGTAGGTCAAAGTCCAAGGTCAAAAGGTCAAGGGTCATGGTCCCAAATGAAAGGTCTTGGCAGGAGGTATCCATGTATGAAATATCAAGGCTCTATCAATAATGGTGCATGAATTATAGGCCAGGTTAAAGTTTTTCAAAAGTATATCAAACTCCAAGGTCAAGGTCACTAGGTCAAAGGTCATGGTCCCTAATGCAAGGTCTTGTCGAGATGTATCCATGTATGAAATATCAAGGCTGTATCACTAATAGTGCCTGAGATATAGGCCAGGTTAAAGTTTTTCAAGTGAAGACGGGACGGGACGCCAACACTAGGGCTGTGACATTAGCTCCCCGGACATAAAGTCCCGGCTTGCTAAAAAGTGCTACACTATCAACACCCGCTAGCCCCAGGTTGAGCGGTATTCCATTTTCATAAATCAACGGATTACAACTCATGATGTTAGCCGCGTGCGATTTAGGCCGGTAGAGCTCTTCTAGAAGTGGTAGCGCTAGTCTGGTTCCCGCCTCTGATACACTATGTTGTATTTTTTTACAACATAGTGTATCAGAGGCGGGAACCAGACTAGCACTACCACTTCTAGAAGAGCTCCACTAACCTAAATCGCACGCAGCTCTTGAAAGACCAGAATTTAAGTATACTCAAAAGAAAAAGTTTAGTCAGTATTTTTGATGGTCAATTATTCGGCCAAAATTCAACATATCAGTGTAAAATTTCACATAATATTTGTTCAATCAATGCTTAACAAAGATCTTCAAAAAATGTTGCTAAATTTTAGTTTTTAGGTTTGTGCTAAAAGAATTTTAAAATGTGACAGGTGCACTTGCTGCAGTTAAGGCACAAGTGTTTTTCCTGTATAAATGTATGCAAACCAAAGACAAAAGCCCAGATACAAAAAATCCACAATAAAATTGGTAACAGCTTACATGATTTTAGCACCCTGGCTTAATCAATTTGGCCAAAAATCACAATGTTGGAAACCATCTACCTAACCTACAATCTCTGGCGGTTTCCTACAGTTTGAACTTGGCAAGCACTTTCAGTTTTAAGCATTTGTGTAGTTGTTGTCAAAAATGGGCACATGCATGAGATTTTGGTCATTGATACCTATGAAAACATCGTATCTGGAATAAACGTTAATTGTGACGTCATCAAATTACGTCACGTCCAAAATGACAAAAAACATTGAAAATTGACTGTACTGTAACCAATTTGTTCAATAATGACATTTTGTTTAAAAAAGTCTGTCTTTTACTTGCCTGGCCATTTACCCTAGATTTGGCTTTTCGAGCATTGGCTCAGCCAGATCTCAGGCATTTTTTAAAAAAAATATTGAATTTCAGTTATTTTTTCTAATTGTCTGTCTTCAATAGATAACTTTGTATCAGTGGTAAACCAGCTACCGGTCCTGATAGAACGATTTCTTGAAAACGCAGTAAAATGCTAGCAGCAACAGGTTAGGTGCGTAAGTCACCATAATCTACTGTAAATTTCATTAAAAGAAGTTTACTCACTCACAGTCAACAGAGAGACTTCTATTCTGCCAAGAAATGATACAAAGATCGATTTTTAATGTCAATGACTAGGAATTTAGATTCTACAAAAAGTCACTCCTGAAATTGTGACTTTTCAATTTGACCCCTTTCGGAATGAACTGTCGAAAAGAAGGTTAAGTAACACATGGATACCAATTGAATTTCACCGACTTGTTCTAAATTGGTTGAAGATTGTTATGAGTAAAAAAATTTGCATTGCTAAACGTTTTAGACAAAATTATTGACCAAAAACTTTATACTGACTAAACTTTTTCATCTCAGTATATAACTGTACTGAGGAGGAAGAACAAGGGGTCTTTTACGACCGCCAAAAAAAGTGCTTTGCCTGCTTAAATCAGTTTGGTGACCCTGCTTTATCACATTATCTCACACTGACATTATCACCCCTAGACTACTGTTATTGTGAATTAACAATGTCAAGGTTACTGCCACAACCTGCAAATACTGGTAACCAAGAGTCTACTGCAGGCAATTTGAATCCACGTGTTTGCACATTAAACAAATGAAAGGGTTTCTTGCAGTTCAATGGTCAAAAAAGTTTGTATGTACATGTTTTGTTAAATTTGTAAAATTGTGTATTCTTTAGAAACCAGAGAAATATTGCATTTTTGATAGTATATCAAGTGGGGGCACTATGTAACCAATACTAGCATGCAAAGTACATATCACTAGCCCCTTGTATGGACATAACACTTCTCGCTTTTTCAGTCGAGCAGGGGTGATTATATACCAGTTGAGCTACAAAGTGAAATCAAATTAAACAGGAGGCTCCAATAAAGTTGAAACAAAGTGAAGCATGTCGCTAGGGTTGAAATGGTTAATCAACTGCCACATTTTTGTTGATATTAAAGGACCTGGCTTCAGGTTATAAATAAAAAAAAAAGAGATGTATTTTCAAAAATCTTTTTATTTTCCTTTCTTAATCAAGAAAACTGAAAACTATTAAAGAAGAGAACCTAACTTCCCCAGTGGGTGAACTCAATTTTGGCAAAATATAATATGGTACAATATTTGTACAAAGGGTTATTTTTACTGCTGTGGATTTGATGGAAAATCAACAGATTTTGTGTTTTCCATTTACACATCTTTAGTAACTAGTAAATGAGATCATTGTTATAAGATCACTTTTTACCAATTGGTTTTGAATCTGAATACCAGTAAAAACACACTTTCTACTGCATCTGTTCATCATTAAACCTTATCCCGCCCAATCACAACCATATCCCATATGCTTACAGCTTGGATCCGGATGAGGCGCATAATAATTCTGGGCCTTATCCAGATCAAAGCTGTTTGACACTCAATTTTCATTTTTACCAATTCCGAGCGAAATTGAAGCACTTTGAAACTTATGCAGACAAATCAGACGACAATTAATTTGGCGGAAAAAGTCAATGTGAAATTGAAGGATACACATTTGTCAGAAATGGTCAAAATACATTATTTTTCATACACTTTACTTATTAAACCCTTAAAATGAGCCAAATATTACAGTAACATCTGACAGAGACCAGATATGGGTCTTCTTTTATGAACCTGTGAAAACCAAAATTGGTTATATTTAAATTAACTAATAGCAATTAAATCTCTTGTTATATATAAATTTTCCATGACGAGCATTTGCAAACACATGGTTCTACACTGAAATGTGATGTCCTTGTTGCCTAGTTTATGGTTTTATTCCTTTAAAAAAATCATGAAGTGTTTATTCTATTGGTCAATAGAAAAGGTCATAGAAGATTATCCCTTGCCGGTCTCAGTCAGATGTTACTTTAAGCTAACACAGGATTTTAATCAGTTTGAATACACTAACCAGAGCAAGAGATAAGAGGGGGTGAAGTCATTCCAATTCTTTTATATTAAACCCAAACCCTATTTGGTGGGTGCTCATTTGAATCGTCACATCGAGACGTTTCAAATGAGTACCGACAACATACGGTTTGGTGAAGGTTGTATGAATGAGGATATATTGTGTTTTAAAACGCCATTACCCTCTCTTATCTGTAGCTCTCAAAATCTAACCGAGGCTTCAGATAATAGGGGAGTAATGACTTTTCAAGCGCAATATTTCACATATTGTTCATTAAACCCTATGTTGTGGATACTCATTTGAATCAGCTCTTCAAGATGATTCAACAAGTATACACAACAGAGGATTAATTTGGATTAATATCATTTGAAATAACTAAAGAATGGTTTTATCCCCTTGCTCTGGTAAATCTGAAACTCTAACCTTGCACCATTTGACAAACAAATTCTTTTTTGACGACCCTGTTGATTGTTAAGCTTGAAACCATCGAAAGCAAACAATATTTGCATCTACATAACAGCCACACCAAAAGTGGTCAGTCACACGGCCAATTTTTGGTTGACTGACCACTTTTTGACATGTTCCAGCTGTGATGTGGACACGGAATTGTGCACATTTGCCAGGCCTTAAAACCATGTTTTGAAAAGCTTAAAAAACAAACACACTGGATTGAAAACCATTCGCTATTTTAAGACAACACTTCAGACATGGTCTATCAAATTGAAAATCGAGTATCATTAATTTTGTTGTCATTTAAAATCTTAACAAGAGCTGTCCGAAGACAGCACGCTCGACTTTCTAAGTTGCCTAGTATAAAGGGGACATAACTCCAAATGTAGTGGAGCCAGGGTCATGGGCCCTGGTAGTAACATAGAGGATGTGATGGTGAATAAGTATTCCAAGTTTGGGTTGAATCCCTTTGATAGTATGGAAGTTATTGATGTTTGAAAAAACTTTAACCTTTGTTGCAACGCCAACGCCAACGCCCGGGTGACAGTATAAGCTCTCATTTTCTTCGAAAAGTCGAGCTAAAAAATCATGGAATAGATACTCATTGAAATTGAATTTGTCTCTTTCAGATGATAAACCCTTTTTCCAAACAAGACCTAGTTTTGACATTCCCAATAGAAATGTCCTGGGAAAACATTGAGACAAAAGAAGAAACTACTGATAAACAGCAGTTTCTGCTTTAGTCCCAATATTTTCTGTGTTACATCAATTGTACAAAAATTCTATCTTTGTTTTCGTCCATTTTGTTGTCTGCAGCACTTTTTGAACTGGAACTGCCCAATTTTTGGCCGTTTGGGAAAGGGTTAAAATGAGTATCGGATCCACGTCAAAGGGTTTTAATTGGAAAAGCCTGCAAAGCTCTTTGGTGATTATTTCTTGGATAGAGAAACAGATAGGTGAGGTTTGAGGCATTCTGATGTTGTTATTTAGTGAAAACCAAGACCATTATGCAGTGAATATCAATATTAGGTGCATGAATATTTGATTGATATCACTGGGATATTGTACAGGTAAATTTCCTTTCCGACGTTTGTCTCCCAATGGATTGATGATTGTAGTCTTAAGTGGGATGAGCAGATGGAGATTGGAAAGAATGTTGTGGGAAAAGTACTGGCAAAAGAAGCGACAAAGATTAGGCTTAGCAGGGATCCTTGATTAGGCTTGTTATCATTCGACAACTCAACAAAACATCTGAAACCAAGCCATTTGAATCCTGGAAGATGACGTCCAGGCTTAGCTTAATCATTTGTGTGACCACTATTCTTCATCTAGAGTACTGAAATGATGATTTTGGCACTAGTTCAGACTTATTTAACCAAACAGCTCTAGTGTGACATCAAAGAGACAATGTGTCAATATCAAGGTTACACCCCCTTGGCAACAGGTCCATCCAACCTCAAACACATTCATCTGAATATGACTTACACAAGGATTTCAAAAGCATAAGTCTACCCTATAGGTGAATAAGCTGCATGTGTCATAAAATTAAAAGTTTAAAGGCAATTTGAGTGTTCCCATTTCATTTCAGAGTGCTTTTGTTTTTGCACCGAGTGTACAAGTCTAATCAAAGTTCAAGAAACATCACTCATGCTTAAGTCATATCTAAGCTGTGAACAATTGGCAAACATCATCGAGAATTCAGCAGAAGTTCCATGCTTATATATTTACAGAATTAATCGTGTATGATACAGTTTCAAATTGGTGAATCATGCAAAAATCCTTGCATAATGCAAAGTCAGAGTACAAAAAAAACCCAATTATGTTCTGACCATATTGGAATATGTCTAAAACATCAAACTCCTGATCATGACAGAATGCCATTGCTTGGCTCACTTCAAAGTCATGAAAGAAACAAGAGGGCCATTGGCCCTGAAGCACTCACCTGACAGGCCCATAGGAAGCAATTTCATAATGGGGGGCTATAGACTCTATCCTAAATATTGGGGGGTGGGGGCTAATTGGGATTTCCCCAAAATTTTAAGTGTAAAATTAAGAAAAATTGGTATTTTTGGCCAACTTTGGAAGGGTTTAGCCCCCCTAGCCCCCCTGTTCCTACAGGCCTGCCTGACATAATAGCTTTCTGTATATGGTGTGTCTGAGCCTCCAAAATGATCACATTTTACTAAGATTTGTGGCCTGTATAAGATAATCATTCTGACAAATTTTCAGCTTGATTGGGCAAAAAAAATCCCCAAGACTGGACCCCATGACCTAGTTTAGGACCCCAGATGACCAAATTTTGAAATTGTCTGAGATTTTATCAAGATAATTATTCTGACTAGGCTGATTGGGCATAAAATGTGGCCTCTAGAGTGCACACAAGGTTTTTCTTAAATTTGACCTAGTGACCTAGTTTTTGACCCCAGATGACCCAATTTCAAACTTTTTGTACATTTCATCAAGACAATTATTATGAGCATATTTCAGGTTGATTGGGCAAAAAATGTGGCCTCTAGAGTGCACACAAGGTTTTACAAAGATTTGACCCTGTGACCTAGTTTTTGACCCCAGATGACCCAATTTCAAACTTGTCCGAGATTTTATCAAGACAATCATTCTGAGCAAATTTCAGGTTGATTGGGCAAAAAATGTGGCCTCTTGAGTGCACACAAGGTTTTTCTAAGATTTGACCCTGTGACCTTGTTTTTGACGCCAGATGACCCAATTTCAAACTTGTCCGAGATTTCATCAAGATAATCATTCTGATCAATTTTCAGGTTGATTGGGCAAAAAATGTGGCCTCTAGAGTGCACAAAAGGTTTTTTCTAAGATTTGACCCCGTGACCTAGTTTTTGACCCCAGATGACCCAATTTCAAACTTGTCTGAGATTTCATCAAGACAATCATTTTGAGCAAATTTCAGGTTGATTGGGCAAAAAATGTGGCCTCTAGAGTGCACACAAGGTTTCTCTAAGATTTGACCTAGTGACCTATTTTTTGACCCCAGATGACCCCATTTCAGGCTTGTCCGAGATTTCATCAAGTCAATCATTTTGAGCTAATTTCAGGTTGATTGGGCAAAAAATGTGGCCTCTAGAGTGCACACAAGGTTTTTCTAAGATTTGACCCTGTGACCTAGTTTTTGACCCCAGATGACCCAATTTCAAACTTGTCCGAGATTTTATCAAGACAATCATTCTGAGCAAATTTCAGGTTGATTGGGCAAAAAATGTGGCCTCTAGAGTGCACACAAGGTTTTTCTAAGATTTGACCCTGTGACCTAGTTTTTGACCCCAGATGACCCAATTTCAAACTTGTACGAGATTTTATCAAGACAATCATTCTGATCAATTTTCAGGTTGATTGGGCAAAAAATGTGGCCTCTAGAGTGCACACAAGGTTATTTTAAGATTTGACCCAGTGGCCTAGTTTTTGACCCCAGTTGACCCAATTTAAAACTGGTCCGAGATTTCATCAAGACAATCATTCTGAGCAAATTTCAGGTTGATTGGGCATAAAATGTGGCCTCTAGAGTGCACACAAGGTTTCTCTAGGATTTGACCCAGTGACCTACTTTTTGACCCCAGATGACCCAATTTCAAACTTGTCCGAGATTTCATCAAGTCAATCATTTTGAGCTAATTTCAGGTTGATTGGGCAAAAAATGTGGCCTCCAGAGTGCACACAGGGTATTTCTAAGATTTAACCCCGTGACCTAGTTTTTGACCCCGGATGACCCAATTTCTAACTTGTCCGAGATTTCATCAAGACAATCATTCTGAGCAAATTTCAGGTTGATTGGGCAAAAAGTGTGGCCTCCAGAGTGCACACAAGGTTTTCCTAAGATTTGACCCTGTGACCTAGTTTTTGACCCCAGATGACCCAATTTCAATCTTGTCCAAGATTTGATCAAGACAATCATTCTGAGCAAATTTCATATTGATTGGGCAAAAAATGTGGCCTCTAGAGTGCACAAAAGGTTTTTCTAAGATTTGACCCTGTGACCTAGTTTTTGACCCCAGATGACCCAATTTCAAACTTGTCCGAGATTTTATCAAGACAATCATTCTGATCAATTTTCAGGTTGATTGGGCAAAAAATGTGGCCTCTAGAGTGCACACAAGGTTTTTCTAAGATTTGACCCAGTGACCTAGTTTTTGACCCCAGATGACCCAATTTCAAACTTGTCTGAGATTTCATCAAGACAATCATTCTGATCAATTTTCAGGTTGATTGGGCAAAAAATGTGGCCTCTAGAGTGCACACAAGGTTTTTCTAAGATTTGACCCAGTGACCTAGTTTTTGACCCCAGATGACCCAATTTCAAACTTGTCCGAGATTTCATCAAGACAATCATTCTGAGCATATTTCAGGTTGATTGGGCTGAAAATGTGGCCTCTAGAGTGCACACAAGGTTTCTCTAGGATTTGACCCCGTGACCTACTTTTTGACCCCAGATGACCCAATTTCAAACTTGTCTGAGATTTCATCAAGACAATCATTCTGAGCTAATTTCAGGTTGATTGGGCAAAAAATGTGGCCTCTAGAGTGCACACAAGGTTTTTCTAAGATTTGACCCCGTGACCTAGTTTTTGACCCCAGATGACCCAATTTCAAACTTGTCCGAGATTACATCAAGACAAACATTCTGAGCAAATTTCAGGTTAATTGGGCAAAAAATGTGGCCTCAAGAGTGCACACAAGGTTTTTCTAAGATTTGACCCCGTGACCTAGTTTTTGACCCCAGATGACCCAATTTCGAACTTGTCCGAGATTTGATCAAGACAATCATTCTGATCAATTTTCAGGTTGATTGGGCAAAAAATGTGGCCTCTAGAGTGCACACAAGGTTTTTCTAAGATTTGACCCCGTGACCTACTTTTTGACCCCAGATGACCCAATTTCGAACTTGTCCGAGATTTGATCAAGACAATCATTCTGATCAATTTTCAGGTTGATTGGGCAAAAAATGTGGCCTCTAGAGTGCACACAAGGTTTTTCTAAGATTTGACCCCGTGACCTACTTTTTGACCCCAGATGACCCAATTTCAAACTTGTCTGAGATTTCATCAAGACAATCATTCTGAGCTAATTTCAGGTTGATTGGGCAAAAAATGTGGCCTCTAGAGTGCACACAAGGTTTTTCTAAGATTTGACCCCGTGACCTAGTTTTTGACCCCAGATGACCCAATTTCAAACTTGTCCGAGATTACATCAAGACAAACATTCTGAGCAAATTTCAGGTTAATTGGGCAAAAAATGTGGCCTCAAGAGTGCACACAAGGTTTTTCTAAGATTTGACCCCGTGACCTAGTTTTTGACCCAAGATGACCCAATTTCGAACTTGTCCGAGATTTGATCAAGACAATCATTCTGATCAATTTTCAGGTTGATTGGGCAAAAAATGTGGCCTCTAGAGTGCACACAAGGTTTTTCTAAGATTTGACCCCGTGACCTACTTTTTGACCCCAGATGACCCAATTTCGAACTTGTCCGAGATTTCATCAAGACAATCATTCTGAGCAAATTTCAGGTTGATTGGGCAAAAAATGTGGCCTCTAGAGTGCACACAAGCCAAAGGTTGACGCACGACGCACGACGGACGACGGACGACTGACGACGGACGACGGACGACGGACGACGGACACAGCGGTATCACAATACCTCACCATGAGCACTATCGTGCTCAGGTGAGCTAAAAAATAAAAGCAACAGGAAAGTCAACAGCAGCCATACCCACCTTAATTTCTGTTTGTACCAAACTGAAAAACGGAATTAAAACTTTAACTTTAAAATTTTCTGACATACAAATCTGGCCAAAAATCACAGTGTAGGACAAAATTGCATAAAGAGGGACTAGGGCAAAAATTCAAAATGTGCTTGTGAAACACTATGCCCCCCGCCTCTTGTGGAGTTTTGGTCCTTTGATCCATAATATTTGGATAAATCATATCAATAATGACCTTTGACCTTAAAGGTGACATTGACTTAAAATTTAAAACAAGAGTGCGAATGCCAAACGCTCATCTATTTTCCATCACTAATGGCACATAGTCCATCATTGAGCTTCATATCTGTGAGCTCCAATTCCAACAGATGCCATTTTTATTAAAAAACAAAGTCCAAAAAGGGGCATAAATCATACAAAATGCGATCTACACACAACTGATCAAGTATATATATTGTCTACTTATGATGATACATATCTGCTGAAAGTTTCATGACCATACCTCAATTGGGTTTATGAAATGTGGCAACCTAAACCAAAATTTTAGCCATGATTTGTGAATTTTTTAAGTCCAAAAAGGGGCATAAATCTGTCAAACTCCAACCAAGTGTAATCACACTTATGGCTTAATTCATGAACATTACTCTTACTTATTTGAAGTAACCTCAACTAGAATTGCACGAGTTTCTTACATTTTATCGTGCAATCAGCACGATGTTTTTATAAAATTTCGCTCTTGAGGACAGGTTGGTATTCAGAAACATAAGGAAGGTTCGAAGTGACTAAAATAAGTGAGGATTTCTCGAGGCAAGAAGGTCGGATCATGAGATAAACTCTTTCTTATTTTCTCCTACATTTTTCAGATATTGAAAGAAACTTTGCTGGAATTCATTCTTTTGAAACATATTCTTCCCTAAAAACAAGTTCTTGTTATATAAGAATATTTTTTTTTTCAGTTTTTGAAAATACCAAAAGCTTCTTCTTTTGTCACCTATTTAATTTTTATTTTATTTGTTTAATTTTGCACAAGTTCTGTTTCAAATGTGATGCAGGTAACATTATGAATAGGACAAAATAGTGTTGGAAAACTTTAAGAGAAAAGAGGAAATTGCTGATAGTCAGTAGTTTCTCCTTTTCCCTTGATACATTCTATTCTACGAATTAACATAATCATTTTCTATTGAATGCATAAAATAATTTGTCGTCTGCAACAACTATCAAAATTCAATTGACAGATTCCAACGTTATCAGCGGAGCTGAGATTCGGCCATTTTTTTTAAAAACATTATAAGAAAAGACGAGTATTTTACATCCGCATATTTCTTTTCCAACGAAGTTTTCAGAAACATTATTCTTCGTCAGATGATTCAAATTTTGTAGTTTGTCTAAATAGACTTACCATAATGATGACATTGGTTTAACTATAAAAATCCTTTTCAAGCAATGTTTCGATGAAACGGGTATGAAGGGTTGTAAAAGTTTGAATCAAATTAAGAAAAAGAGTTAAGAAACATTTCCTCTATAAAGAAAAGAAAGATTTTGACTGTGAATACTACTTTGTTACTGAGTCTTTCTGGTCCGGGGATCCCGTGCTAACGGTGCAATCAGTAACTTCAGGCGTCCTTTGTTGAATTCAACTGAAGTAAGAGTCAAGGAAATGTTCATGAATTAAGCCATTAGTATAAACTGTCCACATGTACTGCTTTTTACATTTACACAAAATGACAACCATTTATGAGAACCTTTATCAAAACCATTAGTATAGTCAAGTGGTGCTCTCTACAATTACATCATATTTCACCTTTTTATGAGAATGAGCAACATCAACCAAAAATCAGTGTGGCGCTTTCTTTCAGTAAATACACAATGGCAACCATAAGAGCAAACAATATAAGCACAAAGAATCCTATGGTCACTTTGTGCTTTGTACAATTAACCCTTTCCCAAACAAGACCTGCTTTTGATGTCCCTATTAGAAAAGGCTTGGGAAAACATTGAAACAAAAGAAACTGCTGATAACCAGTAGTTTCTCCTTTTGTCTCAATATTTTCTATGCCACATTTTACACAAATTCTATCTTAAATAACTTCCATTTTGTCGTTTATGGCAGTTTTTGAAGTGGATAACCCAAATATATTGCTGTTTGGAAAACAGTTAAACAATATGGTACCTATTAAGAAGATAATCAACAGCAAAGGGTTGAGTATGGTCATGTGGTGTTTTCTCAAACACCAATTGTTCCTTCAATAATTCTTTCCACATTATGCAACAAAGTCCTTTTTTGGTACTTCTTGATTAAATCAAATTTCAAAATTTGCAGTCTTGGTATAAATCAATGTACACCAAATTATTTTATAAATGCCTTGATTTTTAAACTCACTTATCCTCCAGTGATTTTTTCAAGGCATACACTTAGGTAAAGTTCTAACCGATCAATTTTCAAATGCCTCCCAAATTCTATTTTGGCATCATATCATCTAGATGCCTGGCTTGCTAAGCAAAATGGTTTAACCTAAATGATCTTCTTTAATGAGAGTTACATTCCCTTTTCATAGTTTTGCAGAAAAGTACAAAATGTTCCGTCTGACTTGCAAATTCAAATTAATTAGCATTATAGCATGATAAAAACTTCATCGAAAAAAGCCTTTTTGTTTTCCTACAAAGTAATGCAGATCATCTACACAAGCCTTTAAAGGTATAAACTCTTCAAATTATCTCCCTTTTAATTAGTTTAAAATTCAACACAATTTTGACAAAGGTTAAGCGTAATAACTACGTTTTGCTTTGCTCATTTGTTTAAACTAATGTATTCTGTGTATATTCTTAAGAAAAAAAATAGCCCCGCACACAGAGGCCAATGCTCGGCTGCTGATATTTTAATTTAAGTCTATAAAGGGAGATTATTTTGTCAAAAAGCAAGACAGAGTTATGTCCCTTGGTCAGAATGTGGCCCTTGTCATGGTGAACAAGTACATGTATATGGAGTTTCTTTGAGGTATCTGTAAGAAGAAAGAAGTTAAGGCCAAGGTTAAAGTTTTTCAGGCCAGGCAAAAGATTCCAAAGGTCTGAAAAGGGCACAATTCTGTTAAAATGTCCCACAAAGTTGTGACCCTTCATCAGATTTTAGCCCTTGCAACAGTGAACAAGTATATCAAGTTTCATTGAGGTAGCTGAAAAAACCAAGATGTTATGGCCAAGGCTAAAGTTTTTCAAGTCTGTAGTGATAGGGCGAGCTATAAATGCACTGTAAAAAGAATGCAAAAAGATTTTAACCTCAGATTTTTTTATGTTTTTATATATTCTCGGTAAGGTAGCTGATCGGTTAGAACCTTCCATCAGTGTATAGGGTATTACATGAATTATTTTACTTTGAACTTTATGATCAATTTTGAAATTACTAACTCTTGTTGTTGTCTTATCATTTACAAATACTCTGGTTATAAAGTGTCCACAAAATTTTGGAATACACATTGAACACTATGTACAGACATGTGCCATAAGTTAACATACAAATGTTATTTTTCAGTAAAAATATGTTTCTACTTTCAGTGCTTCTGAAATATTTTGAAAATCTACTTGTCCACAGACAAGTGTTGATCCAAAATTGACTTGTTCGTATCAAAAATCAACTTGTCCTTACAAAACTCATATACCCCGTTACTTTTCAAAAGCTTTTTGTTTATTGCATATATCTATTATGACTTTCTAACTATTGTCTACAATAAAAAATTATACATTTAACCATTAAGTAATTACATTGTATGAAAAAATTGTGAGAAAAAGAAAAAAATAACGCTTTATTATAACCAGATTTTTCGCTTGTCCATGGACAACCTAGCTTTCAAAATCAGCTTGTCCGTACAGGTAAACGGACAAGTCGGACTACTCGGGCAACTTATTTCAGAAGCACTGATTTCACACAGGAAATTGACAGTTATTTCTGTTTAAGATCTACTGTATCCATTTTTTCCCTATTACCCCTACCATTTTTTGAAGAAATAAAGATTTCAAAATGTAACAAGAGTTGTCTGTGGACAATGTAGCTCGCCTATACGGGAGCTTGTCACAAAAACAGCTAATTTTTAAAAGTAGGTCAAACTCCAAGGTCAAGGGTCCCAAATGAAAGGTCTTGTCAAGATGTATCCATGTATGAAATATCAAGGCTGTATCTCTAATAGTGCCTGAGATATAGACCAGGTTAAAGTATTTCAAGTGAAGACGGGACGCGACGCGACGACGACACTAGGGCTGTGACATTAGCTCCCCGGACATAAAGTCCCGGCTCGATAAATGGTCCGGACGCCTCAAGATACGCCCATCTTCGAAAAAAAAGGTCAATATTTAGATGTAAATAATCTATAGTTGGCGCAAGATCGTATGGCACATGTTTACATTTTGTCCAAATGTAAACAAAACAGTGTTGTATGAAAGATGAATAAGTTCTTTTTAAGTAGTGACATAGACTTGTTGAAAATTTAGGTACAGTGATAGGACGGTCTGTTCACTGTTCAGAGTTTTCTGCGTTTTATCTGAAAACGTTTTGTTTACATTAGAACACAAAGTAAACATGTGCCATACAATCTTGCGCCAACAATAAATGACATACCCATGACACTATTGATTCATATTCTACATGTAAAGTTCAAAAATGAAAATATGGTCACAAATCCGAGACCCTTGGGACAATTTGGCTGAATATGTAAATCAGGTGAGAATTTATGCTTCTAAATATCCTCAGTGAATTTGGTATTGTTTGGATAAAAATTGTTCAAGCAAGTACACAGACAAGAATATTTAGTTCAAAAACAAAAAAATGGTAACAATTCAGAGACCCTTGAGACAATTTGGCTGAATATTACACTTGGGCAAGATTTTATGCTGATAAACATCCTCAGTTACAGTATATTTGGTCTTGATCAGATAAAAATTGTACAAGTTAGAGCACCGACAAGAATGTTAAATCAAAAATGAAAGAATGGTCATAACTCTGAGACCTTTGAGACTATTTGGCTGAATATTGAACATGGGCAATATTTTATGCCTATAAACATCCTCAGGAAATTTCGTGTTGATCAGATAAAAAGATTTCAAGTTAGAGCACAGACAAGACAGTTAACCCTTATTCTGCCAATCACGACAATTGCTGATATGCCAACAGCTTGGAACCGGATGAGAGACTGAGTAACTCGGCACCTCATCTGGATCCAAACCTTTTGATACTTAATCTTCATTTTCACTAATTTTTAGCAAAATCAGAGCACATTGAAAAAGAGTGGCAAACAAAATTTTTCAGATCAAAATTAATTTGGCGGGAAAAGCATTTAGTAAAAAAAAAAAAAAAAAAAACAAGAGCCGTCACAGACGGATTATGCTCCCCGAATAAGTGTTTGTCACAAAATAAAAACTATCATACATTAAGCCCCCTTTTCCCACGACAGCCTTTTTGTACACACATTATTTATAAAATATGGTCTAGAACATCCTATTTATTACATAAGTACAAAATTTCATTAAATTCTGCCTATTAGATGAAGAGAAATTAGAGAAAAACTAATTTTTACACTAAGGCCCCTTTTTCCATGACGCAGCCTCAAATCAAGAAACGGAGAAAAAGGTCCCTAGGTATTATCCCAGGGAATTCACATGTGAAGTTTCATTGAATTTGGTCCAAGGGTTGCTGAGATCTGGCTGTGGACGGACGGACGGACGGACACACGGACGGACGGACGGACGGACGGACAGCCGAACGGACGGACGGACAGCATGGCGACTATATGCTCCCCCGAAATTTTTTCGGGGAGCATAAAAAAAAAAAAGAATAGTCAAAACTAAACCCTTGGGTCAATTTGGCTGAATATCTAACTCAGGCGAGATTTATGCTTATAAACATCCTTAGTAAATTTCGTGTTGATTGGATACAAATTGTTCAAGTTAGAGAACGGACAATAATGTTCTAACCCTGCCACACTTCTGCCGGCGTATATATTTCATGCTGTCTGTCGCTAGGCAATATAAGAATACAACCACCAAATCAGCACCTGTCTCATAATTATAGTTGCCATGGAAACACTTGCTGAATAATATGGTCAATCATGTCCGATTTTTGATGTCATTTATTTTTCTTTGATATTTTCTCATTTGTTTGTTCATTCGACTTTAGCCAAATGATTGCTCACCATTTCATGAAGAAGTTAACAAGATAGTCTCCCTATATAATTCAATGTAAATTGAAGCCTTTTTTTCCCATAGAACTTCAAAAGAATGCATATCAACAGGGTTGCCACTAGTTAGTGGAAATAAAATTCCTTGACAATTCCCTGACAAAATTAGGAAATTCCCTGACATGTTTCCATGCAGTAATTTCGCAGTAACTCGCGACATTTTCAGACAATTTTAAAAGGCGACGTTGAAATCATCAATTATATGTCAATCGATCTTATTTTTTCAAAATTCCCCGAGAATTCCCTGACATTTGCCTGTATTTTCAAATTTCCCTGACAGTTCACAAAATTCCCTGACAATTCCCTGACCTTGAAAAAATTTAAATTTCCCTGACATTTCCCTGACGCGTGGCAACCCTGATCAATTTTTTTTTGTTTAATCATCCCTCTTTTATTGTTCAACATTCATTGTTTATTTCTCAGCTGAAAACATTGAAAAACTACGCACAATTTAATTGTTCAGATAAAAATTATTAAATTCATGCTCAAAACAATTGAAGCTTTCTAAAATTGCATGAATATAATTGATTTATAATAAACTAACTTTGTAAGGCTAAATCAAAGAAGAAACAATTTTGAAAAAAAAAATATGCACATTAACTTATGGCACATGTCTGTAACTTCACTAAATCACTCTTTCACATGTCCCTCTTTTTTTTGTTAACCATATTAAACACCTTTTTCTTAATCGTCTCCCAATGCCTTCTGCACAAGGCACCCCCCTTTGCCCGGCTTAAGGAAATTGCTTTAAGGCATTCTTTTTGGCCAGGTCCCCTTTTTTCTGCTCTCATTGCCAAGTACTCCCCAAAGTGTTCATCAATTTCTTGCATCTCCTCCTCCGTCCACTTTTCCCTCGTACTCTTCTTCTTCTGTTTCCTTGTCATTCCTGAAAAATATACATGCAAATATAAAAGCAGCTAAAACAGTTTCATAACCTCTCCTTCACCTTTACCGAATAACTATTATTTTCTGTGGTGTTCTTTTTTATTTGGGTCCAAAAATGAAAAAAGAAACGTTTACAAATTATTATTTGAACAGAAGATTTTTCATCTACTATTACACAATACTTTTGCTGGAATTTGATATCTTTTGCTATAGCAAGTTGACAAATGAAAATTACTGTTGAAGTGTTCAGTTTTATATCCTTTGAAGGATGCCTTTTTTTTTTAAAGGAGGGTATATTTATATATATGGTGCTGCACATTTGGTAAGGAGAGCGCCATATTGCAGGCCCAGTGCCTCCAACTTCGAATCTCCTGGTGGGTCCTCCTATGCCGACAACCACCGAATCGGCTGTAATGCTAACATTTAAACCCTGAGCCTCAAGGAAGGAAGCCATTACTACCATTTTTAAAGTCTTTGGTATGACCCGGCCAGGGAATTAAACCCTACCTCCCACACTGCAAGCGGACGCTCTACCACTGAGCTATGTGGCCGGTGTGAAAAGGGTGCCTCTGATAAAGGAAACACCAGAAGTTTCATACAAGAGGCCCAAAATGGGCCTAAATCGCTCACCTGATCTTTTACAACGGTTCACCTAGTGACCTACTTTTTGACCTGACCCCATCCACTCTCGAACTCGGTTGAGATATTGTCAAGATCAACATCATGAGCAGATTTGAAAAAGATTGGGCCAAAATTGTAGCCCCTTGAGTGGTTACAAGGTTTGTTTTAAAAAATTACCAAGTGACCCACTTTTTGATCCAACCCCAACCCCTTTCAAAGTCGGTAGAGATATTGTCAAAAATTCAAGATCAACATTCTGATCAAGTTTGATGAAGATTTGGCCAAATTGTGGCCCCTTAAATGGAAACGAAGTTTTACTAAGCGTTGTCCTTGAGACTCACTTTTTGACACCACCCCACCCACTTTCAATCTTGGTTAATGTATTGTCAAGATCAATATCCTGAGCAAGTTTGATGAAGATTGGGCCAAAATTGTGACCCTTAGAGTGGTAACAAGGTTTTTCTAAGATTTGACCTTGTGACCAACTTTGTGACTTGACCCCACCCACTCGTGAACTCAGTCAAGATATTGTCAAGATCAACATCCTGAGCAAGTTTGGTTTGGACTGGTTGTGGCCCATAGAGTGGTAACAAGGTTCACCTAAGATTTGACCTAGTGACCTACTTTTTGAACCAACCCCACCCACTCTCGCACTCAGTTGAGATATCGTCAATATCAATATCCTGAGCAAGATTGATGAAGATTGTCCCAAAAGTGTGGCCCCTAGAGTGGAAATAAGTATTTTCTAAAAGTTGATGTAGTGACCTACTTTTTGGCCCTCCCGCAGTACCCCATCCACTCTCAAACTCAGTCGAGATATTGTCTTTGTTCTGACGAAAGCTTTTGTTAAAGATAGTCAGTCAGACAAGCTGCTTTCACTCTTCTTAGGAAAGTGTTAAATTTAACACCAACAAACAAATGAGGATTTACCTTCTTCATTCAACTCTTCTTGAACTTTGTCACACCCGCCACCTTCATCCCCTTCATCACCTCCATCACCTGTGTCACCTCCACCACCTGCGTCACCTTCACCTTCATCATCCAGTTCTGCAGACAAAATAATCTCATTTAAATAGGGTTCAAATACCAGGGATCATTTTGGCATAGCAAATTTATGAGAGAATTATTCCATTTGTCATTTTTATGAGAGATTATGAATTTAATGAGAAATTGGTAAATTGGCCATTTTTTTACAATTTCCAGTGTGAAATTAGAATAATTAGTGCATGTCTCTCAGCACTAATTTGGGGACATTTTCTAGGCTAGACTTTAAATACCCAATGGTAGTTTTCTAACAACAGAGCCAAGGCGGTACTCCCATCCACCCCTTTGTCTTCATGGTGTCTTTTGTGCAATTCTACAACCTTTGAATGTTGATGTTTAGTTGAATCTATGAATGTGTTTGCTTTTGCTTTGGGGCGGGGTTGTTCTTGGTTTAACTTTTCAATTTTTCTGCTTGAGTTGTTTTCTTCTATTTGAAAGCTAAAAGTCTATTTATTTAATATTTTGACTTACTGACATCAACCTGTGCCTGTTTCAATTGGAAATCATTAGATCTAACCTGCCATTTCCATGGCTGTTTGTAACATCTACCTGACCATAGTTCTATTGATAACAGGTAATAGGGATAGGTAAGGGTTTCTGTAAGTCTGCTTAAATGGGGACATATTCTTAAAAAGCTCCCAAGGCTTATAACAACAAGAGTTGTCTGCGGACAACGTAGCTCGCCTATACGAGAGCTTGTCACAAAAACAGCAATTTTTTTCAAAAGTAGGTCAAACTCCAAGGTCAAGGTCACAAGGTCAAAGGTCATGGTCCCAAATGAAAGGTCTTGTCTAGATGTATCTATGTATGAAATATCAAGGCTGTATCTCTAATAGTGCCTGAGATATAGGCCAGGTTAAAGTTTTTCAAAAGTAGGTCAAACTCCAAGGTCAAGGTCACAAGGTCAAAGGTCATGGTCCCAAATGAAAGGTCTTGTCGAGATGTATCTATGTATGAAATATCAAGGCTGTATCTCCAATAGTGCCTGAGATATTGACCAGGTTAAAGTTTTTCAAGTGAAGACGCGACGGGACGGGACGGGACAGGACGCCGACACTAGGGCTGTGACATTAGCTCCCCGGACATAAAGTCCCGGCTCGCTAATAAAGTCCAACTTTATCAAAGTGAGTGCTGAACACTTTTAAACAGGTGTCAGTTGGTGTGAGGGGGTGCTCTGAATCACTCAAATTTGAGGTCAGACATGTCACTCCCCATGTTTATCAATTGGAGAATGTTAGCCTGTTTCAGTGGATTGCATCAAAGTTAATTATTTCTTGGGATTATATTTGGGAGAAACGGGTTTACTTTTCATGGGCATCTTGCACACACAAAACCAGGTTTAAAAGACACAGACTACATAAGAAGCAATCCAAATGGGTGGCTGTGTGTATTGGAATTTCGCATTATGTGGACTGGTTCATAATAAACCTTGGGCCAAAGCATGCGGCTCTATATAGACAAACATCTTCCCTGTTTTCCCTTTCTTTTACCAAAAAATTGTTTGCGAGATTTCTGTATCATTTGAGAGTTTTTGATGTGCTGAAAGGCATTTTTATGCATGAATCTTTCTATTTTGCAGCCCAAAATGATCCCTGAAATACATACGAGAGGTTGTCCAGCACACACAGCATGCACAAAGTAAAATTCCTACTTATGCCAAGAAATTGACAGAAGATGGTTCAAATTTTGGATGAACAAATAGCAAGAGCCCCAATGGCACTGGATTGCCGATGTTAAACTGCTAAGTCCCAGGGCGTGGCCATTTTTGGCCAGGTTAATGTTTGGCCGTTAGTGGTCTTGCAAACACATTGGACGCCATACTAAACTAAAATTGTCAAGAAAATAGTGCAGTTTCTGCTCCAACACCGCCTTTTTAAAGGTGGTGTATGAACAGGGACTGCATATTTTCTTTGACAAGTAGTCCACATTAAAGTTTCCAATTTCTGACCATTTTGTTGTTTCTTGTTGCTGGAACCACAAAGGCCTAAAAAAAAAGTGTTTGTTTCCTGTAACATGCCCAAAAAATCTTGGGTCGGTAGGTCAGAAAGTTTTTATTTTAATTTATTTTTTTTTCTGCTCATGCTCAAGATCTTTTTCTGGCAAAGCCTTTCTGGAGTTAAATATGCATTGTTGGGGTTATACTACTTTTTCTTTGAAAGTAGTACCATAAGACACCTAGAAACCTAGTGCAAAATCTACCATCTCTACCCATGGGGGGCCTCCCTGGTCTCGTGGTAGCGAGCAGCACTCGTAATCCATAGGCCTCCCTCCCTGTGGGTTCGAATCCCGGTCTGACCGAGTTGGTTCTTCATGAGGGAAAGACTCCAGGCTGACTTAGGGAAGGAGTCTTAGGACGATGGTTCTACTTAGGTACTTGATTGATACGTTACGGATTATTGGGTATCTCAGGTCTTCCTCAATTTGTTACCAGCCGGGAATGGCAAATTAACTGAAATACTGCTGATGCGACGTTAAGTCCCATATCAAAATACCCACAAGGAAAACATACCTTCAAATGTGATGTCGCCTAGCTCCACCCCAGCGTATCTAGACACAACATTCTTTTCTTGCATCAGCATCAGTTTAGCAATGTCAAGTCGTTCTATAATTCCTGATGTGGCCCTGTAGTGTGCCAAGTGAACTTTCTCTGTATGACCGAGATGTTTCAAAAGCCACTTCAACTCATGGTCTTTAAGTCCCATCACCTGAAATTATATAAGAGTAAAGAGAATGTACAGAAGTTGTTATTGATTTTTTTAATATCCAAACCGAGCCTCCAGCTGCTCTCTCACATAGATGATTCGCACCCATTGGTGAGAGACAATTGACTTTTGTCAAATATCAGAACGGATACTGGCTGAGCGGGGGTTTGAACTCGTGACCCCTGGATTGACAGACTCTGACGTAACCGACTGAGCTATCCGGGCTCGGCTGGTTGACAGACGAGAAATAAAAATAGTTGGCCACATTTTTGGCTAGGTCGATACAATTATCTCCTCAAATTGATAACAAACGTTCAAACAACCATCCTCGGCAGGTTTGGTCAAGATTGGACTAAAACTGTAGCCTAAAATGCGGTAACAAGGTTTTTCCCCCCGTACTTCGTCCTCAGTACAGATATACTTACTTTCTGGTCTTTCGGGATCATTTGTTGTAATTTTGATGAACATGAAAACGAAATACTGCTCAACCCGGGGCTAGAGGGCGTTGACAGTGTTGCACCTTTCACTGCTGTCAATGAACAATCTCAATAAAACCAAGACTGCTGTTTTCTTTTGTCCCTTTACAATTTTTTGTTTTCGAGGGACCATATCACCAGAATTTATTCTAAGATTTGACCAAGTGACCTAGTTTTTGACCTGAACATACCCACATTCAATAGGGTTCTAGTACTCAAGATAAACATCCTAAGCAAGCTTGCGGAAGACTAGATAATAATTGTGGTCTGAAATGCAGTAACAAGCAAAATCAAGAAAAATAAATTGCCTTATTACATTTTGACACAACCAGGTTTTGAACTTGTGATCTCAAGTTTACAGGTCAACTATAATAACCACTATGCTATCACAGCTGTATGAAATTCTGCTTTAGATAGTGATGATTACTGACAGGGTTATTTAGAGTTGAATTTGCCATTCTCTGATGTAACATGATGGATTAACCTCTACATTATCATGTGTTTAACCTAAAGAGCTAGTGTCCATGTTTGAGTGCTTGTACTGAAAATGCAATCAATGCAGGGTAAGAAAGACATTGAAGGATTAAATTGAACTTGACATTATCCAACTCAAACAATGCAGCTCAAGCAGATTAATGTGCATGTCACTAAATCTTTGCACAAAAAAGTGAATGCTGCATGTCCAAAAATCATGCCTGCCATCTAAATATGAAAAAAAACCAGTACCTGCAGACTCCACTATTGTAAATCAGTATTCCAAGATCTGAAAAGGATTGTCCATCTCTCAGACACACAGGAAATTACGACAAGAATAAGACTCAAAACTATCAAAATTAAACACAAAAAAATTGTTGTTAACATCTGATACACATGTGTATCCATTTTCCTTCCAATATGGTGGACTTGTTATGAGAATGGAATTATGGGTAACCAAATGTTTAATATTAAGGGCTAATGTCCATGTTTGAGTGCTTGTGATGAAAAGGCAATGCATAGTATTGTCCAACTTAATCTAGTTTAGTTTTAACCCAATTTTAATCATAGCTTAAGTATAATCCTGAAAATATGGCCTAAACTTGAGCGTTTGATCACAACTGTTGGTACATATAGCACTTAAAGTGACATTTTCATTTTCTAAAAGCTTGTCTTGATGCAAAGATTGTTTATTCTAATGTGTAGAAATGCTATCGGTTTTTTGAAGTTGTTTTTATAAGCGAAAAATATGCCTTTAAAGTTGAGACAGAAATGACAAATTCTATATAAATCTGAACTGTCCACAACAATTTGTTTAATTTTAGCACAAAAATATATATTTCTTGTAAACAGTTCAATATTTTGGTTTGAAATTTTCAGAATTTTCATAAGAAAAGATGCACTTTCAGATAGAATAAACGTAAAATTTATGTAAAAATAAATGTGAAATGTCACTTTAATACAAAAAAAATTCTCCAATTTCTGTTTCAACAACGGTTTGTTTACATACTGCTTTCACGAAAAGTATTTACAATATTCTCAGCTTCAAATACAGCTATCCTATTTGCCAGATCATTAGACATTCTGGTGAAATGATCTTCCAGAAGCAAAAATTGCAATAGAAGAGAGAAAATGGCAGTCTTGTTTTGATTGAGATTGTTCATTGACAGTAGTGAATAATGCTACACTGCCATCACCCCATAGCGTACATAAACAGCTTAGTCCCAGGGTGTGCTTGCTTAATTGTATCCCTGATATACTTACCTGGGAAATGGTGGCTGTGTGTTTTCTAAGGTTTGTAGCAAGAATTCTCTCTGGAAATCGCAGATTTGATTCATACTTCATAACATCTAGGGCTGTCCCTGCTCTTACAGGCTCATTCCCTGAATCAGATTTAATTTGCAGATGTATATAGATCTAATTCACGACACAAAATACATTGTCCTGCAGGTGAAAAATAGCCCCGCACACAGAGGCCAGCACTCAGCTGCTGATATTCTAAGTCTATAAAGGTAGATTATTTTGTAAAAAAGCATGTCAATAGAGTTATGTCCCTTAGTCAGGATGTGGCCTCTTGTCATGGTGAACAAGTATGTGAACTTTCATTGAGCTAGCTACAAGAACAAAGAAGTTATGGCCAAAGTTTTGTGCTCAAGCCGCTAACACCAGGGTCATCACAATACCTCGTTTTTTTTTTTTTTTGAAACGCCGAGCTAAAAACAAGAGCTGTCCGAAGACAGCGCGCTCGACTTTCTAAGTTGCTTAGTATAAAGGGGGCATAACTCCAAATATAGTGGAGCAAGGGTCATGGGCCCTGGTAGTAAGGTAGCGAGTGTGATGGTGAATAAGTATTCCAAGTTTGGGTTGAATCCCTTTGATAGTATGGAAGTAATTGATGTTTGAAAAAACTTTATCCTTTGTTGCAACGCCAACGCCGACGCCCGGGTGACAGTATAACCTCTCATTTTCTTCGAAAAGTCGAGCTAAAAAGTTGCGCAGGAAATACCTAATATATGGTCTAAAATGGCAATTCTGGATTTGCAAAATATCTGAGGTACAAGCAGCTATAAAAATGCTCACCCGTTAATGTTCTGAAAAAATGTTCAGAATACTATTAGGAGATGATTCATATTATAAATGCTCTCACTCTTGTGATTTCAGAGAGTTTGAAGATTCCCCCCCCCCCCCCCCAAATTTAAGCTTATGTTAAATTGGTTTTAACCCCCAGTAGTTATTTTGCTATTGACTTTGCTGCAAATAGTGTAGATCCACTTCAGAGGGCTCCTTTAGGAGGCCTCTGATCCGGATCTGCACTTTTTGCAATGTTTTGACTATTGATTTTTAACCCAAAATTAAATTTGAAAAGTAAGTCATGTTTGGAAGTGGATGGGCTTAGTTTTGAAAATGTTTGACCAAAATTACTTAAAAAGACCATTAAAAATACCCACAATGATTAATTAATGGTGAAAGATTTAACTTGCTTAACCCTGGAGCTGGGCTAATTTCAGCCCTGTGATCATCCTTAGAACCATTAGGGGATGATTCTAAAGATATCTTTGCCAAGGGTCATGTAATTTCATAGAACAAGAGTTATCCTTTCAACAAACCATTAGGTGATTTATCATGCAAGATATCCCTTGGTCTAATGGTTTAACCCTTATCCTGCCAATCTCGACAAATATATGATATTCAAACAGCTTGGATCTGGAAGAGGTACCAAGTAACTCAGCGCCTCATCCAGGTCCGAGCTGTTTGACATTCAATCTACATTTTCATCAATTTTGAGCAAAATCGGGGCACTTTGAAAAGCAGTGGCAGACAAAAATTTTTCAGACAAAAAAATAATTTTGCGGGAAAAGAGTTAGTTACTTTCTTACATAAACTGCCAACAGCCATTATCCTGAATATTTTTCTGTCTTTTAGTCTTTCAAAGCTAAAGATACTGCCCCTTGGATCTCAGCTAGCTTCTATCTTCGACAGTTATCTACCTAGGGGCCAATGAAACATTAAGTCATCACTTATTACCTGTACTTGCAAAAACATATTGATTGTCCTTTTTCACCCCCACTGCCTCTCTCACATCTGGGTCAACTAAGTACGCCAAAGGCTTCCGGACTTCCTCTGGGAGCAGGAGTGGGATTTTGTTGTTGGACTGCAAGTACATAAGAAATGAGCAAAAATGAAAATACATTCACCCTCATGCATACATATTGCTAAAAAAAGAGACACGGCTGGCAGATGAAAAATCCGTCCCCAAATCATAAGGCATGACCGCCCCTTTAGTATGAAAATATAAAGTTTAGCAGATTTTACTATTTAGTGATTTTTTCATGCTTCACTGAAACATTCAGACCCTTACTTGATATTTTTATTTTTATTTTACTTTGGGGGTTGGAATAGAAATTTAGTTTGATGTACACTGCTTATCCTGTGAAAGTGGGGATGGGAGTTAAGTGTGAGGTTGGGCACACTCAAATCATTTGAAACTCCCAGTGGTTAATTTTTCCACTGACCCTGCCAAGGTGGTGCTCCTATCCTCCTCTTTGCCTTTATGTATGTCTTTGTATACTTTTACAACCTTTGTAGGAGCATTGATGGATGGTCGAGTATATAATTGTGATCCTTTTTTTTGCTTTGGTGCTAGTTTGTTCTTTGTGTTGCTTTGTCAAAGAAGAGTTGTCCGCGGACAACGTAGCTCGCCTATACGAGAGCTTGTCACAAAAAAAGGAGTTCAAGGTCAAAGGTGAAGGTCACTAGGTCATGGTCTCAAGGTCAAAGTCATGACATGAGGTATCCATATGTGAAATATCAAGGCTCTATCCTTAATAGTGCATGAGATAAAGGCCAGGTTAAAGTTTTTTAAAAGTAGGTCAAACTCCAAGGTCACTAGGTCTATCTCAATCAAACCGATACTGCAATTTTTTCTCTTATATTGCAATGTTTGCTTCAGTGAGATCCCTTCACAATAATTTTATATAGCTTCAGTGAGATCCCTTCACAATAATTTTATATAGAGACATTTAACCAAACCACCTCTGGTCAGACTTACCACCCACCGCCCACCTGGACATCGCCATTTTAATGGACAATTCTTTTTCATTGAAAAATCTGTCCAAAAAGTAGGTTAGAAAAAAACTAAATTCACAATGGGCAATTTGCAATGTCATTCAAATTTTACCACCACCAGGTGATTTCAATCCTAGAAATTATCTTAGATAAACAGACAGCGTAAAATAAAGTTTTACTTACTTTGCCTCTCATTTCCACCAGCTCCTGAGAATGTAGGAGGTTCTTTTCCAGTTTCGTCAACTCCTGACGCAAGCTAAGGTCAGTCTCATTGACACTTGTTGACCTCTTTTTGTACGTTGGAATGCTGAAAGGCAAAGTATAATAACTACAGTCTGGCACACAAAGCTCGACTTGATATTCTATACTGTATATGCTATGTTGTTCTCTGACTGAAAAGTTTGCAGATTCTTCATTTCAGACATTTCGCTGACATTAATGTTCGCGGAATCATCCTTAAGAAAAAAAATTATCGTAAGAATCACTTGGTTTTTGTGCATTGATCATTTTTTCTTAATTATGTTGTTTGACAAGTTCAATCACTTAGTGAAATACTACATGCAAACGGGCAATGTGTTACAGTCAAACACAAAGCCAACAAGTTTGTTGTTATGTTTGTCACAGCTTAACAGTTTGGTGTGAAAACGAAAATATAAACTTTTTCCGTAGTATGATTTTTAATTCAGAAAAGAAAAAGGAAGCATATTCCCTTTGCAGATTTAATATGCTCCAATATCTCTTTTTCATATATATTCTCTAAGTTGTTAGCTAGTCAATGTACCTAATGGCTCAAATCCAAAATGAAACATGGAATAATTAAAGTTTTCGTTTCTATCAAAATTGTTTGCATCGTTCATAAAGGTAATTGAATGATTTCATTTTCCTCATGATCAAATTTAAAAAAAAAATCGAGCGTAAATAGATCCATACAACCATAGCTTATCTTTTTCTCAATGAAATTTAGAGGAATTGCTCCTAATTATAAGCAAATGATTCTTATTTCATAATGTCTGCATTTATTAAATTTCCTCAATGCATCTGAATATGGTTTTAATGAGTTAATGGGCCAGATTTTTGTGGAGTCAAATGTCAGTTCAAGGTCACAGGGTTTTTCCTTTCCCTATATATTACAGGGGTAAAAGTTGAAAATTTTGAAAAACCTGAAAACCTGGAAAAGTCTGTATTTATATAGTAAAAATCGAGAAAATGGGGCATTTTGGAATACTCAAAAACCTGAACTTCAGGCATATGCCGGACCTGGCTACAGTAGACTTTTGCAAACAAAGTAGAACCCCAATCAGAGGGCTCCTGGTGAAACCCTTTGATCAGGGTCAGCATTGTTTGCTATGGAGGGAGGAATGTAGTTTGTTAAAAAATATTTAAGGGAGAAAAGTCGTTTGCCTTTTTTCATAACAGTAAGGGTTAAAGAACAAGAGGGCCGTTGGCCCTAAGTCGCTCACCTGAGATGAGGTTTTATAACAGATGAGATTTCTTACAGATAATGCAATACAGGGTCACAGATCATATGAACGCCGCTATGCGATTTCAAACCATAGAAAACCCAGAAAACTACCTTAGTGCAATATCATATGCAGGGTTGGCAATCGACCGGTCAATATGAGTATTGACCGGGCCGGCGGTCAATACTGGTTTTAACCGGTCAATACTGGTCAATACTGGTCGATTGGTGGTCGATTGGTCAATTGGAATGGTCAGTTGGAAAATGCTCATATATGATAACCCTACTTAATAGACCCTACATAAATTCTATATAAGAATATCACTACAAATGAGTTTTTGACTTTCTGTTGTTAAAACTTATGAAATATAAATCAGGAAAACCAAATTGTAAATGGCTATTTGAAGATGTTGGATTCATGAATCTGTAAAATTTTCAATAATTCTGATCAATTTCAGTTCAGATAGATCTAGTTCGCTATACATTGCCATGTAAAGAAGAGGGAAATATGATAAGAAAGGGTTTTAAAGTGTTAGCCAACACATCAAAGAGGATGACCTAATCTTCAATTACATTTTGACAAACAATTAAGAATAGCCAATCAAAACTGTCAAATTACAGGACCTGTCACTCAAACTTATGGAAGGTGTGTCCAGCTTTTATTAGGTTGACCAATGAGAGGGGCTGAAATATATGGGTTGTGAAAGTGACACCTTTGTTTATTCAGATGTGTGAAAGTGTGATCATTCTGCTGTCTGTTATAAGTTATTGATCATTTATCTGGACTTTACTGGATATTTAATCAAAGTGTCATAACAACAATTGTGTCAAAATGAAGCCAAAGGACCCTATCTGGAACTGTTAAAGTGCACTTAGTGATGACAAAAGCCACCTGATGAGTACCTTTGGCAGGGTCCAAACAGTCAATTTTTCAATCTCAAGAATTTGAATAATAAATCCAAAACAAAAAGAATAACTGACCATTAAAGTTTTTCAATTGACCATCAGAATTTTTCAATTGACCATTAAAATTTTTCAATTGACCACCAATCGACCACCAATTGACCACCAATCGACCACTTGGAGTATTGACCGGGGCGGTTTTAACCGGTTAAAACCGCCCGGTTAAAACCGGGTGACCGGTCGATTGCCAACCCTGATCATATGTAACTCAAATATGAAATTTCTGCCTAGTTTGGTGGAAATTACCCTATTAGTTTAGGAGGAGATATCATTCAACGATGTCATTGAGATTTGGTGGAAAATCTCCTTTTCTGTTGCCATGGCTACCAGAGCTTTTAAAGGATTTCAATTCTTTTAGCAATTTTTAAAAGGAACCTCCTAAGAAATATTTCTGCCAAGTTTGGTTAAATTTGGCCAAGTAGTTTAGGAGGAGATGTTCAAATAAATTATTGAGAATCAGTCAAATTTCTCCTTTTCTGGTGCCATGGCAACCAGAGTTTTAGTCAATTTAAATTCTTTTAGCAATTCTTCAAGAGGACCTCCTTAGGAATACTTTTGCCAAGTTTGGTTGAAATTGGCCTGGTAGTTTAGGAGAAGATGTCATTCAAAGATAGTATTGAGATTCAGTCAAATTTCTCCTTTTCTGGTGCCATCAGTGTTGCATCCAGGATGAGCCCAGAGAGGGGGAGATCCCCCATCAAATTTTCAAAAAGGGGGGGGGAGTAAAAATTTTGAGCGCGCAGCATACAGACTTTTACTTTCTGATCAAATCATGTGTAAACACCGTCTGGTAGAGCTACACGCTGATGAGGGGGGTTGTACATGGGGTTATCTTACTCGATTTTTAACATAGCTTAAATAACAAACCCTTTCAGCACATTATCATTGTCTTTTCCACGATTCTTTAATCTGTGATGTTTTATTTGTTGTTGTTTTTTCCGTGACCGGGCGCATATTCCTGTACCGGTTCATCTCTGACTAACAAATCGTCAGTTGCAGGTCAGTACCCGACTTGGAAAAATTCGTAATCGGTTTAGGTGGCATCTATCTAACCCAAGAAATATGGTTTCAATCTATTCTGCTATTTCAAACGAACTCCGCATTCGTAATTTTCAACATGCTGTGTTTACACGCTTAAAATCCAATTAATGACGTCATTTGACAGCAGTTCTCGGCTATTTACGTTCACCGTAAATCAGCCGTGGCATGGTCGTTTTCAATCGGAACTTCTCTCGGCCAATCCACGATTAAGTTGCAGTTTACAGAAATAGCCGAGTGTTTTATTACCAACAGGGTTACTTCCCCTAATTCAACTGCGTCATTAGGGAATTTCCCAGGTAGAGAGAAAACCCTCATCGGATCTGAAATTTTTTTAGCGAATTTCACCGACTATTTTGAGAAACATGTTTTAATTTTCTTGTGTAATGCAATTTTGCTGCGCACTGACTTTTGAAGAGCGGGGGATTATTCCCTATTCTGCGGGAGTTGCCACCCACGAAATTTTGAAATCGCGGGAGTAAAATTAAAATCAGCGGGAATCGCGCGATTGCGCGCCCTGGATGCAACACTGTGCCATGGCAACCAGAGTTTTTTATGGATTTCAATTCTTTTAGCAATTCTGAAAGGGGGTCACCTAAGGAACATTCCTGCCAAGTTTGGTTGAAATTGGCCAAGTAGTTTATGAGATGTCATTTAAATAAATTGTTGACGGACGACGCACAACGAATGACGCACGGACAAAAGGTGATCACAATAGCTAACTTGAGCACCTTGTGCTCAGGTGAGCTAAAAAAATCCCATTTCTTACTCTAATGCCTCCAGCTCCCCAGGCCGTCTCCGATTATATAGAAGGAGCCTCGCTTCTGTGGTTAGAACCACTTGCCTGTATGATGTGATGGTCTTTTCAAGTTTCAAAGTCTTCAGCTTGCCAATTAGGTACTGTGCTAACATGGCAATGTCCTCAGGATGGGGTAGTTCACTTGCTTTGTTGAATTGCCTTTCTTGAAGCAGTAATGTTGCCTGTTTTTTCACTTTCAACGTCCATTCATTCTTCAACAGTTCCTCGAACATCTTACTTTCTTTGATTTCTACTTCGTTTCTGCTCTTCACCGCATAAGCGATTTTTGCTCCCAACATTTTCTCCATGTCTTGACCAATTTTGATGGCCACACTGGGATGTTTGAGTTCGTTTTCATTTGTTTTCTCGCAAGCCAAAAGTGCACATTTCACAAATATGTCGAAGTTCTCTACAATTAAGCATTCAGACATGCTAACGTCTTCCTTTTGAATCTCCCCCCTCACTAAAATCAAAAGGCGTGCAGCCAATCGCATTCTAAAGCTTGCATAGTTCTTTCTTTTCAATTTATTTGAGTAGGTGCTTAAAAAGTAAGCCTCTCCCAAAGCACATATTAATTTGTCCTCGACAGCCGTCAGTGCAATGTTGTCTTTCTGCATGGACTTGATAACTTCCTTCAGTTCATTGGAAGCATTTCCTTTAATCACTCCCTTGAACACCATGTTCTGGAGAACAGCTGTCGATAAAGATGTTGTTGATCTTCCCGGGCAAACTGGCATATGTTTGTTATAATTGTCTTTAAGCACCATCCATTCTGCACATTCTGGGCAGGAGCCATACTTTCTCGAGTCAAAAACTCCTTTCCTTCTCCTGGCCAGTATAAGTTCCCCTTCTTTGCTGCTGCATACTTTCATATTATGTCTATTGTCCCCTTTATTTCGCAGAAGATTTTGCTTTTTTTTCACCTCTCTGAGCATTTCTTTTTTCGATTCATTATCCAAAAGTTCTGCCCTGCGTTTCATTGTTGTAATTTCCTTAACACTATCTTCTTTTGCATGTTTGTTTTTTAAGTGTGTCTGTATATTAGTGAATAATTCTTCACAAAACAGACAACAATGTACAGTGTCATATGATCTGTTGTGCTTTGATTTTTCATTATCTTTCTTGTACTTTCTTGTATAGATCTTAGAATACCTTACACAACTGTCTATTTCTCCTCTTATTTGGTTAGCTGGTTTTCTTGATGAAGGTTTTTCTTTCCACCAATCTTCCGTTTCCCTTTCTGTTTGTATAGCAGCTGTGCTTGATCCACTATTTGCTAACCCTTGTCTATCTCCATCAAAACTCTGTGAGGCTGTAATTTCACCATCTCTATCTTCCTCATCTGCTGATGACACATTATTTGAAGATCCAGGCGCAGTATCCATATCTTCCTCATCATCAATGGAACTGGATCCACACTCTTTTTCTAACTCATAATCTGGATCTCTGACACTGTCATCACATTCATCTACATCCATCTCTGAATCTGATGTCATCTGGAAACGGAGATCTGAAAAACACAAGAACATCTTCTGTATCATTTGGACCACACGACGGACACAGCACTGTTCCAAAACTGTCCAACACTGTCCCAAAAGATCACCACTATGTGCCAGGTGAGCTAAGAACTGCAAGTCATAAATTCTTCTCAATTTGACCTCTGCTCTTGCATTAGTGGGACTCGATAAATACTCAGCATCTGTCCAGCAAAATGGGCTATTTAGTAGGGATGGGAACGAGTACTCGATTAATCGAGTACTCGATCAAACGTCCGAGTATCGATTACCAATATCACTAATCGAGTAATCGGAAAGAAAAAATAATATCAGCAGAAAAAATGAAAATTTGTTTCCAAACTCAAGTTGTTGAAAATATCGATCGCTCTTTTCTAACACTGTACCGTGCAAAGGGAAGAGTATGTAACACCTGGTCGTCCACGGATTATCTAATCCCTCGATATTGTCCTAATTTGCAATCAAGTGCCAACAGCTATTGTTCTTGCTATCAAACAATGTCATAAATGTTCGCACCTTCTCTGAATTCAGGCGATGCATTTTAATTGGACGTCCGTAAGATATACCTGAGTGGTTAATGCAATATTTTATCAGCCGATTATTGTTAAGATTTCATTCTATTGCTATTTGTTTCTCGAAGAAGAAGCATCTCAATCCCGATTACACACAAATAAATTCAAGAAAGTCTAACAATGCATCCCTCTAAGTCTATAGTGACTGGTGTATATCTCACAACATGTGTAAATATCACAAACGCTTTGGAAATGAATAACAACAACAACTTTGCGGATTTCTTTTTTTTCGTGAGGTTAATGGAAAGATATTGACACTTTTTGCAATTCTCATTACATATCTAACAATTGTCCATTATTCTCAAATAAAGTACTGATCAAATGTCATCCAAAGAGACATTTATACCGAATATTATGCTGCATAAATCGCCTATGAACATGTTGGGAAATACCGATACTATAACCAAAAGACGACGTTTCTATCTGAGTACTCGAGTACTCAATCGGAAGGGTGAGTACTCGATTAGTAAAATTGGTACTCGTTACCATCCCTACTATTTAGTAAACCCACAAGTATGGACAATGCAAAGCCCTTCAACCCTTTCCCAAACAAGACCTGGTTTTGATGTCCCTTTTAGAAAAGGCATGTGCAAACATTAAAACAAAAGAAGAAACTGCTGATAACCAGCAGTTTTTCCTATTGTCTCAAATATTTTCTGTGCCATATGGTACAGCAATCCTGTTTTTTTTTTACTTCAAAATTGTCGTCTGCAACACCTTTCAAATTGGAACAGTCAAAAATTTTGTTGTTTGGGAATGGGTTAAGATGGACATGATTCTTGTTGAACAGACAACATACCTGTAACACTTGGAGTTTCAGCAGCCGTGAAGAACCGAGTGTCAGGCTGGATCTGATCCTTGGTTAAGCTGTCAACAGTATGTGTCTCATCTGGGACAGGCATGTGATCCTTGGTAATGCTGTCCATGGTATGTGTCTCGTCTGGGATAGGCATGTGATCCTTGGTAATGCTGTCCATGGTATGTGTCTCAACTGGGACAGGCATGTGATCCTTGGTAATGCTGTCAACGGTATGTGTCTCGTCTTGGACAGCTGTGTGGATGCCAGGATCTGCAAGAGAAATGAGGAGTTTGCATCATTCTCAAGTAATTGTGAACCACATTGCAAACTTGCCAAGCAATGTAGACCAAGGTGTTGTTGGCAAAGCCCTTAGAAAAGCCAGCTTTAAAGGGGCAATGGCACTTAAAATCATGCAAATTTTCCGAAAACTTCGTACAAAATAAATATGTATTATGAAAATATGGCCTTTAAATTGCATCTATGCCAAATCTTAGCTTTCTATCTTGTGTATTGGCTAGGATGTCGACGGATTTAAAACCCCATATGTTCCATTATTGTAAATACTATCCCCGGGAAAAAAATCATGGGGTTTTAAATCCGTCGACATCTAAGCCAATACACAAGGTAGAAAGCTAAGATTTGGCATATATGCAATTGAAAGACCATATTTTAATAATATATATTTATTTTTTTGTAAGAAGATCTCGGAAAATTTGCAAGATGTTAAGTGTTATTCCCCCTTTAAGATATTTGTATGAAATGAGAAATAAGCGGGAATTAATGTTTTTCTGCGGGAATCCCGCAATGGCGCGTCCTGGCTGAAACACTGGATATTTGTATGAAACAATCAGGCTTACAGAGAACACTTTGGGTGTCAGCAGATCATTATAAAGTTTGCTACCCTTAGGATTCCAAAATTCAGACTCCCATAGATACTCAGCATCTGTCCAGCATAATGGGCTATTTAATAAACCCACAATGGTGGACAACGCAGAGCCCATTAAGATGGACATTACTCTTGTTAAACAGACAACATACCCATAACACCTGGGGTTTGAAGAGCCGTGAAGAGCCGAGTGTCAGGCTCGATCAGATCCTTGGTTAAGCTGTCGACAGTATGTGTCTCATCTGGGACAGGCATGTGATCCTTGGTTATGCTGTCCATGGTATGTGTCTCGTCTGGGATAGGCATGTGATCCTTGGTTATGCTGTCCATGGTATGTGTCTCGTCTGGGATAGGCATGTGATCCTTGGTAATGCTGTCCATGGTATGTGTCTCGTCTGGGATAGGCATGTGATCCTTGGTAATGCTGTCCATGGTATGTGTCTCGTCTGGGACAGGCATGTGATCCTTGGTTATGCTGTCCATGGTATGTGTCTCGTCTGGGATAGGCATGTGATCCTTGGTAATGCTGTCCATGGTATGTGTCTCGTCTGGGATAGGCATGTGATCCTTGGTAATGCTGTCAACGGTATGTGTCTCATCTGGGATAGGGGTGTAGATGCCAGGATCTGCAAGAGAAATGAAGAGTTTGCAACATTTTCAGGTAATTGTGAACCATATTGCTCACTTATCTAGCAATGGCTCAATCCCCAAACAATGTAGAGTAAGATCAAGGTGTTGTTGGCAAAACCTTAGTTTGAGTTTATTGGGGTATGCCGTTTTCAACTACCAGGGTCATATCGCGGCGGCTGGAGCACCTACCCATGGATTCCTGTTGTTTCTCAAACCAGTACTACCACAACACCCTAACCGAGCCTTCAGCTGCTCGCCCACTTAGGTTAACGATTTCAAACCCATGGTTGGGTGACAATTTTGCCAGAAAGGGTATTAGCCCTGGCCGTTATCGAACCCGGGACCTCTCGAATGAGGGTCAGATGCGCTACCAACTGCGCTAGGCCGCGGCCCGGCAAAGCCCTGAGAAAAGCCAGCGTTCAGATATTTGTATGAAACTATCGGGCTTACAGAGAACACTTTGGGTGTCAGCAGATCATTATAAAGTTTGCTACCCTTAGGATTCCAAAATTCAGACTCCCATAGATATTCAGCATCTGTCCAGCATAATGGGCTATTTAATAAACCCACAATGGTGGACAACGCAGAGCCCATTAAGATGGACATTACTCTTGTTAAACAGACAACATACCCATAACACCTGGAGTTTGAAGAGCTGTGAAGAGCCGAGTGTCAGGCTGGATCTGATCCTTGGTTAAGCTGTCGACAGTATGTGTCTCGTCTAGGACAGGCATGTGATCCTTGGTTATGCTGTCCATGGTATGTGTCTCGTCTGGGACAGGCATGTGATCCTTGGTAATGCTGTCATCGGTATGTGTCTCATCTGGGATAGGGGTGTAGATGCCAGGATCTGCAAGAGAAATGAAGAGTTTGCAACATTTTCAGGTAATTGTGAACCATATTGCTCACTTATCTAGCAATGGCTCAATCCCCAAACAATGTAGAGTAAGACCAAGGTGTTGTTGGCAAAGCCCTTAGTTTGAGTTTATTGGGGTATGCCGTTTTCAACTACTAGGGTCATATCGCGCGGCTGGAGCACTTACCCATGGATTCCTGTTGTTTCTCAAACCAGTACTACCACAACACCCTAACCGAGCCTCCAGCTGCTCGCCCACTTAGGTTAACGATTTCAAACCCATGGGTGGGTGACAATTTTGCCAGAAAGGGTATTAGCCGTGGCCGTTATCGAACCCGGGACCTCTCGAATGAGGGTCAGATGCGCTACCAACTGCGCTAGGCCGCCGCCCGGCAAAGCCCTAAGAAAAGCCAGCTTTCAGATATTCAGTGTTTCAGCCAGGATTTTTCCAAAGGGGGCCAATTGACCCCCTCTCTTCCTAAATAGGGGCCAGAACAGTTTTACAGGGTTGCCATTGGTCAGAGGATATAAAATTCCCTGACAATTCCCTGACATTTCCCTGACAGAATTGGCAAATTCCCTGACATGTTTCGTCACGGTAATTTTGCGGTAACTCGCAGTCTTGAGAAAACTTTTGAAGGCGATGTTGAAATATTCAATTTCATGGAACTGCATCTTATTTTTTTCAAAATTCCCTGACAATTCCCTGACATTTGCCAGTATTTTCAAATTTCCCTGACAGCTTAAAAATTTCCCTGACTTTTCCCTGACGCGTGGCAATCCTGTTTTACATGGGGGGGGGGGGGGGGGTTCAGTTCTTATATGTTTCACAATACATAGATCTAGATGTCCTATAGTTGTTCCCCTGTCAAAATTCAGTCATGGTTATTCATGTTTCCACGCTTTTTGGGATGAGTAAGCGTATATTCTTTTTTTTTTTTTTTTTTTTTTTTTTGATCGACCAAATATTCGGCGACTTACTAAATTCTTCTTAGACCTCTTGATGATGATGATCTCCGATGGTGGTCGTCTTCGCTAATTTGCTTGGGCTAGAAGGTGAATGATCGCTAAAATTCTGATCTTGGTCCTGATTAGGAAGAGTAAGAAATCCGTTTTGCAAATTAAACTAGACGATTTATTTTTCTAAACACGTTGTAAATAGCAGGTTTCCGGCTTTACTAAACTAATTTACCACAGATGCAGATAATACGAGAATCAGACGTAGACTGTTTTAGTGAATGGCATTAAAATCGCGGAAAGAATATCGATTTTTACTACCGCACTATAACCAGTCAATATAATTATCGTCCAAATATGTTTTGCACCTTGAGAATCCGTCCCAATATCTTTCGTACCCTGGTGCGTTCATCTATGCAAAAATCGAATTTTGAGGGCCAGAAAAGTTTTTTTTGCGCCAATCCTGGCGTGCCACTATGAGAAATACGCGGGAATTAATGTTTTTCTGTGGGAATCCCGCAATGGCGCGTCCTGGCTGAAACACTGGATATTTGTATGAAACTATCGGGCTTACAGAGAACACTTTGGGTGTCAGCAGATCATTATAAAGTTTGCTACCCTTAGGATTCCAAAATTCAGACTCCCATAGATATTCAGCATCTGTCCAGCATAATGGGCTATTTAATAAACCCACAATGGTGGACAACGCAGAGCCCATTAAGATGGACATTACTCTTGTTAAACAGACAACATACCCATAACACCTGGAGTTTGAAGAGCTGTGAAGAGCCGAGTGTCAGGCTGGATCTGATCCTTGGTTAAGCTGTCGACAGTATGTGTCTCGTCTGGGACAGGCATGTGATCCTTGGTTATGCTGTCCATGGTATGTGTCTCGTCTGGGATAGGCATGTGATCCTTGGTAATGCTGTCCATGGTATGTGTCTCGTCTGGGATAGGCATGTGATCCTTGGTAATGCTGTCCATGGTATGTGTCTCGTCTGGGACAGGCATGTGATCCTTGGTAATGCTGTCCATGGTATGTGTCTCGTCTGGGACAGGCATGTGATCCTTGGTAATGCTGTCCATGGTATGTGTCTCATCTGGGATAGGCATGTGATCCTTGGTAATGCTGTCCATGGTATGTGTCTCGTCTGGGATAGGCATGTGATCCTTGGTAATGCTGTCCATGGTATGTGTCTCATCTGGGATAGGCATGTGATCCTTGGTAATGCTGTCCATGGTATGTGTCTCGTCTGGGATAGGCATGTGATCCTTGGTTAAGCTGTCAACAGTATGTGTCTCGTCTGGGATAGGCATGTGATCCTTGGTAATGCTGTCCATGGTATGTGTCTCGTCTGGGATAGGCATGTGATCCTTGGTAATGCTGTCCATGGTATGTGTCTCGTCTGGGATAGGCATGTGATCCTTGGTTAAGCTGTCAACAGTATGTGTCTCGTCTGGGATAGGCATGTGATCCTTGGTTAAGCTGTCAACAGTATGTGTCTCGTCTGGGATAGGCATGTGATCCTTGGTTATGCTGTCGACAGTATGTGTCTCGTCTGGGACAGGCCATCTTCGCAAGCCAAGGGTGACATCTACGACGTAACGTCGTTTCTGTATTCACCCTTGGCGGATTTAGTCCGATTTTCTTGGCCTGCTGGAAAGCGTTTTCATTGGTTCCAGCGAGGTCTCGCTGGAACCAATCAGATTGTCGACTGATACATTTGTTATTAGTAACCAAATCATGACAACGGGCGGGAAAAAGCTTTGCATTTGCAACACAAAAACGCGAAGATGGGCGATTTTTCCTATGAATTTCACTGCAATAGACAGGAATTCCGTAACTTTCATCGACAAATTATTATACTTTCGACAATTCGACCAAAAAGCAGCTTACTTTTACATAATCTGCATGACGTATGACGCGAAAGACAACGCGCGTTAATGACGTCATCAATAATGGACGTAAACAACCAGCAGAACAACCGCTAGGCGGCGCTTCGCGATTTCAAGAAAATCGGACTAAATCCGCCAAGGGTGAATACAAACGTAGGTGGGTTCAACCTTGGCTAGCGAAGATGGGGACAGGCATGTGATCCTTGGTTAAGCTGTCGACAGTATGTGTCTCGTCTGGGACAGGCATGTGATCCTTGGTTATGCTGTCCATGGTATGTGTCTCGTCTGGGATAGGCATGTGATCCTTGGTAATGCTGTCCATGGTATGTGTCTCATCTGGGATAGGCATGTGATCCTTGGTAATGCTGTCAACGGTATGTGTCTCATCTGGGATAGGGGTGTAGATGCCAGGATCTGCAAGAGAAATGAAGAGTTTGCATCATTCTCAAGTAATTGTGAACCATATTGCTAACTTGCCAAGCAATGTAGACCAAGGCGTTGTTGGCAAAGCCCTTGGAAAAGCCAGCTTTAAAGCGGCCCATACATGATCAACATTATTGACAATATTATTGTCAATATTTGGTATTGACAATAATATTGACCGTAAATGGGAAATATTGAAGGATTCTCAATACTATTGACGAATATCTGCGATCACTGAGATATTTTCTTCAATATTTTTATTAACGTTATATGTAACCCACGGTTGATTGTTCTCTAAATTAATATTGTCAATAATATTGATCGTGTATGGGTGGCTAGAAAAATATTGTCAGTTTATGACTCAATAATATTGTCCATGATATTGATTGTGAATGGGCCGCTTAAGATATTAGTATGAAATAAACTGAAACAATCAGGCTTACAGAGAACACTTTGGGTGTCAGCAGATCATTATAAAGTTTGCTACCCTTAGGATTCCAAAATTCAGACTCCCATAGATACTCAGCATCTGTCCAGCATAATGGGCTATTTAATAAACCCACAATGGTGGACAACGCAGAGCCCATTAAGATGGACATTACTCTTGTTAAACAGACAACATACCCATAACACCTGGGGTTTGAAGAGCCGTGAAGAGCCGAGTGTCAGGCTCGATCAGATCCTTGGTTATGCTGTCCATGGTATGTGTCTTGTCTGGGACAGGCATGTGATCCTTGGTAATGCTGTCCATGGTATGTGTCTCAACTGGGACAGGCATGTGGATGCCAGGATCTGCAAGAAAAATGATGAGTTTGCAACATTCTCAAGTAATTGTGAACCATATTGCTAACTTGCTAAGCAATGTACACCAAGGCGTTGTCGTCAAAGCCCTTAACAAGAGGGCCATTGGCCCTGAAGCGCTCATCTGAGATAAAAGTTTTCTGTATATGATGTAGCTAGCCTCTAAATGCAATAGTTATACTTAGATTTGACCTAGATACCCATTTCAAGACCCCATGTGACTCATATTAAAACTCTTCATAGATATAAAGGAAACAAAAATTCTGAACATGTTCAGGACAATCTTTCTGAATCAAATTCAGGTTGATTGTACAAATATTGTAGCCTCTAGAGTGCACACAAGGTTTGACTCCCCTGACCTAGTTTTTGACCACAAATGACTCCATTTACAAATCTTCCAAGATTTTATCCAGACAATAATTCTGACCAACTGTCAGGCTGATTGGGCAAGAAATAAGGCCTCTAGCCTGCACCCAAGATTTGTCTTAAGATTTGACCCCAGATGACCTAGTTTCAAACTTGTCCGAGATTTCATGAATACAAAAACTCTGACCAAATTTCAGGATGATTGGGCAAAATATGTCGCCTCTAGAGTGCACACAAGGTATTTCTAAGATTTTACCCCTAACCAAATTTCTGACCCTAGATGACCCAATTTCGAACTTGTCCAATTTTTATCAAGAAAACAATTCTGACCAATTTTCAGGTTGTTTGGGCAAAAAATGTGGCCTTTAGAGTGCACACAAAGTTTTCTAAGATTTGACCCCGTGACCTAGTTTTTGACCCCAGATGACCCAATTTTAAACTTGTCTGAGATATCAAGACAATCATTCTGACCAATTTTCACGTTGATTGGGCAAAATATGTCGCCTCTAGAGTGCACATAAGGAATTTCTTAGATTTGACCCTGTGATCTAGTTTTTGACCCCAGATGACCGAAGTTCAAACTTGTTGGAGATATCATCAAGACAATCATTCTGACCAACTTTCATGTTGATCGGGCAAAAAATGTGGCCTCAGGAGTGCACATAAGGAATTTCTAAGATTTGATCCTGTGACCTATTTTTTGACCCCGGATGACCCAATTTCAAACTTGTTTGAGATTTCATCAAGACAACATTTCTGACCAATTTTCAGATTGATTGGGCAAAAAATGTGACCTCTAGAGTGCACACAAGGTTTTTCTAAAATTTGACCCCGTGACTTAAATTTTGCCCCTAGATGACCCAATTTCTAACTTGTCCAAGATTTCATCCAATAATCATTCAGACCAATTTTCAGGTTGATTGGGCAAAAAAATGTGACCTCTAAAATGCACACAAGGTTTTTCTGAGATTTGACCCTGTGACCTAGTTTTTGATCCCAGATGACCCAATTTAAAACTTGTCCGAGATTTCATCAAAACAATCATTCTGGTGAATTTTCAGGTTGATTGGGCAAAAAATGTGGCCTCTAGAGTGCACACAAGGTTTTTCTAAAATTTGACCCTGTGACCTAGGCTAGTTTTTGACCCCAGATGACCCAATTTCGAACTTGTCCTAGATTTCATGAAAACAATCATTCTGACCAATTTTCAGGTTGATTAGGCAAAAAATGTGGCCTCTAGAGTGCACACAAGGTTTTTCCAAAATTAGACCCCATGACCTAGTTTTCGACCCCAGATGACACAATTTCGAACCTGTCTGAGATTTAATCAAAACAACCTTTCTGACCAATTTTCAGGTTGATTAGGCAAAAACTGTGGCCTCTAGAGTGCACACAAAGTAAAGTTTGACAGACGATGGACACCGGACAACGGACACGGCGGTATCACAATACCTCACCATGATCACTTTCGTGCTCAGGTGAGCTAAAAAATGCCAGCTTTAAGATATTTGTATGAAATAAACTGAAACAGTCAGGCTTACAGAGAACACTTTGGGTGTCAGCAGATCATTATAAAGTTTGCTACCCTTAGGATTCCAAAATTCAGACTCCCATAGATATTCAGCATCTGTCCAGCATAATGGGCTATTTAATAAACCCACAATGGTGGACAACGCAGAGCCCATTAAGATGGACAATACTCTTGTTAAACAGACAACATACCCATAACACCTGGAGTTTGAAGAGCTGTGAAGTGCCACGTGTCAGGCTCGATCAGATCCTTGGTTATGCTGTCCATGGTATGTGTCTCGTCTGGGACAGGCATGTGATCCTTGGTAATGCTGTCAACGGTATGTGTCTCATCTGGGATAGGGGTGTAGATGCCAGGATCTGCAAGAGAAATGAAGAGTTTGCAACATTTTCAGGTAATTGTGAACCATATTGCTCACTTATCGAGCAATGGCTCAATCCCCAAACAATGTAGAGTAAGATCAAGGTGTTGTTGGCAAAGCCCTTAGTTTGAGTTTAATGGGGTATGCCGTTTTCAACTACGAGGGTCATATCGCGGCGGCTGGAGCAGCTACCCATGGATTCCTGTTGTCTCTCAAACCAGTACTACCACAACACCCTAACCGAGCCTCCAGCTGCTCGCCCACTTAGGTTAACGATTTCAAACCCATTGGTGGGTGACAATTTTGCCAGAGAGGGTATTAGCCGCGGCCGGTATCGAACCCCGGACCTTTGGAATGAGGGTCAGATGCACTACCAACTGCGCTAGGGCCGCGGCCCGGCAAAGCCCTGAGAAAAGCCAGCTTTCAGATATTTGTATGAAACTATCGGGCTTACAGAGAACACTTTGGGTGTCAGCAGATCATTATAAAGTTTGCTACCCTTAGGATTCCAAAATTCAGACTCCCATAGATACTCAGCATCTGTCCAGCATAATGGGCTATTTAATAAACCCACAATGGTGGACAACGCAGAGCCCATTAAGATGGACATTACTCTTGTTAAACAGACAACATACCCATAACACCTGGAGTTTGAAGAGCCGTGAAGAGCCGAGTGTCAGGCTCGATCAGATCCTTGGTTAAGCTGTCGACAGTATGTGTCTCGTCTGGGACAGGCATGTGATCCTTGGTTATGCTGTCCATGGTATGTGTCTCGTCTGGGATAGGCATGTGATCCTTGGTAATGCTGTCCATGGTATGTGTCTCGTCTGGGATAGGCATGTGATCCTTGGTTATGCTGTCCATGGTATGTGTCTCGTCTGGGATAGGCATGTGATCCTTGGTAATGCTGTCCATGGTATGTGTCTCGTCTGGGATAGGCATGTGATCCTTGGTAATGCTGTCCATGGTATGTGTCTCGTCTGGGATAGGCATGTGATCCTTGGTTATGCTGTCCATGGTATGTGTCTCATCTGGGATAGGCATGTGATCCTTGGTAATGCTGTCAACGGTATGCGTCTCATCTGGGATAGGGGTGTAGATGCCAGGATCTGCAAGAGAAATGAAGAGTTTGCAACATTTTCAGGTAATTGTGAACCATATTGCTCACTTATCTAGCAATGGCTCAATCCCCAAACAATGTAGAGTAAGACCAAGGTGTTGTTGGCAAAAGTTGAAACCTTAGTTTGAGTTTATTGGGGTATGCCTTTTTCAACTACCAGGGTCATATCGCGGCGGCTGGAGCACTTACCCATGGATTCCTGTTGTTTCTCAAACCAGTACTACCACAACACCCTAACCAAGCCTCCAGCTGCTCGCCCACTTAGGTTAACGATTTCAAACCCATTGGTGGGTGACAATTTTGCCAGAAAGGGTATTAGCCGCGGCCGGTATCGAACCCCGGACCTTTGGAATGAGGGTCAGATGCACTACCAACTGCGCTAGGGCCGCGGCCCGGCAAAGCCCTGAGAAAAGCCAGCTTTCAGATATTTGTATGAAACTATCGGGCTTACAGAGAACACTTTGGGTGTCAGCAGATCATTATCAAGTTTGCTACCCTTAGGATTCCAAAATTCAGACTCCCATAGATACTCAGCATCTGTCCAGCATAATGGGCTATTTAATAAACCCACAATGGTGGACAACGCAGAGCCCATTAAGATGGACATTACTCTTGTTAAACAGACAACATACCCATAACACCTGGAGTTTGAAGAGCCGTGAAGAGCCGAGTGTCAGGCTCGATCAGATCCTTGGTTAAGCTGTCGACAGTATGTGTCTCGTCTGGGACAGGCATCTGATCCTTGGTTATGCTGTCCATGGTATGTGTCTCGTCTGGGATAGGCATGTGATCCTTGGTAATGCTGTCAACGGTATGTGTCTCATCTGGGATAGGGGTGTAGATGCCAGGATCTGCAAGAGAAATGAAGAGTTTGCAACATTTTCAGGTAATTGTGAACCATATTGCTCACTTATCTAGCAATGGCTCAATCCCCAAACAATGTAGAGTAAGATCAAGGTGTTGTTGGCAAAAGTTGAAACCTTAGTTTGAGTTTATTGGGGTATGCCTTTTTCAACTACCAGGGTCATATCGCGGCGGCTGGAGCACTTACCCATGCATTCCTGTTGTTTCTCAAACCAGTACTACCACAACACCCTAACCAAGCCTCCAGCTGCTCGCCCACTTAGGTTAACAATTTCAAACCCATGGTTGGGTGACAATTTTGCCAGAAAGGGTATTAGCCGCAGCCGGTATCGAACCCCGGACCTCTGAAATGAGGGTCAGATGCGCTACCAACTGCGCTAGGCCGCCGCCCGGCAAAGCCCAAAGAAAAGCCAGCTTTCAGATATTTGTATGAAACCATCGGGCTTACAGAGAACACTTTGGGTGTCAGCAGATCATTATAAAGTTTGCTACCCTTAGGATTCCAAAATTCAGACTCCCATAGATACTCAGCATCTGTCCAGCATAATGGGCTATTTAATAAACCCACAATGGTAGACAACGCAGAGCCCATTAAGATGGACATTACTCTTGTTAAACAGACAACATACCCATAACACCTGGAGTTTGAAGAGCCGTGAAGAGCCGAGTGTCAGGCTGGATCTGATCCTTGGTTAAGCTGTCGACAGTATGTGTCTCGTCTGGGACAGGCATGTGATCCTTGGTTATGCTGTCCATGGTATGTGTCTCGTCTGGGATAGGCATGTGATCCTTGGTAATGCTGTCCATGGTATGTGTCTCATCTGGGATAGGCATGTGATCCTTGGTAATGCTGTCCATGGTATGTGTCTCGTCTGGGATAGGCATGTGATCCTTGGTAATGCTGTCATCGGTATGTGTCTCGTCTGGGATAGGCATCTGATCCTTGGTTATGCTGTCCATGGTATGTGTCTCGTCTGGGATAGGCATGTGATCCTTGGTAATGCTGTCCATGGTATGTGTCTCGTCTGGGATAGGCATGTGATCCTTGGTAATGCTGTCATCGGTATGTGTCTCATCTGGGATAGGGGTGTAGATGCCAGGATCTGCAAGAGAAATGAAGAGTTTGCAACATTTTCAGGTAATTGTGAACCATATTGCTCGCTCCCCAAGCAATGTAGACCAAGGTGTTGTTGGCAAAGTCCTTAGAAAAAAAAAAAACAGCTTTAAGACATTTGTATGAAATTAACTGAAACAATCAGGCTTTTTGAGTGTAAGTGTGAAACATCATTGTACCGTATAGCACCTTATTTCTGCGGGGTCCAAATTCTGTGTTATTTCCCGAAATTGGCCGGGTTAAATTTCTGTGTAACATATTTCTGCGGTCTCTCACTTTGTCAAATTAAAGATTTTATTTCTGCGCTATGAAATCAGTTTTCAAACATATTTTGAAAGACGACGCTTACAAAATATTCAAATTACTCTGTGATGGTAAAGGGATAATTCCATTTATTTATCTCTATAATCATTATCGGAAACAATGGCGTATACAGATAGGTGTGAAAACTGAAAAGGGAGATGTGTCAAACTGTTACCAATTAGTCAAACTTGTTGGAATTAATGTATATGGACTAACAAAAATGCCCTATTTACAGCAAAATGTAAGCTGTAGATACACTATTTTTTTAATAGGAAAGAACTCCGCTGTTATGAAATTGTGATTTGCATCAGGGGGTTAGTGCTTAAATTGTCCATGTACTGACTAGAATTGACCAAACGCCAACTGTCAATCAAAAACATTGATTAGCCAATGGATGATCAGAAAAATGTCATGCCCCAATTGTGCTTCGTTGCATGTGTTCTTGTAGACTAGGTTTACTGTTATTTTGATAAACCGTCGGTGTTGTTATAAAATCAAGCCGTAGTTATGAGATTTTATAACAACACCTACGATATACTATTTTGTTTATTCGAATTTACATCACGATTAACTGGATAAAATTGTTCCCTATTAACGATCACATCCCCATTGTTTGTCTTAAATTCTATGTTGGGCGGAGCGATCTGTCGATTGGCGTTTGGTCAATTGCAGAACAACAACCACCCAGTGCTCTCAATAAGGGTCAATTTCAGGAAGTCTGGTAATTCCATGTTCCAAAATCAGGAAGTCCAGGAATTTTCACCACCGGTCGCAGAATTTTCGGACTCTGGACATTATTCCAATAGAGCATTACTTATGTTGTGATTTGTACTAAACATTAAACATATCGACTGCTGAACGCAATACTAGTCTAAGTCATTTTTCATGATTTTTCAGGAGAAGGAAAAAACATTCTCATTTTGTCAAAACTAAATAGAATTGTCTGAAATTTTGAAATGATACAATCATATAGACAACATTAAATTACAAATATTATACATTTAAATCAAATTAATAATAAAGGAGAAATATGATTTTGTTGACTTAGCATAGTATTGCGGGGAAATATTAGCAGTTTTGAACCCACATTTTGACTGCAATACTAGTCTAAGTAGACTTAGAATAGTATTGCATGCATAAATTGGATAAGTGAGATAAAATTATTTACTGCAATACTATTCTATCTTTTTTTCTCCTTTTCTTGCAAAAGTTTGTAGACAACAAAGATTAGTTTAACCCTTTCCTGAATGACAAAATAGCTGGATGGTTTAGTTTGAAAGCTGCTGTAGATGACAAAATGGATGTTTATGAAGATAGAATCTAAATACATGTACTCTGCAAAGCATTGAAAGATTGAAGCAAAATTAGAAAATATTGGTTATCAGCATTTTCTTCTTTTACCTTAATGTTTTTCCAAGCAATTTTAGAGTCTATTCGTAGAATAGGGGAGCTATTCCAGTCACCCTAGCATCTGCATTGGTGTCAGCATTGGCTTTGGTTAAGGTTTTATGTACATGTGTCATATATCTCTGTTTCTGTTAATGATTATAATTGCTCTGAAACTTTGCACATACTTTTGCGATCAAAGTATCAGCCTCTAAGCAAAGACTATATTACTCTTACATTTGATCTATCAGAATTTTAACTCTTTTCGGACTTAAAAATTCTTGACTAACTTTTTACATGCAACTATAGTATAACTTTGTGCAGCCAGAGCTAAATTGCATTCAAACTTTGAACATCTTTCTGTGACCATAATATATCAGCCTCTAGGCAAAGAATAATTACACTCACATTTAATTCAGTGGAATTCAAACTATTTTTAGCGAGCCATGACTTTATGTCTGGGGAGCTAATGTCACTGCCCTAGTGCGGGCATCGCATCAGTGTTGTGTCGCATCTTCAGAAACTTCATTTTGGTCCATATCTCAGTCTTTATTAGAGGTACAGACTTGATCTTTCACACATGGATACTTTCTGCCAAGACCTTTTATTTGGGACCATTACTTTTGACCTAGTGACCTTGACCCTTGGAGTTTGACCTACTTTAAAACAAGAGGACCATGATGGTCCTATATCGCTCACCTGAACCTAAATGATATGAGCAACACTTTTGTTCAATTCAATTAATATTTATTAATTTAAGACTGAAAAAGAACTTATGGTCAATAAGGTTGTGAAAATCTAACTCATCCAAGATCTAAATTATGGTGCCAAACATTGTACAGGGCTCCAGATAAGAGAGGGTGGTGACTTTTCAAACTGCAATAATGCTGTCAGTGATCATCCAACCCTATGTTGTAGGTACATGTACTCATTTGTATCGTCTCGTCGAGACGATTCAAATGAGTACCCACAACATAGGATTTGAATTCGAAAAAACAATGTTAGTATGTCTTCACCTCCACTTATCTGTAGCCCAGATTGTATCCTAGTTTTGTCTTGATTGATAAATAATTGTAGATTCTAGAGTGTAAACAAGGTCGAAAACAGCCGAAAACAACAATTTTGTCAATTTCAAGGGCACAAAACGCTCGACTTTCTGATCAGATCAGACTGAAAATCAATCTCATATGAGATCTTATGGTTCCCAACATTGTGTCCAAGTTTTGTATAGATTGATCAATAATTGTAGATTCTAGAATGTAAACAAGGTCGAAACCAGCCGAAAAATGGCAATTTTGTCAAATTCAAGGGCACATAACTCTCAACATTCTTGTCAGATCAGACTGAAAATCAAACTCATCTGAGATCTTAACCCTTTCCCAAACAAGACCTGGTTTTGACGTACCTAATAGAAAAGGCTTGGGAAAACATTGAAACAAAAGAAGAAACTGCTGATAACCAGCAGTTTCTCCTTTTGTCTCAATATTTTCTGTGCCATATTTTACACAAATTCTATCTTCAATAGCATCCATTTTGTCATTTTTGGCAGTTTTTGAAGTGGATCACCCTAAAATTTTGTCATTCGGGAAAGGGTTAAAGTTCCCAACATTGTGTCCAAGTTCAATGTCTTGATTGACCCTTTCCCACACATTGGCGCTTTTGGATGCCCCACAAAATAAAGGCTTTGGAAAACATTGTGACAAACAATTTCTTCATTACCCACAATGTTTTCTACCAAGAAAGACCAAAAAATGTTAAATTTTGTTCAATGGAACTTGTCGCCTGCAACACCTATGATTTTGGACTAGGCTAAAATTTTGTTGTTTGGTAATGGGTTAATAAGAGTGTAAATCTATTTATATCCTCTATCAAACTAGATAACTCTACTTGTACTGAAGTAAAGAAGTGTCAGAGTTCCTTCCCTTAGAATCTATTTATATCCTCTATCAAACTAGATAACTCTACTTATACTGAAGAGAAGTAGTGTCAGACTTCCTTCCCTTAGATTAACTCTTTTTTGAATACAGCAAAAAAGTGGCAATTTTGCCCAATTCAAGGGCACATAACTCTCATCTTTCTGGTCAGATCAGACTGAAAATTGACCTCATCCAAGATCTTATGGTCTCCAACATAATGTCCAAGTTTTGTCTTGATTGATCAATAATTGTAGATGCTAGAGTGTAAACAAACTTAAAAACAGCATTTTTTGACATTCAAGGGCAGATAACTCCGCACTTTCTGGTCCGATCAGGCCCATAATCGAACTTGTTCGAGAACTTATGGTCGTACTTGTTTTGGCCAAGTTTGATCAAGATTGAGTAACTTTTGTGGATGCTAGAGTGTAAACACCCCAAATGTTGACGGACGGACGGACGGACGGACGGACGGACGGACGGACGGACGGACGGACGACGGACAAAAAGTGACCACAATAACTCACCTCGAGCACTTCGTGCTCAGGTGAGCTAAAAAAACTTTAACATGGCTTATATCTTATGCAATATTATTGATAGAGTCTTGATATTTCATACATGGATACTTCCTGTAAATTTTGTTTATTTGGGACTATGACTCTTGACCTTGTGACCTTGACCTACTTTTAAAAATCTTTAACCTGGCCTATGATATAGGCACTTTTAGAGATAGAGCCTTTATATTTCACACATATATGCCTCTTGCAAAGACCTTTCATTTGGGACCATGACCTTTGACCTCTTGGCCTTGACCTGTTTTATTGTTAGCTCCCATATAGGCGAGCTACGTTGTCCACGGATAACTCTTTTTTTTTACTATCCAGGCTTTGATAGTCGTCATGCTTTGCCGTCCTATGTCAGTTCTTGTTCTTTTACTTTACAGCCATAGAATCCAGGGAAAGATTTATAAAGATGGTGCAAAATAGAAATTGGGGAATGTTAGAAACTTAGAAAAGCTTAGATAAGCTTACAAAAGCATTCTAATTGTTTAATTTCATGCATTGACATGAAGTTTGTTGTTCAAATGAATGTAAAAGAATCATAATATCATTATTTCCCTGTTACCCATTGGCTCAATTTGATTTAAACTTCACATATCTGACAATCATTGGATGTGTCATGCACAAGGGCAATAACTCTAGCTTTATCAATCTTGGATTATTTCCCTTTTACATTTACAATAATTGTTAACTAGAAAATTACTCTTTCTCTAATACTTAAATTTATTTGAGACTGATAATTGACATAGAATAACATAAAAGGAAGTGTCTTACAAAATGGGAACCATTCTATTACTGGCATTTTCTTAGTTGTTCCCCATTTTGTTACTTTTTGTCTAGACAAAGTTGCTCTTTTGATTCTACTGGCTAAATTATTCTAAAACCTAACCATAATCAACTTCACCATGTATGGGTTGAACTGGTGGGAGAATCCAGAGACAGAAACTATAGTAACAGTACTGTTTTTGTAATCCAGTAAGAACACATTTACCACACAACAGAGAAATTATCTGCAATATTTATTCTCACAATTGGTTTTGTGGAAATTATGCCATTGGCAATGCCTTATATCTTGTATTTTAGCTAAAGATATCTTCATGTGTGAAAGTCACCAGAATCTAATAGAAAAAATACAATACTTCGGAACAAAATACTTTCATACAACTTGGATTTATATACTAAGTTCCAAAAGAAAGTGTGCACTTTCGCTTTTTGCTTTTACCTTAATTTTCACAAAGTTTATGGCAATTTAGGGTGTAAAAGTGGTGTCATACTTCAGATTTGACCTTCAAGAAAAGTTCGCATTGAAACAGATATCGATAGAATTGCTCATATTGCATACAGACAGCCAGACCATTATGGTATTGATAGTGTTGAGAGTTGCACTCTTTACAGCTTCTTTTGTGGAGAGAGCTGCACGCTTAAATGCCGTTGTAGGGTTTGGCCATGCCTTCAAAACCATTTCCACGACAAAAGTTTGAATTTTCCTTGTTCACCGACGTTAATTGTAATTCGTTTCCCGCGCGCTATGTACAAATGTAATGAAATTGTGATTTTATGCTAAGGTGTACCAAAAGGATTGCAGTAAGTTTAATTTCACAGATCGATAACTCATCCAGCATGTGAGGCATACGTGAAACACTCAAAAATGCAAAGTCGCAACCAAGCCGAAAATTCATGCGTGCTATGTGATTTCGTCATCAGCATATCGTTTGTCAGTAGTCTTGAGATGTACCGTACAAAATTTCCTGGCGGTAGATGGTACACTTTTTGAGACATTCAAAATTGAAAAGTGCACACTTTCTTTTGGAACTGAGTATATAAAAGGTGTATTTACAATAAAATTTATTTCAAAATAAATACTGTACCGTGTTAAACTCAAAAGCAAAAGAAAGTATCCATCATAAGACTTGTGCCAACAAAGATACATTCAAAACTTCGCATATTTTGTATACTCGATTAGGAAAAAAACCTTTATCATCCTAAACATTTCATGTAGTTTTTAGAGAGAAATGTATATAATATCATGGAAGCACCTGTTGATCTTAGTTTTGTCAAATGTTAACCAGGTTCATTATCAAAATATCTAATTCAATAGCTCTGAACTTTTGTCTTGTTTTCCAATGTTAATCAATTTCTAATAGCAATAAATTTATCTGTTAATGCCTTGTGACCAGACCTCAGATGTTGCTACCATGTTACTGATGACCAGTACCCTCATTATCATGTAACATGTCTACAAACTGGCAGCAACTGCACTACAGCTTGCAAGAATCGGTTGCAATAGAATGCATCCAAAGATAAGAAATAAAATTTTAATGATGCAACCTTGGTCTACAAATAATTTCACCTTAAACCCCATCTTGACATGTTTTGGATGACATAAGACGTCATATTTACAAACTATCATTTAATCAAGCCTGTAGCAGCAACACTCCAGATTGATTACAACATGATTTTCACTTGTATATTTAGCTCTCTTAGTTCGACTATCAAGTGCTGGATAGTGAAATAGTCTAAGTCTGAAAAGGGTAAAAGATCCATTAAATTAAAGGAAAGAGTACCAAATGCTTGCCTAGAGGCTGATATCACGGACACATATGCACGTGCAAAGTTTGAAAGCCATAGCTGTTACAGAAAAAAGTTATCACAGATACAATGTATATATATCATGGAAGTTGCACATAAAAACTTAACCAACAAGATCTGTTCATGAAACAGAAACGCCCCCAAAATGGCTAATTATCTAAAACTATGACCTTGACCTATATCGATGACGTTGAGGCTGGAACTGTAAATGCCTATTGTTGAATTGTTTGTGTAATACTTGTAAAGAAAATGTCAATGTTAAGTTTCCACTTTAAGTTTTGGTTACATCCCAGTTGGTCTAATCCCATTTCGTCTAATACCGTATATAAAAATTTTGGATTAGACGAAAAATTCCCAGCTCGTCTAATACCTTTTCAGACCATGTTTTATCAAAAGAAGACTTGCCTTTTTGTCAAAAAGGTGTAAGTGTCAAAAAAGGTGTGATATACAAATGATATACACAAAGTTCAATTTTATATTCCATAACTTTATTGATATTTTTAATTTAGAGTTTTAGACGAAATGGGAAACTTGAATTTTCGACCAAATGGGATTAGACTAACTGGAATGTCCCCTAAGTTTTCATGTTAACTTGCATGTTAAGGGTTGATAAGGGTTAAAAGATGACCTTGAGGTAGTTATATTGCATCAAGGAGATAGCTATCATTGAAAGAAAGTTACATACCAAATTTGATCTTTGTAGATTCTATGTTTAATATTTTTGAAGAAAATGCCAACGTTAAGTTTTCACGTTAATTTGCATGTTAAGGGTTGATAAGGATTAAAGGATGATGTTGAGAAAGGTCATGTTGCATGGAACAGAAGGATATCATTTTAAGAAGGTCACATACCAAATTTGGGCTTTGTATGTCTGATACTTGTTAAGAAAATGTTACGTTTCGGAATGACAGACAAATGGGCAGACAGATGAAAAGACAAATAGGAGTTAAACAATATGCCCATCTTTTGACATGGGGGCATAAAAATTCTATGTCCAAAAGGTTAAAAATCCCACTAAATAGCATGTAAGGGCATAGAATCTTTGCATAGAGGCTGATATTATGGTCACAGAGGCATGTGCAAGTTTTCAGAGTAATAGCGTTAGTAGAAACAGCCAATTGACAAACTTGCACACGGAAATTTAACCAAAGTATGACACCGACGAAAACGCTGACTAGAATAGCCTTCTATTCTACGAATAGTCACACTAAAGAGTACAAAATGAGATACATAGATTAGTATTGCATTCAAACTTTGGTGCAGTTTTATTCATTTTTTCACCGCAATACTAGTCCAAGTCAACTTAGACTAGTATTGCAGGGAATTAATTTTAACAATTGAGATAGACTTTTATGGAATTATTGAATATCTCTAAAACCTTTTTGTATTCAACTCTAATTTTTTGTCAGTATATGCACCTATGATAAACACTAACATTCATGACAAAAACTCATTTTGGCCAAAAAGTGACTTAGAACAGTATTGCGTTCAGCAGTCGATATATAAAATGTTACAAAGGAATAGTGTATGATGCAGTGATTGAGGACTAGTTAATGATTTCCACAGTAGGAAATGTGTAAGTATGTACGCAGAATAAACATGTTTAGAGAATAGGAGAAATTGCTTAATAAAAAATGAACATGCTTCAATTAAAAATTAAAAGTCTTGATTTAACCCTTTACCAAACAAGACCTGGTTTTGACGTCCCTAATAGAAAAGGCTTGGAGACACATTGAAACAAAAGAAGAAACTGCTGATAACCAGCAGTTTCTCATTTTCTCCCAATATTTTCTGTGCCATATTTTACACAAATCCTACCTTTAATAACATCTATTTTGTCATTTGTGGTAGTTTTTGAAAATGATCACCCTCAAATTTTGTCGTTTGGAAAAGGGTTAACTGAATATTCCATTCTTAATTCTGTTTCAACCTTACCCAAAACAATATCTCCCATTGGAAAGATAATTAGAAAAACTTTGTTAATAATATATTTTTCCCCTTTTTACTATTTTTTTTAAACTACACTTTCAAATATCTTCAAGTGTTGCTTAAAAACCATCCATTTTACTGAGTGCATTCTCCTCCATTCTTTTTCAATTTCTGAACCAGTCCAAAAAAGAGATGAAGAGTTGAGTGCACTTGATCAATGACAATTATGACAAAGCTCCAACTTAATGAATTTCAGTTGAGTAAAGGATAAAGTAGCCAGTGAGTCAATCTCAAATAAGGGTACGTAAAATCGGTGAAGCGTTAAATTTACAGATGCAGTCAAACTGCATTAAATTTACAGATGCAGTCAAACTGAGAAAATCAATACACTTATGTTTTAGTGTAATTGTTTTATGCTGATTGGCATGCGAGATGTTTACTGGAATTACAAACAGCCTATCTTCAAACCTTGCAATATACAGCAAAACCACAACAAACATGTACAGAGTGATGGGTCCTGTCTATTGATCACAATCATGTAACTAAATTAATTTCTTTCCATTCAAAATACTTTTTATTTTTTAATGATAGTAGCTGAAATTATGGATTTTGATCAAGTGCAACATTAATTTTTCTCCCATCAAATAAGATCAGTGAAATTTCAAAGTCACGAAAAACCCATGACATTAAGTTTTCTGGTTTATGTTTCTTTTTCTCCGAGACCTTAAACTAGTCAAAATAATAAATTACAGAATAAATAACAACAACCAACTGAATAACTGAAGTTTCTCTAGAATTCTTTAGATATAAGACATAATCAATTGGGAATTCACGCCTATCAATGTTACGATCATCACTTTACCGGTTGAACACATTCCTGTATTGTTTACATGCATAGTTGTGTACTTTTTATGCCTTCTCTCAGTTCTCTGATAGAAATTTTACTATTGTGTCAACCGATTATCAAAGAACAAATTTGCATCATGGAGAGAAGTCCTATGCATTGTGTATTTGTCACTTCTCTAGATCATAATCGCCTTGCGGCTAATTTTTTGACATGCTTATCGGGAGAAGTAACTGGGTAATATCTGTTTTTAACCCTTTACCAAAATTTTTGATAGACCTCCAGCTCTAGATTTTCAGGAGTCAGTAAGAAATTCGGGACGTCTGGCAGACGTCCAACTTCAAAATTCCAGACGTTTTTTTCAAGAAAATCGGACGTAATATACATCGACATCCGCTTAATGGGAGCACTGACCACCTATGTATTAGTAATACATCCAGGGTTAAAATTCTGCGGATTTAATTTCTGCGGTGCTGTCCAAGACCGCAGAAATAAAGTCCCCGCAGAAATAAAGTGCTATATGGTATTTTCGATTGTTTATGTTCTTTGACAGAAATTAATTGCAAAACACTGTCATTTGCACTAGCAGGACTTATATATTGTCTTTCCTCTGCTTTCTTCAACTTTTATATTTATAAGTGCTTCCTGTTTTTTGCCAAATAAGACAAACATGTCATTCAACTTAACCGATGGCGATATTTACAGGTATGCCAAGACATGCAGTCTTTAATTTTTCGAACTTTCATATCTTACCTCCTGTCAATGCATAATCCAGGTCTGTTTTGAAGCATTCCAAAGTCTTCAACAGATTCCTTTTTTCCAAAATACCTGTAAAAAATTGAAAGGTGTTTGTGACCCAATGCCAACATGAATTTGGTCCGATTAAATAATTTGTTTGCATCATTTTATCTAAGGTATAAGTTTGCATAAAATTTGACTTAGCTTTTTTTTACATAGAACTGCATTTGGTGCTTTGAAGATTATGCAGCACAATCCAAGACTTAGTGAAGAATTGTTAAAAGTGATTGTGTAGGTTCAACATTTCGTCGGTGCTATGACAAAATTGCTTACTGAAATTTTGCTCGAAAACCATTTTTTTTCAGGAGAGTCAAGAACGTTTTTACCGCTTTAAAAACTGTGCCGACAAAATTGCGTAACTCAATAACTACATGAACAATTCAGTTTCTTTAAGGTAAAATAAGGTAACTGAACATAACTATGGTTCATTTATTGGTCAAAGTAGAAGAAATACAGAGGAGAATGCCATTTCTCAGCCTTTTACATCCTCGCAAGCCAAGGGTGACATTTACGACGTAACGTCGTTTCTGTATTCACCCTTGGCGGATTTAGTCAGATTTTCTTGGTCTCCTGGAAAGCGTTTTCATTGGTTCCAGCGAGGTCTTGCTGGAACCAATCAGATTGTTGACTGATACATTTGTTATGAGTAACCAACTCATGACAACGGGCGGGAAAAAGCATTGCATTTGCAACTCAAAAACGCGAAGATGGGCGATTTTTCCTAAGAATTTCACTGCAATAGACAGAAATTCCCTAACTTTAATCGACGAATTATTATACTTTCGACAATTCGACCAAAAAAGCAGCTAACTTTTACATAATCCGCATGACGTCTGACGCGAAACACAACGCGCGTTAATGACGTCATCAATAATGGACGTAAACAACCAGCAGAACAACCGCTAGGCGGTGCATCGCTATTTAAAAAAAAATCGGACTCAATCCGCCAAGGGTGAATACAAACGTAGGTGGGTTCAACCTTGGCTAGCGAAGATGAGCCTTTTATTACTCTCGTGTAAATAATTTGTCTATGTACAACGCATTTTTGTCAGCTAAATTGAGTTACGTAATTTTGTCACATGATAATTGAAATGGTTCTAATAGGTGTTGAGAAACGCCGTTTTGACAGAATATGCGCTCCTACATACTTAAAAGCATTTATAAACGAAAATTGACAAAATTGCGTAACTAATTTGTTACGCAATTTTGTCATAGCACCGACGATTTGAAAAGCATGCATTGAAAAATGATGCATCCTTGGGATGCACAGCTTTCATTTTGTTGCATCCTTGGCAAATTTGTGAGTCCAGGATGCAGAATGCAGAGGTAGATAACTGTAGACACTGGTCGGTAGGTTTGAAATCTTTTTTTTACTCTTTTTTTATTATGGCTCAAGAAAAAGACAGGGGTAGAACATTTTGAAAAATCTTGGTTGTCCTGCAATATGTAAAAAGAAGGTAGCCAATAAAATTCACTTGCCCTGCAATAATTATATAGACAAAGAAGGCTGAAACACAGGCAGGAGTATAGGACAACCAAGTTTTTGAATGATTTTTACTGGCAAACGTTTTATAGAGTTATATCTGCAAAGTTGTACTTCAATTTGCAAACAGAAGCTACTTTGAGGGAGAAAATCAACAAATATTTTCATTTTAACTCAATCTTGACATTTTCTGTCATTTTTTGCTTTTGAATGATTGAATGGAGTTTTACGCCGCTTTCAACATTTTTTCCGTTATATCGCGGCGGCTGGAGCACCTAACAATGGTTTCCTGGTATTTCTCTCACCAGGCAGTACAACCACCACATCCTTTCCTAGCCTCCAGTTGCTATCTCGCATAGGTCTATGATTATTAACCCATTGGTGAGAGACAAATAGTTGGAAAGAATGAGTGCCGCCGTCGGGGATTGAACACGGGACCTCTAGATTGACAGTCAGACATGCTACTAACTGCGTTATGACGGTGGCTTTTGCTTTAGAGCTAGGTTGTTCTTTGTGTAGCATTTTCTGACTTAGCATTTCTTTGAGATTTAACCCCCATCCCAATCCCACCCCCTGGTGTATTTGCCAGTGACAGTTCTTTGTGAGATATGGTATTTCACTTAGTCCATAATCAGAAAAAAAGCAATTAACTTGTACCAACAAAATTAACAGAGAAAAAATATAACAATGAAAAGCATGCAAAGTAACTGAACAAAACAGAAAAGCATGCAAAGTAACTGAACAAAACATTCAAATAAATGAAACAACACCAGGGATTATTTTGGGGGCGAGATTTGTGCAAATTCTCTCATTTTTCTGCCAGAAATCTCACTCACATTTCCTCAATGAGAGAAAAATCTAACAGAAAAATGTAAAATGGTAAGTAATTCATTTTCTCTCATAAGTTTTCGCTGAATGAGACATTTTCTCTCAAGCAATTTCAGAGTCAGAATTTTCCCTGCAACACATTCTCAAATTCAAATAAACTCAATTAAGGAACTTTCAAATTACATGGTTCTTTCAAGGATTTTACATGCCACAAAATATAAGTTTATTATCACTAAAACAGCTTTAGTTCATGAACAATTCATCGACACAATTTAAACAAGGGTCCAAGGGCTCTAACACGCTCAACTGAGGTATATTGTCGCCCTTTAGCTAAAATGTCATATTAACAATCTTTGTACAGGACTGTAAGATGATGCAACATCAATGCTGTATGCCCTGTTGTTTCAGGAAAGCTTTTTAAGATTTTTTTTTCTTATACAGGGCCTATGTAAAACTGCTTGGCCCTTGGGTGTGTCCATTTATTGTCAATGGGTCACAGTCGGAACAATCTTTGTAGTAGACCATAAGATGTTGCTTCATGCAAAATATCAATGCTGCAGGCTTTGTGGTTTCAGATATGATTTTTAAAAAGATTGTCTTTGGTAAATATATAGCTTTTGTGACCTAGATATGCAGTTGAATGGAACCATTAAATTTTGCACTATCTTTTTACGGACCACTGTGCCATCCCTGAAAGAACCACAAGTCATGACAAATGGTGCCTTACTTTTTGCAGTTTGAGCTATACCTTGATATCCTTGGCAGAAAGGAGTCACTTTTCTAACCCTTAAAATGATCCATAAACCATGTAAATACAGTTGCTAGCAAACAAAGAGTCTAAAAAGGGGTCTTAATTGCTCACCATGATATCTTTCCTTCCTTTCAAAATTAAAGGTGAAATATTCCAAATAGTTCAGAAAATAAAGTTTTTCCTTTTAACCCTTTCCCTCTTTTATCAAAATTTGCAGCAGATGACTTATATGAAATTGGAGGGAAATGTGTTAAGTTTACAAAAAAATGAAGTTCTCCCATGAATTTTATTGAAAACATTGTGGAAAAAGATGAAATTACTCATATGGAGCAATTTCTTCTTTTCCCAAAATGTTTTCAAAACTCGTCTGCTGCAAGGGCGGGAAAAGTCGTTTAAAACTGGGAAAGGGTTAATAAAAGGCTTAAACATATGCACTGGAAAGCTATACTGTATGTGTAGATATTTGCATGTATCCAAAATTTCAAGCCCTAAAAGGCCGTAGACAGACACACAGACTTTTTTAATTCGGGTAACGTTGATAGCAGTTTCATAAATGCACGGACGCCTGATTATAATTTGCGTGCGACCCGCAATCTTTTCAAACAGATGCTGCTTTGTTTGATATTTTCAACATTATGAGACAAAGCAAAAACCAATCAGATCAAATTATGCATGGTTGAGCCATCCTTAAAAGGATCCTTGTTTCCCCTCTCCCAACCCACCACTTAAAATTTGGGTCGGTAGATAGGGAAGCTTTTTTTCACTAAAATATCTTTCAACTTTCATTCAAAAAAACCATTTGGATTCAGAATGCTAATAAAATAGTTTGAGTTGGGGGCTTTTTTCCGGGTCGGTCGGGAAGGGGAAACAAACATTCAACTAGGCCTGGCCTAACACTACAATTATTTTTTCACACATTTGCTCCGAATCCAGTGGTTTCTTCAAACATTCGAGCCAAAGTGTTTGTAAGTGCAAAACGTAAGTGGAAAGCGCTCATGTGCACAGAAAAAAACTTTGGCTTGAATGTTTGAAGAAACCACGGGATTCGGAGCAGAGTGAGTTACAAACAGGAATAGCCCTCTCAAATGTGCATTCCATGCACTTTATTTCGTCAAAATCAATAGAGTATAAGCTGAGAAATTCTTATTTCTAACAAAATATTCCTTGAAGCGGCCCATTTTTTGGTGTAAACCCTTCCCAAAAGTCATGTGGGTTATCCACCGTGAACTTATAATGATTAACCCATTACCAAACGGCAAAATTTTCGAATTGTCCAAATTCAAAGATCAGTGACTGGGAAAGGCCTGCGCCATGGGCCATAGTCACATTGAAATTCCAAATGTCACATTGTTTTAGCTAATGAGTGGGCCCTTGTCCCATTGAATTTTGCTGTATATGAGAATGGAGCAATTTTACCCTATAATTGTCACATCAATTTTCAAAATGTCACATTGATTTTGTAAGTGGAAGCGACATTGTCCCATTGAAGAAATGTCTTTCCCAATCACTGAAAGATGTTGCAGACAACAATTTAAAGTGAATAGATTTTTTCATTTGTTTCTATTTTTGTTTAGAAAATATTGTGGGATTGGAGAAATTGCTTGTCACAAGCAATTTCTTCATTTTCCACAATGTTTTCCCAAGCCAATTTCTCTTAGGGAGTCAAAAAGAGTCACTGTGTGGTAATGGGTTAACGTATGCTGAAAGTTTCATGGCAATATCATAGTATTATTTTGACCCTTCAGGTTACCTCGTATAACATATAAGATTTTATCAAAAGGTTGTATTTCCTTCACAAAGTTAATGAGATACAACCTTTTGGTAGAACATCAACGATAAGTTTTCCAATAGCCTCACATTGTCCTTGTCATTCCAAACCCCACTTCTGGGCAGGTGCCAAAAAAATGGCAAATTTTTGTTTTCAGTCTATAAAATCTTTTGAATGATTACCGAGATATTTAGCTGACTATCAATTAATGTAAGTGAAAAATCGTCGATTGGTTTACATGTAAACGTCTTGCCCGTTCTCGTTGACAAACACCCGCTTAGAATAATTAAAAAGTTTGTGTGTGCAACGAACTTTGGTCTCTTGGCTTTATTTTTCGTTTAATCAAATTGATTGAGAAATAAAAGTAACTCCTGACCATTTCAATATGGAATATGAAAACAAAAATCAAGTTGGTCACCTAAGGTGTAGTTACGTAAACGTTATCCATATTTTGCACATTGACATTGTGCGAAATAACATGGTAACTGACTGCAATAAATTTTATTGGACATCGTGTCTTATTGGTTGAAATATATATCAGAAGTACAAGTTTTACCCTGTTGACTTTACAAAAATATTTTGAAAAATAAGTGATGCGTTTTTAAAGTCAGTCAGTATATACTAGGACGAAAAAGAAATGCCAGGTACATAAAATATGCAACACATATTTTATTGCTTTGCCTATAATATTGAAAATTGGTCAGATTTATGTGTTGTTTGCTATCGAAAGGTACATGCGTTTAAAACTACACAATACCTTACCTCTTCGCACCATGAGAGGCACATGCTCAAATGTCAGAATCCCATGCAGAGGAATGTCATTGAGTTTGCCCAAGGTAATTTTTAGTCTTTAGTTTTTTGATACTGTTCAAGTATTCAGATCGATTTTTCAATGTTTACTTCAAATTGAGCAATTTGCATCAATGCCGCGATTATCAGAAGTCGAGCGGGGACAAGCTATAGTAATGCTTGTGCAAGGTCAAGGCCAGCAGTAGGGTTATGCACATTTTGGTGCGCATATTTGAAAGATTGAATGTCTTATTCAATGTCTGCGAGTGACCTGGAGGGTCAACGACCGACCGTGAATTGGACGTCCGCGCGTCACGACGCAACGTCAGGATCGGTTAAAGACATTTTTTCACTTACGTAATCGCCATTTCACAGCTAGCGAAACTGCAAATAACACTTTAGGCAGTCATATTCGCCATATTCATACTGATACTGTTCGAAACCACTTGCGCCACAGTGGCCTATGAGCCCCGCGTCCCTATGTCGATCAGCTGCTAACTCATATCGTTGTTAAAATGGGGTATTTTTTCACATATTCAGCATCAGAAATCGATTGAAACTTCAACAACTGGTTTCATATAGATGGCATTTCTTACAAAAATTAATATAATGATCCAATAATACAATTTATCCCTAAAACAATCATTATAGGTTACCCAGGGTTTCTTTTTCGTCCTAGTATATAATCTATATGTCAATTGGAACGCATATAAAGCCAATATTTTATTTCAAGTGACGAATGGTGTCAGTTTTTCAATGTGAAAAAATACACCAAACATCCTTTAACCCTTTCCCAAACAAGACCTGGTTTTAACGTTCCCGAGTATATAAGCTTTGGAAAACATTGAGGCAAAAGAAGAATATGCTGATGATCAGCATTTTCTCCTTTTGCAGTGATTTTTTTTTTTACCTGCGCGTCCTGCAACGTTTACTCATAATTTGGTCTCTAGATGCAAAGTTTTAATTCTAGCGAGTCCCAGGATGCAACAATTTTTACAGTGTTCCTATTGAAAATAGTGTATTGGACTCACTAAGCTAGTAGCTGGACTCATTGATATGGAATCCAGCGAGTCCCCAGGACTCGCTGTCAGTCTTAAAATTGTAAAATTATCACTGCTTTTGCCTCAATATCTTCAAGGCTTCACTTCAGCCTTTCTTTATTAACACCCAATTTGTGGTCTGCAGCAGCTTTCAAATTGGACCACCCCTTACACAGTGTTGTTTGGGAAAGGGTTAACAAGCTACAACTTAATCTTATATTCATTGTTTCTTTGGTCATTTATTAAACAGTATGCTTACTAATTTCAAAACAAGAGCTGTCCGAAGACAGCGCGCTCGACTTTCTAAGTTGCTTAGTATAAAGGGGGCATAACTCCAAATATAGGAGCCAGGGTCATGGGCCCTGGTAGTAAGGTAGAGGGTGTGATGGTGAATAAGTATTCCAAGTTTGGGTTGAATCCCTTTGATAGTATGGAAGTTATTGATGAATTTTAACCTTTGTTGCAACGCCGACGCCAACGTAGACGCCCGGGTGACAGTATAAGCTCTCATTTTCTTCGAAAGGTCGAGCAAAAAATGGCTAAAGAAAAATCCAATTGGCGAAAATACTGACGCCGACGCCAACGTAGACGCCCGGGTGACAGTATAAGCTCTCATTTTCTTCGAAAAGTCGAGCAAAAAATGGGTAAAGAAAAATCCAATTGGCGAAAATACTGACTAAAGGGTTAAAAAGGGTAAAATCAGTTTAAACAGCAGCTGTCCAGAGAGACAAATAGTAATACATATTTATAGTGTTCAGTCAGCCGTTACATAAACCTTTACAGTGTGAAGATAACCTTTATCAGAAATGTGATAAGCAGACAGCATAGCATACTGATTACTTACAATGCAGTTAGGATTCAGTTTTAAACATTGATTTAACAGTTTGATTTATTGGTTTAGTGCTTTATCATTAGTGCAGGTGCATTTCCCAAATGACACTGATCTTGAAAATTTGTTTGGCAGTGCTTCTGAAATATTTTGAAAATCTACTTGTCAACGGACAAGTGTTGATCCAAAATTGACTTGTCCGTATCAAAAATCAACTTGTCCGTACAAAACTCATGTACTTTTCAAGAGCTTCATTTGTTTATTGCAAACATCTTTTATGACTTTCTAACTATTGTCTACAACAAAATTTGTACATTTAACTATCAGTAATTACATTGTATGAAAAAAAATCTGAGAAAAAGAAAAATACTCCCTTTGTTATAACCGGATTTTACACTTGTCCACGGACAACCTAACTTTCAAAATCTGCTTGTCCGTACAGGTAATCTGAGGTAAACGGACAAGTCGGACAACTCGGGCAACTTATTTCAGAAGCACTGGTTTGGGTAACCTGACACAAGAATTTCTTGTGGAACAGTATGCCCACTGCCCCCCACCCCACCCCCACACACACTTTTAACCCCAAAAAATCAGTTTCATAAAGGCTGAAAGAAATCTGAGAAGGGGGTGTTTTCATGGGTCAGTTGACAGATAATCCAAACAAAAATTTCTCAAGTCAGCCTGAGGTGAAAGAACAGTCTTTAACCATATACAAACTCAGTGTTTCCACTGAATTTCAAATTTGGGGGTAAAAAGTTAAAAACCATGATTTTTCAGCATGCTTGTACCCTCTCTATAGGAAACATAAAGGCTGCTGGCAAAATTTGGGGGTAAAAGATTTAATTTGGGGGAGAAAAACACCCATTTTGGGTTTTTTGGAAACCCTGACTCACCAGTAGTAGGTCTGGTCACTTTTGGAAAACACCTTCCATCTTCCTCCACACACTTCTTTCACCTCAACAGGCCAAAACAGGCCTCGTGGGAGGCCTGCTATCTTGGTCCAACCAAACTTCCTAAAATTTTAAATAAATATATTTAGTTCTAAATGATATGAAAGTCAAAATTCAGAAGGAATGACTGAGGCAGTACCATTTCAATATGACAAAACTGATTCTCAAGAAAAATGGCTTTCAGCCTCAGTGTTCCCGCTGGCGATTGCTTGTGTCGTTAATTGACAATCGTTAATTGTAATTATAAAACAAGGGTTTTGGTCCTATCATGCTGGAAATTTTTTAACCTTTAACAGTTATCAGGCCTCCTAGCAGACCCAGTGTTTCTCCCAGAGCGCGTTTTCTGCGTTTTTGACGCAACTAAATTGCCGGTGACGCAATGAAATTCACCAAGTGCGTTTTTTGTGGCGCAACCTAAACTGACATTGAAATATGATTTTTTAATGATGTATTTGATAGCCTTTTCTTGGTCTTTGAGCTAATCGGTACAAAACACATTCATTCTACAGCCAGGGAATGGATTAAATTGAGTTTCGCGGAAAAATGTAAACAATGTTGTTGTTGTTGTTCTTATACTGGTAGTTTATTTTCCAGCTTCCTGGGCTCAGCTGGGGTTCTAATGATATTGATTTTACGTTTTTACTCATTTCAATGGAACTCCGAAGCAATCATTTTTAATACATTTCGAATCAAGTTGAAACTAACATTAAAACTGTGTAATCAATATTTTTCTTCCTGCATATAATCCTTCTACTAAACATTTTTGCCTGGATAATCGGCGATCTTTTTCTCACCATGAAAAATCTATTTCTTTCACAGAAATCAAACTAAAGCGACCAAAAGGTAAATTATCATGAGAAAATCTGCTTTTGTTTACCAAATTTTGTTAAAAGAATCAGTTCTAATACTTTGTTTTGACACACAGAAAGGTATTTGTTTCTCTACATTCGTCCCCAAAATAGTTCAACCCCAAAATTAATTTAATGTTTTTAACTCCACATTTCTTGATTAATTTGAATGAAACAAAACTTGAATCGACTAGGAAAGTATATTTGAATATGTAAATATAGATATTAGTGAAGGCTTATAGCATATCAAACATAGTAAAGAAGAAATAATTATCTTATCTACTGTCAGCAACTTATACTCTGTCATCTTTTCCCCATATTTTTCAAGATCCTCCAGATTTTATATAGATGGGTATTAGATGCCGGCAGATTTTCCACTTTTTTCAAAGCCTAGAAAAACACTATTTATAAGAAAAACAATGGTTTTCTTGACATATTTCCCCTTTTAATCAGATCATTATGTACCTAGATAAACCTTACTAATGTAGCTCTTTCAGAAAAATTGTTGAAAAGTCTGGTTTGTTTATTTGCATTATTGACCCTCTAAAATTCCAAATGACACCCAGAAATGAAGACAGGGGGTCACAAATAATCCCCAAAAAATTGATCCTGGGAGAAACACTGCAGACCTCAACAAAATAAAGGTTTTTATACAGGCTCCAATATATGAAAATAAAGGCTTTTTAGCGTAAAATATGAAAAAATAAAGAGTAAATAGGCTTTTTAGCGTAAAATATGAAAAAATAAAGAGTAAATAAAGGCCATTTTTGTCAAAAAAAATTACAAATGCGTCCCGTAGAGTGGGTATGGGCATCTTCGCAAGCCAAGGGTGACATCTACGACGTAACGTCGTTTCTGTATTCACCTTTGGCGTATTTAGTCCGGTTTTCTTGGTCTCCTGGAAAGCGTTTTCATTGGTTCCAGCGAGGTCTCGCTGGAACCAATCAGAATTTGTCGACTGATACATTTGTTATGAGTAACCAAATCATGGCAACGGGTGGGAAAAAGCATTGCATTTGCTACTCAAAAACGCGAAGATGGGCGATTTTTCCTAAGAATTTCATTGCAATAGACAGGAATTCCCTAACTTTAATCGACCAATTATTATACTTTCGACAATTCGACCAAAAAAGCAGCTCACTTTTGCATAATCTGCATGACGTATGACGCGAAAGACAACGCGCGTTAATTATGTCATCAATAATGGACATAAACAACCAGCAGAACAACCGCTAGGCGGCGCTTCGCGATTTCAAGAAAATCGGGCTAAATCCGGCAAGGGTGAATACAAACATAGGTGGGTTCAACCTTGGCTAGCGAAGATGGGGTATGGGTGTCTCCCCTAAGAAAATTTTGTACATTTAGGTAAGATATGGTGGCATCTGGTGATATCTCATAATCTGCATTTCTTAACTACATAAAATATAAAGGAAAATGTTGAACAAAATTCATTACTTTCTTAAAGTTTGCATGGCAACTAGTCAGAGCAAATACAAAGGTTTTGAGTGAGAATTACGGGCTATTTTGGTGTTTTAAAGATTTTCTGGAAAGGTAAGGGTTTTAAACGACTGCATTTACAAATCCAAAAACAGGGCTTTTCTTCCAAAAATTGGGAAGGGGCCCTGGTCAGTCATTTTGGGAAATTTTAGCGTGATTTTGGTCCAATTGGGAAAAATAATAAATGGAAATAAATATTGAAATGAGAAACATTTTCTTAAACAACACTTTATAAACAGAATAACTAAATTATAGAAGACACACTTTGTGGCTTGAATTGCCAGTTGGTAAAAGATTATTATGTATTTTCCAAATTTTAGGAATTTTAACTTTGAAAATTGGGAAATTCTTACTCTGAAATTGGGAAAAAAGGAGCCCTTTTCCAATTGGGAAGCCACCGAATTTCGGCCCCTGTTATAGAAGGAAGAAAAGCCCTGAAAAACTAAACTTCTTATGTAGCCTCTAGTTTCCCGTATTCGAGCTGGCTCCCTTATTCGATAATTCGTATTTCCAATGTTGTTGTTGTTTTCTTGCAATGGCCGAATGTTTGTAATGTTTTGAGATTGTTAGATGTTCAATGAAAACTAAAATAAAAAATAATATCGGAAATAGATATTGTGAAAACGCGTCACCGATTCGTCAGAACTAGGCTAACTTCCGTGAGCCAGACAACTAGCAAGTATGCCAAACAACCCACCATATTGACATGTGTCACGTGCACATACAGGGCTTTTTTTTCAGGAACTGGGGAAGACACAGGACGCTGGTAGAAAGGGGAAAAATCACATACCGCGTCTTAGTTTTGGGGAAAATTGTATGATATAGAAATGCTTACTAAATAGGCTAAAACCCTCTTATACCCACTTCTGTAGACTTGAGAACCACCAGGGATAGTTTGTAAAGCTGTAGAAGTTGTGGAAAAGGTTTCTTTTTCTTTTTATCTGGGTTTTTAGTGTGATTGGTAAAATATTTCCTGAGGGGAAAATTTATTTTTTTGGGGAAAAAAGTGTGTCATTTCTGGAGGGGAAGACGCTGGTAACCAGTGTCACTTTCTTAAGGGGAAAACCCCTGACATACTATCATCACATGATTTTCGTTGTGACAGGGATTACTTACCTCTGACGTAATCGCTGTTTGGAGGTTGAAAGCATGCGTGACCTTGACCCCGTAAAGGAAATAATACAGATGATCGATTAGAGGAAACCTTTTCTGGTGAATCTGATCACCTCATGTACAAAATGCAAAAATACCTATTTCTTCCTTATTACGTTGAAAAGGGGTTATTTTGAAGTACTGGAACTTTATAATTAAATTTGTGTTACTTTCAGTTTGGTAAGTGACACCAGATGTTGATTATTTTAGTGCACATGCACAAAAGTAATGCTTTAACCCTTTCCCAAACGACAAAATTTTAGGGTGATCCACTTCAAAAACTGCCACAAATGACAAAATGGATGTTGTTAAAGGTAGAATTTGTGTAAAATATGGTACAGAAAATATTGAGACAAAAGAAGAAACTGCTGGTTATCAGCAGTTTCTTCTTTTGTTTCAATATTTTCCCAACTATTTTTATTAGGGACGTCAAAACCAGGTCTTGTTTGGGAAAGGGTTAAGTGCTCGAATACGGGAGGCTAAAGGCTATTTATCATTTTTTCATGTTTAACTCTCATATTATCATTAGAGAACCACAAATGCAGGATATCATAAAAACTAACAAGATCTATCTTGAGTTGACCCGGTCAGAGGCTTTGCCTTATTTTCACATTATTTTTTTTTTTTATATATAGATTGTATAATAGCCTATTCCATTTATCTATCTTTGATTCGTATTTGTTGTTCATGCTTGAACAATCCCAAGAAAGAAAAAAAACTAAGACTCACATCGTGAGAATACGGGATAATTGTAATAGATCATTTTGAGGCCAGTTTCTGGGGCCGATTGACCGATTGAAAATCGATAAGGGGGCCGGTTTGACAGTAAAGCCGTAGAAAACAAAAAAATGAAAAAAAACTGCCGCCATTCAATTTCATTGGCAAGTTCCTTTCCGCGATTTCTAATGACAAATCAAACACTTCTTACTTGCGTGTGTGGTTAACGAAGTATAACGACTCTAAGATTATTTCTGATAATTCAAGAATATATACTTACATCATCGATGTGCTCCACTAACGGTAATCCCACTAACCATCGTACGATCTTACCTCTGTAGCTGTCTCGTGTTTGCAAGGCGCGCTCATTAAACTGGAAATGACCGACTAAGGTGCGCGCGCATTGTCTCGCGTGGCTCTGGTGTAAGGGAGACAACTCGTATAAGTTGAATTACACTTAGACAGACAGGGGTTGTCTAAGTTTATGTGCTATAATCATTTCGAGGCTAAAAGTGACTTTTAGCTCGTCAGCCATGGACTGACAGTCCATCGTTATTTGTTTAGGGGGTTAAGCCCTTAAACCACTGAACGCTCTTAAACCCTCTTCAGACAAATATTTTAACTCACAAACCTGACTTGTTTGCGCGGACGGACGGACGGACGGACGACGGACACAGGGCCATGACATAAGCCCCGCTGGCCTTCGGCCAGTGGAGCTAAAAACGCGAACTTTAATCGCTTTGATAGTTTTTGTTTCGGGAAAACATATATTGGGAGATGTTTTATTTACACTAGACGTATTTGTTACTATGTAAACAAGAGAAATAGCTTTTTCATAACAGGGTGTAAGTGAAAAGTTTTCTTTAATTTAGACATCTTTCGTTTTTATCCAAAAATACATAGATATGGTGACATATTGAAAAAAACGACATTGAAAGATAAACCAACTTATCAACTAGAAATACCTGCCTGAAATTGAGAAAAGGGGTCGTTTGACATTCGAATGCCGAGTATGATAGCAAAAGTCGATTGATGTTTAAAACCTCATAACTGTAGTTTGAATTAGCCACAGCTACAAGGTTTGAATCCTTCGATCCTTCGATGATATTGAATAAAACCGTCATTATCACTCCTCGACGCTATATGTAAATAGGTGTGAAGTTAATGTAACGCTCAAATTCTATGCATTGTGTTACAAACTGTAATCTAGTATACTATAAAGTGTGAAATAAAACAATGGGTTGATTGAAACTTCGACCAAACTGTCAATGGAGACCAAAATATCGTAAACACAGTCATAATTCAATATGTAAGTATCTGATTCCCCATAAATATATTATTCAACATATCAATTTTTCAATTCTTCCATAGCGTGTTTTGTTTCGCGCAATTCGCGGACAGCATTGATCCGCGAATTTTAAATGCTGCGAACAGGCCAGAGTAAATGAAAACGCGAACATTTCTTGACGCGAACTTATCCTGGTTTACAGTATTACTTACATAGGCTTTTTTACTTTCTTTTCCCTCAAAGTCGAAAAGGATTTACTAAGTAATAATGACAAGACATTCTCTTATCTAATACAGTTTTTATGCCACCACTTTTTTATTTAAATTTTTCTCCAAAAGGTGACCTTGATAATTTTACATTGATTTACATCTAAGAAGAAAGACTCAGTGACCTCCACATAATCGCAATCTTGTTAATAGTTTTTCACTGCTTAGTGTTTATCAGCAATTGATTTTATGCATATGATATACTTTTGATTTTAAGAACAACTGACTCAGGACTCTAAATTGCAAAAAAAATCTTTATAAATAGGCATTGCACTTAGCTAGTCTATAGAAGAAAAGTAGATAACTTACAACACCGAATCTCTTGTGATATCTCTTCATAGCATTAAACCTGGTCAGATTCTCTCGACTGTCATGGTCCTTTGCATACTGACCCAAACCTCCTATGAAATACAAGCACAGTAGAAACTCCAGGGTTCTCCCCAGAATAATTTGAAGCTGTAGTGGCAGTATCCTTGAAGCTTACAATACAGTGTTTATGCAGACAATTGTGAATAAAAACATAATGGGAAAAGAAGAAATTGCTCATAATGTTTTTTTTTTTACAAAATACCTTAATTTATCAGTTTTTTGACATGAAATAACTCAAATTCCTCTATTTGGTGACCATTCGTGAGAAATTTAGCTGTGGGGTGCTTTTGAAGCTGTAGGGGCATTACACTGATTTAGATGAAGCTGTAGTGGGGCCGATACAGCTTATTGGGCTGGGGAGAACACTGAACTCATTATTTAAGGTATCTGGAGTTGGACTTGGTCGATCTTTGTTAATTTTTTATTGAAATTATATTTTACATGTTTTGTTGCTCATTATGTATGTGGATGTTTGAAAAATAATAGGAAAATGAAACAAATTGCACAATAAGAAATTGCCTCACGCAAATGTCCATGTCATGTTGACTGTTCATGTGAATTTTCTTTAAAATCTTTTCAGTCATTTGGGAGGAGTAGCAGTACTGTATCACTCATGAAAAATGTGGATAAGGGACAGACAGACAGAGACAGGGTGATGCCTATAAACACCCGTAAACTTTGTTTCTGGGAGAGTAAATATTAACTAGAAGACCTGAAGGTCTTGAGTCGCTCCACAGGCCTGAATTTTATGAAATATTTAATCCAAGTTTTGATTAGATTGTTCAATGCCTGTGTTTCATAGAGCAAAAAGAAATTTACACAACTAGATTGTTCAAAATGTGTGGTTCTTGAAGCAAAGAAAGTAAAACTATATGTTTACCATAAAATTTGAGAAAGGGTAAAAAGAAATGGGAGAACATTCCAGCTTAGGATGACACTAGCAATTAAAATTTTCCTTCTTCCAAACAGATCTTAATTAACAGACCATTAATTACTCCAAAATATTTCATATTTCTAAAAATAGATTTTGAGCTAAAAATAGATTCAGGGAAATACCCTATTCCAAAATTAATGCAAATGGCTAATAAAACCTGAATTTCTTGTAATATAAAGTCCAAGTTTTGACTAGATTTGTCAATACTTGTTGCCCTTAAAGCAATTACAAAGTAACTAGAAAGCTGAAAATACATTCATATAAGATCTATTGGTTACCAAGCTTTGTCTTTATTATAGTGGGTTTGGCTGTTAGAGTGAAAACAAAGTCACAATTAGCAATTTTATCAAATTGAAAGGCATATAACCGAGGATTTTATATTTCTATCTAGCTAAGAATCACATTAAAGCAAGATCTTAACTTCACCTACATCTTGTTTAAGTTTTGACCTGATTGTTCAATATTTGTGGATGTAAAGAGTGTAAAATCAAAGTCGAAAACAGCGATTTGGTCAAATTCAAGGGCAGATAAATCATGATTTAAGATTCCTATGAAGCTGAAAACTACACCCCTGCAAGATCTTATGGCCAGTAAGATAATGTGAAAGTTTCATGTTGATTGGTGGATATCTATGGTTGTTTGAGTAAAAATAAGGTCAAAAATGGTAATTTTGCAAATTTCAAGGGCACATAACTCAAGAAGTAATATTCAAATCAGGCTGAAAATTGCACTCAGGCAAGATCTTATCAGCACCAACATTCTGACCAAGTTTTGTCTTGATTGATCTATATTTGTAGTGGCTAGAGTGAAAACAAAGTCAAAACAGCCATTTTTTAATTCAAGGGCAGATAACTCCAGACTTTCTGGTTCAATAAGAATTAATTTAAGGAATCTGATAAAGGACCACCTAAGGATCATTCCTGTGAAGTTTGATTGAAATCCATCTAATAGTTTCTGAGGAGAAGATTTTTAAGGAAAAAGTTGACGACCGGACGGACGGACGGACGCACGCACGACGGACACGGCGCCATGACAATAGCCCGCTGGCCTGATGGCCAGTGGAGCTAAAAATTTAAATCTCTGTACCTAATGTCTCTCTTTCTCTCTTCACCGTATGTAGATATTTTCTCCTCTTTTCCTTCATAACATGCTGTAGACGTTTAAACTGGTCTATATAGAGGGATTGTAGTCGGATCAGCTTATCCTTCATTATTAAAGCCACCTCTTCTGCTGTGTATACACCTGCATGTCTGAAATAATGGTTTACAAATTAAGCTTACCTAAAAATTCAACCATTTCCCAAACAATGGGAAGGAAGGGTTGCAACAAGGGATCAAAATATAGATTTTCTATAAATTACGTGAAATGATAGGGTTACATAACATCTTTAATTTGTATGTGTAAATTAACACAATAAGCAAATTTTAACTTCGAAAGTTAACCCTTTCCCAAACAAGACCTGGTTTTGACGTCCCTATTAGAAAAGGCTTGGGAAAACATTGAAACAAAAGAAGAAACTGCTGATAACCAGCAGTTTCTCCTTTTGTCTCAATATTTTCTTTACCATATTTTACACATATTCTATCTTAAATACCTTCCATTTTATCATCTGTGTCAGTTTTTGAAGTGGGTCACCCTAAAAGTTTGCCGTTTGGGAAAGGGGTTTATAACCTTTTCTGTAAAGACTACATTTGTCCAGATGAGACTATATAGATCCAGATGAGATTGGACACTTACTTGAGTGGATCCTCCTGTTCACTATCAATACTCTCTGCATCACTGTCTGCGTCACCTCTCCATGTCTGATCTATAACAGGAGTCTCTGTTATAAATATTCTACATAGATCCAGATGAGACTATATAGATCCAGATGAGACTATATAGATCCAGATCAGACTGGACACTTACTTGAGTGGATCCTCTTGTTCACTATCAATACTCTCTGCATCACTGTCTGCATCACCTCTCCATGCCTGATCTATAACAGGAGTCTCTGCATCCGAATCACTTGAACTAGCATACTCTGAAATAACAGTTTATCACATTAACAGAGCTATAGGTAAGAGGGGGTAATAGGTCTTCAAAATGCAATATTTCATTGATCGTTCATCAAAGCCTGGGCTGTCTTGATTGGGCACTCAAAGTACTCCTTTTACTCTGAATTCCAATCAAGTGACCCTACTCAGAAAACTCTAACTCCACCTAACGAGCAGGGGCGTTTGGAGTGTACCATCATCAACATGGTTCCTGAATATAGGTGATGATAATCAAAAGAGTCAGTAAGGGACAATTTCACTTCAAAAGCATTTAAAACATGCTTGATTGGTTGCTTCTCCAAAAGCAGGACAACCACTAGGTGGTGTATAGCAGGGTGATGTATAGCGATAAAATAAAATCCCAATAAATCTGCCAAGGGCTGGGTGAATACAAACATAGGTGGGTTCAACCTTGGCTAGAGAAAATCGTCTTTCTAGTAAATAAACAGAGTTACCATGGTTCATACAAAATTTTGATGAAAAAAATCAAGGGCTTTTTAAGGGTTTTATAAGGACTCAACATTAAAATTCAAGGGCTACTAACATTCAATAATGTAAGCCCAAATATGGTTTGTATATCGATTTTCATACACTTTATACCGTTCCTATGAAACAATCATATTGCAAAAGACTAAGTCTTATTTATTAGGGGTACTAGATGATGATTTGGTGGTAGGGAAATCATCATCTCATCAATATCAACATCATCAACTTCATTGTCTGTTTTTTGATCTTCTGCATATGTTAGAAGACGACTGAATGCCATTTACCACGAACACAATAGAGAAATAGAATTCAAGGGTTTTTAAGGGCTCAGACTCGCTTTAAAAGGGTTTTATAAGGCTCACACCCATTTTCAAGGGTTTTATAAGGCCAAGATCAAATTCAAGGGTTTTTCAAGACCTGTGCGAACCATGGTTACCCTCATTCATACTTTGAAATACAGGCATCCCAAAATTCGTCAGTCTGTCAGACATGTCTGACATTGTCACAATTTTTCAGTTGGAATGATGTTTTTCAGCTCTCTGTCAGTCCGACCGTCTGACAGTCCTGCAGCTGTCAATTCACTCATTTTAGGCCAAACCAACAAGAATTGAGTTTATAAAGAATTCATCTATCTACTATGGATTTCTTTGCAATTAATTGTTAACTTACTATTTCTGGCAGAATTTGGTTTTGTTTTAATTGATTTTGTCTTTCAGTCTGACAGATTCGTTTTCAGACTGACAAATCTTCAGACCTTGTCAGACCCCATTTTCGGACTGACAGATCTTCAGACCTTGTCAGACCCAATAACTGACACTTTTTCTCAACTTTCAGGAAGTCTGAAATATCAAATAATTAAACCCATTACCAAACCACAAAATTAAAGACTTGTCTAAATTCAAAGATTTTTCAGACAACAATTTCAAGTGAATTGAATTTCACAACTTAAAGTCTTTCTGGGTAGAAAACATTGTGGGAAATGAAGAAATTGCTTATCACAAGCAATTTCTTCATTTTCAAAAATGTTTTCCAAAGCCTTCATATCATAGGGTGTCAAAAAGCATCACTGTATGAGAATGGGCTAAAAAGAGTGCCATAGTCACAATATATGCCGCAAGGCTGCAATTTCAATAAGCCCCATAGACTTAATTGTAAGGGGGCATAACTCAGGCAAAAATCAATGAACCATAAAATCCTTACTTCATGCACATCTACCCATTAAAGTAATAACATTGACCAAGTTTCAAAAAGATCCAGCCAGAAACCTAGGTTGAGTGCGTTGACAAGAAAAGTGGACGTACCTACTGATGGATGGATGGACGGACAGACAGACGGAAAAGACAACAGGCCTCCTAACAGACCAAAACAAAAATAAAGGTTTTTATAAAGGCTCCAAAGTATGAAAATAAAGGCCTTTTAGTGTAAAATATGAAAAAATGAAGAGTAAATAAAGGCAATTTTTGGAAGTAAAAACAGACTTTCCAGGGAGAATTTTGAAAATTTAGGTAAGATTTGGTAGCATTTGGTGATATCTGAATTGTTCAACTACACAGAAAAGGAGAGAAAATGCAGGACAAGATCCATTACTTGCTTTAAACTTGCACGGCAACCAGTCAGGCCAAATACAGGGGTCAAAGTTGGAAATTCTGAAAATACTGAACTTTCAAGCTGGGGGCCAGGGGGCCGCAGGGCCCCCGTTGGGTCCAGGGCAACGCCCTGGCCAGGGGTCCAGGGGGCCGGAGGCCCCTGGGAGCTCTTGAAAAATAGTGTTTTCAAACACCTTAGGAAGGCATTCAGAGCACTTTATACTCACAGCTTTTGCTAGTATTTCGAGACTGTTCTTAGTTCTATCAAAAAAATATTCAAATTATAATCCAACGCTTTGTACTTTTGTACATTGTATTTTACTCTGTCCTTATTCAATCAGCATATATCTACTTTTCAAGCCATGTTCAAATTATAATGAACGCATATTTCAGGGTCACGCTTCCAAGGATTTAGCTGCGATATACTTGATGATAGGTATTGGTCAAAAGCAAGATGAAAATTTTAAAAGGTTTCGGTTACATTATTGCAACTACCTCGGATTCTATTTGGATTATTATAAAAGACGTTCACACAACTACGGCGCGTAATCGAAGTTATGCCTGCAAAATTCCCTTTTCCCATGGACTACCGTTAATACGCCGTGATAAGTTAAATCCCACCCCAAAATGTAGCAGAAAATCGTCAATCTGAACAATACTGCCTATGTTCAAACTGCTATTTTTCCTTTGTGAGCCTTTAGAGAAGGTCGCAGGGTCGTAATTAGTCGAGTCTTTGAATCTTCAGGAACGTTTTATTTACGAATTAATTAGCGGGCCTTCTTTCTACAGAAATTACTCGGCATTTGTTTGTGAAACCGAAAAGCAGATCAACATCAAAAACTTTTGCGCAAGTTAGTTGTAATAATGCAAACCAAAATGTTTTTGAATCTTGATCTGCGTTTAGATACCCATCATCAAGTTTGTGGCTACGGTATCGCTAGGTAACCGGATACATTTGATTTTTTTCTCGCAGCGATGACAGTCGCCGTGAATCGGTAGTTCTCGTTAGGTAATTCAAAGGCAAAAGCATTCCTATTTTTTTTATTTGAAAAAAAAATGTATCTATCAATTATTATTTAATTGACTTGGGGTCGGCAATCGACAACGCACTTATGAATTCTTTTCTTAATAGACAAAGAAAAATGATACCTTGTTTAGTGAGTATATCATCCAAATTTTAAACGATTAAAATCCAAGTTAAAAACATTTTGAAGCAAGTTAAAAATAACTCTGCACTACGGCATGAGTTGTCGGTGTGTTTAATGTCCCTATTCAAACCCAAATTATGTAGATGCTACGTCATCATGACGTCATATTGTTTTACAGTCCAGACGGTGTCACGTGCCTATTCGTCTGACAAAGGTGCCAATCAATTTGAAAGTCAAGGATTGGGCGGGGACATTTTTCTACAGCCAATCAATGCTTTACAAACGTTGCCTTGTAGCAGGAGGAATTCGATTTACCCTTCAAACACCGGTCACTCTTGACTAAACAGATTAATTCTGGAATTTTTTTGTGAAAGCGATGAAATCTAGACCTTTAGACTTACATGGAGGGTAAAAAAACGCAGAATTTATGAAAAAGAGTTAAAAGAATGTTTTTTGAGCTCGACTTTTTTTCTGGTAAACGCTAGATTCCTGCCCCATACTACAACAGACGCAGATCTATGGCTGATCGGGGGCGACGTCTAGGTAATTTCTCAAGAAACGAAATAATGAAAATTCAAGATGAATATCACAGCTATGAAACACATTTTCGAGACTAACGACAACTACAGGAATCAAAACATGATGGAATTTTCTTCCCGCCCGAAAAGGTAATAGATCTATATTTTAGATATATGAAAATATGAAGAACTAATAAGATATCCATGCACGGAGAAATAACTTTACAATTCAAAGGAAGGGAGTCCTACGATTTTTTTCATGGAAATAAAGAACAATACTGTAAATATTGTAAGCTCATAAATGTTTTTGGACACAATATTGAAACCATATTGCGTATATCTATCAAAGTGTGCAACAATCAGACAAAATACGCATGACTAATTGAAGTGCTGGAATCCCGAGATTGAATTCGGTAAACCGATCTTCGGCGGCGGAAATTTCCCATTTTGGTAATCGTCATATGCAGTCAGCATAATTATCTCAGAATCGTTAACTTCACGGAATCGTCCAAATTTGTTACGAATAGGCTGCTTTTCGGGTGGACTGGCTGATTGATTTGTGTCCCTAACACCAAAAGGATAAACGCAACGTTCGATGTTTTATTTGATTCTTTTTCTATGATAAACAATATGTGCTATCTCTGAGTAGATTTGGTTTAGATAACAAAGAACAGAAAATAACAGAAGCGATCTCCGTGTACATGTAGCTTCAGACCATCAAGAGGGGGTTACCCCCCCCCCCCCCCCCCCCCAACTTTTCTCAACGGATTTACACGATTTGGAAAAACGGCCCCGGCGGCCGTCCAAAATACGGAAATCTGTATCAGTACGGAAAACTTTGACCCCTGCAAATATAAAGGTTTTGAGTGAGAATTATAGGCTATTTTGGCTTTTTAAAGGTTTTCTGGGAAAAATTCAGGTTTTAAAGGTTTGATCTGAAATTAAAGGTTTTTAAAGGTTTTAAAGGTTTTGCTAGGAGGCCTGTGATAACATTGACCAAGTTTCAAAAAGATCCAGCCAGAAACTTAGGTGGAGTGCGTTGACAAGAAAAGTGGACATATGTATGGACGGATGGACAGACGGAAAAGATAGCTCTTATATACAACCACCTCCGGCGGCATATAAAAAGCCTACCTAGAGCTTTACTGGCTAGACTATGTGTTTTCTTGTTGTCCTGTTCACGTAGATGATGTAGGGATCTATTTGTGTAAACATCAAGACCTTCTAACAAGGTCTCTGGTGTCTCCTTCGGTCGCTTCTTACGTGCAGCTCTCTGTCGCATTAACAGTGTCCTTCTGGCATGCTCTATACAAAACCTGCAAAGGCAATGAATTTTGTGCTAAAATAGACTAGGTTTACCGTTATGTTTTTCTGCAACTGCTGTGTCACGTGATTAGATAGGTCACAATAACCCCCAAATTCTTATGCACAGGGGGTCATTGTGACCCCTTGCCGTCAAAGTTGGGGGTCATTTCTAAAATTTTGAGGGTCAAATAATTTCAATGCCTTAGGACACAACTATCAATCATATTCATTTGTTTTGAAATTGCAACAATGACTCAGGATTTGTGTGACATGGAAAACCTTGGGTCCTGGGTTTGAATCCCATTGAGACAGAGACTACATTTGTCACCTGTAACATGCAACACATCTGGAGCACACCTAAACCAGGGGAACTGTGCAGTATAATTATGAATAAGGATAAGCAGGGGTTCTGAAATCTTTCAATGGGCTACTTGTCCGTGTTTGTTTGTTTGAAAAAATGTCGGTTGTCCGTATGAACCATAAAGAGAAAAATCTTGGCAAAATCTACTTGTCTGTAACCTCTTTGGGAAAACCTGGGCAACTCGGACAATGAATTTCAGTATCCCTGATAATGACATGATATGGATGCAGAATCGTATGCGATTAACCCATTACCAGACGAATTTTATACTGTGCCAAATTCAAAGATGATGCAGACCACAATTTAAAGTGAATATAATTACAGTGTATATATTTTTTTGTTCTTTTGGGGTAGAAAACATTGTGGGAAATTGCTTGTCACAAAGCCTGTATCTTGAAGGGCGTCAAAAAGCGTTTGTTTGGAGATGGGTTAACCCGTTCCCAAACAAGACCTGGTTTTGACGTCCCTAATAGAAAAGGCTTGGGAAAACATTGAGACAAAAGAAGAAACTTCTGATAACCAGCAGTTTCTCCTTTTGCCTCAATATTTTCTAAGCCATATTTTATCACTAATTACATCCATTTTGTCATTTTTTTTCAGTTTATGAAGTGGATCACCCTAAAATTTTGTCATTTGGGAAAGAGTTAAATGAAAAGTTGAAGCTTTTAGACGCCCCACAAAATAAAGGCTTTGGAAAACTTTGTGGAAAATGAAGAAAATGCTTGTGTCAAGCTTCAAGAAAGACCAAAACAATGTTAAATTTTGTTCAATGGAACTTGTCGTCTGCAACACCTATGCCTTTGAGTTTGGACCAGTCTAAAATTTTGCTGTCTGGTTATGGGTTAAATGAAAAGTTCTTAAAATTCTTACCCATCTTTCTTCTCGGACTTCATGGCCGCATTCAAACATCCTTTTCCTGTTTTAACAGATTTATATGTACACTGTTTAAATGGCGCATTCTTATCCTCCAAGATGTGTTTTAGACAATAATCGTATCCCTCTAGACGATTCTGCATGCACACTCGGTGACTGTAAGAGCAGAAACTTCCTTCAATTGCCTGCTTTGGTTTAGCAGTACTAAGGAAATGGTATCTGTTGGCTTTGAACATCTTTTCTGTAAAAGAACAACAGCAGAATGTGTAAATTGAATTCTGCATAATTATACTGAACAAAAGTGAAAACGCAACACTGCAAGATTTCTTATTCTGGAAATCTTACTAATAGCATGAAATATATTTTGATGTTATTTTCCAGGCTTTCAGAAGTCGTTTTGTCGAAAATTCATTGCCTTGTCTCCTTTAATGTCAGAGTTACAGCCCTTAAAGGAGAACATGCTAGGCTGTGGAAAATGCAAATGGCACAAAAATTACAAACCAGAAATAACGTATACATGTATTTACCAACCTGAATGGGTAGATCATTTATGTCCATTGTTAGCACTCATCGAGCCTTATTAAGTACTAAAATCCGAGTAAATGAATAAAGTGGGACCCATTTTCATTGTCCTTGTTTTTGTTTTTAAACAGTTAAATTTGCCCAACCTTTAAACAGTTATTACGTCAGAGGTATGTCATCTGTGCTCAGCGAGATTCAACACACTTTACAACTGGCTGCGCCGAGAGTCAGCGAAGACAGATTGACATCTGATGCCAGGTGCACAGTAGGCAGGTAGTACTAGGTCAAATTAATTTACTTTTATGAATAAACGAAAGGATCTATGGTATTCTATAGTTGATAAATATGCGTGTAAGAGTCCAGTGCCTTTCCATGTACCCCTCTCAAATAAGGTCACAGTCATTCAGGGTTTTCCATGACGCACAAATCATGCAATATTGTCGCAATTTCAGAACAAATGACCCCTTAGAAATTTACCTGAGGGTCATTAAGTTTTAAAATCCAGATTTTCATATGATACTTGAGTCAAAGGGCATTTGACCCACAAAATAGTAGAAATGACCCCTACCTTTCAAGGCAAGGGGGTCACAATGACCCCCAAATTCTCATGCTCAGGGAAAACACTGGTTATTAATTATTTTGGAGGTTTCCTACAAAAAGTTACGAAATTTGACTTTGTGCTCGAATATTTCGCATATAGATCTAGATCTCAGTTGAACTTGTACACGAATAAAGTTTAATCATTCAACGATATTATATCATCCAAATTTGAAGCCGTATTTCCAAACAATCACTGACTCTCCTCTGTCTAACTCTTCGATGCAGCCGGTTATACAGTGTGTTCAATGGAATGTGTCTCGTTGACCTTGACCTTGTCTTGTTTTGAAGTAAAAATAGAGATCTGTAAACACGCTTGTGAAGGCTTGATATATTTTATCTCTAGCAAAGGAAAGATTGTTATTCGCTGTGATTGAGGTTTTATATGCATTGCAAATTATTTTCCTTGTAGAAATATGAGTTCCAGAATAGTTGGGAAGCATGAAAAATCTAACATGTGCCCCTTTAATATGTTTAGAGCTAAGTGCATTTAATGCCGCATATGCCCATGTGCAGAAAATGCCTCATTATTTTTTCGGTATTGGTCATACTAGGATTGTTCCCAGATGTCCATGCAATGTTATACTATATAGCAATTTCAATTTCCTATGGAGATTCCAAGATTATCCTTGCCTCTCATGCTTTCGATAGGTCACATGGTTTCGATAGCCTTGTGATTTGCAGAAGTGCTTACAATCTGGGTACCATGATTCCATGTGCATCTAAATACTTTTGCTACAAACAAAGTCTTTGGTCAAAGAAATTTGGAGACAACTGATTTTTACACGAAAAAATAATATTTTTTGCAAAACAAAACAGAAACAAGCAAATTCGTTGAGTTGATATCCCCCACCGAACATATTTTCATTGTCAATAAAGTAGCGCGGAAACGAATATAACTGTATGTATATGGCTTCAACAGAACGGATATCACTCTGTATGTATATGGCTTCAACAGAACGAATATCACTCTGTATGTATATGGCTAAAACAGTCAGGGGCAGTAACTCTAAATTTGGCGGTCCAACCGGGTAACCCCGACGATATGCGCATGTCCTCATTGTAGTAAAGCTGTGTGCCAAGTTTCATTGAAATCCGGTCTATAGTTTTCAAGAAATAGCGCGGAAACGAATATCACTCTGTATGTATATGGCTTAAACAGTCAGGGGCAGTAACTCTAAATTTGTCGATCAAACCGGGTAACCCCGACGACATGGGCAAGTCCACTTTGTAGTGAAGCTGTGAGCCAAGTTTCATTGAAATCCGATCTATAGTTTCCAAGAAATAGTGCGGAAACGAATATCACTCTGTATGTATATGGCTTAAACAGTCAGGGGTAGTAACTCTAAATTCGGCGGTCGAACCGGGTAACCCCAACGATATGCGCATGTCCACTTTGTAGTGAAGCTGTGTGCCAAGTTTCATCGAAATCCGGTCAACAGTTTTCAAGAAATAGCGCGGAAACGAATATCACTCTGTATGTATATGGCTTAAACAGTCAGGGGCAGTAACTCTGAATTCGACGGTCGAACCCAGTAACCCCGACGATATGCACATGTCCTCATTGTAGTGAAGCTGTGAGCCAAGTTTCATTGAAATCCAGTCTATAGTTTTCAAGAAATAGCGCGGAAACGAATATCACTCTGTATGTATATGGCTAAAACAGTCAGGGGCAGTAACTCTAAATTCGGCGGTCGAACCGGGTAACCCCGACGATATGCGCATGTCCTCATTGTAGTAAAGCTGTGTGCTAAGTTTCATTGAAATCCGGTTTATAGTTTTCAAGAAATAGCGCGGAAACGAATATCACTCTGTATGTAGATCTATATCGCTAAAACAGTCAGGGGCAGTAACTCTAAATTCGGCGGTGGAACCGGGTAACCCAAACGATATGCACATGTCCACTTTGTAGTGAAGCTGTGTGCCAAGTTTCATCGAAATCCGGTGTATAGTTTTCAAGAAATAGCGCGGAAACGAATATCACTGTATGTATATCGCACAAACAGTCAGGGGCAGTAACTCTGAATTCGACAGTCAAACTGGGTAACCCCGACGATATGCGCATGTCCTCATTGTAGTAAAGCTGTGTGCCAAGTTTCATCGAAATCCGGTCTATGGTTTCCAAGAAATAGCGCGGAAACAAATATCACTGTATGTATATGGCTAAAACAGTCAGGGGCAGTAACTCTAAATTCGGCGGTGGAACCGAGTAACCCCGACGATATGCGCATGTCCACTTTGTAGTGAAGCTGTGTGCCAAGTTTCATCGAAATCCGGTCTACAGTTTTCAAGAAATAGCGCGGAAACGAATATCACTGTATGTATATGGCTAAAACAGTCAGGGGCAGTAACTCTAAATTGGGCAGTGGAACCGAGTAACCCCGACGATATGCGCATGTCCACTTTGTAGTGAAGCTGTGTGCCAAGTTTCATTGAAATCCGGTCTACAGTTTTCAAGAAATAGCGCGGAAACGAATATCACTCTGTATGTATATGGCTTAAACAGTCAGGGGCTGTAACTCTAAATTCGGCGGTCGAACCGGGTAACCCCGACGATATGCCCATGTCCTCTTTGTAGTGAAGCTGTGTGCCGAGTTTCATCGAAATCCGGTCTATAGTTTCCAAGAAATAGCGCGGAAACGAATATCACTCTGTATGTATATGGCTTAAACAGTCAGGGGCAGTAACTCAATAAACGAACCGGGTAACCCCGACGATATGCGCATGTCCTCTTTGTAGTGAAGCTGTGTGCCAAGTTTCATCGAAATCCGGTCTATAGTTTCCAAGAAATAGCGCGGAAATGAATGTCGGACGGACGGACGGACGGACATGGCAAAAACAATATCCCTCAAGGTCAGGTTAAAATCTATTCAACCTTATCCAAGCCTTTTTCTGTCCTGGAAAAGTTTTCAAGACGCTTGATTTTCTCCACGGTTGAGCGAGTCCCTATCCAAAAAATTGCGATTGTTATTGGGTCTACCTAGTGCTTTTTATAGCAACAAAAACAAAGCCCTATCGAAATGATGAGAGCCTCACCTTAAGGCGTGATGACATGCTTTGAATATTCTTGCCAATATATTTTGTTAGACTCTTAACAAATATTGTTTTCCAAATTTTTTGTTTAGAACTTTGGTTCTTGATCTATTGAGGTGGTCTGAATTTTATAAAATCAGTTTGTGAATATGCAAGCACATGGTTTTAGATAAGGCTATCGAAAGTCAAACTATGGGATGTCAGGCTACATTGTAAAATTTACAAGCTTTGGAATATAAGATATAGACCAATTTGATGGGAAATTTCTTTGGGAATGTGTGACAGGAGGTCCAGATAATTTTTTGAGGCAAGGAGTATTTACCCCTCAGAATTTTTTCCAATGTGTATTTCCAGATATTTTTTGAAGGCAAGGAGTATTTATCCTCTTGTTCAAGAAAGGATTGAAATTAACAGGTGCACCCCACCGGAACGACCCACTTTCATTTTCGAGGACATCTATGCACGCTTATGTTTCCGACCATCAAGTGTTTCTTTTTTCTGAACGAGGTAACCATCGTGGGCTATCATTGTCTTTACTGTAGGGCCTCTTCAGAAATAATGCCTTTACGATGTGCTCAGGAGTGGATTTACTGGTTTCCCGATTAAAAAAGAAAACAAACTTCTTCAAGTTGCAATTTCCGATTTACAAAGTGATGCAATGGCCTGATATTTATCATCCAATCAAAATCAAGTAAATGATTTGCTCCGCATAAAAAAAACAAGATGTGTTTGTGAAACACAAATGCCCCCGAAATGGCCATTTTTGAAAATGTTAAGTTTTCGTGGAGTAAAGGGTTGATAAGGGTTAATGAATGACCTTGAGGAAGGTCAAATTGCATGGAACAGATAGATATTGTTGAAAGGAAGTTGCATACCAAATTTGAGCTTTGTATGTCAAATAGTTTTGGAGAAATGGCAAAGGTTAAGTTTTCAGGTTAAGTTTTCGGACAGACGGACGGACGGACAGACAGACGGACGGACAGACGGACAGACAGACGGACATGAGTAAAACAATATGCCCCCGATCTCTCGATACGGGGGCATAATAACGGAGATCAACGATTGACTGCAATTCGAACAAAATACACCACTCGGCAGCATTCGGTAATCTACGGAATAGCCGATTGTCATGTGCATTCACTCGGCCGTTGACGTAATTGGTATTCCCAAATAATTCCCGGTTTTGATTGGCTGAGTCGTATTAGACACTTTGATAAGCTATTTTTACATCTACCAAAACATTATTTTTAATCGTTGGAATTTCCTATTCTATGTGTTTATTCCGGCGCTCTTCGATCTTGATACGCTGACGATTATCAAATGCGTTTTCCTTATTTTGAATGCGTATCTATATGCATTTTTATGAAAGTAAATGCGTATTTAGACCAAATCAATGCATATCTTACGCAAATACGCATCCTATCTGGAGCTCTGGAGGTCTAACCAATATGCCAAACAAGAGGGCCATTGGCCCTGAAGCGCTCACCTGATATAATAACTTTTTTTTGTTAACCAATTTTCAGGTTGATTGGACAAAGAATGTGACCTCTAGGGTGCACACAAGGTTTATCTAAGATTTGACCTCGTGACCTAGAATTGATCAAGACAATCATTCTGATCAATTTTCAGGTTGATTGGGCAAAAAATGTGGCCTCTAGAGTGCACACAAGGTTTTACAAACATTTTACCTCATGACCTAGTTTATGACCCCAGATGACCCAATTTCAATCTTGTCTGAAAATTGATCAAGACAATCATTCTGATCAATTTTCAGGGTGATTGGGTAAAAAATGTGGCCTCTAGAGTGCACACAAGGTTTTTCTAAGATTTGACCCTGTGACCTAATTTTTGACTCCAGATGACCCAATTTCAAACTTGTCCGAGATTTCACCAAGACAATCATTCTGATCAATTTTCAGGTTGATTGGGCAACAAATGTGGCCTCTAGAGTGCACACAAGGTTTTTCTAAGATTTGACCCCATGACCTAGTTTTTGACCCCGTATGACCCAATTTCAAAATTGTGCGAGATTTTATCAAGCCAATCATTCTGGGCAATTTTCAGGTTGATTGGGCAAAAAATGTGGCCTCTAGAGTGCACAAAAGGTTTTTCTAAGATTTGACCCTGTGACCTAGTTTTAGACCCCAGATGACCCTATATCAAACTTGTGCGAGATTTTATCAAGTCAATCATTCTGAGCAATTTTCAGGTTGATTGGGCAAAAAATGTGGCCTCTAGAGTGCACACAAGGTTTTTCTAAGATTTGACCCCGTGACCTAGTTTTTGACCCCAGATGACCCAATTTCAAACTTGTCCGAGCTTTCATCAAGACAATCATTCTGAGCAAATTTCAGGTTGATTGGGCAAAAGATGGGGCCTCTAGAGTGCACACAAGGTTTTTCTAAGATTTGACCCTGTGACCTAGTTTTTGACCCCAGATGACCCAATTTCCAACTTGTCCGAGATTTTATCCAGACAATAATTCTGATCAATTTTCAGGTTGATTGGGCAAAAAATGTGGCCTCTATAGTGCACACAAGGTTTTTCTAAGATTTGACCCCGTGACCTAGTTTTTGACCCCAGATGACCCAATTTCAAACTTGTACAAGATTTCACCAAAATATCATTCTGAGCAAATTTCAGGTTGATTGGGCAAAAAATGTGACCTCTATAGTGCACACAAGGTTTTTCTAAGATTTGACCCAGTGACCTAGTTTTTGACCCCAGATGACCCAATTTCGAACTTGTCCGAGATTTTATCAAGACAATAATATTCTGAGCAAATTTTAAGTTGATTGGGCAAAAAATGTGGCCTCTAGAGTGCACACAAGGTTTTTCTAAGATTTGACCCCGTGACCTAGTTTTTTACCCCAGATGACCCAATTTCGAACTTGTCCGAGATTTCATCAAGACAATCATTCTGAGCAAATTTCAGGTTGATTGGGCAAAAAATGTGACCTCTATAGTGCACACAAGGTTTTTCTAAGATTTGACCCCGTGACCTAGTTTTTGACCCCAGATGACCCAATTTCAAACTTGTCCGAGATTTTATCAAGACAATCATTCTGAGCAAATTTCAGGTTGATTGGGCAAAAAATGTGGCCTCTAGAGTGCACACAAGGTTTTTCTAAGATTTGACCCCGTGACCTAGTTTTTGACCCCAGATGACCCAATTTCGAACTTGTCCGAGATTTCATCAAGACAATCATTCTGAGCAAATTTCAGGTTGATTGGGCAAAAAATGTGGCCTCTAGAGTGCACACAAGGTAAAGTTTGACGGACGACGGACGACGGACACCGGACGACGGACGACGGACGCCGGACACAGCGGTATCACAATAGCTCACCATGAGCACATTCGTGCTCAGGTGAGCTAAAAACTTTGGTAACTCGACACCGAAACATTTCCCTGCAATTTGACTTTTTGCTTTTTTCTTTCAATTTCGCTATTGCCTGATCGGGCAAGAATGCCCGGTTGGGCAACATTGCCGGATCAGGAACTAGAAAGACCTGAAGGTCTTGAGTCGCTCCACAGGCCTGAGCTTCATTTAATATTTAATCCAAATGTTGATTAGAATGTTCAATACCTTAAAGGGTTGAAGGAAATTCCAGCTTGGGTCAATATTAGCAATGAATATTTTCCTTGAACTTCCAAACAGATCTAAATTTGTTTATCAATTACTCCTTTATATCCTACGTTTCTAACCAGATAATTGCCATTTCGGAAAGGGTTAAATGAAATGGGAGATAATTCCAGTTTACGTTTTATGCCGTTTTCAACTTCTATGGTCATATCAAGGCGGCTGCAGCACCTAACATGGGTTCCTGGTATTTCTCACACCAGTACAACCACAATATCCAAACCGAGCCTCCAGCTGCTCTCTCACATAGATGATTCACACCCATTGGTTAGAGACAAATGACTTTTGTCAAATGTCAGAATGGATACTGGCCGAGCCGGGGTTCGAACTCGAGACCCCTGGATTGACAGACTTCGACGTAACCGACTGAGCTATCCAGGCTTGGCGATAATAGTAATGAAAATCTTCCTTGTGCCAAATAGATCTAAATTTACTCATGAACTGTAGATCTTCCTAAATATACCATATTTCTAATAAATGTTTTGCCATTTGGGAAAGGGTGAAATTCCATTCACTGTTAAGGTCTTTGAATTTACCCAGTCTAAAAATTTGCCATCTGCTAATGGGTTAACACTTCACTATGACCCACTCTTTTATTTGGTTAACACATTTGGGAACACGCAGTATCCACTTCTAAGTATACCCTTAACTCATTACCACACAGTGACTCTAAAACAAGAAGAAAGTAAAGGAAAGAGTGGAAATTCCTGCTTAGGATGATACTGGCAATCTAAACAGATACATAGTCCATAAAATTGCTCAATGATCAATTGAAACTATCTATAGCTAGTTTAATCCATTTCCACACAAAGATACTTTGAAAACATTGTGGAAAATGAAGAAATTGCATGTGACTATCACTTTCTTCATTTTCCACAATGTTAACTTCCCCAAGAGACCAAAAATTAACCAAAAATTGTTGTCTGCAAGGTCTTAGAATTTAGACTAGCCTAAAATTTTGCCCTCTGGTAATGGGTTAACTTGTAACTTAACAACCTCTAAGCAGAGCTCCAGATAAGAGGGAGTGATGACTTTTCAAACTGCAATAATTCTCTTATAGTTCATCAAACTCTATGTTGTGGGTACTCATTTGTATTGTCTTGTCGAGACAATTCAAATGAGTACCCACAACATACAGTTTGGAATAAAAATAATGAAGTTATCATGTCTTCATCCCTCACTTATCTGTAGCCCTGTCTAAGAGATAATTATATACAGCAATCAGTAACCCTTCCACCCATTTCACACTTTACTCATTACCTGGCTGAGTGGTGTGTTCCCGGAACGTCGAGTCGATTTTCTTACCTATAGCGGATTAGGGGGTGCGATACGGGGTAAATTGCAAGTAATAATGACATCAATAATATTTAAAAGAAATTTCCAATTATGTACAAGGGTTTGCATTGAAATGACATTTAAAAGTAAAACAGTATTTAACTATAAAAAAAACTTAAATGATATTATTTTGTTTAAACGAAAATAGCATTGAAATATCAAAACATATTTTCCGAAAAATAATGATATGATGACTATTATAGTTGCATTTGACAACAAAACAATTGATGTGATTTTTTTTCAATAATCTATAATATGGGGATTTAATTGTTGAAATGGCTTTTGATACAAAATCTATTTATCTTTTTAGATCTAAAATAAGATAGAAAAAAGTGCTTGAAACAGCAATGAAATATCAAAAAATATTTTTTGTCAACATTTGCATTTGACAACAGAACAATTGATGCGATTTTTTTTCAAATAATCTATAATATGAGGATTGTTGAAACGGCTTTTGCCACAAAATCTATTTATCTATTTAAATCTAAAATGATCGGAAAAAACACACAAAGGGACTAATAGATCTACATATTTGAACAGAAATTTAACCGCAGAAATAATTAATGTATTGTTCCATGTGCCTACACGAGCAGCTGGAAATTGTTCAGAAAGTCTTGAAGAGTATTACGATACAACAGAAATCCAAGAGATTGCTTAAAAGTGCCGTAAAATCACCAAACCACAAAACCCCCAAATATTTCAAATTTTGGGGAAAATTGTAAGTTTTGGCCTTTATACAAAAATCTTCATTTTTGGGTCCACCTTTTCTCTGCCACGCAACTATAAATATGAGAATCGAAACAGAGCGATCATAATTGGATATTATTTATGAATCATAACTCATACATTTAAATAATTTTGATAATTGATCTTTCAAAAAAAATTATCAAAGAAAAAAGTGATTCTTAACAAATTTTGAGAGGTACATGTATATATTGGCAAGCTTTCTAAACTTCAGACAATTATAGTGAACAGTAATAATAGTGATAAAAGAGAAAAATAAATCGTGATTTTTCTTTGTATTTTTTGTATCTTTTCTGAATTTGTTTTGTCCATGATTCCATCTCAGTGAACAAAGAATCTTAAAACCCCGCATTCTATGAGTTTGTAAAACGCTATCAGGAAAGGATAAATGAGAATTTATTTCTACTTTTCCGGCCAAACTTTGTTTAATTCAAATTTAAGTCATTCCCACAAATTGACGCTTTTTGACTACCACGTGATGAACGCTTTGGAAAACAATGTGGAAATTGAAGAAACTGTTTGTGACAAGCACTTTCTTTTTTCTCGCAATATTTTTGTTAAGAAAGATAGAACAATGCTAAATTTCATTCTTTGAATTTGTACACGTTTAAAATTTTGCCATGTTGTGATGAGTTTAATGTAACAAATAGCTATTGTAGCCTACCTATGCATATATTTTGCCTGCAATAAATATAATACCACGAATAAAGGAATTCTGTTACAATGCAAAAAGCTTTTCCTATTTTCATTCAATATTTCTCCCTATTATAGTCACTCGACATAAACGTGTCCCCTTCTCAATAGTTTCCCCCTTTGGGTAACCCCTTTTCACACATTTCATGAAAGGTGTGACTCGACGTTCCGGGAATAAACCGGCTGAGTTTATGCCATATAAATGAGCGCTTAACTCAGGCAGTGAAATTCCGATCAAACTGAAATATACACTCATGCAAGGTCTACCATTCACCAACATTCTGTCCAAATTTTCTATTGATTGGTCAATATTTGTTGTTGCTAGAGTGATAAAAAGCCAAAACGGACATTTTGATATTCAAGGGCAGATAACTCCAGACTTTCTTGTTCAATCTGAATTATTTCGAGGAATCTGAGAGAGGGTCACCCAAGGATCATTCCTGTGAAGTTTGATTGAAATCCATCCAGTAGTTTTTGAGAAGAAGATTTTTAAAGAAAAAGTTGACGACCGGACGGACGGACGGACGGACGGACGACTGACACAACGCCATGACAATAGCCCGCTGGCTAATCAGAGTCTTCTCTGATGTAAATACGCTCTTTGATATTTTGATTTTTCGCTATTTACATCAGAGAGCGTTGCTCTTTGAAAACAGCGGAAAGTTCGGTAATGTTACAAGTAACTTGAAGCTTTGTTTTTGTGTATCATATCGAATCACTCGGTAAAACACTGTAGGGTATAGATCAATAAATCATTTTTTGTCATACCTGACCAAAAATTTCATTTCAAATCGGCCTGCTGGATGAGTATAACCTTTGGTTTTGAATGGAAGGTCAAGGTAAACAAAGGTTGCTCAGGTGAGGGTTGTTGCAAAACATTGCCTATTAACCTTTTAGAAATACTTTTTGGTCGTAATTTTTTCAGCAGCCATAACAATAAATGGTTCATTTATCGATATCATCAGGGGTTTTAACGATAGCGTTTAAGATCGGACGGTGAACGATGCGCAACAATTTGTTGCAAACTTCTTGATTTTTTCAAAGAGCAACGCTCTCTGATGTAAATAGCGAAAAATCAAAATATCAAAGAGCGTATTTACATCAGAGAAGACTCGGATTACCTGCTGGCCTGAAAGGCCAGTGGAGCTAAAAATCACAACTTCCATTCTGTTAACCCCTTAAATCTGAATTCTGGCATAAATACTGCCTATTCCCTGGAAAATGGAGATAGTGAAACATTTGGGTCCTCCTTCGGAAATCCTTGACAGAACACTGTCCTAATAAGAACCTCAGTTTTAGATGGTTTGAGACGGTCCCTGAATTTGCCATTGTGGTCATTGGACCGTGCAATTTATCATTTTACTTGGAACAATTCAGTTTTACAATAAAAAAGACGATTTCTCCACGAATTCTAGTCATGGGAAACAAACTAACACTTAATTTACCTCACTTTAGCAAACATAAGAAGTCTATCTTTCCCCAGGATACTTGTTAAGCGCATGTAGAATGAACGTCATACAGAGGGCAATGTTGTAATGGAGGATCGTTGTTGTTTTTCATTATGAAATTTCAAAAAATACAAATCATCTCGTAAAATCTCCCAATATATTTTATTGGCTATATTATGTCAAAACAAAATTAAAAGTGGTGTTTCTATTATTTGAGATTGCCTAATTATTTCGTGATATATTTTGTTTTAACCAAAACGTAACAAATATTCAGTCCGTATCAATTTTCGCACTATTGCGCATGCGTATGACGAAATTTCTTCATCTCGGTGCTGGGGAATGGCGGCTTCACGATGGATTTTCACAAAAGATCAACTTGCAAACACTCCCAGTCGAAAGAGTGGGATAGATGCCGACAAAGAGTTGTCGTACCGACAGCAAGCGGCAACGCTGATACAAGACATGGGCCAAAGACTCTCAGTGTATCCTGTTCAACGACAAAATTTCACGTTTTTGTGCAGTGCGAAACTGTCACGTTTTCCGAAATTTCTGCGTAAATTTTCGAAAACGAAAATAGTCGTATGAATTGTCTGCCCCAGTTTCTAAAAGAAAGTTCTTTTGGCAGGATAAGAGGCAATGAGAGTTACAAAGGCTTACTAATGTCATATTTGTATCTTGGCGGATTAGGACATGCACCGAGAACTCGAGTCAGTCGCGCGTGTGAGGCGTCTCGCACCGAAATTCTTGCAAGAACGCGTCAAAAGTATCTTCCAAACATCAAATAATTAAACAAAATTCACCAATAAACAAGTCTTCCTAGTTTCCTTGGACTGAAATAATACCTATCTATCCTCAATATCAACCATTAGAAATGGTGGTTGAGGGGCCGTCTCAAAAGCTTCATAGCAATCCTTAATTGTAGCAACTCAGTTGTTGATATCCAGGCCCGTAGCAGTGGCGGATCCAGGGGGGGTTCGGGGGGTTCAAACGAACCCCCCTCTGTAGCCTGATTCTTTCATTTTCATGCAGAAATTCAGTCAAAAGTGTGTAATACTTGTAAAACGAACCCCCCTTTTTGTAAAAATGAACCCCCCTCAAAGAAATCCTGGATCCGCTTCTGCCGTAGGAAGCAATTTCATATGGGGGGGGGGGGGCTAAAGCCAATGTCCTGATTATTGGGGGGGCTAATTGTGATTTTCCCAAAATTTTCAGTGTAAATTAAAATTAAGAAAATTTGGCATTTTGGCCAACATTTGGGGGCTTAGCCCCACCTGTTCCTACGGGCCTGATATCATTAACTACCATGCCATTTGGTTAGTTTGTCTTGCTGCAAGATAAAACAAAAACAATTCTGGACATTAAGGCTGAAAAATTAGGTCACAGCACAGTTAAATGTTAGAAAAATTTTGTGTGCACAGAGACCACAGTTTTTTAAATTCATGTCCCATCAACTTGAAAATTTGTCAAAATAATTGTCTTGATGAATTTTTGCACAACTCTAAAATTGGGTCATCTGAGCTCAAAATATAGGTAGCAAGCCTCGGAAAGCCATTTCAATCTTAGAAAAATTCTAGAAACCCGGCCACAGTCTTTACCCAATCAACCTGGAATATATATATGATAGAATGATTATTTTGATGAATTCATGGACATTTTCTAAATTCAGTCATCTGGGGTCCAATGAATTCATGGACATCTCCAAAATTGAGTCATCTGGGGTCCAACACAAGGTCACTATGCCAAATCTTAGAATAACTTCAGTGTTCTCCCCAGCCTGATAAGCTGTATCGGCCCCACTACAGCTTCATGTAAATCAGTGTAATGCCCTTACAGCTTCAAAATTACCCCTACAGCTTAATTTCTCCAAAATGGTCACCAAATAGAGACATATAGAGGTATTTTTTGTCAAAAACTGATAAATAATATATTCTTATACATTAAAATGTGATAATTCTGTATAAAAAATATTATGGGATAAGAAGAAATTGCTCAAATTGAGCAATTTCTTCTTTTCCAATGATGTTTTTTTTCACAATTATTTGAATGGATACAATTTTAATTTGCCCCTACGGCTTCAAATTATTCTGTGGAGAACCCTGAACTTTGTGTTCTTTTTAGAGCCACATTGTTTGCCTAATCAACCTGAAAATTGGATAATAAGTTTGTTTTGATTAGATATTGAAAAAGTTTGAAACTGGATTATCTGGGGTTACAAACTAAGTTGCATGGAGCCCATATGTTTAGCCCAATCAACCTGAAATCCTAAGATAAAATCATGGACATGTTTGAAATTGGGTATCTTGGGCCATAAATTAGGTCACTAGGTTAAGTCGTGGATAAATCTTGTGTGTACTCAAGTTGTCGCAGTTTTTGCCAACTCTGAAATTTGGTCATAATGATTTTCTTTGTGAATTCTTGAAAAAGTTTGTAAACAGTTTTTTAGGCGTATGTTATTGTCAACAATCTAATGACCATGTTTTTGTGTAAAGTGCGTAACAAAACATTCTGGTTCCAATCATGTTTGTCGTTCAGGGCTTTTCTTCCAAAGATTGGGAAGGGGCCCTGGTCAGTCATTTTGGGAAATTTTATCACAATTTTTGGTCAGATTGGGAAAAATAACAAATGGGAATAAATGTAGAAATTAGTATACATTTTCTTAAACATCACTTTATAAACAATATAACTGAATTATAGATACTTTTGGACTTGAATTGCCAGTTGGTAAACGATCATTATTATTTTATTTTCCAAATTTTAGGAATTTCAACTTTAAAAATTGGGAAATTCTTACTATGAAACCTTTGCCAATTAGGAAGCCACCGAATTTCGGCACCAGTTATAGGAGGAAGAAAAGCCGGTTAGCCCTGTTGTTTCAAGTATTATGAAAAAAAAAATACTTGTACAATTATTGATAAAACTGGTCGTTGGCCCCTGTTGTGGAAAAATAGGTCAAAGGGTCAAATCTAAGAAAAAACATTTTGTACACACTAGAGTGTAGAGGCCACATTTTTTAGCAAGCCGGAACTTTATGTCAGCGAAGCTAATGTCCAGGGTTGGGGTAATGTCACAGCCCTAGTGTGGCGTCGCATCTCCAAAAACTTTAACCTGGTCTATATCCTACTTCCTGCCGAGGCAGGGTTGGACACTAAGGGGAGTCCGCGAGTCCGAGACTCCCTAAAAATTGGTGGGACTCCCTGATTTTCAACTTAGGGAGTCTGGCTGACTCCTTAAAAATTCTGCCGAAGAATTATAAGCAAAATGATAAGTAAGCTGGTAGCTCTAGATAACAGGATCTAGTATCATGAATTTATGTTTAGTATTCTATGTAGACATGAGAATGACATTGACTAGTTAACATGCATGCAACATAAAATATTTGCTTCTTTTTGGGACTCCTATATTTTCCACTGGACTCCCCAAGTTCTCTTGATGGGAGTCCAGCAGACTCCTCGGTTGGGAAAGTTAGTGTATAACCCTGCAAGGCCTTTCATTTGGGACCGCTGGGCTTTTTCACCTATTTCATAGGGGCCCTTTTTGGGCCCCATTTCCAATGCAAAATGCCCCAAATTTTTTCCCAATTTAGAAAAAAATTCCCAAACCAATGCTTAAATGATCTTCAAAACCCAATAAATATGATACTGGAATAACTTTGTAAAGAAGTTAGTGCCTGGAAAACAAGGAAATTAGACATTAAGCCTGTTCTGTTGTAGCTCTCCTAAATGATAAAAGAATACCAGTTTTTACATTACTTGATTTTTCCCAAAATCAGTGTTTTGTCAATTAAATTTTCCCAATTTTTGGTCAGGGGCCTTTTCCCAAAATGCCTGGAGAAAAGCCCTGATGACCTTTGACCTAATGACCTTGACCTTGGAGTGACCGTGACCTTTTTTTCAAAATCTTTAACCTGGTCTATATCTCATGTACTAATAGAGATACAGCCTTGATACTTCACCAGGGTTTTCCATGACGCACAAATTGTGCGTCATTGTCGCAATTTCAAAACAAATGACCCTTTAGAAATTTACCTGAGGGTCATTAATGACACAAGTTTTAAAGTCCAAATTTTCATATGAAACTTTAGTCCTAAGGTATTTATAAAATTTGACCCACAAAATTGGAGAAATGACCCCCAACTTTGAAGGCAAAGGGGTCATAATGACCCCCAATTTCTTATGCATAGGGAAAACCCTGCTTCACTCATGGATACCTCCTGCCATGACCTTGACCTTGGGACCATGACCTTTGACTTTGTGACCTTTGACCTTGAACTTGTTTTTAGCTCGACTTTTCGAAGAAAATGAGAGCTTTTACTGTCACCCGGGCGTTGGCTTCAGTGTTGGCGTTGCAACAAAGGTTAAAGTTTTTTCAAACATCAATGACTTCCATACTATCAAAGGGATTCAACCCAAACTTGGAATACTTATTCACCATCACACCCTCTACCTTACTACCAGGGCCCATGACCCTGGCTTCACTCTATTTTGAGTTATGCCCCCTTTATACTAAGCAACTTAGAAAGTCGAGCGCGCGGTCTATGGACAGCTCTTGTTTTGTGACAAGCTCTTGTATAGGCGAGCTACGTTGTCCGCAGACAACTCTTGTTGTCCAATCAACCTGATAATTGTTCAGTATGGTTCTTTCCATGAAATCTTGGACAATTTTAAAAAAATGCACAATCTTGGGTCAAGAACTAGGTCATGGGGTCGAATCTTAGATAAACGGTGTTGCATCTTCTCTTTAAAAAAACTTTAAAATGACATTTCAGAATTTTTTGTCATAAATTTTACTTTTATTTTTATCTGAAAGAGCATATTTCCTTATGAAAATTCTGAAAATTTCAAGCTAAAATATTGCGCCGTTTACGAGAAATTTATATTTTTGTGTTAAAATTGAACAAATTGTTGTGGACAACAGTTCGGATTTATATGCAATTTATCGATTATGTCTCAACTTTAAATGCGTGTTTCTCGCTTATCGGCAACAACTTAAAAAAACTAATAGTATTTATACTCATAAGAATAACCAATCTTGGCGTCAAGACATACTTTAAAAAATTGAAATTGGAATGAAATGTTCCTTTAACCTGGTCTATATCTCAGGAACTATTCGAGATACAGCCTTGATATTTCACAAATACATATGTCCTGCCAAGAACTTTCATTTGGGACCATGACATTTGACTTTGTGACCTTGACCTTGGAGTTTGGCCTACTTTTAAAAAAATGTCTACTTGGCCTTTATCTTAGCACACTTATTGATAGAGCCTTGATATTTCACACATGGATACCTCCTGCCAAGACCTTTCATTCATGACCCGTGACCTTGACCTAGCGGCTAGCGGTTTGACCTACTTTGAAAAACTTTAACCAAGCCTATATATTAGGCACTATAACATAAGAGAGATAGAGCCTTTACATTTTTAGCTCGACTTTTCGAAGAAAATGATAGCTTATACTGTCACCCGGGCGTTGGCGTCAGCTTTGCAACAAAGGTTTAAGTTTTTTCAAACATCAATAACTTCCATACTATCAAAGGGATTCAACCCAATCTTGGAATACTTATTCACCATCACACCCTCTACCTTACTACCAGGGCCCATGACCCTGGCTCCACTATATTTGGAGTTATGCCCCCTTTTATACTAAGGCTTAGTAACTAAGCAACTTAGAAAGTCGAGAGCGCTGTCTTCGGACAGCTCTTGTATACGTAGATACTTCCTGCCAAGACCTTTAATTTTGGACACTGACCTTTGACCTTGGAGTTGACTTGATTTTGTGACAAGCTCCAGTATAGGCGAACTATGTTGTCCCTCTTGTTGTTTTAAGTTGTAAATTTGTAAAGTTTGTAAATGATATTTCTATTCCTTAACTGCATATCTAGTACACAGCTATGTATCAACACAGCGATTGTTTATATGCACAGATACTACATGTTTCAGACCTTTACAAGATTCCCTAGAAATGTAAGTATTATCATCAATCACAGTATTTCATTTATCAGCTTTTAAGAGTTATAACCAATCATAAGATACTAAACATTTCATGCATTTGGCTGTTGTCTTTGACAACAGAATTGAATAAGAGATGGCCTTGTCCATTTCCAGCCGTCATCAGTGCCAATAGAAATTGAAGAGGGATACCCTCATCAACACCTGTTGGAATGCAACCTTCAGTTTCATCTTTATCTTTTTAGATATTAGACAATTGTTTATATATTCACACAGATTTGTCTAAATAGATGCCTTTTCTAATACTACACTAGATGATTAATTTGCTATAGTTGTGACTGACTGGGGTTGCAAGCTTCTTTTATGTATACTAGCCAAGTATCTTTAATCCAGACAGGCTGAACAAATGGATGAAGAATAATTTAAATCAAAGGCTGTTCTCAAGAAGTAGATGGTCTCTATGTTCATCAACTTGAAAGTCATGTTTGCCTAAAGGCTATGTTGTTTGACTCAAAAATCGCATCGTTGGTGGGAGGTCAAAATAATGAGCTTGAATAGTAGGGATGACTATTGCAGGCCAAAATGACTATTGCGATAGTATTGCTATTGACCAAATTGCTATCACGATAGTATTGTTATTGTAGGTTGCTATTGCAATACTATTGCGATACTATTGTTATATGCTTTAAGTGTTATAAATGGATATTTTTTCATTACAAATCACATTTCCTGAATATTTTTCATATATGAATTAATTTGCAGAATCATTAAATAAATAATCTGAAGGAAGAGAGTGACATTTCATGATTTGAGTAACCTGTCATTGATGTCTGATATTCAAGAGACAGATTTTTTGCTAAAATTAGACAATGTCATGTGACAAATTGCTATTTTTAGAACAAATTGCTATTTTTAGAACTATCAAAACTATTGCGATAGTGGAAACAACTATTGCGATACTATTGATATTGCCAGTTGCCTATCACGATAGCACTATTGCAGAGGTCACTATTGCGATATATCGATAGTCCGATGTATCGTTACATCCCTATTGAATAGCCTCAATATCGTCGCTTTTCAACAAAAACCTTGTAACTGCAGTTTGTCTCAAGCTTCAATTAATTAACAATGTTTTTGTTGAAATGCAGCAATATCATATTTGAAATTTACACCCTTATTTCAGGAAATGGCCCCAGCTTGTTTATTCCTGGCTGCTAAAGTAGAGGAGCAGCCTCGTAAACTAGAACATGTGATAAAAGTAGCTCATTCCTGCCTCCATAGAGATAATACCCCAGCACCGGATGTTAAATCAGAGGTAAGGTCAGCAACAGATTGTTTGACTGGTGGGCTTGATCTAGTTGATCTGATTGGCGTGGGAACCTTGCATAAAACAAGATCTGGCTGCACAATGTGGTATACACATAGTTTGACCATATTCTTTGCTCCCTTGTTTTAATTTTCCAAGGATTAAAATCTCTTTGTGCTGATCATCTAATGGTATTTTCACCACGAAAATGTTGATGAAAGTAAGAATGTATTTTTAAAAATGAATTGTAATGTTGCTTTAATAATTTTTCAGTTTTGATAAATAGGTTTGGTAGCTTCAGTCATATGAGTCCATGTTAAGTTTTGATTTGTACAAATTTGTCTATTTTGCATGATTTTCTGTGTAAAATTTATAGCTATAATATAAACAATGTGCATTTTTTAGGTATTGATACAGTTGGGTATTTCTGATTCTTTTCAGGCATATTTAGAACAAGCCCAAACTTTGGTGATCAATGAAAATATACTACTACAGACATTAGGTAAATAAGTTTTTAGCTCGACTTTTCGAAGAAAATGAGAGCTTATATTGTCACCCGGGCGTCGGCGTTGGCTTTAGCGATCGGCGTTGGCGTTGCAACCAAGGTTAAAGTTTTTTCAAACATCAATAACTTCCATACTATCAAAGGGATTCAACCCAAACTTGGAATACTTATTCACCATCACACCCTCTACCTTACTATCAGGGCCCATGACCCTGGGACCACTCTATTTTGAGTTATGCCCCCTTTATACTAAGCAACTTAGAAAGTCGAGCGCGCTGTCTTCGGACAACTCTTGTTTTCAAATATTCTGACATAGAAGTAAAAAATTTTGTCAGACATTCGGTTCGATAGTACTGCATAATCTGTCGGACAGAATGAAAATTATGTCATAGTCATACAGAACTTTCTATCTCTTACATCATAGATCAAAATATGTTGGACTGATAGAAAGGAAAATGTCAGACTGAGGGAGATTTCATAGAGCATGTCTGAAGGTCAGACGGTCTTTGTCATGAGGATTTAACATAAGCCATTATACCATGATAATTTTGTTTAATTGCATCATGGAGTTGGCTTTTAAAAGCATCCAAATTTCTCTATTTTCTGATGGTGTTTCTCAATGTTGAAGTTAATGTATGGAACTATGGCAGGGGTTCTGCCAAATATCAAAATTATATGACAAAGACTTCAAATTCAAATGTAAAAAAGCCATGTTTATACATAAATCTTACTTTGCAAGTATGATTAAGATATTTTGAAAAACTTTGTTTTTAAAGTATTTGTATCTAACCCTTTCCCAAACAATAAATTTATAGGGTGGTACAATTCAAAAGCTGCTGCAGATGACAAAATTGATGTTAATAAAGGTTGGAATTGTATGTGATATAGTCAAGAAAATATTGAGGCAAATGGAGAAACTGCTGGTTTTGAGCAGTTTCTTCTTTTGTCTCAATGTTATCCCAAGCCATCTCTTTGAGGGACTTAAAAACCAGGTCTTGTTTGGGAAAGGGTTAAATTGGTTTCTACAATAATTTACGTGTCTGTGTTTACAGGTTTTGATGTAACAGTGGATCATCCTCACACCAATGTTGTCAAACTGACACAGTTAGTAAAAGGTGAAAAGTCATGAAAGGTTTTGTTGCCCCCGTCCCATACAACAAAGTTTTAATCTCAATTCAAAATTCAAAGGTGTTGCAGATGACAATTTTCTCGGTAAAAAACTATGGAAAAATGAAGAAATTGCTTGTCATAAGCAATTTGTTTATTTTCGACAATGTTTCCGAATATTTTGATATATTGTAACCTATGTGGGCGATCAGCTGGAGGCACAGTTGGGGTGTTGTGTTAGGTCTGGTATGATATACAACAGGAATCCATGGTTAGGTGCTCCAGCCACCGTGATATGGCCATGGCAGTTGAAAACGGCGTAAAACGTCAATAAACCAAACCACAATGTTTCCCAAAGTATGTATCTTGTTTGGCGTCAAAAAGTGTCACTATGTGGTAATGAGTTAACCCATTCACAAAATAACGCTTTTTGACAGAATGATTTATATAATGAGAAATATTTACCTTCATCAAAATAAAGTACACTAGGACCATGAATAAAGTGTTAGTGTAAACTAAGGTTAAATGAATCATGTTAAATGATACATTTGCATTTTGTGCTTGCACTCAATTTTAAACTAATTATATTTAGGTCCTTGCTACTGTAAATGTTATGCTCTTCTTTTATCTTTGAACAGCTTACCTTTAAAAAGCCCATTTGTTTCAGAGAAAATTTCTTTGGAGGGGAAAATCTTTTGGAAATTTATTTCCTTTGAACTATAAAAAAAAATTTATTCTGCCTGACATATTTATAAGCAATATTTTGTTTTGATCCAGATGTAATGCATATATTTGTCTGTTTCATATCAATGTTATGGACAACAGCCAGTAAAGATCTGTCTCAGACCAGTTACTTTCTAGCCACAAACAGGTGAGATTCTTAGTTCTATATTACATTTGAGCGCGGATCTGGAAAAACCTCCCTTATAGCATTTTTAAAGATTGAGTTTCATGATCAGCCTATCGTCAAATACAGTCAAATATGCATCCATGCTGCTCTCTTTAAGCTACTACAGGTCACAAAGAAACTATTAGAGAACAACATGGATCCTGATCAGACAGTGCGTATGCACAGGCTGATCTGGATCTATGTTGGGCTCAAAAGCCTTAAAGGACGTTTTTCCAGAAACGAATATGTGACCCGTCGTGCCAAAAATGACCTTATCATGTGAAATGTAAAAAAAAGTTCTAGAAAGGGGGCCAGAGCCAGAAGAGGTTGTCAACCAGATGTCATATTTGGTAAATGAAAATATTGTAAGATAGAGAAAAGATTCTAGATTCGGAAAATAACTTATAACTAATGAGTGAAAAGTTTTGATGCTAGTCAGTCAGAGCAGGCCTTCATCAAGTACTTGACAATAAGACTGATTGATACAATGTGTTGTTAAACAAAAAATTTCATATAAAGCATGTTTATGTATTTGATTGCATAGAAAACACTTCCAGAGAAAAATCTTGAATTATTGATCAATATCCTATAGAGTCATTAAAATCAGTCATTGTTTAGGAAATGGTATAACAAAGCAACGGACAAGAGGGGGTAAAGAAAATTTTAAGGCAGAGCTTCAGATTTATTTGAAGAGTGGTGGGTCGAAATGACCCATGGCAGGGAAATTGATGGGTCATTTTTGGAAATGATGGGCCATAGCAATGAAAATTAACATAGTGATATAAAAAATTTGTAAAAGCTTGGGCCGCTTGGCCCCTGGAGTTGAAAAGTGATGGGCCATATTTGCAAATAGTGTGTCAAATGGCCCGGGCCCACTGTCAATCTGAAGCTCTGTTAAGGTATATGACCCATCATTAAAAACACCACTTTCTAGGGTTGCGACATGCATCAAATTACAAATGGGTGATTTAAAAAAAAAAAAAACAGGATAAAGTGTGACATTGGGTGTCAAAAATTAAAATCATTATTTGCTGATGTTTTCTCTAGAAATGTTTTGCTAATATGTCAAAGTTTCAGAAAATATACATGGGAAGGTGAATGACAAAGACTATTTCCTTTTTAATTTTGAATTTGTTCAAATCCACTGACTCATTTTTTAAGGATATCTGATTTTTTCTAGACATCTTAAGGCTTGGAAAAGTTGTATAATTGAAAGATTATTTGTCTTTTAAGTTTAAAGCATAGGTAAAGCTACAATCTGATACAAAAATTTGCTACTTCTGCGAAATGTATCAAATTTTATGACAATTTGAAGTAGAATTTTGCTCTGGTTTTTCATTTATCACTAATAAGTTTCTGTAAAAGATGCAATATGTTATGAAAATATCTGTAGTTCTATCTGATGTGACAATGAACACATAGCTATAGATAAGCCAAAAGCCGTTTTTCTACAAATAGCCACAAGTAGTTCACATGGCATCAAAGAAAGTGGAAAGTCCGTTTCACTGGGGACAAAAATATGAACAAAATTGTCTTAAGCCTTCTTCTTTTTAGAAACTGATATAATGTACATGAATTTTGTATGTATCATTGACAAGGCCTTGTAGATTAATAAATTCTGGTATATTTCCATGGTCTGAAACAACCAATTGGCACATATTTCTAAGCTACACCTACATTTTAAAAGTTAAGATACCGAAATAAATGGTAGAAGAATTCAGTTTGATTCTTGTTTAGTTTGAATGTAAAGAATATTGTCCAAAGACTCAATTAAAGGTGTAAACAAATTGAAATAGGAAAATATTCTGAAAAAAAGTCACCAGATACAAATGCAGCTGAAACCGTTTCACTGGGGACATAAAATTGTTCAGCTTAGGATAGATAAGACTAGTTTGTTATTGCTGATAGTTCATTTTTTCTATAATTTCAAACATGGCAATTACTTTTTAGATTTAATATCAATATATAAGTACAATTTTGCTGTCAGAAATTCAGAAAACGATGTCTTTGATATTTTACCTTCACCATAGGGATATCAAGAAAAATTTCTTGTGAAATATTAGAAAATAACCTATCTTTACAACAAGTAATCAGAAGTAACCAGGAAACATCCTAAACTTAAGATCTTTTAACAGTTAGACTGATATAGTGTCATGCAGCAAAATTGCGTTTCACTGGGGACATTTGTTTTCGGATGACAGATACCAAATACACACCCTCCTCTCATTTATTCTATTGCTGGTGATCTTTTTGGCGCAAACTCTCTTGGAAAATATATGAGACTGCACATTTGAAAAAGATGGGGAAAAATTATAAGCACCCAAACACAAAATGTTTCACTGGGGACAATTTGGGGTACCTACAGATATAGCTGTAGCAGATCAAAGTGATAGCTGTAGCAGATCAAAGTGTAAAGACATGCAACAATAGTTTTATGCTTATTTTAATCTTATAATATCAAATTTATCAAATAAACTTAATTAACAGTTTGTAATTCAACAGGAATCAAATGAGACCAAAATACATTGAGAATCAAGTAAATTTTGACTAAATTTTCGTCAGCATGTTGTATTTTATAAACCCAGAATGTATAGTCTAAATAAGGTAATATGCATCTGAAACCTTTAAGGAGATAAAGAGTATAAGTCAAAGTTTCGTTTAAATACTAAGATTCCATCACCGAATACCTACACTTTATGTAATAACAGTCCTAAAAATGATGTTATCATAAAATGTCACACAAAAATTGTTTCACTAGGGACAATTTTAGCATAATTTTTTGTCATAATTTTTTTTATTTATCAAGATATGTTCATGAAATTTTGTAGATATCTTAACACTAAGGCAACACTTATTTAAGGACAAAAAGCTCACCAAAAGCTTTTAAAATATTTTCTGTAGCTCACTTAGAAAAAAAATCCTCTTTTTTTTTTAAATCACCCATATACTTGTAAATACACTTCAAATAAGTTCATTCACCAGGGTTCGACACTAAGGGGAGTCTGCGAGTCCGAGACTCCCTAAAAATTAGTGGGACTCCCTGATTTTCAACTTAGGGAAGCCGGCTGACTCCTTAAAAATTCTGCCGAAGAATTATAAGCAAAATGATATGTAAGCTGGTAGCTCTAGATAACAGGATCTAGTATCCTAAATTTATGTTTAGTATTCTATGCAGACATGAGAATGACATTGACTAAACATGCATGCAACATAAAATATTTGCTTCTTTTTCGGACTCCTTTATTATGCCCCCTTTCGAAGAAAATGGGGGTATATTGATTCAATGGGGAGAATCACGTGATTGACAATGGTATTGAACACGAAAATATGGTGACGAAATGACCGCTTCGGCGTGAAAATTCAAACTTTAGAAAGGTATGTATTCAATCTACGTAGCTTCTCAGACAAACCACCTATCCTAAAGTACCCGCTATTGTGTAAGGTTTTCATAGACACACAACTTTCCCCTATCCGTTCGCTGTATTTAGAGAACACTTAAAGAATATTTCTGAAATTGCGAAAGTTTTGGATGTATGTTAAGCACGCCGCATCATATTTACAGCTTTATTTCTTACCCAAAGAAATCTCTGTTCACACGGCATATTTCCAGACCATCTTTTATCGATGACATTTCATGCTAGTCCATTTACAAGGTCTGTGTTGTCTTCGTTAAGCGTATTTACGAAAAAGATGTTAAACACACGTGCAGTGCTGTAGTGTTTGTCACGCCGAATTCTTGTGAGTGTAATGTTAAACACGCACACACTTGCTCGTGTACTAGGGAAGACAAGGATATTGGACGAATTGGTTGTTTATTAGCTCACCTGAGCATGAAGTGCTGGAGGGGAGCTATTGTGGTCACTCACCGTCCGTCGTCCGTCTGTCTGTCCACAATTTCTTTAAACATCTTCTTCTCCAAAACTAACAGGCCAATTTTGACCAAACTTGGCAGGAATGATCCTTGAGTGACCCTTTTCAAAACTTGTTCTCGGATTTTTGATTCGTCAAAAAATGTGGGCGTGGCAGGGCGTGGCTTATCACACTTAGAGAAATCCTAAGAAAATTCTTTAAAAATCAACCATTGTTCCAATCTGAACCAAACTTGGCAGAATTGTTCCTTGAGCGACCCTTCTCAAAACTTGTTCTCAGATTTTTTATTCGTCAAAAAACGTGGCCGTGGCAGGGAGAAAGGGGCTTATCAGACTTAGAAAAATCATAAGAAAATTCTTTAAAAATCAACCATTGGGCCGATTTGAACCAGACTTTGCAGGGATGTGCCTTAAGCCATTCTTTTTGAAATTTGTTCACAAATATTTTCATTTGTAAAAAATTGTGGCCGTGGCAGGGAGAAAGGGGCTTATCAGACTTAGAGAAATCATAAGAAAATTCTTAAAAATTAACCATTGGGCCTATTTGAAGCAGACTTTGCAGGAATGTTCTTTGAGTCTCTCTTTTCAAAATTGATTAATAAATTTTTACTTTTGTCAAAAAATGAGGGCGTGGCAGGGAGGAAGGGGCTTATCAGCCTAAGAGAAATCCTAAGAAAATTCTTCTAAAATCAACCAATGGGCCAATTTAAACCAAACTTGGCAGAATTGTTCCTTGAGTGACCCTCTTCAACATGCTATTGTGGTCACTCACCGTCCGTCGTCCGTCTGTCCGTCCACAATTTCTTTAAACATCTTCTTCTCCAAAACTAACAGGCCAATTTTGACCAAACTTGGCAGGAATGATCCTTGAGTGACCCTTTTCAAAACTTGTTCGCGGTTTTTTGATTCGTCAAAAAATGTGGGCGTGGCAGGGCGTGGCTTATCACACTCAGAGAAATCCTAAGAAAATTCTTTAAAAATCAACCATTGTTCCAATCTGAACCAAACTTGGCAGAATTGTTCCTTGAGTGACCCTTCTCAAAACTTGTTCTCAGATTTTTTATTCGTCAAAAAACGTGGCCGTGGCAGGGAGAAAGGGGCTTATCAGACTTAGAAAAATCATAAGAAAATTCTTTAAAAATCAACCATTGGGCCGATTTGAACCAGACTTTGCAGGGATGTGCCTTAAGCCATTCTTCTTGAAATTTGTTCACAAATATTTTCATTTGTAAAAAATTGTGGCCGTGGCAGGGAGAAAGGGGCTTATCAGACTTAGAGAAATCATAAGAAAATTCTTAAAAATTAACCATTGGGCCTATTTGAAGCAGACTTTGCAGGAATGTTCTTTGAGTCTCTCTTTTCAAAATTGATTAATAAATTTTTACTTTTGTCAAAAAATGAGGGCGTGGCAGGGAGGAAGGGGCTTATCAGCCTTAGAGAAATCCTAAGAAAATTCTTCTAAAATCAACCAATGGGCCAATTTAAACCAAACTTGGCAGAATTGTTCCTTGAGTGACCCTCTTCAACATTTGTTCATAAATTTAGTTTCGTCAAAAATGTGGGTGTGGCAGGGCGGGGCTTACCTAACCAAGAGAAATTGTTAAAAAATTCTTCAAAAATCTTCTTCTCCTCAACCATAGGGCCAATTAAAATCAAATTTGGCAGGAATGTTCCTTGGGTGACCCTTCTTAAGATTTGTTCGCGGATTTTTTATTCATCCAAAATTGTGGGCGTGGCAGGTCAGCATTTACCGGACTTGGAGAAATCATAAGAAAATTCTTTAAAAATCAACCATTGGCCCAATTTGAAGCAAACTTTACAGAAATGTTCCTTGAGTGACCCTTTTCAAAATATGTTGGCAAATTTTGTATTGGTGAAAAAAAGTGGGCATGGCAGGGCGTGGCTTATCAGACTTAGAGAAATCATAAGAAAATTCTTTAAAAATCAAGCATAGGGTCAATTTGAAACAAATTTGGCAACAATGTTCCTTGAGTGACCCTTTTCAAAATTTGTTTGCAAATTTTTGATTCGTCAAAAAAAGTTGGCATGTCTTAAACTTCTTTCAGGTGAGCGATATAGGGCCATTCTGGCCCTCTTGTTCATAACCCGATCTGATAGAAATCCGGTGTTAACTTACAGAAAGTTCAAACATATGACAGACATTGTAAGAATTATGAATTTGGAAAAAAAAAACAAAATCGGCTATAACATTATTGCTCTAACTAATTAAATCTCTTGTTATATAAAATTCTCCATGACAAATACGTGAAAACAAAATGATTCTGAACTGAAATGTGATGTCCTCGTTTCCTAGTTTACGGTGTGTTACATAGTATCTTATATTGTATGTGTAAAAAATCTGAAAATTATAGATAATGGTTGACAAAGTGGGTGGGGTAAAATGAAATGTGAAGCAATTTTTTACTTTGAAGTGCAATCACTTTTTCTGTATCGATCATACCAAAATGAAATTTTGCATGTACTTTCAATAGACCAAGGACAGGATATTTTTAACTAGCCATCTATCATATCAGTTTTTTTAACTTCTGTATTTGTTCTTCTGTCAATTTCAGATTTTGCTTACTTTTGAAGTACTCAATTTACGAAACCATCTCTACAACCTTTATTTTTTGTATAAATTGTTACCGGTGTGATTTCTTGTGAAAAACTCTAAAAATAAGCCCAAAATCCGATTTTTACACAAGCAAATAAAAGATAGTATGTAACGGTAGTAACCCTATCAATCCACAGATTTTGACGAAAATCTAATTATTGATTCATTGTTGCAACCCATCCTTTCGAGAAAGTCATTCAAGCTCTTTTACTAGTAGATCTATTGAAATTCTTCTTGTGACAATGGAGATTGGACCTGTAAATTAGAGTTTTACCACAATCACACACATACTCTCTTCTATCTTCATGGAAATCAAGGTGATCTTTCCTGGTGTGTCTGTAATTTGTCGTAAAAGAACACATGTGGCATGTCACGTTTGACTCCCTTCTGTGATCCCTCTGATGAAATCGCAGGGCACAGGCCAGGAGTAACGAATTTTCACAAATTTATAAGTTGCATTTGTATTTCCTTTCAGCATCATGTTTCCTGCGCCAGAAATTAAAATGTTGACTTAAGAATATAAATGTAAATTAGGAGGATTGTGATTATTCGAATTGATTTCATCTGGTTCTGAATTGTATATTAACTGAGTTCCTGCCATGACCTTTTTAAATGTTTCTTCAATAGTGAAGCACTATCTAACAATAATTTACTAGGTGAAGCTCGGTACATTGGAGACTTATAATGACTTTTCATGCCCCCGTATCGAGAGATCGGGGGCATATTGTTTTACTCGTGTCCGTCTGTCTGTCTGTCTGTCTGTCTGTCCGTCTGTCCGTCCGTCTGTCCGAAAACTTAACCTTGGCCTTTTCTCCAAAAGTATTGGACATACAAAGCTCAAATTTGGTATGCAACTTCCTTTCAATGATATCTATCTGTTCCATGCAATTTGACCTTTCTCAAGGTCATCCCTTAACCCTTATCAACCCTTTACTGTACGAAAACTTAACCTTTTACTCCGAAAACTTAACCTTGGCCTTTTCTCCAAAAGTGTTTGACATACAAAGCTCAAATTTGGTATGCAACTTCCTTTCAATGATATCTATCTGTTCCAAGCAAATTGACCTTCCTCAAGGTCATCCCTTATCCCTTAATAACCCTTTACTCCACAAAAACTTAACATTTTAGAAAAATGGCCATTTCGGGGGCATTTGTGTTTCACAAACACATCTTGTTTTATCTGAGTTTCTGATTTTGAAGGCGTTGCATGCTTCCTTTTGATTCCAGACTTTTGATTTGCTTAAAGAAAGCCGAGACTTCTTTCGAGTCAATTTAAAAATTGAAGAAAATTGTAAAGGTATATGTTAAAAGCAGTTAAACAGGTAACCGTTTTATCAGAATTTGACATATAGATTATGAACAATCCACTTAAAATCCGGTGTATGGCATGAAAGTAACATATAGTATCATGTAAAACCTTGTTTATGATGTAATTATATGAAGAAAAAAAACCATCTGACAGGGACAAATAAAGGGTTATCTTCTACAATATTTTCTTCTGACCAATTAAAAAAAAAACACTTTCGATACTCTGAAAGCGATTTTGACTGTAAACTAGGAAACGAAGACATCGCATTTCAGTTCAGAATCTTTGTGTTTACACGTATTTATCATAGAAAATTATATTTAACAGGAGATTTGATTAGTTAAAGCTATTATAGCCGATTTCGTTTTTTCCAAGTTTATAACAGATTACCCCTTACGATGTCTGTCACATGTTACTGTAAGTTAACACCAGATTTCAATCGGGTTAGGTCATTAATATAATCAATTTGTCCAATATCCTTGGCATCCATAGTACACGAGCAATTGTATGCGTGTTTAATATTACAATCACAAGAATTCGGCGTGCCAAACACTACAGTACTGTACGTGTGTTTAACATCTTTTTCGTAAATACGCTTAAAAAAGACAACACGGACCTTCTAAATGGACTAGAATGAAATGTCATCGATAAAAAATGGTCTGGAAATATGCCGTGTGAACAGAGATTTCTTTGGGTAAGAAAAGAAGCTTAAAATATGATGCGACATACTTAACACACAGCCAAAATTTTCCGAATTTCGAAAATATTCTTTAAGTGTTCTCTAAATACAGCGAACGGATAGGGGAAAGTTGGGTATCTGTGAAAACCTTAGATATTAGCGGGTACTTTAGGATCGGTGGTTTGTCTGAGAAGCTACGTAGATTGAATACATACCTTTCTAAAGTTTGAATTTTCACGCCGAAGCGGTCATTTCGTCGCCATTTTTTCGTGTATAATATCATTGTAAATCACGTGATTCTCCCCATTGTTGATTTGCAAGTGTCGGTCGGTCGGTCAGAAGGTCTGTCGGTCCGTAGGTCGGTCGGTCTGTCCGTAGACCAAACCTTGTCCGGAGCATAACTCAAAAAGTATATTAGGTAGAATCATGAAACTTCACAGGTGGATAGATCTCATCATGGAGAGGTGCAGTGCACAAAAACCGTAACTCTGTCGATCAAATTTTTGGAGTTATTGCCCTTTGTTGATTTTATAACTTGATTCTTGTCCGGAGCATAACTCAAAAAGTATGTAAGGTAGAATCATGAAACTTTACAGGTGGATATATCTCATTATGGAGAGGTGCAGTGCACAAGAACCGTAACTCTGCTGATCATATTTTTGGAGTTATTGCCCTTTGTTGATTTTCAAACTTGATTCTTGTCCGGAGCATAACTCAAAAAGTATGTAAGGTAGAATCATGACACTTTACAGGTGGATAGATCTCATTATGGAGAGGTGCAGTGCACAAGAACCGTAACTCTGCCGATTAATTTTTTGGAGTTATTGCCCTTTGTTGATTTTCAAATTTGATTCTTGTCCGGAGCATAACTCAAAAAGTATGTTAGGCAGTGTTTCAGCCAGGACGCGCCATTGCGGGATTCCCGCAGAAAAATAACAATTCCCGCGTGTTTCTCGTAGTGGCACGCCAGGATTGGCGCAAAAAATCTTTTCTGGCCCCCCAAATTCGATTTTTGCGTAGATGAAGCCGCCAGGGTACGAAAGATATTGGGACGGATACTCAATGTGCAAAACATAATTGGACGATAATTATATTGACTGGTTATAGTGCGGTAGTAAAAATCGATATTCTTTCCGCGATTTTAATGCTTTTCACTAAACCAGTCTACGTCTGGTTCTCCGATTATTTGCGTCTGTGGTAAATTAGTCAAGTGAAGCCGGAAACCTGCTTTTTACAACGTGTTCGGAAAAATAAATCGTCTTGTTTAATTTGCAAAACAGATTTCTTACTCTTCCTAATCAGGACAAAGATCAGAATTTTAGCAATCATTCAACTTCTAGCCCAAGCAAAGTAGCGAAGACGACCACCATCGGAGATCATCATCATTAAGATGTCTAAGAAGAATTTAGTAGACTAAGTCGCCGAATATTTGGTCGATCAAAGAGAATTTATACGCTTACTCATCCCAAAAAGTGTGGAAACGTGAATAACCATGACTGAATTTTGACAGGGGAACAGCTATAGGAGATCTAGATCTATGTATTGTGAAACATATAAGAACTGACCCCCCCCCCCCCCCCTGTAAAAGTGGTCTGGCCCCTATTTATGAAGAGAGGGGGCCAATTGGCCCCCTTTGGATAAATCCTGGCTGAAACACTGGTTAGGTAGAATCATGAAACTTTACAGGTGGATATATCTCATTATGAAGAGGTGCAGTGCACAAGAACCGTAACTCTGCTGAGCCGCGTGCGATTTAGGCCAGAAGTTGTCTTCTGGAAGAAGAAGAGCTAGTCTGGTTCCCCGCTCTGATACACTACGTAGTAGAAAAAATACTACGTAGTGTATCAGAGCCGGGAACCACACTCTTCTGGAAGAGCTCTACCGGCCTAAATCGCACATGGCTCTTATCATATTTTTGGAGTTATTGCCCTTTGTTGATTTTCAAACTTGATTCTTGTCCGGAGCATAACTCAAAAAGTATGTAAGGTAGAATCATGACACTTTACAGGTGGATAGATCTCATTATGGAGAGGTGCAGTGCACAAGAACCATAACTCTGTCGATCAAAATTTTTGAGTTATTGCCCTTTGTTGATTTTATAACTTGATTCTTGTCCAGAGCACAACTCAAAAAGTATGTAAGGTAGAATCATGACACTTTACAGGTGGATAGATCTCATTATGGAGAGGTGCAGTGCACAAAAACCATAACTTTTCCGATCAACTTCTTGGAGTAATTGCCCTTTATTGATTTTTACACTTTATTCTTAACCTTGCCTATAGCTCATGTATTTTTACACATACAGACTTGATATCTCACACATAGATACCTCCTATCAACATCATTCACATTTGACCATGACATTGGACCTTGTGACCTTGACCTTGGAGTTTGACCTACTTTTAAAAAAATTAAACCGGGCATATATCTCATGACCTATTACACATACAGCCTTAATATTTCAAACATGGACACCTCCTACCAAGACCTTTCACAATTGACCACGACCTTGGACCTAGTGACCTTGACATTGGAGTTTGACCTACATTTTAAAAACTTTAACCTGGCCGATATATCATGTCCTTTTACACATACAGCCTTGATATTTGACACATGGAAACCTCCGACTCAGACCTATCACATATGACTATGACCTTGGACCTTGTGACCCTGACCTTGGAGTTTGACCTTCTTTTAAAAAAAAATAAACTGGGCCTATATCTCATGTGCTATTACACATACAGCCTTGATATTTCACACATGGACACATCCTACCAAGACCTTTCACATTTGACAATGACCCTGGACCTTGTGACCTTGACCTTGGACTTTGACCTACTTTTATAAAATTTTAACCTAGCTGATATATCATGTCCTTTTACACACACAGCCTTGATATTTGACACATGGACACCTACGACCGAGACCTTTCACATTTGACCATCAACAATTGGGAAAGAATTTTTTGCAATGGGACAATGTCTCCATGGTTAGGAAATTCAATGTGACATTTTGAAAATCAATGTGACAATTTTATAACACATTTTTTTTCTCAGCTTACCGGGATAATTTATTTAACTTATATGATGAATAGTATAATATCCAGTCTCACAAAACAACATGTATCTCAAGTTAAATGTTTTCAGTAATGACAAAGGCTTAAGCTAATGATAAAGAAACATGCATATTATCAAACAGATTCGTCCCACGATGTTTAGCACTTTTTTCTCGGGATTGAAAATTGAAAGGGACATGGGCGCACTCGATAGGGAAAACGATGTGACATTTTGAATTTTAATGTGACTATGGCGCATGGCACAAGCTTTTCCCATTCACTGGACCATGACCTTGGACCTTGCGACCTTGACCTTAGTGTTTGACCTACTTTTATAATACATTAACCTGGCCCATATTTTATGTCATTTTACACATACAGCATTGATATTTCACACATGGTCACTTCCAACCAAGACATTTCACATTTGACCATGACCTTGGACCTTGACCTTGAAGTTTGACCTACTTTCAAAAAACTTAAACTAGGCCTATATCTCATGTCCAGAGCTTCAGATTGACGGTGCGCTCGCGCCATTCCCGCAAATTTTCAAAATATGACGCATGATTTTAAGCTCTGATGCGCCAACCTGGCGCACGATTTTAAATAAAACTATAGACAAAGAAAATCAGATTTTGATAAACTGTCCCTCATTTAATAACAAACCTGTCTTCCTAGACACATCAAGGATCAAGTTGTTCTATTTTTAGATTATTATAATGACCCAATTTTATCAGCTAATCATATCCCGTAAACAAGCGAACAGCCAATCGTGTGCATTCTACCTGGGATTCCCCTGATTCAGTTGGCCAAACTAAACCGAAAATCGATCGATAAACGATGGTACCCGGTTTTATCTGATATCGGTAACCAGGCCATGTGGTCGATTTGTTTACTTCCGGTAGTCTAGTAAAGGAAAATCGCCCGTTAAAATGTTAGAATCAAGCCTTTTACAGCACTCGAGGCGTAATCCTGAAGGAGATAAGAATGGAAGAAGAACCCAAGATCGTTATTCGTTCAGGTTTTCATGATTATTAGTCCATAATAATCTAGATCATACAAATTTAAGACGAAATAATTTAATGTGTAAAGGTTAGCTTGCAGACGCTTCTGAACCCGATATTTACTCGCTCTTTCGGTGTAGTTAATTGTTAAAACATGGTATATTTAGCTCAAACAAACTGAAGTTGGGGGATTTTGATCCAATCAACTAACCTATTTAGGCTTTATTCGTTTTTCGCAACTTGCAATTCATAACATCAAACTGATTGAACTTGAAATATTTTGTCAAATATTCTATCAAACCACAAACAATTGATCCATATGGGTGTCTGTCTTTTCACTATTGACACGTTTCACTATGGGACATTTCAGACTTTACAAATTGAAAGATATTAAAAACACCAATTTTAGCCTGATTAAATTTTCTAAAAATCAATGTCTTTCTGAGTAACAAGTCTTACACGATAAAGAAATCGCTTGTTTCAGGCTTATTCTTCATTTGTCACAACACTTGTTGAAGAAAATAAACACCAATTTCCTTTCAAATATATGCCTTTATCCAATCCCTTGATTTTAAAGTTCACATTTGACAGTTTACCTGTGACCCTCCGTTTTTGGAAAATGAACCATAAAAATCCTGCTTGAGGGGCCCTGTGGCCCATAGGTCTCTGAAACAATCTGAAGCTCTGCATGTCCTGTTACCTATACAGTCTCGATATCTTACACATGGACACCTCCTACCAAGACCTTTCACATTTGACCTTGGACCTTTTGACCTTGACCTTGGTGTTTGACCTACTTTTATAATACATTAACCTGGCCAATATTTTATGTCATTTTACACATATAGCCTTGATATTTCACATGTGGTCACTTCCAACCAAGACATTTCATATTTGACCATGACCTTGGACCTTGACCTTGGAGTTTGACCTACTTATAAAAAACTTAAACTATGCATATATCTCATGTCCTGTTACCTATACAGCCTCAATATTTTACACATGGACACCTCCTACCAAGACCTTTCACATTTGACCATGACCTTAGCCTGTGTGACCTTTACCTTTGATTTTTACATACTTTTAGAAATCTTTAACCTAGCCTTTATCTTATGTCCTATTACACCTACAGCCTTGACATTTCACATATAGACACCCCCTACCAAGACCTTTAACATTTGACCATGACCTTGAATATTGCAACCTTGACCTTGGAGTTTGACCTACTTTTAAAAGAAATTAAACCAGGCATATATATCATGTCCTTTTACACCTACAGCCTTGATATTTCACACATGGACACCTCCAACCAAGACCTTTCACATTTGACAATGACCTTGACCTTGGCATTTGGCCTACTTTTAAAACTTTAATCTGGCCTATATTTCATTTTACTTTTACATATACAGCCTTGATATTTCACACATAGACACCTCCCACCAAGACCTTTCATATTTGACCATGACCTTGGACCTTGTTAACTTGACCTTGGACTTTGACCTACATCAAATGTAGGCACTTGAAGGGGGCATATATGTTTTACAAACATCTCTTGTTTTCCACTGAACTCCACAAGTTCTCTTGATGGGAGTCCAGCGGACTCCTTGGTTGGGAAAGTTAGTGTCTAACCCTGTTCACCATGCCCGATTTCAAGATTATTCTCCAAGAAGAAAATATTTTAAAAATATATTTTTACTCTATATTTAATGCAAGGGAGGTAATTTTGAACATTTTTGTCAAATATTTCCATAAGTATGCATTAATTCAAAATTCTAAACCATTCAAATTTCGCCTCTGGTTCTTTGGTGCTTATTATGGGTTGTATACCTTAATAGAGCTACAGATAGAAGGGGTGAAGGAATTTCAAAGTAAAGAAATATTCTCTGTTGTTCATCAAACCTTATGTTGTGGGTATTAATATGTGAATTGTCTCGTGGAATGATTCTAGTGATTACCCACAACAAAAGGTTTGAATTTGAAAAGAAAATTGAGAATGCCTTTCTGTTCACTCCTCTTATCCGTCGCGCTGTTCTTTACTTTCTATTTCAAATCCGAACCCTTTGTTGTGGGTACTCGTTTGAATTTTCTTTAAAAAGTCAATACCCCTCTTATCTACAGCTGTTGGTAAACATATAACTTGACCCATTCCCTCACAATGACTCTTTTTGACACCCTACAAAATAATGGCTGTGGAAAGCATTGTGGAGAATGAAGAAATTGCTTGTGACAAGCAATTTCTTCTTCTTCCACAATGTTTTCTTATATCTGAAAGATATAGGCCGAAAGATGTAAAATTTGATTTACTTGATACTGTTGTCTGCTACATCCTTGAATTTGGACAAGTCTAAACTTTTGCCGATTGGTTAATAATATAACATTTAATTTTCAGTCTACACATGACCACATTTTGCCTGCAATATCGGCCGACGGTGGTCGCGTGTGTGTGCATATACCTGGCGTGTAAATGGTCCAATTGGAAGGTGGGTAAACTCCATAAGTGTACCGTCTTTATATTGTCAATGTAAAATATGGTATTTAATGGAGTTACCTCTATCCTTACGTAGAATGATACGATTCGTTAACTATGCGCTACAATTGATGAATTTGATAAGGTAAGTTAATCTCATGAAATGATGTCAATTAATTCCTTAATTACGGCTTTTGAAAAGATTGTTGGAATAGAAGAATTTGTTGGTTATATCAATACCATTACATTGGTTTCATTTGGGTTTGATATTATATAATATTAAATCTTCCAAATTATCAATGATGTACAGAAGATTTTAAAATTCTCCAAATTTGAATGTGGTCGTCTATTTGTGGATCTGTTTGTCTATAAAAGACATTAATTAACATTTGTCATGTTTAAATGGTTAGTTATAGGGACTTCATATTTGAATGATATTTCACATGAATATCAACCTAAATTTAGATTAAATACAGCTACCTTACTGTCTGTCTTACTTAACCCTTACCCAAACGACAAAAAATTAGGGCAAGCCTATTTTAAAGCTGCTGTAGACACCAAAATTGATTTTAAAAAGGAAGGTATTTATGTACAGTTTAACACAGGAAATATTGAGACAAAAGAAGAAACTGCTGTTTATCAGCGGTTTCTTCTTTTGTCACAATGTTTTCCAAAGCCATTTCAATTAGAGATGTCAATGCCAGGTCTTTTTTGGGAAAGGGTTAATTTCCCAGAAGAGGATATTTTGCTAGCAGGACTATAAGCACTATTTCTGACGAGTCAAATAATGAAATGAGCCAGGATCTGGAAGAAGGTCCTTTATAGCATTTATCAGCCTTTGTCTTAGAACATCATGAACAAGATATAAAATGATATGTTGGTACAGGTCATGGAGTGCCGCTGCCTTGGCACAGTTGGTAGCGCATCTGCCTCTCATTCGAGAGGTTCCGGGTTCGATACCCGGCCGCTGCAAATACCCTTTCTGACAAAAATGTCACCCATCAATGGTTTGATATCGTGAGCCTATGTCGGGGAGCAGCTGGAGGCTTGGTGTGGGTGTTGTGGTAGTACTGGTATGAGAAACGACAGGAATCCATGGTTAGGTGCTCCAGCTGCCATGATATGACCAAAGTAGTTGAAGACAGCGTAAAACCCCAATAAACAAACAAACAAACAAACAGGTCATGGAGCAATCATGGATCCTGGTCAGACTGTGCGTATGCACAGGCTGATCTGGATTCATGTTGTTTTAAAATGCCAGATGGGTCCTTTTTTCCAGATCCTGGCTCAAATAAATTAGTGAAACTTATGAAACTATTTGTTGATAAAGGAGAACAGGAATAACAAATGTATGTTTGAATTGCTATAATATTTTGTTCATTGTTTGATCTCCCTATTCCAGATCCCCAAGTCGAATGAAGGAAAGGAGTGGTTTCAGTATATAGACAGATCTGTAACACAAGAAATGTTAGATGGTATGTATTTCTGATGCTGTTGACCAGAGCAACAGATAAAAGGAGATAACACATTCTTAATTTAACCCTTTGTTGTGAGTACTCATCTGAATCATCTCGAAGAAGCACCCTCAATATTGGGTTAGATGAAATATTGCATTTTGTAGAGCCTATGCCCCTCTTATCTGTAGCTCGGGATATATATTTCTGATGCTGTAGACACTCTCAAATACTGAAAAAATACTGGTTCAAATTTACAGCTATTACCAGATGGCAAAACTTTAGACTGCTTCAAATTCAAACATGTTGCAGATATTGTAAGGCTTCGCTATTGGGGAATGGGTTATGCCATTGCTGAATCTGAAAATAATGGTGATGTTACTTTGCAATGGAAATTTACTAGTGTTTCTAGTGTAGAACATTCTTCTGTATCATAAAGATAGGGCATTGGATGTTCTGAAATTGCCTGCAGATGAAGTATTTATAATAATTGTACCTTACTCTTACATTTACAGAGAGATACAAAGAATTTCTGGACATCCTAGAAAAGTACCCTCACAAACTTAGAAAGAAAATTATGGGATGGAAGGTGAGTGCAAGTTTTTGTACCACTTAATCCTTTCCCTTTTATGCCCAACTGCAATGCCAGATCAAGTGGGAGTTCAGGGGTTCAAACAAATCCCCCTCTGAAGTCTGATTATTTCATTTTCATACAGAAATTCAGTCAAAATTGTGTGAACTGCAAAATGGACCCCCCTGTTTAGAAATCATGGATCTGCAGCAGAACTGGACATGGGTTTAGAAACCCTTGCAGAATTATATGAAGAAAATGCTGATAAATTGATTATTAGGACTTCTTTTCCGTCAATATTTCTAAGCCATAACATATTCCGGATTTTCGTAATTCCGTCGTTACAGAGTTGTTGTTCATGCGGGACGGTATATACCGTCTTACAGTGTCAATGTAAATAAGCGTTATCGGTAGGAAAGAACCGCTACTGCATTCATAAATGCCATAATTTTGCGGATAAAATTGGAAATTTTGAACTGCACAAACTATATCGAAAGAGGCAAATGCAAGACGAGCTTGGATTCGTATAATAAGTCGCAAGAATTAGAACCAAATAAAACATCGTATCTGGCCTAGGCATACCCGAGTCTGAGTGACAGTAGCCTATTAGTCGAAACGCGTAGATCGTTGGGAGATTCCAACAAAGGAACCTCAGCGGAGAGAAGAAAGAGAAATCCCATCGCAACATAGATCTAGTCCCAACACATTAAACGCTTACATATCAAAGTAGATCTAGATCTAGTCTATTGAGACAGAAGGAGAAAATGCTGGTTATCAGGGTGCTCTTACATTTTGCCAAAATGTTTCAAAAAGTATTTTCTATTAAGTAAAACCAGGTCTTGTTTGGGAAAGCTTTAACGACCAAACAATGAATTACATAGATCTACTTGAACGAAATAGCAAAGTTTTGAGAGAAGAGATAAACATGCTGACTGCTTTTCCCTCAATAGTTCCTATTCTACAATCTACACCAAACTGTTCCTCTTAGTAGATCTACGTATCATAGTCTACAGCCTGCTTCAAATTTGAATTAAATTTGAAATGATGGTTTATTATGTTAACCCTTTCCTATCTAATTCTTTGTTTTGATGCCCACAAAATAGCAAAATCAGAATCATTCTGACAATTAGCAAGACTTAATTTGGAAAGGACCAGATTTTGTTGTATGGGTAAGGGTTTAAAAAAATCCGTCATTTTTTCGGCACATTTAAAAACGAATTCTTCAATTTTCTTAAACATTTTTTCTTAAGTCCTGTATTTGACCTCAGTAGATTGTTTGGAAAAACATTAAGAAAAAGGAAGCAATTTGACGATAGTCAGAAATATCGCCTCTTTCCTCAATATTTTTTGTGCTGTAACATTCACCTATTCTATTTCCGATTTTAATCGTTTTCCGACAGTGGAAAACCGCGTGGAGCGGAATGTTCTTACAAACAGTTACAAAATATTTGTTTGGAAAAACTCGCTCACAGCGTTCATGTATATACATGTATCTTTTCCTCCCAAAGTTGCCCCTCTTTTTATTTCTATGACGTCATATGACTAGAGTAAGCAATGCAAAGTCATGACGTCACAAATCGACACTCGCCTGATTTGAGGCACGCCACGTGGGAAAATATTTTCAATAATAACCTATCATCGGATTATGACAGATTTCTTTTGTTATAGATCTCCGAACGATCTAAAAATGATGGAAGGTGCAGAGGTATTTTTAGATTCCATTATTAAGTTACAATAAAAATCATTTTCATTTAATTACTCATTGAATTTACGAAAATATTAAAGTTGCCGCTTGCCAAACAGGCAAATGGAAGTAAACATACCGTCCCACAGGAACGACAACTCTGTTTTACCGGAATTACGAAAAGACCGAATAGTTTTTCGACACATGTTAGCATTAATATTGCGACATAAGTTGATAGCATTAATATTGTTGTCTGCATCTCCTTTCATATTGTACCTTTCTGAAAATTTGAAGTTATTAATAGGGTTAGTTTAATTTCGTTTCTCTATAAGTTAGAGGGATTCTCACTATTTGCAGGGATAGAGGACAGAGGGTATAACTAAGGCTGATTTAGAGGGCGCCCATTCTCCCAGCTGTAGTGGCTACGGTTCTAGTTCACATCATGTAATTTCCATCCCTCACTCTTGTCGTTTTCTGTTTACTCATTACTACATATTGACACTTTTTGACGCTCAATAAAATAAAGGTTTGGGAAAGCAATTGTAGGAAATAAAGAAATTGCTTTTGACAAGCAATTCCTTCATTTCCCACAATGTTTTCTACCAAAAAAGATCAAAATATATAAGATTTGATTCAAATGAAATTGTCATCTGCAGCATCGTTGTAGTAAGACAAGTCTATAATTTTGTTGCCGGTAGAGGGTTAAAGAATTTTTAAATATTTGCAGGGAGAGAGGACAGAGGGTATAACTAAGGCAGATTTAGAGGGCGCCCATTCTCCCAGCAGTAGTAGTTCCGGTTCTAGTTCACGTCACGACCACAGGCGCGAGACGTCCACTGATCATCGACGAGAACATCATGACAGAAAGGAGCTTCACAAGGCAGAGGGTTCAGCCAAGCGTGAAAGTTTACATCATGGCGAGAACAAAGACCGAGGGGATCCAAATGATCCGAAATCAGGGAAGCATGGGATGCCTGAACGTAAAGAAGGTCCTCATCCGGATCGGAGAGAACAAAGTCATGGCCATAATCGTGATATTAAATATCGGGACATTAAAGATGGCAGTGATCATAGACATGCTCCGTCAGATAGAAAATCTTTACCTCACATGAAACCCTCTACTGAAACTTCTTCAAGTGAAAATCGATCTCAATCCACCATGAATCATGCAGGTAATCCAAAACCCAGTGGTAATGATAGTGTGGGTGGTAATAGTGCTAAACCCGGCAGTGACTCAATACCCAGTACTGCACAGTCTCAACCTAACACAACCTCCGAAATGCACAGGTCTAAATCTGAAACGACTCTCAATTATAAAGAATACTTGAAGCGTAAAGAGCAGGAAAAGATGGAAAAGATGCAGAAAGAGAGGCTAGAGAGAGAAAGGTTGGAAAAAGAAAGGATGCTTAAAATGAAAATGATGTCAGAAAGTGAAAGTTTAAACAAATCATTTAGTGAGGCCATGTTAAACCCAGACAAGAAAGACACTATCATAAAGCCTGAGAAAAATCGACCTCCAAAATTGAACATAAGCTCAAGTCAACAAAGTATTAGCTCAAAAACAAATGAAAGACCATACGAAGTCAACATTAAAAGTCCTATTAAACCCCACCATAATATTAAAGTGAAAAGTCCTATAAAAAGTTCTGATCTAAAACAACCAAAGTTAGAAATAACCAAAGTTCAGATTACCCCAGAAAAAGATGGAAGTGATCCATTCAGTGTTAATATAAATGAAGATCCTAATATTAAAAAAATGGTGGACAATATAAAGAAAGAGCCTGGTGTTACTCCAACTGAGACTAGAACTGAACTCAGTGAGGGTAATTTGTCATTATCCAATCATGATCGGACTGTGTCGCCCCGGGTCAAGGTGAAACAAGAATCTACATCACCTCGTGTTAAAAAGGAAAATAGTGGCTCCCCGAGAGTGAAGTTGAAACAAGAGAGTGGTGGTACCCCTGTTAAAATTAAACAAGAAGTGAAGCTAGAGAGAGCTGGTGTAGACTCGCCTATAGCTGATATACAGTTACTACCAGAACATACAGCCCCACCTAGCGCCAAGATCCGTGAGCTCAACTATGATCCAGACAGAGTGACTGACAGTCCCACATCTCTCAAACTAACAATGAAGAGTGAGCCCGGGAGTGGGAGAAGTACACCAGTCATCTCACAGATCAAGTCTGAACCAGGCAGCGGGGCATCACCGCTCAAACTCAAAATATCAACAAAGGGTCTCAAGCCGGACAGTGAGAGCTCGGGGTCGAGTCAGCACGGGTCACCACACAGTAAACACCACAAACATAAACACAAGTCACATAAACACAGGAAGGATAAACACAGGGACAGACACGAACACCGCGATAAACATGGGACCAACGGACACTCGCTCAAAATGAGCATCAAACTCTCCAATATACCCGGCACGGACTCCAAACATAAACATGAGAAACATAAACAGAGTATATCAGATACAAACCTGAATAAAAACAATAATGCTGGAGATTTTGGAGAGAGGCAGCAGCCGTGGTCCATGTCAGACTTGATGTCGCAGTCTGCGGGTAATCCTGAAGCTTCACGTAAACGCAGGAGAACACCAACTGTTGATCAATCAGTGGACGTCGCTTCACAGATAAAACAACCTAAAGTTGACTCACACCGTTTACGTCGGTCATCCTCCTCACATTCAGTCATCAGTATGGAATTATCCGACGGAGATAATAGTGATGAGAGACTTATTAATGGACCTGGCACAGGCAGTCTTGATCAGCCTAAAGTGTTGAATCAGCTACAGGAAAGTTTACAACAGATGATAGATCAAACTAAGAAAAAGAATGTCATGACAATACAACAACAGCAACACAATAATGTGACGATACATCAACATAAACACAGACAAGGTACAAACATGAATAGTCAGTCAGCGTCAGCTCGTATTGATCGTCAGCAGTCAGGGTTTGACCTTGAGGGCATGATGTGGTCGGGCACGTCGGATCAACCGCCATTACCGAATGACTCCCAGCCTCCTCTCCCCATGTCCCCTCCCCCTAGAAATTTGGTTCCACCCCCACCCCCTCCACAGTAAGGATCAGCTAGAGAAGACCAATATCAGACTATGGGCAGTGCTGGTATTTGTAATGTCTGCCATATCCCTGGATATGCATGGCTGTTTTCTCTCCCCCATCATTATAATAAGGTTTTAAGAAAGTAAAGTGCTAAACTATTTATGAATCCTCATGCTGCTGGTATCATGTTGCAGCTGTGACCACAGCTTTGGCAGGCAGGCAGTATAGACTAAGATCAGCCTGCACAGGCGTGCAGGCAGATCATGGCCTACACTACCTGCTTTCTATTCAATTATCCTGAAAAAATGAGAGAAATTGATTGAAATGTCTCTTACATTGCCAATTTCTTTGGAACAAATTAAGCTCAAGAGGACAAGAGTTAACATGATCTTTGGGCTGGACTTGTCTAAATGTAGACAGATGAAAAATTTCAAGTTTCGAAATCTAAGCTTGTTAATGAAAAAAATAAATCCTTTGGATTTAAGATATTAACCAATGTTTTCCCAGATTAAAAAAGGTGACATAATAGGAAAAAGGAGAACATGCTGATATTTAGCATTTTCTTCTTTTCCCTGTATGTTCCCTTAGGCTTGTTCCATTAAAATGTGTATTTGTTTGCGAAAGGGAAAGTTAAACTGTTCATAAGATTTTGGACTTCGCTTGATAAAATCAAATCATTCACTGGATACTAGATAGTGCTGATGTGAAATTTAAATGAGCAAAACATTACTAAAGCTAGACAGCTATTACTTGTAAGTATTGACCATTGTTCAAAGGTTAATTGCTGAGCTATTTTACTTATCATTTATTTTTGAAAGGTCTTATTCTGATCATCCTGTTCCAGTCTGTGTCAATTTTATGAACTATTTCATCAACAAAGTTTCAGTTTAATCATATGACATGCAAGATCCTGCTTTAATTTGGTCAACTTCCAATATATGCTAGTTATTGTTTACTGAATTCTTACAATATGCTCAAATTTATTGATGGTCCTTCTTTGGTTGTACATTTGTATGTGTGAAGTCTTCAGAAATTTTGTTTATCATTCTGATTTTGCAAATGGTCAGTGTCCTTATTCAATATTTTTTTTTTTACAAAGTAATAAGATTGTAGGCAAATATGGTTACATGAAATTGATCATTTGAGGTACATTAGCCAACTGCTGGGTTGTGCATGTATATGATTATTAAAATAATCACCCTTGGTTATCAGAAAGGTTTTCAATTGCGACCCTTGAGACTGTTTGCAACCATTTGCCGTTCGGAATGTGTTTGCAACATGATCTCGAGCGTAATACAGTGACTGCCATATTGAACATGAAAGTAGACGCGCGTAAATGACGTCATCAAAACAAATCAATCCTTTAGCTAAAGTTATAATTCAAGTGAAATATACTGTCAGTAATCAGTAAATCGCATCAATTTTTTATCTGATAAACTTTTGTCACATTTATGAGGATGCAATCGACTTTTGAATGCTGTTTGTTTCAAATATTTTTCTGGCGTAGATTTAAATAGTTGTCTGGTCTGCTTCTGTTGTTATGCTTGCGGAGTGATATGGGAGGAATCCTCCCATGCTGGCAATTGTAAAACGTTCAAGCCGATCTTGAGAAACGATGAGATCCGAGAATATTTGAATGAAAGGTTTTGAAAAAAGAGTACTTGACTATTTTTCCAAGGAAGACCTTGTTTTGTCATCCCTAATAGGAATAGATTGGAAAATATATAGAAACAAAACAGAAAATGCTAAGGATCCGTATTGCCTCTTTTTAAACGCAGCCGGAGGCGGACGTATATTGGCGTCATCTTCTCTGTCTGTGCGTCCGTCCGTACGTACGTCCGTCCACTTTTCTTGTCAACGCAACTCCTCCTAAGTTTCTGGCTGGATCTTCTTGAAACTTGGTCAATGTTATCACCTCAATTGGTAGATGTGCATGAAGGACGGATTTTATGGTTCGTCAATTTTTGCCTGAGTTATGCCCCTTAGTTGTTGTTGCCAATAAGCGAGAAACACGCATTTAAAGTTGAGACATAATCGATAAATTGCATATAAATCCGAACTGTTGTCCACAACAATTTGTTCAATTTTAGCACAAAAATATAAATTTCTCGTAAACGGCGCAATATTTGGGCTTGAAATTTTCAGAATTTTCATAAGGAAATATGCTCTTTCAGATAAAAATAAAAGTAAAATTTATAACAAAAAATTCTGAAATGTCACTTTAATGAAACTTGGTCAATGTTATCACCTTAATTGGTAGATGTGCATGAAGGAAGGATTTTATTGTTCGTTGATTTTTGCCTGAGTTATGCCCCTTATAAACTTAGTCTCTGGGGCTTATTGAAATTGCAGGCTTGTCAACACAATTCCTCCTAAGTTTCTGGCTGGATCTTAATGAAACTTGGTCAATGTTATAACCTCAATTGGTAGATGTGCATGAAGGAAGGATTTTATGGTTCATTGATTTTTGGCCAGAGTTATGCCCCCTTCAATCTTAGTCTCTGGGGCTTGTTGAAATTGCAGCCTTGTCAACGCAACTCCTCCTAAGTTTCTGGCTGGATCTTAATGTCACTTGGTCAATGTTATCACCTCAATTAGTAGATGTGCATGTAGGAAGGCTTTTATGGTTCATTGATTTTTGGCCAGAGTTATGCCCCCTTTAAACTTAGTCTCTGGGGCTGATTGAAATTGCAGCCTTGTCAACGCAACTCCTCCTAAGATTCTGACTGGATCCTAATGAAACTTGGTGGATGTTATTACCTTAATTGGTAGATGTGCATGAAGTAAGGATTTTATGGTTCATTGATTTTTTGCCAGAGTTATGCCCCCTTCAATCTTAGTCTCTGGGGCTTAATGATATTTCAGCCTCGTGAACGCAATTCCTTACAGGTTTTTCACTGGATATTTATAAAAACCTTTTTGTGAACACAATTTTTAGCTCCACTGGCCTTTCAGGCCAGCGGGCTATTGTCATGGCGATGTGTCCGGCGTGCGTCCGTATGTGCGTGCGTCCGTAAACTTTTTCTTTAAAAATCTTCTCCTCAGAAACTACTGGATGAATTTCAACCAAACTTCACAGGAATGATCCTTGGGTGACCTTCTCTCAGATTCCTTCAAAGAATTTTGATCGAACCAGAATAACCTGAGTTATCTGCCCTTGAATGTCAAAAATAGCTGGTTTTGACTTTATTTTTACTCTAAAATCTACAAATATCAACCAATCAAGACAAAACTTGGAAAGCTTATATATAAGCATAATATCATGCCTGGGTGTAATTTTCAGCTTGATCTGAATTTTATATCATGAGTTATGTGCCCTTAAATTTGACAAAATTGCCATTTTTGACTCTATTTTGACTTTGATTTCACTCTAGCAACTACAAATATTGACTAATCAAGACAAAACTTGTACAGAATCTTTTTGACTATAAGATCTTGCCTTGGTATAATTTTCAGCTTGATCTGAATTTTACATCATGAGTTATGTGCCCTTGAAATTGAAAAAATTGCCATTTTCGGCTCTATTTTGACATGTTTTCACTCTAGCAACTACAAATATTGGCAAATCTAGACAAAACTTTGACAAAATGTTAGTGACTATAAGATCTTGCCTTGGTGTAATTTTCAGCTTGATCTTAATTTTACATCATGAGTTATGTGCCCTTGAATTTGACAAAATTACCATTTTCGGCTCTATTTTTACTTTGTTTTCACTCTAGCAACTACAAGTACTGATTAATCAAGACAAAACTTGTACAGAATATTGGTGACCATAAGATCTTGCCTTGGTATAATTTTCAGCTTGATCTGAATTTTATATCATGAGTTATGTGCCCTTGAAATTGACAAAATTGCCATTTTTGGCTCTATTTTGACTTAGATTTCACTCTAGCATCAATAAATATGGACTAATCAAGACAAAACTAGAACAGAATGTTGGTGACGATAAGATATTGCCTTTGTGATTTTCAGCTTGATCCATAAGAAATTCAGGCCTGTGGAGCGACTCAAGACCTTCAGGTCTTTCTAGTTTACATGTTTTTCAGTGAATATTTATAAGTCCTTGTCAATGTCATTTTTTTGTCTCAAGTTTTATAAGTTGCGGCATATATTGTGACCATGGCACTCTTGTTGCCTCCATATTTTCTGTGCTCCGATTTCCTCTTTATCTGTACCCATTTTGTGGTATGTTAGCCTTTCAAATTAGTAGAGTAGAAAACTTGTTTGTAAAAGGAATAAGGAAATGGTAAAATTTATCTGGCTTAAGAAACCGGTCAGAAATTATTGGAGTGAGTAATTCTAGATAAAAGTGTTTAAGACTAGTGCTGGGCACACTTTGATACTATATTTTTGTACTTTTTTCTCCTTTTTGAAGTTTTTTTAGCTCACCTGAGCACGAAGTGCTCAAGGTGAGCTATTGTGGTCGCTTTTTGTCCGTCGTCCGTCCGTCCGTCTGTCCGTCCGTCCGTCTGTCCGTCCACAATTTCTTCAAACATCTTCTCCTCCTAAACCATTGGTCCAATTTTAATCAAACTTGGCAGGAATTATCCTTATGTGACCCTTTTCAAAATTTGTTCATGAATTTTTGATTCGTCAAAAAATGTGGGCGTGGCAGGGCGGGGCTTATCGGATTTTAGAGAAATCCTAAGAAAATTCTTTAAAAATCAACCATTGGGCCAATTTGAATCAAACTTGGCAGGAATGTGCCTTGAGTCACCTGTTTCAAAATTTATCCACAAATTTTTACATTTGTCAAAAAGTGTGGCCGTGGCAGGGAGAAAGGGGCTTATCGGAAATCATAAGAAAATTCTTTAAAAATCAACCATTGGGCCAATTTGAACCAGACTTTACAGGAATGTGCCTTTAGTCATCCTTTTCAAAATTTATCCACAAATGTTTACATTTGTCAAAAAATGTGGCCGTGGCAGGGAGAAAGGGGCTTATCGGACTTAAAGAAATCATAAGAAAATTCTTTTAAAAATCAACCATTGGGCCCAATTGAAGCAGACTTTGCAGGAATGTTCCTTTAGTCACCCTTTTCAAAATTTATCCACGAATGTTTACATTTGTCAAAAAATGTGGCCGTGGCAGGGAGGAATGGGCTTATCGCACTTAGAGAAATCATAAGAAAATTCTTTAAAAATCAACCATTGGGCCCAAATGAACCAAACTTTGCAGGAATGTTCCTTGAGTCACTCTTTTCAAAATTTGTTCCCAAATTTTTACAATTGATAAAAAATGTGGCCGCGGCAGGGAGGAAGGGGCTTATCAGACTGTGAGAAATCATAAGAAAATTCTTTAAAAATCAACAATTGGGCCCATTTGAACCAGACTTTACAGGAATGTTCCCTGAGTCACTCTTTTCAAAGTTTGTTCACAATTTTTTATATTGTCAAAAACTGTGGCCTTGGCAGGGAGGAAAGGGCTTATTGGACTTGGAAAAATCATAAGAATATTCTTTAAAAACCAACAATTGGGCTAATTTGAACCAAACCTGCCTGAAAAATTCTTTTAGTGATGATTGAGAGATAATTGCTTTTCTAAAAAGCAACATTTTGTGTCAATATTCATCAAACCCTATGTTGTTGGTGATCATTTCAATCATCTGCTTGAAAAGATTAATACATTCTACTTGAGGTTTGGATATGAATAATTAAAAAAGGAAAGGCTTTCCCATTTCTCTTATCTATTTCTCTTATCTGTTGCTCTGGCCCCATGTTTATCTTATGTAAACAGATAAGAAGGGATTAACCTAGCTTATCAGATGGAGATCTTTCTTCATAACAAACTTTACAGGATCCATTGGAACAAAATTATTACTTTATTGTTTCCAAACAGAAAGTCCTTAGAAGTTTCATGTCTTTGAATTTTACAAAATTGCCATTATCACTCTTGTCATATTGATTCAGGTGAGCGATTTAGGACCATCATGGTCCTCTTGTTTTATGTCCCCATTTATAAACATGGGAGATTACAGTTTTACCCTTGTTTGTCTTTGAGAATACTAACCAAAACTTACTGTTAGAACTAAAGATATGAGGGGGTGATGGCTTATCAAAATGCAATATTTTTTTTAAAAATGCCATATGTTGTGGGTTTGTTGAGACAATTCAAATGAGTACCCACAACATAGAGGGTTTTGATTTGTGATAACAAATTAAGAATACCTTTACCCCTCTTAAGAATCTGTAGCTCTTGCTATAGGCCTATGTGATAAGGCTGTCTCACCTCACATCTTAACCCATTCCCACATTTTGACGACCATCAAGATAAAGGTTTGGAAAACATTTCATGCAATGAAGAAACAATTTTTTCATTTTCCACAATGTTTTCTACACAAAAAGACAAAAAAGGTCAAATTTCATTCACTTTAAATTGTTGTCTGCAATATCTTTGGATTTGGACGAGTCTAGAATTTTGCAACCTGGTGAAGGGTTAATGCAAAGAGACATATTTCTCAAGATCAAAACATTTTCAGACAGCAGGATCTTAGAGTGTTCCAATGTCAAAAATGTTGGATATGACAATTTCGAGTTAATGAAATCCAAAAGTTTTTGGTCCATCTAGGTAGAAAACATTGTAGGAAATGAAGAAATAACTTGTTACAAGCATTTTCTTATTTTCCACAATGTTTTCCAAAGCTTTTATCTTGTTAGGGCATCATAAAGCATGATTATGAAAGAATCGGTTAAAAATACAATATAGATTAAAATGGCTTTTCCTGTGGCATTTTGTGTTCCACAAGCAGAATTTGTTGTAGTTGTGTTCAATTTTCTGCTGAGATAGTTTTGTAATTTTTTCTTGACTTTAAAAAATAATTTTGTAAAGATAGTGCAAGTCTTTTGTAGGGGCATAATTGTGATGTTATATACTGACTGGCTTTAAAAACGCATCACTTATTTTTCAAAATATTTGCGTAGTTAAAGTCAACAGGATCAAATTTCTACTTCTGATATATATTTCAACCAATAAGACACGATGTCCAATAAAATTTATTGCAGTCAGTTACCACGTTATTTCGCATGACGTCAACGTGCAAAATATGGATAACGTTTACGTAACTACACCTTAGGTGATCAATTGGATTTTTGTTTACATATTCCATATTCAAATGGTCAGGAGTTACTTTTATTTCTCAATCAATTTGATTAAACAAAAAATAAAGCCAAGAGACCAAAGTTCGTTGAGTACACACAATTTTTAGCTCCACTGGCCGAAGGCCAGCGGGGCTTATGTCATGGCCCTGTGTCCGTCGTGCGTGCGTGCGTCCGTCCGTCCGTCCGTCCGTGCGTAAACAATTTTCAAACATCTTCTTCTCCAAAACTACTGGACCAATTTCAACCAAACTTCACACGAATCATCCTTGCATGAATCTCTACCAAATTCCTTCAAAAGATTAAAATCCGTGCAGAACTTGAATTTTAATTAATTTAATTGAATTAATTTTCGAAAAATCTTTAAAAATTCTTCTTCTCCAAAACTACTGGACCAATTTCAACCAAACTTTACAGAAATCTTCCTTGTATGAATCTCTTCTTAATTCCTTCAAAAAGATAAATTCTGTGTATAACTTAAATTTTAATTAATTTAATTGAATTAAATTTTCGAAAAATCTTTAAAAATTCTTCTTCTCCAAAACTACTGGACCAATTTCAACCAAACTTCACAGAAATCTTCCTTGCATGAATTTCTACCAAATTCCTTCAAAAGATTAAAAGCCGTGCAGAACTTGAATTTTGATTAATTTAATTGATTTAAATTTTCGAAAAATCTTTAAAAATTCTTCTTCTCCAAAACTACCGGACCAATTTCAACCAATCTTCACAGAAATCTTCCTTGTATTGAATCTCTTATTAATTCCTTCAAAAAGATAAATTCTGTGTATAACTTAAATTTTAATTAATTTAATTGAATTAAATTTTCGAAAAATCTTTAAAAATACTTCTTCTCCAATACTACTGGACCAATTTCAACCAAACTTCACAGAAATCTTCCTTGCATGAATCTCTACCAAATTCCTTCAAAAGAATAAAATCTGCGTAGAACTTGAATTTTAATTAATTTAATTGATTTAGATTTTCGAAAAATCTTTAAAAAAATTTCTTCTCCAAAACTTCTGGACCAATTTCAACCAAACTTTACAGAAATCTTCCGTGTATGAATCTCTTCTTAATTCCTTCAAAAAGATAAATTCTGTGTATAACTTGAATTTTAATTAATTTAATTGAATTAAATTTTCGAAAAAAAATTAAAAATTCTTCTTCTCCAAAACTACTGGACCAATTGCAACCAAACTTTACAGAAATGTTCCTTGCATGAATCTCTTCTTAATTCCTTCAAAAAATAAATTCTGTGTAAAACTTAAATTTTGATTAATTAAATTAGATTATTTTTATGCCCCCGATAGGGAGGCATCATAAATTTGACTTGTCCGTCCGTCCGTCTGTCCGTCTGTCCGTCTGTCTGTCTGTCTGTCCGTCCGTCTGTCCGTCATTCCGTCCAAAAACTTTAACATTGGCCATAACTTCCTTATTACTCAACATATTCGCTTCATACTTTACCACAACATTCCTTGGTACATTACCTTTCTGTAGGCACATACTTTGGTGACCTTGACCCCTGGATGACCTTGACCTTGAACATAGATTGGCCATAATTTAAAATCAAAGCGGTGTCGGGGGCATTGTCATCTTACAGTGACAGCTCTTGTTTTGAAAAATCTTCTTTTCTAAAACTATTGGACCAATTTAACCAAACTTCACACGAATCTTCCTTGATGAATCTCCTTTATATTCCTTAAAAAGAATAATTTCCGTGTAGAACTTAAATTTTAATAGATTGAATTAAATTGAATTTTCGAAAAATTGTTAAACAATCTTCTTCTCCAAAACTACAGGACCAATTTCAACCAAACTTCACAGGAATCTTCCTTGCATGAATCTCTCCCAAATTCCTTCACAATCGGATGAAAAGTTTGGCTGCTCATATTCTTTATTTCCTCAAAATTTTAAAAACATTTCTGCCCCTTAATTACTTATTGGATTTCATTCTGGTGTAGCATGAATCTTCTTTGGATATACCTCTGTTGTATTCCTTGAAGAAGTTTGTAGTCTAAATGTCCAAAAGCCAGTGGAGCGATACAGGGCCATCTTGGCCCTCTTGTTTGAATTATTCTATGCGGGTGTTTGTCAACGAGAATGGGCGAGACGTTTAAATGTAAACCAATCGACTATTTTTCACTTTCATTAACGTAGTCAATCTACAGGGATTGCTGCCGAGCATCAGCGTCTTGATCAACCGTTTAAAACGAGCTTACGTCAACATAATAACATACGTCAACGTCAATTACGTAATTGGTTTACAAGAACGTTTTCAACTGCAATTGTAATACAAAAATGTTGCTACTGACAAACTCTTGCCATAACAGTGAATTAACGAATAAGATATTGTGGTTTTCACTACTGGCGATTATGACCGTGACAGATACTTACAGAAAGTCATCATCAGATCAGGGTGCGTTGGGCCTAGATATGATAAAAAACGAACGCCAAAACTTTTGAATAATCTCCATCAATATATGGTAGATAATTCAAGCCCAAAAGAATAAAGAGTTTGTTTCAACTTAAGGGTCAACGAGGTCACGATTGTGGAAAGTTTTTCATACTCAGAGCGGAATTACGTGTTATTAAATAGAGAAAACTGTCAAATTCCTCACACCACCTCTCTTTAGATGGCTATATCTCAGTCATTTAATCGAATTTTTGTCTGAAATTTTCAGGAAATGTTGGGAAAATGTCAAGCTGTTGTTTGATATATAATACGACAAAGTTGATTTTGTATTTTGCATATTATTGCCGGATGAACTTTAGTGATGCGTTTTTAAAGCCAGTCAGTATGTAAATGAGCTTAACCTGTTCCTAAAAATGACACCTTTTGATTGACCTAAGAGTGACGTATATGAAAATATTAAAGAAAAGGAAGAAAATACTAATAGCTAGCATTTATCCCTATTCATTAATATTTTTCTCCTTATAAAAGAGACTTTTTCTTCTGATGGTTAGATCAATTTTGTGATAATGTAATATATGTAACTTTGAATTTGGCTAGTCTAGATTTTTGCTGTTTGGGTAAAATGTTTTAAAATTGTTTATGTTATGACTAAAAAGATGTTGAGAAAACATAACATGCTTATTATCAACCTTAGTATTTGTGGTCTGCCCTTTCTAACTAGTTTCAATTGCTCTATGAAAGCATTTTCAACTTGTCCAATTCACATAAAGATTGACAAAATTATGGCTTCTCAATGCATAACAGTTATTTTTTTTAGGATTTGATTTAATGGAGTTTTATGTCCCACTCACCTGCTATGGTCATATGGAGATGGGACCTCACTTTAAAGTCTCATCCGATAGACTGGAGAGGCGGGGGATGTTGTACAAGTACGACATGGTACTACTGCACCAAAGTCTCATCCGATAGACTGGAGAGGCGGGGGATGTTGTACAAGTACGACATGGTACTACTGCACCAAATCTGCCCCTAAAAATTCTTGTAGGAGATGTAGAACATAATTATCTCGATAAAAAAATCTCTTTTGTAATTTTATTCATCAGCCTATAAGTCATTGAAATATCATACAAAGAAAAGATTAATTATACCCTTATGTATAAACAAAATAATAACAAAAAAAGTCAAATTTAATAATACCAAAAAAAAGCCATATTTCATATCAGGAAGTCATCATTACCCGCCATGTTTGATTCCATGTTTCATAATTTTATGATGTGTATATGTTTGCAATATGATGTGTCAGTTAGACATTGTATTATGTTCCATATTTGTTATATCAAAGCTTGGGCATGCTTTAGAGGCCCTTTGTATGAATGGTAACTGGAAATATGTGTAAAACTATGATGGAAATTATAATTATCACCCCTTTCAACAAAAACATTGTATCTACAGCTTTAAACAAGCTGTAGATACAATGCTTTTGGTGAAAAGCAGTATTATGCTCATATGATTGAATTAACCCTTTCCCCCACACAAAGTTTTTGTTGACTGCTCCTTATTAAAAGTTGCAGATGGTAAACTTAGTGCTATACTTACTGATGTAGAAAATAACCATGTAAAAGAATAGGAAATCTTGATGAAAGAGGAGAAAATGCTGTTATCAGTATTTTCTTTATTTCGCAAGATTTTCTGAACCGTTATCCAGTTAATCCATTACTGAACAGTGACACCTTCTGACTCCCTTACAAGAAATGGCTTGGGAAAACATTGTGGAAAATGAAGAAATTGCTTGTGACAAGCAATTTCTTCATTTTCCACAATATTTTCTAACCCAAGATGGAAAGGTTCTTAAAATTTCATCAACTTCAAATTGTAGTCTGCAACAACTTTCAATTTGGAATTGTCCAAAATTTTGCTGTCTGGTAATGGGTTAAGTCTTCAAAACTTGAAGGAGTCAATGTATGGCAAAGAGCTAAACTTAAAGAAAGTTAATAGTTCCTTGTGAATCTTTTTATGCCCCCGATAGGGAGGCATCATAAATTTGACTTGTCCGTCCGTCCGTCTGTCCGTCTGTCTGTCCGTCATTCCGTCCAAAACTTTAACATTGGCCATAACTTCCTTATTACTTAACATATTCGCTTCATACTTTACCACAACATTCCTTGGTACATTACCTTTCTGTAGGCACATACTTTGGTGACCTTGACCCCTGGATGACCTTGACCTTGAACATAGATTGGCCATAATTTAAAATCAAAGCGGTGTCGGGGGCATTGTCATCTTACAGTGACAGCTCTTGTTCTTAAAAGAAATAACCTAATTGGTTAATCCATTACTGCACAGTAACGCCTTTGGACTCCCTCACAAGGAAAGGCTTTGGAAAAGATTGTAGAAAATGAAGAAATTGTTTTTGACTTCTTCATTTCCTATGATGTTTTCTACCTAATACAACCATAAACTTTTACTTTTCTTTCACTTTAAAGGGGGAATGGCACTTAAAATCATGCAAATTTTCCGAGAATGTCGTACAAAATAAATATGTATTATGAAAATATGGCCTTTAAATTGCATCTATGCCAAATCTTAGCTTTCTATCTTGTGTTTTGGCTAGGATGTCGACGGATTTAAAACCCCATATGTTCCATTATTGTAAATATTGTCCCCGGGACAACAAATCATGGGGTTTTAAATCCGTCGACATCTAAGCCAATACACAAGGTAGAAAGCTAAGATTTGGCATGTATGCAATTTAAAGACCATATTTTAATAATATATATTTATTTTTTTGTACGAAGTTCTCGGAAAATTTGCAAGATGTTAAGTGTTATTCTGCCTTTGAAACTGTCGTCTGCAACATCTTTTAATTTGGAACAGTCCAAATTTTTGTCATCTGGTAAGCGGTTGAAACCAAAAGATTGATGCAGAAGGCCTCTAAAGCATGCCTTGGCAGACAGTGGTAAATGTTCATAATTATGGGATTAGAAAATTTATCTCTTCGTTCCCTTCTCAAAAATGAGAAGAATGTTGTTTATCTATGATGAATTATAAAAAAAAGTTGGAAAAAATACGATTTGATAAAAAACAGTAAAATATGAAAAACCAAATTTCTCGTTGTTCTTTATTGGGTTCAAATCTTTATATTTCTGCAAAACGAATGTTTTCGGGGGTACTGGAATCGGTCGGTCTGTCCATCCGTCCATGTACAAAATACTTGACCTGGGCATTTCTCACTATGGAGAAGTGCAGTGTACAAGGAGCATAACTCCACCTTGCTTATTTCATGAGTTATTGCTCTCTGTAGTGAAAGCTTGTGTGGGGATATCAAGTCCCTTTCTGTGACAATTTCTAGTTGATTGTAGTCATTGTACCCCCACCTACGAAGTAGAGGGGGCTATATTGGTTTCACTACGTCTGTCAATTCACCGAGCCCGGATAGCTCAGTCGGTTACGTCGGAGTCTGTCAATCCAGGGGTCTCGAGTTCGAACCCCGTCTTGGCCAGTATCCATTCTGACATTTGACAAAAGTCATTTGTCTCTCACCAATGGGTGTGAATCATCTATGTGAGAGAGCATCTGGAGGCTCTGTTCGGATATTGTGGTTGTACTGGTGCGAGAAATACCAGGAATCCACGGTTAGGTGCTCCAGTCGCCGCGATATGACCATAGATGTTGAAAACGGCGTAAAACTCCAATAAAATCAAATCTGTCAATTCGTGCATCCGTCCATCAGCTGAGTTTCTGTGCATTTTGTCAAGATTTGTTTGATCTAGGATCATAAAATTTACACCGTTGATACCATTGGCCCAAGGATGTGCCCTATCCTGTTTGGGCCAGGTAGGTCAAAGTCATGATTGGACTTTGTTAAAAATGAGTTTCCATGTTCTTACTCTAGAACCGTTTGACCTAGGAAGATGAATCTTTGCAGTTATTGCACTTGACCTATGGAGGTGCCATATATTTTTGGGGGGTCTCAAAGGTCAAGGTCACAATTTGATATTTCAAATCCAGTTCCATGCTCTAGGTCATTAACAGTTTGAACTAGGAAGATAAAAGTTTACACAGTTGCCCTTTACATACAGAGGTGCCCCATAGTTCTTTAGATCCACTGGCCGAAGTCCAGTCGAGCTATTGTCATGGCGTGTGTGTGTCCGTAAACTTTTTATGCTCCCCGAAACAAATTCGGGGGAGCATATAGTCGCCACGCTGTCTGTCCGTCCACAGCCAGATCTCGGCAACCCTTGCAGCGGCGGATCCAGGATTTCTGTGAGGGGGGGGGTCGAATATACAAATAGGGGGGTTCGTTTTCCTAGTATTTTATGCTGAGTCAAAAAAGAAAGTGTGCACAGTGAATAACTGGAATTTCTATCGTAATTAGCTCACCTGAGCACGAAGTGCTCAAGGTGAGCTATTGTGGTCGCTTTTTGTCCGTCGGCGTCCGTCTGTCCGTCTGTCCGTCTGTCTGTCCGTCTGTTCACATTTTGTTGTTACCACTCTAGCACCTACAAATATTGACCAATCTTAACCAAACTTGGTCAAAACATGTATGACCATAAGTTCTCGGATGAGTTCGATTTTGAGTCAGATCGGATCAGGAAGTCCGGAGTTATGCGCCCTTGAATATCAAAAATCGCTAGTTTTGACTTTGTTACCACTCTAGCATCTACAAATATTGACCAATCTTAACCAAACTTGGTCAAAACATGTATGACCATAAGTTCTCGGATGAGTTCGATTTTGGGTCAGATCGGATCAGGAAGTCCGGAGTTATGCGCCCTTGAATATCAAAAATAGCTAGTTTTGACTTTGTTACCACTCTAGCATCTACAAATATTGACCAATCTTAACCAAACTTGGTCAAAACATGTATGACCATAAGTTCTTGGATGAGTTCAATTGTGGGTCAGATCGGATCAGGAAGTCCGGAGTTATGCGTCCTTGAATATCAAAAATCGCTAGTTTTGACATTGTTACCACTCTAGCATCTACAGATATTGACCAATCTTGACCAAACTTGGTCAAAACATGTATGACAATAAGCTCTTGGACGAGTTTGATTTTGGGTCAGATCAGATCAGGAAGTCCGGAGTTATGCGCCCTTGGATATCAAAAATAGCTAGTTTCGACTTTGTTACCACTCTAGCATCTACAAATATTGACCAATCAAGACAAAACTTGGCTAGAATGTTGGTAACCATACAATAATGAATGAGTTCGATTTTCAGTGTCATCGAAGAAGGAAGTCCGGAGTTATGTGCCCTGGAATTTGACAAATTTGCCGTTTTCGACTTTGTTTACACTTAAGCATCTACATTTATAGACCAATCAAGACAAAAAATGTCATCAATGTTGCTAACTATAAGCTGCTGAATGAATTAAATTTTCAGCTTGATCGGACCAGAAAAACCAGTTATTGGCCCTTGAATTTCACAAAATTGTCATTTTCAACTTTATTTTCACTTCAAAAAACACAAATATTGACCAATCAAGACTTAACTTGGTCACAATGTTGGTGACCATGAGATCTTATATGATTTCATTTTTCATATTGATCGAACTAAAAAAGTCAGAGTTGTGTGCCCTTGATGCTGACAATATTGCTAATTTCGTTTTTAATTTCACTCAAACAGCAATAAATATTGACCAATCAAAAAAACAACTAGGACATAAGGTTGGTGTATAAAGGTCTTAGAGATACTCTGCCAGTAATACCCGAAAGGGGAGTTGGGCAGTATTTATAGATAGATAGATAGATAATATATACCATGTAAAAAAAGTTTAGCAACACTGACTTTGTTAATTGAAAATATATATTTTCTGTGATATTTATTTCACCACCATTATATATATTTTAGCATATGCATTCACACACAACATTCAAAGGTTGCTTTGTGGAAACGTTAAATACTGTCTGAGAAACAGTGTCTTAACGTAGGTGAGGGGGGTCAAAACAAGAAGTCACAATAAAATTCGATATCGGTTATGAGGTCATTTTTAGCAAGAACAGCATTGAAACGTTTTCTAATCCACTTAAAAAGTTTGTACCCAGTATCAACATTCACTACTTTATCAAGAGACTGAACGTCATTCACGTCATAAGGATGACGTTCACGTCTTCCCCCAAATGCGCCATATGAGCTCTGTTGGTGATAAATCAAACAGAATGGTGGTAATGGGAGAAAATCAACGTGGTTTACGCTTACAGCATTTAGGACTCTATGCCAGTAAGGTCTGGTACGTTCATGGTGTAGCGTCAGGGAAATTACAACGTAAAGTCAACGTCTAGTAACCCTTCGTCTGTGGAGACGATCATGGATGGTAAATGAGGATACTCTATTTTGGTATTACTGTTGAAGCCACTCAAAGGTTTGGTGAGAATATGGAACATCTTTGCCTTGACGTTACGAAATTATGACGGTCATCGTCTCGTGGCGTTTTTCTCCGACGTCAAGGACCAGGACTTTCTCAAACCACAAACATTGGCTCATATAGCATCCTCAAACAGTTACTCATGCTTTGAGATACGTAAAATTTAAAAAGACATCTTAATCGCCGGTTCCGCCACGTAGGAACACATTAGCGATATAACGTCCTTCTAACGTAAGTCCATGACGTAGTCAAACAGCGTTGCAGAAAAGTCTTTTTAGTGGCCTTTTTCATTCTGGGCAAAGACGAGTATGTTCACGCCTAAATGTTTGCTAGAGTTATGCTCCAAACACATGAATACCGTGGCAGACATGAAAACCGGAAATGCGCACCTGGAGTGCAAGACGCATGCGATGGCGGTATAAACTTCATTTGTTTGTGTTTTCTAGCTATAATCTATCGTGTAAACGTTTGATTTTACGTTAAAACAAACATATTTTGGCTACTAAAGATATTTACATTTTGTTGCTAAACTTTTTTTACTATGTATATTTATCAGCAGAGCTCCAGATAATTTTTAGGGTTAAAGAGTGATCACTCCCTACTTTGAGCACCAAAAGAGTGATTCACTCTCGACCCCGTAGGTCTAATCCCTTTTTGGAGAAAACCGACAAAAACGGTTCATGGGGAAATCTAAACCATTGATTATAGGAGTTCATGTCCTTGTATTGGTACTTCTCTGATTCACATGGCTCGACAAGGTATTACAATTCAACAAAATATTCAAAATGAGTGATTTCGCTACTGTGGAACTATCAAATAAAAGTTGGAAATCGGACATATAATTAAATACCGCTCTGTACTCATCCACAGAAACTCGGCCAAATTAGGGTCTTATCTGATCCGCCTACGTGATGTTTTTGGGTATAATGCGCTGCCGCTTTAATGACAGATAAAAACAAAACTCAAATAATACTATAGATGCAGCTGTATCCTCCCCGTTTGGCTTATAAATTGTACGATTCTGACATGATTTTTCCGTTTTCTTCTGGACATATTAACTTTACTACGCAACAGACGTTGCAAACGTTAACAGCAAAATATACGGTGTCGTATAATAAAGACTCCGTAAGATTCGGCAACTCGTAAGATTTGCTAAATTATATTCTATATATTCTACACGACACCGGCATCGAAATGACTGTGATTTGTAAATATCCGGTGACAGATAACGGGAAATTTCTCTTCGACAATCAGAAACAATTTGAATGCATTAGCACGAAACCAGTTACTTTCACTCGCTCTCGATTGTTCTAAATGCGTTACTTCAACATTGAATGCGTCTGGCGACGCACACAGTTGACTTTGAAATGCGTTTTTTGCATATTTGAATGCGTAATAACGCAATCACGCACCTTATCTGGAGCTCTGTATCAGAACAGAGTTATGTGCCCTGGATTATGACAAAATTTATGTTTTTTATCGACTTGGTTTTCACTTTAACAGACACAAATATTGATCATTAAAGATTAAGAATGCTGTTTTCAGCTGGATCATAATCTCGCATCTTAAGTTTCGTGTTCTTGTCTCAGAGATACCTAGGTCATGTAAAAGATAAGTCTTGTTCTGCATGGAGAAAGTTTCAAACTTCTATCAGGTGAGCGATCCAGGGCCATCTTGGCCCTCTTGTTTTTAATATTGATATTTAATATTGGTATCACATTCAAGATAATTCAATTATTTATAAGACGGTGTCTTTTTAAATTGTGTTTAATGGGATTTTTTATCTGTTTTCTTCAGATATTTGAGATAGGGGTCAATTTCGAAATTCACAGAACTTGCTGACGAACGCGAGGAGATTAAATAATGCAAATTTCTTGGGATTTCTGCTTCAATTTCTATCGTGACATGTCTTCAATGAATGACGGCAAACATCTGTGGTCTCACTGATCGAACACAACGTTTCATTTTATCGTTTGGAATTTTATTGGGTTCATATTGCAAGACGTATTCCACGTCCTGCAAATTCTTTTACTTGACCCTAAATTTTGCGAAACTCAGGCGGAAGAAATGTTCGGCTCTACACCACACCCATGACTAATTTTCACGCGTCCCGTGCCGATGACGATGTGCCTAATGCAGACGTAACGTAAGATTTAGGCATCATGATAATGTGGCAAACATATGGTCTCAAATCTCTTATGAGCCGTCTATCTGCCTCCGTCGATTTCCAATGTTGCTTACAAATGCTTGTTTTACTGAATCGCCATTAAAGGTGTAGTTTTGAAACATTGACGTAAAGACGTCAACGTCATGTAACGATCTTGTCTAGTCATTGCTGCATTTGGAATATCAGAGCGAAGCCTATCAAAAATGTATCCTTTGTTTTGGAAACATGATTTGCAAACGCATACTTTCAGAACGATGACATTTAAACGACAACGACACATTTTACGCCGGTTCAAGACACTAGCAAAACTTACGTGTGAAATCTGTCGTGTTTACTAAGACGTATCATTTTTGGCTATTCAGCATTTTGAAATTTTATGTTTGATTTAGCTTTTTTACGCTTTGAATACAGATTTTAGACAATAACGTTTATCATGAAATGTTTGTTGTGATAACCACACGCAAAAAGGTGCTAACAGCGTTTGGTGATATGCCAGACAATTTAATCCTCCAAAGTTGTTTCCCGTGTCAATAGACATGAGAAAGTTGATGGCTTAACTCCATGTAGAAGTTTGGTGAGGTTCATTGCAGCGGTTACGTAGATATATGAAGTAGAAGTATGCACACTTTCTTTTTTGACTCAGTATACAATTGTGACTGAATTTCTGCATGAAAATGAAATAATCTGGCTACAGAGGGGGGTTCGTTTGAAGCCCTGGATCCGCCACTGCCTTGGACCAAATTCAATGAAACTTCGCATGTGAACTCCCTGGGATAATCCCCACTGTTGTCGAACGAACACGTATAGGCCCTGATTGGTCATGCAGATCCCGGTGAGGAAATGATAAGTCAGAGTTTCAAAATGGCAATATAGGTCACACGGATGTGTACACGCCACGAAAACAGTTGCATATAAAGTGAATGAGGTATGTTGATTATGTTTATCTTACAAAATTAGATGTCCGAATGTTTTGTCTAACTAGCTATTGTTTTAGTTTTGGCATACATGTACCTGTTTGTGAAAAATTTGTTTTGAAAGGGTTGCTCACGGAAAGATATTATGCTTAGCGATCAATCACCCAGAGAATGATGTCTGTATTTAGCCATATTTGACAAATGAGTCCCATTCGTATGTACATATCAACAAGGAAACGTTGCTTATACTAAATTGTATCCTAATTTGCGTGGATTAATCATAACTTGTCAAAAAATCGACTTTCATGACCCTCGACCCATTTGGCTGGCCCCGGAATGGTAACTGCCTGACGACGGATTGGTTTCAGGTAGAATTCGGATTGGAAAGAGTGATTTTCAATCAAGAGAACGGATTGGTTTCATCCTTAGCTTTTTTCTAAACCGTTCTAGAAGACAGTAAAGCTGCAAAATTATTCATGTTGATATACATAAATTTCCAGATAAGACATTCTTTTAATTTTCTTTTTTTAGGTTTCTACCAATAGGCATAAAGATGGAATTTAATTACCACTACAGTGCGTTTGGGACCATTTATTTTTCAACCTGCATCAGAAACATCAGTCAGCACCACAGCAGAGAAAAAAATAAAGATCCAGAGATGAGAACTAAGAACTGATAATGGAATATTATATAGGACAATGAATTTCTCCACCATTCCCGATGCATTGTTTCAGATGAATAAAGACATAAAAAAACAGTTGATCTTGGGGATAAACTTGGACTTGAAATCATTGATTCTGATATGACCATGCCATCAAACAAATGCAGAGCTGACATTAACTTTATCCCCTCGGCCCTGGTACATCTAGCGAAGATGTTGAAGCGATGGAACAACTCCACGAACACCTACGCGCTGAAATGACGTGTCTAAGAAATGCTGGACACTTGGAAAATTTGGTGGCGCTTCATAGGCTCTTGTCCACGAAACAGTTTCCGTTGAACAATATTGCATTTTTGTTGTTTTTGAACGTCTGCACATTGTTTTCCACAACAAAATAGCCATGATGTAAATTAGATATAGTTCTGTAGTAAAATGGTTTTAGCATATTGGATCTATGATGTTTCGATGATTTCCCAGTTAAATATTTTAAGCCTTTTCATAACAACAAATTGTAGACCAGTCGTATTTGAAAGCTTCTGACGACGACCAAATGAATGTTTATCAATTTGATTTTTATGCCCCCGATAGGGAGGCATCATAAATTTGACTTGTCCGTCCGTCCGTCCGTCCGTCCGTCTGTCTGTCCGTCTGTCTGTCCGTCCGTCTGTCCGTCTGTCCGTCATTCCGTCCAAAAACTTTAACATTGGCCATAACTTCCTTATTACTTAACATATTCGCTTCATACTTTACCACAACATTCCTTGGTACATTACCTTTCCGTAGGCACATACTTTGGTGACCTTGACCCCTGGATGACCTTGACCTTGAACATATATTGGCCATAATTTAAAATCAAAGCGGTGTCGGGGGCATTGTCATCTTACAGTGACAGCTCTTGTTTGTTTCTGTGTCTTAATTCTTTCCCAAACAAGACCTGCTTTTGACCAAAATTACATTGGGAACGTTGAGAAAAAAAGAAAATATTGATAATCATCATTTACTCATTTTGCCTCAATGTTTTATGTGCTACATAACACATAGATACTTTCTTTGTGAACATCAAATTTGTTGTATGCAACAGCTTTCAATTTGGTTCACCCTTGAATATTATTGTTTGTTTTTCCTATTGCTTTTTTATACTGACATAAAACAATGTCTTGTTATTGAAAGGGTTAAAGTGTTTTCGGTAGGACGAAAGATTTATTTTGTGGATAAGTCTTATTTACATTACTATCATGTGAGTCGGTATAGTCCCGGGGTAACTTAATTGTCGTGGGCGAAGTTCGTTTTGTCATTACTCAATACATAATTATGCAGATGTCCCGGGCTAGTGATGGTGGACTTAATAGGAAAGTGTACCACAATCACACCTGGACAACTATATCTTGGTGAACAAAGTCTGATTGTGTACCGTCTGAGGAAAACGTTGTCGAGCGTGGTCATTACATATACCAATGCATCGGCTCAATTTTGTTGTGCTATACTAGACCGGCCTCTTTTAGACATGATCCGGAGCCGTTCTGTGGACGTAGAATTGGTTATTCAAACAATCACATAATTATCCACTGGCACTTTTTTCTTTAAAACTAATGAAGTCCCTGATCAAAACACGGTACCTCGGCTTTCATCACAACACAACCGGGGTGTCTAATTAATTTCATTTACTGACGCGAAAACAGGATTTCTGTGGCGGGAGTTCGAATATACAAATAGGGGGGTTCGTTTCCTAGTATTACACAAAATTTGGGACAGAATTTCTGCATGCAAAATGAAATAATCAGAATACATGTTGGGGTCGCCCCCACCCCTTCTGGACTCGCCACTGTTTTAAGCTTTCCTCGCAACATTATTAAATCAGAACATAACAGACACTATAGCAAAAGAAAAACACTTTTTTCCTTTAATTTCCTGAAAGGCTGAATTTGAAATATCTATAAAACAACAACGTGAATTACTCGGCTAATCTTCAGCCATTGATCCAGTATTAATAAAACTATAACTTATTAGCCCTTTCCCAAACAAGGTAGTCGAAGACCGCTTAAAATTTTAATGTGACAGGAGTTTCAGATGACAATATAATGCAATCTCGTATAGAAGTCGCCATAGCAAAGAACTTAACAGAAAATGAGGATAAAACTGGTTACAAGCATTTCTTCGTTTCCTGCGATGCTCATTCTTTTTTTAAATCATAAAATTATACAAAGTTATGGTCAATAGGATTTACTGTTTGCTGATGGGTTAAGGACAGATCCTCCAGTTGTTACTGCGCAACTTACTGCGCATATCCTAAATAACGAAATAAAGCTATTACAGTAATTGGCCTTTTCAGCAAATGTGTTTTTTACATTTAGTTAATGTTTGGTTGATAAATGACAAGATCCTTTTCGGTTATTTCCATTTTCTCTGTTTGGTCAATCAAAGTGTAATAGTACTCGGATGGTATATTTCGCTTTCTGTTACGCGTTCAACATGTAGCGTTAGCGATAGGAAACGGTGCAACAAAAGCAAAGTGGTATCTTTATGAGCTAGACCGCTTCAGATGGACAAAAAAGACGACACTTTTCATTATCTCAAGCTGGTATTAAGGAAGAAAATGGATAAAAGTAATGAAACAATTTCGGACAGAGCTGCAAAAAGTGAACCAGATTTTACTTATAACTCAGAAAAACGCTTGGTTTGATATATTTTTCTTTTTCTGTTTTTGTAGGTATGACCAAGCACTGTGTCTATACCAAAAAAAGAAAAAAATCTTACCGCTGGAATATTTTTTATTATCAGAAACGTTGCGAAATAAGAGCAATTTAAGCAACTTTTGAAAGAATGTTTTACTAAAAATTTCAAAATCATCACTTAATTTTCCCAAATTGATACCCATTTAGACAGAATAAAACATATTTAACACAATAAAGACTTATTTATGTAATCCTAGTCATTTTGTGGGTATTTACGTGACACCTCATTTTTGCAATTTTAGACAAGAGTAGTCTCCCTTGAAATCAAATAACTTTTTAATTCGCTGGGTGACCTATAGTTTTTAAGTCATTTTTTTTACTTCTCATATACCTAAGAATCAGTACAGAAAAAATAAAAAAAATCTTACCGTAGGAAATAAATGGAGGATCTGTCCTTAAACAACAACAAACTCTCGAAATAAAGATCAATCAACGGTACCAACGGTAGTCTTATAAACCCTTCCCCCAACACCACCTGAACTTGACGTCCACCAACAACTATTTTGTGACAATATTGAGTCAAAAGGAGGGAGTGCTGATATCAGCATTTCTTTCTTTTGTCTCCATGTGTTCCATAATTGTATATCAATTACAAATCCAGTATCCATTTCGTCTTCTGAATAAATGCACAACATTGCACTATAAACAAATGCATTCTTTCTTTTGCGTGTCAGTATATTTTCTACTCTGACATCGATTATTCCGTCGTCTGCTACTGTAAGAAAGTCACTGTTGGGGAAGGGTTATATATGTATATAAACGGTAGCGTTAAAGCTATTTTTTATACTGGTCAATTTGCAAAAATGAAAAAAATGAACAATTGTTTACAAAGGTGTTGTGCTGGTAACCTTCGACCGATTGAAATCGTTGTAGTGAGTTAGGAAATGATCCAAAATACAGCAGAAGTTGCTGAATTGAGCGAAAATTCTTTGTGAACCCTTTGTCGTCTATAATCAAGTCACGGTAGAATGAGACATGTTTACAATTTTTACATACTTCTTCTTCTTCTTCTTCTTCTTCTTCTTCAGACGTTCCTTTGAACGTATTTATTTTACATCGATTGGGAAGCAAGTTTTTTCAACTTATTTTAATCCCTCTGCGTTAGAGTAGCGTTAAAAGAAAAATAGAATCAGTCATTCGTCTTTTGATTTTTGATCAAGTGTTTGGATAAACAATATATGGCTCCACAAGTAGTGCAATTGTGTGTTTTTTCTTTCGATGGTTACAACCCTTTTGATCTTGTAAAATGTATTGTCCATAAAAACAGGAACCACACCCGTCTCATTGGTGTTGCTTCTTTTACGCTGACAGACCACGGTATTTTCTTATGTCGATATAAATTTGGTCCATACTGGAGTGCCACCGAGCAGGAACTTTGACGTATCTTTTCAAATTAAACAGATTGCCTGTGATTAACCCACAAATGGCACATTCGTGTTTTTTCTGTAGGTGGTGGCCCATGGAATGATTCAAAAGTAGAATCTGCTGATGGTCAGCAATTTCTAATTTTTGTTTTATGCCACACTCATTTCTGATTTGTCATCAGTTAATTTTTGTTTGTTTGCAACCCCTTCCTTTCAGATTAGGCTTTTCAAAATTTGAAATTACAATTTTCTCTTAGAAAATTATCATGATAATGATGTGGGTTAATACATTTAACACGGTATTTTTGCCAACTGCTATCAAGAGTATATATTGAATCTGCACATATTTACTGTTATATACATATAAAAGTTAAAACTGAATAAAATCCCACAACCGTATGAGATTCTGGATACAAACCTATTACAGGTCTATGTAATGTTCAGTTACATACACCTATAACAGCCCTGCATCCACAATCATAGTAAAAGCATTATTATTTGCAGTTTAAAGTGGACCTTCTTTTAAGGATTGAGTAACAGGTTTTGGCAGTATATCTAATCATAGAGCTGTTATTCAGCAGAAATTTAAACTTTTCTACGTTATTCATTGTACAGAAGTCTTTATCAATATCTATGGCAACAGAAAACAATCACTGTCTATATTCTTGGTAAGCTTCACATTCTAACAATACATGTATTTCATTTTCAACAACTCTACTTGAACAGAAAATGCATATTCGGTCATTTACTTCGATATTCTCATATCTACCTGTTTCGATTCTGATTGAAGCAACACCACATCTAAATTTACTCAGAGCACTTCTATGCATTGGAGGCAGAATAGTCTTACAGTATTGCTCTGTTCCAAAATCTGATTTCAACAGCTTATAAGTTCTCAACTTATTCCCTTTTCCCGACCTTCCACTATCACTGTTTATCTGATTCGACCAGTTCTGAGTAAATTTATGCATAGTGCTCTCCGTTATCAATGGAAGGAGCCTATTTTTGGAAACAGCATTTTCTATTGAGCTAAACCCTTCTATTTCAAGGGTGCGAAACCTTTGCAGCATATTGAAATACCAATTGCGACACTTATAATTTGCTTTCTGATAAGCCCAGAGTGCAATTCGGTAATTAAGCCTTTCTCTATTAAAGTTTGATATGCGGCACCAGTAGTTAGATATGGCTTTCCATTGCCTGACCTCAAACGGTTGCCAACCCATTTCTCCGATCACTGCGGCATTTGGGGTGTATTTTCCTACCCCAAGGTATGCCCTCATTGCTCTATTAAATACTGCATTAATACAAGAAAATGTTCTAGTTCCATAAATGGAAATACCATACTCAATCACTGGCCACACCATAGAGTCAAATAACTTGGTAAAAACCTCATAAGGTGCCCCACCTATTACTTTACATTTTGCAATAATTAGGCCTAAAGCTCGACTTGCACTCTGTGCCACAACCTTTGCAGTCTTATTCCAATCTAAGTGTTCATTCAAAAGTAAACCAAGATATGTATAATTTTCAACAATACTAACTACATCCTTACCACACTTAAAAATAGACTTTTCTCTCTCTATTGAAAGTGGTCTAAAATGTACAACATTGCTCTTTTGACTGTTTATCTGCATATCATTTGTCAAGCACCACTCACTCAGTCGATCAAGTAGGAATTGCAATTCTGAAGGATCTCTTGCCAAGAGTACAACATCATCTGCATACATTAGTATACACACATGTCGACCATCAACAAGTAATCCTTTTTCAAATGAGTTCAGATACTCAGCTAGATTATTGATGTACATATTAAAAAGTAGTGGTGACAATACACATCCCTGCCGAAGTCCGCATTGTGAACGGAACCAGTCAGTTGTAAACCCGTTGATTCTTATACAAGATTGAACAGACGAATAAATGGATCTAACCGCATTAAACATTTTACCTGAAACGCCATAGTCACTGAGTCTAGACCAAAGCTTGTCTCTGTTTATAAAATCATATGCCTTTCGAAAATCTACGAAACAGCAATAGGTTGAAAGTTTATTTTTCATCCTAGTGTCAATTAAAGAAGTTAATGCATGTATCTGGTCTATTGTACTCCTACTTTTCCTGAAACCATTTTGTTCATCGACCAACAGCCCTTTTGTCTTAACCCAGTGACTAAGTCGTTTGTTAAGAATATTACAATACACTTTATATATAAATGAAGCTAAAGCAATTCCTCTGTAAGACAATGGATCCCTGGGGTCTAAGGTAGAAGACTTTGTGATAGGATTAATAATTGCTTTACCCCATAAACTTGGGACGATGCCTTTGTTAAAGCAAACATTAAAAAGTGAATGTAAAAACATGACAGATACATCATTTTTCAGGGTTTCTGAGGGAATATCATCTATACCACAAGCTTTCCCTACTTTTGCTTCATCAATTGCATTTTTAACCTCAATCAGAGTGATGCCACTGTTGAACATTGGTTCCGTACTGTTTTCATCACAGCTCCTTGAGGCCAAATCATCTTGGTTCTCATTGTCTCCCAGATTTTCATTGTATAGTTTACTAAACTCAGTTTTCCATTTATTCATAACAACATCAAAGTCGTTAGAAATATTACCATTTTCTAATACAACCTCCATAGGAATACAACTTGAAACATTTTGTTTAATCCCTACTTTACCAATAGATTTCCAAAAATTTGTATGATCATTTTCACACTCACTACGAAGTTCACTTTGTTGCGAGTACCAATACCGGCGCTTACATCTTTGAACTTCCCTGTCAAACATTTTGCGGCTTTCAACATACAGAGATTTCAATTGTTTTACATTATTACAATGTTTACCTTTTAGCCATTTCCTCTCATTAAAACAGACTGTTTGCCATAACTCTGTCAAAGTTTCATTCCACCAAGGCTTGCCTCGGCGAAATTTTCTCTTTGTTCTATCTGAACTATACACAATTCTTTTAAAAGGAATATCATTATATACTGAGGGAAAAAAGTTTAGCAATTTCGAAAATTGCAGCTTATTTCTCAATTATCTGAGTTCGGATTGAAATAAAATTTAAAGACGATAATATTTGATATCTTTACAACAATATTACAAATTTTGATTTGAATTTGAGAACTGACAAGTCTTGCGCGTGACGCCGAACAAGGTAGGGGTAGCACTCTCAAAATGACACACGGAATCAGTACCTTGCATGCCCATTATTATCCTTTATAACAGTACCACAATGTCTGTTAACCAAGTTCTTATGAGTCCTCAACCAAAAGCCACCAGAATATGCCAAAAATTGCAGAAGCAAAACGCGTGTGAGATCCTTTACGTTATTGACGTCATCGCTGCCTCTTCCTCCCGTTCTAATATCTTCCTTTCACAATTAAGCCTCCACAAAGGTAAAGTTCAAACAGGATTAATCTGCAATAGCGACTTGATTCCACTGCCATCCTGTCAATGGACTGTGTACCCGTGTCCGAGTCAGCCTGGCCTGTCTGTGAGCACAAGCCAAAGGAACGCATACGTAAGGTAGACGTATACGTAAACGCAAAGAACGAAGCTTGTTACTTACAGCATGAGCACAATTCCATGTCCCCGTCGCGTTTCTGATCAAAGCGACCGTACTTGTGCTGCTGAGAAACGATGACGTCGTGAAAACGTCACCACGTAATTGTCCTTACGTCGGCTTGTTTTACGCTGCCAGCTAGAGCGTGGTCTGTCTTGAAAGTTGCCTTATTGACAGTTCTTTACTCTCAGTTGAGAAATGACACTGACTCACACCAAAATGTTAATCCCCCTCTTTGGCAGTCACCCCACCAGTCAGCATGCCGATAGCCTTATACCCTTGATCTTATGTTAGTCCTGGGCGACGGCCCATTTAAATCGCCAATCAGTTTTTTGTGCTTTATTTTTTTCTGGACAATTACCATTATGTTCGGATAGGTATTGTCGATATAAAGTACATGCGCATGTGTGTGCTCGTGCAAGACGTCATTTTAGCACTTTTACGTCAAAGAGCGTTACGCGAGGATAAACACGTGAACGGACTGCACCATTAGTGAGTTTGCTTTTTTAATTGGTAAATGATACTTGTTTAAGGAATACTATGCCTTTGTATTGCAAAAATATTTTGGTCGAAAAAAATTGCTAAACTTTTTTCCCATAGTATACATATTCTGTTTTAAAACAGTACACCACTTATCATATATACAATCAATATTACTTTGATCTTGGATATTTTGTTCTAATGAGTCAATTGTGAAATTCACCTCTCTCACAGTCAAGGGATCTGTCATGAAATTAGCTGGAATATTATGTAGATCAAACCTATCATGTGTTTTTTGCAAATTGCACCTGCTCCTTTGTACTTCTTGTTTCAAAACAGACTGCTTATCATTAATTTCAAGCACACAGGAAATAACTGAATGGTCAGGTATATTTTTTGATGTAAATCGATTGGTGATACATGCATCTCCCACCACCTCAGTTGATGTTCTGACATTGAACTGAGAAAAATTACTGAGAGACTCATGAAAAACCAGGAAATAATCCACAACTGCTGAGCCCTTGACTGAAACAGACGTGAAATCATTCTTTGTAAAATTACGACCATTCAGAATGCACATATTGGTGTTAATGAGGAAATCAATCATGAGTTCCCCATAAGTATTATACTTAAAATCAACAATATCCCTGTCAATAATGCTATCTACCCCCGGTGGATGTGTCAGTTGATTCCCCGCCATTTGAGATTTCTATCGTCACTTGCGGTAAACTTGGCCAAAGCGAGGGACGTTTTTCGCAAATAATGTATTCCGTCGATGTTGTTATAAAATCTCGTAACTACGGCTTTGATAAAGCCGTAGTTAGGAGATTTTATAACAATACAGACGGTTTGTCAATACACATCAGTAAACCCGGTCTATTTTTAGACCAAATTCATTGCAATTAGAGTTAAAAATCTTTAAACTCACATTCAAACGCAAAATATCTATACGTTGTTGTAGCGAAAAACGTCCCTCGCTTTGGCCGAGTTCACCACCAGTGATCGTATTTTCTTCAGGATTAAACAATGTACCGCCGTGACTGGAGATCAGCTGATGACCGTCCATCACGAACTTGGTCATTTATTTTACTATATGGCATACACAAAACAACCGTTTCTGTTCCAAACTGGTGCTAATCCTGGTAGGTATTTTAACCCATTACCAAACGACAAAATATTATGGCGGTCCAAATTGAAAGAAGTTGCAGACGACATTTTCAATGCGATGAAATTTTGAAACCTTATGACTTTTGGGTTAGAAAACATTGTAAGAAATGAAGAAATTGCTTGTGACAAGCAGTTTCTTCATTTCCTACAATGTTTCCCGAAACCATTATCTTGTAAGGAGTCAAAAGGAGTCATTGTATGGGAATGGGTTAACCCTTGTCCTGCTGACTTTAAATACTGTTGAAAATAAACTGTCTATTTAAGAGACATTTCAATAAGTTGATCTCTTATATTTTGACGATTTAGAAAGGATTATACAAGAAACATTATAACATAACATAATATAGTTACATTAAATTTTGCTAAATATAGTACAGGAACTAGCATAGAACAACAAGGATATATGGTTCAGATTGCGTGTATATCAATTTGCTACGTAGTTATCTTCCCTGAATCAGAATTAGATCTCTGCCCGCAAAACCTTGAGTTACCAAGATTTTCATGAATTGAACTGTTCTTTTTTTTTTTTTTTTTTTTTGATTTCAATTAAAAAATGTAAACACATTTTTGACCATGTTTTTAAAATTGTTAGATGTCAGATGAAAATTAAAATAAAAAATAATAACAGAAATAAACATTGCGTAAATCTCGCAACCATTCGTCAGAACTCGGCTGATTTCCGTGAGCCCGACAACACCCGAGTATACCAAAATTCCGCCATATTGACACATGTCCCATCATTTTTGTTGAGGCAGGGATTACGTACCTCTGACGTAGTCACTGTTTGAAGGTTGCTTGTATATGTGTCTTTTTGCAGACACACGTTCAAATCTCTGATCATCAATTTTTAGGTTTTCACGAAGCTGTTGCAGACATCGCCCTGCTCAGTTTTCAATCGCCCGAGTACCTACAAGAGATAGGCATTATAGACGAACTACCGGAAGGGACGGAAGGGGATTTAAACTTTCTATTTAAAACGGCATTAGACAGGGTGGCATTTTTACCCTTCGGTTATTTGATTGATCAGTGGCGCTGGCACGTATATAGGGATAAAATTACACATGACAGATATAATACTGGATGGTGGAAATTGAGGTAATGTAGTTTTGTTTCTAACTTTTTTTACTGACTTTGAATTGTGTTTCAAACAAACTATGGCCATATCACGGCGGTTGGAGCATCTTAACATAGTTTTATAAAAATCCTGTGCTATATTCTATTTCTAATTGTCTACCTTAGTCCATAGTAAATATACTGATGAAGCTATATCACGCTATGGGAGCCTGACCAGCGGCACCTATTTTTTCGAGCAAACAAAATGGCGGACAAGGAAGTGGATTCTGACGGTCCCAGTAGTTATTTGAATGTAAGTTGTGTTTTTTGTCCTATAACACCAACTTCTAAGCATAAATAGGTCGGCTTATGATTCAACTTAGTTATTGTCTTTGTCTTTAGCTCATCGGACTGGCATACATAACGTAAACGATAAGCAAACGTGATAAAGAGGCGCTGCTCGTGAATTATGCATATATTTGTCCACCCTTTAAATGATTAAAAGAAATAAAACATATATTTAAGGTACACATTATATTATCAAAATTACACTGACTACATTATTCTTTGAAAATCCAAAAGCCTAAAGATGATCGCAAATGTTAGAATTGGAATATTGATGTTTTTATTCACTGTACGTAGACCAAAAATTCCCCCGAACACGTGCATTACAGTACCGATTTTTTTGAGTCTTGCTGGACGCGTATTCGGATTGAATTAATTTCATTTACGGGTGATTTGAGTTAATTTCTGTACGAGTGTTCGGAGCGTCTTATACATTTGAAGAAGATAGAAATCTTTGGTGTGAATCAGTTTAGATATTTGATTCCACATTTGTTTCTCTTTCCACCAATCCTTATGATGATAAAATGATACAGTGATTGGAATTCATATCCGGGTTGCCAAAAAAAAAAAAAAAAAAAAACACTTAAAATCACACAAGTGTATCTTTTGTAGCAAGCTCTAAAATCAATGTCTAATCTGTCAATTTTGCGAATTATCTCCCTTTGACTTAAACAAATAGGGAATTTGAAATGTTTGATATTCACAAAGGGGGTGTACCACCCTATCAGAAATTCCCATAGGGTTGTGCCCACGCTCGGAATTTAATGAAATTTGGCATGAAGTTAGTGTTCTGTAGTACGGCATTATTCCCGAAACATTTTCCAAAAATCTATTCCGGAAAATATTTTTCTAAGAATTTTAAGATTTTTGCTTAAAAATGGGGGGTATCCTAACTAAAAGAGGGCACATACATTCAGGATTGTTGTATTCGAGCCAAATTTGCGCCAGAAATAATGTTTATTAATTTCTTTTCAAGAATTTAACTAAATAGTATACATTACTCTATAAAAAACAATTTGCTATTACTTTTTGTATGACGCCATCGACAAAATTCTTAGCTTTTAGACATTTTGACCAAATTTGATTCTAAATTTCACACAGTTTCAGTTTTTGTCAACATATGAAATTTATATTAAAATTGGTCCCATATATGCTTTTGCTTATATTAAAATACTAAGTAAACATAAAACCGGTAACAGTGTCATTTTTTAATTTTAGTGTAAGCGGTCCAATTTTTTAAGAATGTAAAATCTAAGATTTTACTTCATACCTTCTATAGGCATTACGCAAATAGTCCTTTTTGCTTTGTTGTATCTTGATTTGACATCAACAACTTATGTATAACACGAATTTTAGCATTTTCACACAAAATTATGCTTTTTGTGAATTAATGGCACTTTGTCTTACCCCACCCACCCGCAATATAATGGCGGGGGAAAAAGCCTAAAACAGTGGAATGCATTATGAAATGTGGAGATGAAAAATAAAAGTAATATGATTCAAAAAAGGAGAGTGTACTGTCCATTGCATAACTTACATTTTTCTCTCTCTAAAAAGACTCGGGTGCAATTCTTACCATGTGTGGACGGTCGTTATCGTCCCCTAAATGAAGTTAGGAACAATAGCGCCACCGAATGGATAGGATTATCTAAGGAGAACCTCATCTCTTTATCGATCACCGGTCAGCGATCTGTAAGGATTGATGGCAAGTTCCGTAGAACCATCTTAACATACCCACCCCACTCAAGCACAAATGGTCCATTTCACTTATCATCGTTTACACCATAAAAATCTTTATAAACACCAATTTTTCTGAAGAAACTTTACGACTTTTCCGACTTCGGCATTCTGTCACAATTTTGACAGCTCGCATCCCACAAAATAGACCTCAAATCTGCAAGGTGAAAGTTGCATTGTGGACGTTGAAAGCCAATGCAAAATCGTCCGGTCTGTGCGGCTGAAGTGGGGCTCACCGGAAGCTTCCATGCGCATAATTTATGAGCTCAGATGTGCTTTGTGCTGTTTGAACATAGACAGCTTGTACAGTTGGTCTCTGGTGTAATTTGATGGACGATAATGCTCGACTTCACACGTCGAGCTTTGTTCTCAAGAAGGAAAAAACAAACTAACCGAAAAGTTGACAGGCTTTCCTTACATGAAATTCATTAAACATGAGTGGGACTGTCATCACAGAAGAATTCCTTCCCATAATGTCCACACAGCCATATCGGAAGCTTTAAAACGGGTCCCGATAGATGCATTGTTTAAATCCATTTATGTGGGAACCGGAAGTTGATTTCAAGCGTCTGTTCACATTGCATTGAAGTGATAGACGCATAAGATGGTCACACAGGTTATGCACCTGAATATTCAGAGGAAAATTTTGAGAAACAATGACCTTTTCTATAAAATGCTACCCCACCCACTACATGTAAAATCAGGCATTTTGAGGGGTAGTGTAATGTCAATTTCTCTTACAACTTTAGTTTCTGCAATTTTTACAATATACCGATGATTTTATATGAAGGAAAGATTACTCTTCATTATACAGTAATTCATGAATAAATTTATTAAAAGAATCGTAGAATATATTATTTTGAATATGTGGTCCTTAACTTTTTTGATGAGTATATTACTCAACAAAAAAACTATTTTCTAAAAGATTTTTTATGACCTCATCGCCAATTTTTTTAGTTTTTAAATACTTCGACCAAATTCAGGTCTAAATTTCACCTAGTTCTAGTTTTTGTCAACGCATGAAATTTACATTAAAATTGCCCTTATATATGCCCATGCTTATGGTAAAATATGAAGAAAAAATAAAACCGGTAACAGTGTTGTTTTTGAATTTAAGTGTAAAGGGTCCAGATTTCTAAGAATGTAAAATCTAAGATTTTACTTAATTATTTTCATATACATTTGTCATTAGCTCATTATGCTTTGTTGTGTCTTTATTCAACAAAACCAACTTATACATGGCATTAATTTTAGCTTTTACCACACAAAACATAATTGTAAAGAATAATTGGCACATAGTCGTACCCCACCCACCCACCAATAATATAATTGTAGAAAAAATCCCAAACAGCGGAGTAAATTATGAAATGTGGGGATGAAAAATAAAGGAGATGCATAATGTTACATATCTAATCTATTATGTCACCCTTTTTAACTTTCCTTTGTGGCTTATCAGCACTTTGACTACTTTCTTCTTCCGGTTACAGTGCTGGACCCTTACAAGAGCATTTTCGCACGGTTATTAAAATACAAACATTTTTTCTTTACTACACTGCTCAAGATAATAGAAAGAACACAAAAGTATGGCGTGTGGAACGTTGCAAAATTCGATAAATATTTTTATGTGATAAAATTTTATATTTACATTCTATGATTTTTTATTTATATTCTAAAATTATTTTTATGTGATATAATTTTTTATTTATATTCTATATTTTTTATTTATGTTCTATATTTTTATTTATGTTCGATAACGCGAAAAAAATATGTGATATAATTTTTTATTTATATTGTATATTTTTTATCTATGTTCTATATTTTTTATTTATATTCGATAACGCGAAAAAAAAATTTATGTGATATATTTTTTTATTTATATTCTATATTTTTTATTTATGTTCTATATTTTTTTTTATTTATATTCGATAATAATTAGCGAAAAAAAAAAATATGTGGTATAATTGCATCATGGGATACTAGTGACATTTGTAACAAACGATTTGATTGGACAACGGTATTCACAACGAATATCGACAGCCTCGATAGCGCAGTGGTTAGCGCTCTCGGCTTGTAACCCGGAGGACCCGAGTTCGAGTCCCGCCCGGGGAGGCGTGTCCTTTGGCAAGACACTTAATTGTCAACGCCTCAGTCTACCCAGCTGAATGGAGTGGGTAGCAGTGAGGTAAAACTCCCTGCCTCTTCTCTTCCGCACGCCAAAATGTTCCGAGTTAGAATAGTTAGTTTCAAAGTTCATTGCACTGTAAATAGAGCACCTGTTACTTGTAGATTAGTAGGAACATGCACAAAAAATAGATATACGCTAGCTTAGCTAGTGGTGCCTCGAAAAGTCATCGGGGGAATCTAATAGTACAAACAAACAAACTATGGCTGCCCCCACAAGGTGTGTAAAACATGCTGTCGTCTATCTTTATAAATTTGTTCGCATAATATAGGGATAGGATCAAACACTGTCACTGTCTTTATCACTCTGAAACACAGTTTCACAATTTTTTTTCGCGTTATCGAACATAAATAAAAATATAGAACATAAAAAAAAATATACAATATAAATAAAAAATTATATCACATAAATTTTTTCCGCGTTATCGAACATAAATAAAAAATAAAGAACATAAATAAAAAATATACAATATAAATAAAAACTGTAGAATATAAATATAAAATTATATCACATAAAAATATTTTTAGAATATAAATAAAAAAAACATAGAATATAAATATAAAATTATATCACATAAAAATATTTATCGAATTTTGCAACGTTCCACACGCCATACAAAAGCAGTTTTTATTGTACATTAATTGTGCCTTTCAATGCAAAATTGCTGATATTTCTATTGTAATGATAAACTAGCCACTGCTTTGTTGACATATTAACTTTTTGATAATTGCAGATTTGAGAAGAACATGCATCATTTTGGCATGTTTGTATCAACAATATTGATACAAAAATGTTGTACGATGACTCTTCTTACTATTTTGATTTAAAATTTGGGACTGATACCAATACTATGTAGGCAATACTGAGCTTCTGCAAGATGGTTACCATTAAAATCCGGGAGCTTTTTAAGGTGCCGTTGTTCACAATTCTCATTATTTGCCAATGTTACCGGTTTCAAATTTTCACCAAATTCTGCATACGACTAGGAGACATATATGGCTAACCTTTTTATCAATTTCATAGGTTGACAAAGACGGGAACATACAAATAAAATTATTTGAATTGATGGGTTTGAAAATTTCTCAGCTGTTTTTCTGACAATTTCTGAACAAATAAATTTCTGAGATTTTTTTTTTTTTTTGCATGTAGGCAGGCACATTGTTGGTACCAAAATGTTCTTCAATGACCCCTTTTGCTATTCTGACTTAAAATTTGGGACTGATATCGAAACTAGGTAAGCAAAATTGGGCTTTTGCTAGACGGGTACCATTGAAATCCGGGAGCATCTTAAGGTGCTGTTGTTCTTAATTTTTATAATTTGACAATGTTACCGGTTTCAAATTTTCACCAAATTTTGCATGCAAACAGGGAACATATATGGCCAACTTTCTTATTAATTCCATAGGTTGACAAAGACGGGAATATACAAAAAAGTTTGATTGACTGTTAGGTTTTATATAATTTTCTGGGTTGTTCTTCTGCCAATTTCTGACTAAATAGATTTCTGAGAAATTATGTGGCATGTTGCTATTACAAATATTGGTCTGAAAATGTTCTACATGTTCTACAATAACTCTTCTTGCTATTCTGATTTAAAATTTGGGACTGATATCAAAATTAGGTAAGAAAAATTGGGCTTTTGTTGGTGACAACGTTACCGGTTTCAAATTTTCACCAAATTTTGTTTACAAACAGGGGACATATTTGGCAATTTTTCTTATCGATTTCATAGGTTGACAAAGATGGGAACATACAAAAAAAATGATGAAATTTTTAGGTTTTGAAAATTTCTTGGATGTTTTTCGGAATAAATAAATTTCTGAGAATTTTTTTGTTCATGTTGGTATCAACAATGTGGTACCAAAATGTTCTACAATGACTCCTCTTGCTATTCTGATTTAAAATTTGGGACTGATATCAAAACTAGGTAAGCAAAATTGGGCTTTTGCTGGACGGGAACCATTAAAATTCGAGAGCATCTTAAGGTGCCGTTGTTCACAATTCTTATTATTTGACAATGTTACCGGTTTCAAATTTTCACCAAATTTTGCATGCAAACAGGGGACATATATGGCCAACTTTTCTATCAATTTCATAGGTTGACAAAGACGGGAACATACAAAAAATTGTGATAGAATTTTAGGTTTTGAAAATTTTTCGGCTATTTTTCTGACAATTTCTGACAAAATTAATTTCTAAGAATTTTTTGCGCGTGTTGGTACCAACAGTATTGGTATCAAAAGTTTCTACAATGACTCCTCTTGCTATTTTAATTAAAACTTGTGGATTTATACCAAAGCTAGATAGCCAACATTGAGTTTTTGTAGGACGGGTATCAATGAAAACCGGGAACACTTTAAGGTGCCGCGTATAGGCCTATATGCACTCTTTGAGTAAAAGGAATATATTTTTGTAGTTCAGAGGTATTTTATGTGTAAAGTTACAAGAAAATCTGTGCGTGGGCGCAAATGAGACCCCCCCCCCTTTTGTGCTTATGTGGTAAATAGGATGTTCTAGACCATATCTTATAAATAATAAGTATAAAAAATGTCATGGGAAAAGGGGGCTTAATGTATGATAGTTTTTATTTTGTGACAAACACTGATTCGGGGAGCATAATCCGTCTATGACTGTTCTTGTATGCACTCTAGAGGCCACATTTTTTGTCTGATCAACCTGAAAAGTGGCCAGAATGATTGTCTTGGTGTAATCTTGGACGAGTTCGAAATTGGGTCAACTGGGATCAAAAACTAGGTCACGGGGCCAAATCTTAGAAAAACGTTGTATGCACTCTAGAGGCCACATTTTTTGCCCGATCAACCTGAAAGTTTGTCAGAATGATTGTCTTGGTGAAATCTCGGCCAAGGTCAAATTGGGTCAACTGGGGTGAAAAACTAGGTTTTGGGGTAAAATCTTAGAAAAACCAGCCCTGCGTTCAGTAAGACAAAACGTTAGCTCATTGAGCTACCGATACGTAACAGTTTTCTACTGAACGACCTGTTTACTCCTACCGTTCGCACCATTTGGCTCACAGATTTGAAGGTGGTGTACCACAGCTAACAAAAATGGCGGCTAGTTTGGTTCCCTACTTTCCATACTGCGAAAAGAAGGAGGGAACTCAGACTATGGGGCGGCCATATTTATTCAGCTATCGTTAGCAGAGCATTCAGTAAGGCTGTTAGGTAAAAAAACGATAGCTTCTAACGTTTTGTCTCACTGAACGCAGGGCTTGTATGCACTCTAAAGGCCACATTTCTAGCCCGATCAACCTGAAAGTTTGTAAGAATAATTGTCTTGAAAAAATCTCAGACGAGTTTGAAATTGGGTCAACTGTTGTCAAAAACCAGGTTACGGGGTCAAATCTTAGAAAAACCTTGTATGCACTCTAGAGGCCCATTTTTTTTGCCCGATCAGCCTGAAAATTGGTCAGAATGATTGTCTGTGAAATTTTCGACGAGTTCGAAATTGTGTCAACTTGGGTAAAAAAACTTAAGTCATGGGGTCAAATCTTAGTAAAACCTTGTATGCACTCTATATGCCACATTATTTGCCTCATCAATCTGAAGTTTGGTCAGAATAATTGTCTTGATGTAATCTCGGACGAGTTTGGGATTGGGTCAAAAACTAGGTCACAGTGTCAAATCTTAGCAAAAACTTGTACATATGCACTATAGATGCCACATTTTTTGTCCGATCAACCTGGCACTTTGTCAGAATGATTGTCTCGATAAAATCTTGGACGTCTTCAAAATTGGGTCAACTAGGGTCTTAAACTAGGTCACGGGGTCAAATATTAGAAAAAACATTGTATGCACTTAATGGGGAATGCTCCAGTTTCCTTGATTTTTTCCCAATAGAAGAATTTATTTTATATTTTGTATGTTGAAATAACATCTTATTACCAATTGAAAAATGAAATAAAAATGAATGGTCAGCGATCTTGTTTGAATTTTATGGGCATTCGTATCACATACCCCTACAGCGAAAAAAAAAAACACAATTTCTTGCACCTGTCCAATGTCACTAAAATGCTAATAGAATGCTGTATATTCATTTTTTAGTCCCGAAAGCAGATTTAAAGTAACGTCTTACATTTAATAAGAACAGAAAACCCTAAATATGTGCTATTATAAACGCGTAAATGTATAAAACAGCATGCTCACATGTTCGGTTAGATCAACGAAGGTGGAATATTTTATGTCAAAATTTGCATATCTTTGGAAATATTTCAAGTTCTACATGATAGAATTTGATAAAACTCCCTCATTGTATTAAGCAACATGTCCTGGTAATACTTCAAAAAGAAAATGTATAGGTCAGCGCACTTATTAATGAATTACAGTAATTTTTATCAGCTACACATGAATAAAATGACGCAAAACAGTGGTAACTGGATACATACTTACGACCATTTTGCTCTAAATAATCGATTTCCATCTTGAGGAAATCAGTTTCGAATAATAATTACACTTTTACCGTCGAAAATGGTAAATTTTAATGGTGTGTTATATTATTGAAAATATGGTAGCGAAACATATTGGTACGAAACATTTAATTTACTACAGTAATGACCGAGTGTTCCGAAAAACTGGAGCATTCCCCCTTGACCACATTTTTAGCCGGATCAACTTATCTATCCATATATTGCTTAACTCCCCTTTCGGGCATTACTGGCAGATGAACCTGATTTTTTTCAGAATGATTGTTTTAATAAAATCATGCGACAGTTCTAGTTAGCTCCACTGGCCGTCAGGCCAGCGGACTATTGTCATGGCGGTGTCCGTCGTGCGTGCGCCGTGCGTCCGTCCGTCCGTAAACTTTTTCTTTAAAAATCTTCTCAGAAACTACAGGATAGATTTCAATCAAACTTCACATGAATGATCCTTGGTGACTCTCAGATTCTTTCAAATAATTCTGATTGAAGAAGACAATTTTGAGTTATCTGCCCTTGAATGTAAGAAATGACCGTTTTGACTTTGTTTTCACTCTAGCAACTACAAAAATATAGACCAATCAAGACAAAACTTGGACAGAATGATGATGACTGTAAGATCTTGCCGGGGTTAATTTTTCAGCTTGATCTGAATTTTGACGCAATCCCAGTTAAAGGGGACAATTGATGTCTCCGGCCTTTAATGTGTTCTAGCTGCAAATAGTCAACATTATATAAATGCCCACCACATTTATTTTCATCCAACACCTATAACTAAAAGACTTATCTATAATTTACGTTCGTAAGAACTCAATTTCTCATGAAAATCATGTGACAATCAAACTAGGGGGTACGAAAAACCGATGTCTCCGGGTATAAATTCTAACTTTCAAACCAAAAATGTTAATTTCAACAATAAGTTATCCTATCAGAACTGTCCCAATCTTGTACAGAAAACATAGAGCTCCAAAACGATACCAAGATACATATAAAAATGTAATGCAAAATTTGTAGAACAGCCTCGAGTCGTTGTCTCCAAAATTCTAAAACGTACGGGACACTTTCTTTAACGCTAAGAAACACTGACATAAATCTACGTTTAATGCATTAATCTAGCGCAATCTACTTAAGTATAAGTATATATTATCAAAATGAAGTCGTATTTTGATATACCTTTGTCAATATTTTTAAAAAATCAACATCATTCTTAAATAATTTACCGTAATTTTAACCCCGTAACGTACGAGGCAAGAACTAAAGTAACTGCAGTTAAAAATGTGTAATTATAAATAGTTTAATTCTTCAAGTAACATCACTATTCGAAGTCTACAAATATGACAAAAAGAATTATGCCGATTACTATAATAGAATTGATACAGCAGACCAAATAAAGTTTGGTACACATTAAAAAGTGACGTACGAGTCCATAACGTTCGAGGCAATTTTTAGTTTTCAGTTTTTAAATTGCTGAAATGGAACGTTTCCTGTGCTTTATTTATGTATTTTGGGTTCCTTAATGGCCCCAGTGTAAGCAAAATAGACTTTTAATGCACATAATAGACTGTACACGTACTCGTACTAGTCTCGTACGTAATGGTATTATAATTACGCTTAATTGATAATATCTTTACAATATTGAGGAAAGTTCCACAGAATATGCCGGTTTTGTTGATATATATAGGAATATATTCATACCCATATACATTACACTAGATTGATGCATTTAAATAGATTATTTCAGCGCTTCTTACCTTATAAAAAATGTCCCGTACGTTTTCGTATATTGGATCTATCAGATTTAAGGATGTCAAGCAAATTTTGGATAACATTTCACTTAATTAAGCAGTTATTACACATACCTTATGTGTCAAAACAATACGAAAATCTCCACTTTTATAAATTGAAATTAATTTGGCTAGGAAGTTTTAATTTGTAAAACAACACATCCTGATGGCTTATAGGGTTGTATTTATTTTCATTTATTCGTTTCATTATATTTTTTTTGACAAAGTGTCTGGCAAATGGATATTGCCTGATAATATTATGATTTTATTGAACAGGTAATAACACAGAGGCTGTGGTGTTAAAGAAAAGATAGCACACTACGTACGGGACAAACTGTAGTTACGTTCGGGACAGACCAGTTTTAAACTATTGTTGATTTGTAATAAATCATTGACTTTCCATTTCTGCATATCGATTAAGGGAATAACTCATTGCTTTTGTTTAACAATACAAGAGAAAATTAAAGGTTGTTTGGTGTATTTTAGAAGAGTTGGAAGTAGTCAACGTTCTAAAATAAAGGAATTGTACAAGGATGGCCGTTTTGTATTTTCATTCGCATAGGTACAATTCGCCATTTTCACCCATATTGTCAATTGATTCACATTTTACAAACAAATACTCATCAAAATGTATCGGATTTATTATTCTTTAGGCATTACTTAATGGGAAATTAGACACACATTTCACAAGGGGGTCTATTTAAAATACGCACTTTTTTATGCACACATTCGATCATTTAACAGTCTATAAATCCAAAACTAGGCAAGCCCACTTGACAAAACAAGAGAAATTTGCGCGGAAGATGTGATCCATGAAGAAAATTTGTCCAGAATGAGTGAATGGTAAAATGAAAAATTTCGAAAAAAATTTAGTCAATTGTCCACTTTAACTGGGATTGCGTCTTTTACATCATGAATTATGTGCCCTTGAATTTGACAAAATTGCCATTTTCTGCTTTATTTTGACTTTGAATACACTCTAGCTACTACAAATTTATTTACCATTTAAGACAAAACTTGGACAAAAAATGGTTACTGCAAGATCTTGCTTTGGTATAATTTTCAGCTTGGTGTGAAGTTTACATCATGAGTTATGTACCCTTGAAATTGACAAAATTGCCATTTTCGGCTTTATTTTCAATCTTTGAATCATAAGTTTTAACCAATCAATACAAATCTTTCACAGAATCTTATAGACCATACGATCTTACATGCTTGTAATTTTTAGCTTGGTCATGCATTTGCTTGTTTGTGCAGCCTGAACTTTCGAAATTGCATTCAACAGGACAAACAATCAGGCCTTTGGAGCGCTTCTAGACCGCCAGGGCTGTCTAGTTTTAACTCCTTTTACCATCCCTGATTTCGCTTGTCCTGTAGAAAAAAAACTTAGGAATTCATAGAGAGAAAAGAAACTGAAAATTGGTCAGAATGATTGTTTATACGAAACCTCATTTTCCTCTTTCCCGTGAATGTTTTTCAATGCGCTTTCTTTTACTGTAAGAAAAATGTTTTCACAATTATACTAGTCAAAACTCCTAACCGGCCATTCTGTTTTTCGAATTTTTGAAATGTTTGCAAAAATCTGATTGGAAAGAAGTTTTCTTTTATTGAATGGGTGGTCATTTGTAGATCATTTCGAACAAACGTCGCGTGTAAAAATGTTAATGTGACTCTTTGACATTACATGAAAGACGAGGACCCCCATTTTGAAAATAAAAAAAACCCTGAGAAGTTCGACAGAAATTCAGATTAAGGACGAAATTAAATTTTGCTATTGTCATTTTTCCCCTATCAACATTGCTAGTCAATTGGCAAAGAAACATAATTTCGAAGAAGGAAATGAATTCTATTCAATATTGCCCAGATATGTGCCGGTTTTCTACAAAATACCCCACCCACCAATGTTAAAATCGATGAAAATCAAAATTATGGGTATAGTGAAACTTTTGACAATTTGAAAACATTCAAGACGGAATATTGGTAACATTTTCATATTTTTAGTTCGAAAATGAAAATTCTATACAATGAATAACAATGATTGGGGTTATTCCGTCAATAAGTATGTCATAAATGGTAGAAACTAAGTGGCCGGTCAGAAGTTTTTACTAGTACATATATGCCGAAATATTATTTTAGTGTGTAAAAAATGGAATAAATTTTGGTGTGCCTGATGAGTATAAAAATACAAACTTTTATACCGTTGAATATCATTCACAATAGGAAACGATTTTATCCAGCTAAGAGGGACGTAATTTCGGACAAACAAATAGTATATCGTCGGTGTTGTTATAAAACCGCGTCACTACGACTTGATTCAAGCCGTAGTTACGGGATTTTGTAACAGCACAGACGGTTTATCAAAACATAACGGTAAACTCATTCTATTTTAGCGCAAAATCCATTGCCATTTTACACGGCAAAGGGTGTGGGGCCTATCAGCTGGCCTTTATGCCTAGCCCGTTATCTCGGCTAAATAATGGGAACTAATTAGTAAATCTAAAACCGCTCTTCAATTTATAACTAGCGTCATGTATATGGAATTTGTCCCCTCTCTCTCTCTCCCAACTGAAAACGCAGATTTTTTTGCTATCAGCTATTATTTAAAAAATTGAAAGCATTGACACGCGTAGAGAAACCAATATTGGCAACAAGACATACTTTAAGAAATGAATGGGAAATGTTATGTCTCTTTACACCCATTCTCATTTTTTCGGCCGAAAACCACCAGAAAAAATCCAAAGTTCTGACTTCACAGAATTGCAATATTTTTATTATGATATGATAGCATAACATCTATACGGTGAAAAATAGATAATGGCCACTCTTTTAAAGGTGTCTGTCTTTACCTGTATCTCTGATTTGAAGAACCCCTAAAACTACCATTTTATTTTACGTGACATGACTGTATTATATCAAATCTGGTAAAAAAATATTCAAGTAAGTTACAAAGGACGTAATGTTTTGGTAATTCAACAGGCGATATATAGCCGTATATTAGAAATTCATGCGACTTGCATAACCTCGAGACAGGTAAGAACAAGAAGCACCGCAGGTATTGGATTTATTAGAACTAATGTCCAAAAAACAGTCAATATTTAAAACGCTTGCTTCTAATTCATCTCATGGCTTATGATGGCAGCACATTAATTTATAAGACTAATTATTTCATTAAACAATATATGTTCTATCAAACCCAAAACAAATTAGCATGTATTATGTAAAAATGCAATAATACGTCGACCTAACGAAATTTGATCCTTTGTCACGTAATATTCAGTAAAAGTAACAGCTTTAGAAACAAGTCCTATTTTCTTATTGAGTAGTATTATTTGAAAGTGCAATAAGTTAAAAACTAAAAGAAAATCATTTGTTTGAATTTTAATACATACTATTACTATGAAATGGAAATTACCCCTACATATGGGTTATTGATATTTACATAGAAGTTAAGAAGGAAGTCCAATTAAATCTTCTCCTAAAACATAAAGCCATTTGGATTTCAGGGTGCGATATCGCCTCTTTCTACAATAATAAGTAAGTAAGTTTTTTTATTATAGTGACATGTGTTATATAACAATTTTTTACAATAAAAAGAGCAGAAAACTAAAGAAAACACCCGGCCCTATGGGCCTATATGTCACCTTGATATTTCATATGTTTTTACTGTGAGTGGCAGTCAGAATTTTGTTATAGAAAATTCTAGACGGTTGCGGGCGCAACGGCCATGCTTTCCACTTTTCTTTTGAGAGAAAAGGGGAAAACTAGTCCCTGCGCCGGCGGCCGTGATGGTATTAATGATTGGCTGTGTAAGATAGATATCTAGTTCTTCCACTAAACGAAATAGGAAGAGCCAAGAGATCATCCTACCAACCTCTTCTATAACTGTATATAAAGTATATAGAGAATAAATATGTAGACTCAGAGGAATCAAATGCATTGTTGTGAGGTAACAATATATTAATCAATGGGTGACGAAATTATTCATCTTAAGACCGTTTGACCCTTTAACAAAACTATTTGGAGGAAATTTGACTAACTAGAAGAGTAAGTTTCAAGAAAACATTGTAGGAAAAGAAGGAAATACAGATTCTCAACATTTCTCTCCTTTGCTTTCAATATTCAAAGCAATATAATGTGTGCTAAATTCCGTATATATTTTCCACAATATCCGAGTATGTTTTGAAAAAGGTTTAAATCTTAATATAGGGTCTGTAAAATCTTAGAATGGTTGTTAATTGAAAGTGTTACAGACGATCAGAATAAATCTGTAACAAATTGTCGGACTAAAGAATTCTAGTATTGACGTAACAGTTATTGATCATATTAGAGTTTGAAGCAATAAATGATCGTATTAGGCAGTGGGTTTGTTATCAGTATTGGCTTCTTCCTTTTTTCTCTAAACACCGTGGGCAGTGCTGTGTCTCCATAATTTTATGTTCTACGAGCAAGGGTTACATTAGAAACAGTTTAGTTGGGTTTGCGATATAACCGTAAGTCTACGTTAATATCGCACTCACAACTAGTTTCTCTGATAAAGGAGCTCACGTCTTTTCATAAACGCTTTAGTTAAAAACCTGGCAGCTTTTCTGGGATCGTTTTTCATGACGATTGACAGTTTCTCTTTAGATTCTAAATGTCTGAAAGTATTGTCGTTCATGTACTTAGACAGGATAATGTTCCGCTCGGTTGCATAAACACTACAGTCTATTAGGAAGTGTATCTCATTTTCAACCTCTCCCGAATTACAAAGCGTACATAAACGAGCGTTTTGTGGCTCACCGAAATACCGACCGGTTTCAATCCTTAGCGGCCAAATTCCACAACGGAATTGTGCCAAAATGGACCTTTCATTTTTTGCCAAATTCAGTCGGAGGTATTTTTCGTTGGAAAATTCCGATTTATAAGCTCTATATGTTTGTAGCTTGCTAATGTTTGCAACCGAGCTGGACCACATTTCCTTATAATAAGTTTTAACTCTTTTAACTTCTCTCTCTCACATCTCTCTCACTTCTCTCTCTCTCACTGCTCTCTCACACTTCTCTCTCTCTCTCACTTCTCTCTCTCTCACACACTTCTCTCACTCACTTCTCTCTCTCACTTCTCTCTCACACTTATCTCGCTCACTTCTCTCTCTCAATTCTCTCTCTCACTTCTCTCTCTCACTTCTCTCTCTCACTTCTCTCTCTCTCACTTCTCTCTCTCTCACTTCTCTCTTTCATTTCTCTCTCTCTCTCTCTCTCTCACTTCTCTTTCTCTCACTTCTCTCTCTCTCACTTCTCTCTCTCACTTCTCTTTCTCACTTCTCTCTCATTTCTCTCTCTCTCTCACATCTCTCTCTCACTTCTCTCTCTCACTTCTCTCTCTCTCACATCTCTCTTTCTCTCACTTCTCTCTCACTTCTCTCTATTACTTCTCTCTCTCACTTCTCTCTCTCTCACTTCTCTCTCTCTCTCTCACTTCTCACTCTCTCACTTCTCTCTCTCTCTCATTTCTCTCTCACTTCTCTCTCTCACTTCTCTCTCACTTCTCTCTCTCTCATTTCCCTCTCTCACTTCTCTCTCTCATTTCTCTCTCTCACTTCTCTCTCTC